>VFSE01000211.1:0-600000 GCA_010157825.1 Vickermania ingenoplastis | reverse complement strand
ACTGCGCCATGTTGGAGACGATATCGCCAATGGTATCCGATGGCCGAATAACACAGCGCAGCTCTGGACATACTTTGACCTCTGAGGGGAACAAGACACCAGGATAGGTACTGCTTCGCTCAGAATCCATTCCCTCTTCCTCTTCCTCTTCTTCTTTGTGCTGCTGCTGCTGCTTGTCGGAGGCGGGGGCTGTGGAGTCGAATATGAGCGCGCCCATCAGCACCAAAGGTTTCATGGCCATATCCTCGAGCCGACGCTGCGTGGCGGGGCGGTTCCCTGTTCCCACACCAGCGGCAGCGGCCGTTACGGCACCTTGAGTCACCCCTGTGTGGGACCGCGTCTGGCGCAAACTTGTGCTGTTGCTTTGATGCCACTTGGCCATCTTACGCCGCCGAACAACGCGATTGACAATAATCGGTAAATTTTTAGCGAAACGCTGCATGCACGCCGCCGTTAAGGCGATGTATCGGGTGTGAAAGAAGGCAATCGACTCGAAGAGTGCTGCTGGGCCGCAGAGAAGGCGAGGAACAGTGTCGCAGAACGTCATTACCTCGTGCCGAGCGGCCGTTTCGCTGTGGCACACCTGACGAATGTGCTCGAGGGAGGGAGTAAAGAAGGGGGTGTCGTGCGTACTCGTACTATCTCTCTCTCCTTCTCCTTCTTGCTTGTGGCCACCACTCTGTCCGACAACTTTGCCCGACGCTCCTCCTCCGGAAGGAATTCGAAAACGATCTCTTAACTTGTGGGTTTCGTAAACAACGATGGCGCGTCGCAAGGAAGCCAGTGCCATATCTGCCGTCAGAACGTCGTCCTCTGCTCTGGACCATCCGCTTGACGCTGCATCACCCTCATGGCCATCCCCAAGACCATCCCGGTCGCGGTGTGCGCCTTGCTGGCTGCCACTACCCCCGCACCGATCCCGCTTTTTTGCGGTTGTTACTGCCTGGAGGGCCACTCGCAGTGCTTCCCCCAACTCCTTAAACTTTTCATTCGCGTTTGGATCCTCCGGAAAGAGATCAGGGTGACAGCGCAGTGTTTGGGCAATGTACGCTTTCTTCACGGACGCTGGTGTCATTCGGCGGAGGAGGTGCGAGGACGCCGCCGCCGCCGCCACCGATGCTGGAGAGGAGCTGGAGGGCAGTACACCAAGAATTTGAAAAGCTTTCCTTGGGGTCATGAAGGCCTCTCGCAGAGCGCGTGAGCGGTAGAGCATTGGAGGATATTTTAACGAGGAATAAAGAAATTTAGGGTATGGGGGAGGCCGAGTTCTCCTCGGCTCTCTCGCTCCTTGCGTGTGATGGTCGATCGTGTAAGGAAAGAAGAATACAATAATGATAGTTGTAAAAAAGGAAGAAGAGAGGGAAATAAAAAGGAATAGAGGAATACCATTGGTGACGCCTCCTCCTCCTCCCCCCCCTCTGCTCTCCGCCGAGCCAACGGAGATACAGGGCGGAAGGTGTGGGTACGCCTTGCTATTCCCTACTGGAGTGGATAGTCAAACTCTGTGATGCGGGCCATAACCCCACGAGAAAGAGATGTATACTTTGTATTCTTACACAGTATGGGTATATAGGTCGTTAAGATAATGTGTGAATGAAGTGGGGGTGGGTGGGGAAGAAACGTACGTTCTACGTTGAGCCGGCGGGGAGCAAACACCGCTCGAGCGACGCGAAGTCCACGTTGTATGGAATAAACAGAACACCCGTTGACATCGCATCCAGCTTGTCGGAGATGACCCACACGTAGCGTCGCTCCAGCGCCTTGTGCAGCGGATTCGAATGGGCGTAGGATGGAAGAGGGGCGCCAGCCTCGTACTCCAGCTGGGCCTTGAGCTCCTCCTGCGGACTCTTCACTCCATTACGGCGGCTCTGCTGACCCACTGTATGCAGGAGAGCCTTGATTTGATGTTGATGGGTCTGCATGGTCTTCACAAACTTTTCCAAACACACAGGAAATCTCGACTCCTCCTGTATCTTCCACTGGGTATCGATACTGAAGTCAATGGGGAGGACACGAGAAAGATGCTCCAGCGTTGCGGTCGAACGATCGTAGGAGGTTTGATATTGCTCAATGCGCTTGATGTTATCGCGCAGCACACGGAGCATCTGTGGTGTGGTCATCTTGTGCCGACTGAAGTACACGGTGCCGTCACCCAGCAGCCGATATCCAATCTCTTCGCCACCCCCCTCGGAGCCCTCCACTGAGCCTCCGGCGTTGTTCGGTTCACCCCCGTGCCGGCGACTAAACAGACGAGGAACAATAACCATCGTGCCGCGCTTCTGGAGAGTTTTCGAGTACACCTTGTACTTGGCGAGTGTCTTACGAATGACTGGCTCCTCGCGGAGCAGAGCTGCAAGCGTTTCTTCTGTGTCATGCCATGTGGAAGAAGGGGCGGCGGCGGTGCTCTTGGCACCTTGACGAGGTACGGCGCCCATGGGGCCTTGCAGCCGCAACCAAAAGAAACCAAACGCATCTGCTAACTTCTTTAGCTGCCGGCGCTGCTGCTCCAGTTTGGGTGCGGCACCGATGCGCCACTGGCGGTGCTGCTCCACGGCGTAGCTCCACTCGTCTTGGTTGCGGCTGAGAAGGAACTCCTCCCAGGACTGCATATGCCGCATCGACAGCACCAGACAGCCATCCCGGGCGATGTAGTGCGGCTGCGGCTGGCGCTCGCGGCCCATCGAGGGCGGGGGTGGCTGCAGTCGAAGCACGAGACAGACCCCCGGCCGCAAGGCCCTCCCGCGGTGAATTTCATAGAGCCGCTCTAGGCGCTCGAACGCAGAAACAAAACTTTCAATCGCCGACTGACTGCCGCTCATACGAAGCTCAAAAGGACGGAGACCGCGCTCACGCATGTATTCCTGCGCATCCGGGTCCACCTCTCCGTTGGGGCCAACAATGCTTTTCATCGGCACCAGCTTCTGCTTTCCACCCGCCAGGTTTGTCGCATACTGCTGAGCAGCAGGGGGCCGGTTGTCGACGAGGTGGTGGAACCCCGCCTCTGGGAGCGTCACCAAATAGGAGAAGTCCCCGTCTGTCACCACCACCACCACCCCGTGCTGGCGCAGCTGCTCAATCGCCTTCTCTGCGCGAATGTAGAGCGCACCAGCGTCCTTGATGTGCGTGTTCTGCTGCTGGTCGGCGTAATGAAGCAAGGATTCCACAGACATCTCCACGTCTTGTTCCCCAAGGGCGAAATCGTCGTGCAGACCGGCCGCCTGAAAGAGGGCACCGAGTTGGCGATGGAGCTGCGGGGCCTCGGCAGCGGGATGCAGTAAGCACTCTACACGCCGAAGAGAAGCAGCGCTGGTACTCGCGGCGCTGTCCTTGAGCCAGAATTGAAAGCGCTGCGGCCCAGCGCTGGCCATCCCACTCCGCCCCTTGCGGAGTCGTTCGTGCAGCAACGTCTCTAACTTCGCCATTTCCTCGCCGTTGTGTTGTGCCTTGGCGGCATCGATGCTCCACAAAATATCGGGGTGAGCGCCAGCGAGTTTGAACTGCCGGAACATGTAAGAGAGCGGACGCTTCTTCTCGGTGGAGGTCGAAGGATTGGTTCCGGTGCTGCTGCTGCTCAGGGGCCGGGAGGAGTGCAGCAGGACTGCCAGGTAAGACTGCCCCGTAGTCGCTAACGGGCGACGCGGGAGGAAATGACGCGTACCACGAAGAACGTGCATTAACATATTGACCGATGATACGTTTGGTGATGATCAATAGCTTTAAGGATCACAGGCCGACCGCAAAGAGAGAGAGAGAGAGAGAGGGAATTTTTTCTTTTCCTTCTGCTAAGCATCAGAGAAGCGGCCGTTTAAAAGAAAGAAAAAAAAGAAAAATAGGGCGAAAAAAATAAAAAGCGAGCCATCGGCATCATTATCGCATCGACGATTATTCCTCACCTTCACAGGTATGACCATCTCTGTAAACATCGAGAGTCATCACTATTCGTACCGTGAAGCCTCACACTAGAGCAGCGGGGAAAAAAAAAAAAAATAAACTCGTCGACTCCCCCATACATTTCAGGCCGGCTATCTTTTTTTCCCTCACCTTATCAGTGTTTTTCTTTATTATTTCTTCCTTTCTTTTTTTATATTAGATGTACGACTTCTATCCTCTTGGAGAAGGAAAACGCACATTTTTTTATTTAATTTTTTGGAGCAGTGCTTCCCAGCTTCTGCCTGTTTTAAAATAGAAACAAAACAAAAACAAACAAACAAAAAATGAGCTAAACAAACAACCAAACCCAACCAAACAGTCCAAAACAACCTAACGAGAATGCTGGAGTGCAACCGGGGTAACAGGAAAGCGGAGGCGTATCAGAGCAACAACAATCTTATATTCCCACCCCACCCCCCCTACCTCCTCCTTCTTCAGCAACCTTAATTTTACTTCTCCGTCGCGCTTCGTGGTAAACGCAGCGACTTACCAGGAGAAAGGAAATGCTGCCGAGAGCGGAGGCCGCTGTGGGCCAATGCCGACCCCGCCGCACCACCACCACCACTACCACTACTGTTGTCGATATTGCCTAGAAGGCTTAATTCTGCGGGAATGGGATGAGAAAAGGAAAAGAACGGCGATGTGGTCCTCGCCGCCCCTCCAGCGCCATCTGTAGCAGCTGCAGACGAATCGCTTCCTACGGGTAGGGAGGAGATCGAGGAACGGTGTGCGTGGTGCTGCGCCCGGTACCATGATTCCAGGCGGGCTGCTGCCTCCAGCGCGGCCTGAGGGATATCAAAATTAACCATGACGCGGCCCATATCCGCCTCCTTTGGGGTCCAGCGCTCCGCCCCCGTCACAGGATCGACGCGTGGGTGCACATCGCGAAAGCCGAATCGGCGGTACAGCCGTCTAGAGGCGAGCGGGGCGCGATATTCCACGCGCTGCGTTGCGTGTCCGCCGGGTTGTGCTGGGGGGTCGCAGACAACTTTTTTCTCGATCGCCATGTTCAAGAAGGCGCGGCGACGGCCTCGAATACTCCACTTTAGTAGCTCGACAGTGAAGAGGATGGTCGCCAGCCGGTATCCCTGGTACCCGGGGTGGGTGGCGCTGAGGGTGACGTGCACAAAATCGGAGACATCCGCAATTTGTAAGCACTCCTCCACAAAGGTTGGTGCACGGGGGAGCTGCAAGGCGTCATCGGCGCGGTTACACAGGTCCTGGAGGTCTTCCTTCGTGGTGATACCCCTCTGCAGGGCGCTCTTGAGGTGGGTGATCGTGATCTTCAAATTCCCGTAGAGGTCCATGCCGTTGGTGAAGATGAGGGATGCGACGCGGCGCGGCCGCGGGGCGAACGTTGGGGGGGCGGGCAGCGGTGTCCTGGGGGCCGCTCGAGGGCGCCCGACCCGCCGTTTCATTGGCGCAGCGGTAAGAGAGGGGGAGGGCACCTCTGCCTCTGTCGCCGACGCGGGTGCAGACGTAGATGAGGTGTCGGTGAAGGGAGGCGGGTACGGTGCTTCCAGGAGTGCGCCTTGTACATACGGGTGGAGCGCTGCTCGCACCTCCTTGAGACAGTACACAGGATAGCTGGAGGACAAGGTGGCATCCGCGACGGCCGCCTCGCAGCACTGGAGGCACTCCTCGACCTGCTGAGGCGATAGCGGGGCGTGGGGGAGTTCGAGTATGGTATACGGCAGGAGCCGAGTCGCGATGAACTGTACCAGCCGCAGCGCCTTGCGGAGGACGTCGCAGTTGGGTGGGAAGACATCGGGAACCTCTCGGAGCTTGAGCGGCGCCTGCCGAGGGGCCGGTGGGAGAGAGGTGGGGGAGAAGCAACTGCTGGGGAAGGAGGGGGAGGGAGACGACGCAACAGCCGCCGCGGCGGCCGAAGACTCTCCGATACCGCCACGCTCTCTCGACGAAGAGGATGATGATGATGATGATGAGGTGGGCGCAGAAGATGGAAAGGAGGAGCTGATCATCGGGGCACCACTACCACCGCTGCTGCTTTCGCCCAGCAAAGCTTCTGTTGACGGGGCGGCGAGTCGAGTGCTGCAGAGCCGGCGCCGGCGCTGCGTCGGCCCCTCTGCGGTGCTGCTGCTGCTACCGTCGTTGCCAGTGGTTCTGTCGTCGTGGGGTCCTGCCCCCATGCCGTTCCGCCCCACGTCGGCCGACGCTGGGGGGAATGACAGAAAAGATCGGGGGGGAACTTGCTGCTGCTGCTGCTGCTGCTGCTGGGACCTGTGCACGGCACCACCAACAGCTGCTACTGTGGTCTCTGATGGTAGACAGTACGGGCAGACGAAACTGCCTTCGCGGCGCAGCAAACGTATTTCAAGGTGGTCCACCCCCACACACGCCGGGTGGCAGAGATTTCGGCAAACGCGGCACTCGAGTAAAGACTCATTGCTGCTAGTCAGAAACGCATTACACACACAACGGACGAGACCCCCCACCAATGGCTGCCGCTGCTGCTGCTGCTGCTGCTGCTGGAGCGCCGGAGAGATGGCGCTACCACCTCTAGGGAACCCTCGATCACCACCCAGAAGAAACGGACTGGTGGAGCCTCGAAACGGAGACGCGAGCTGTGGCTGCTGTGGCGAGGTGGCCACACCCTGCATCGCTGCTGCTGCTGCTGCGGCGGCGGCGGCGGCGATTTCCTTGTTACTCCGGCGACCACGCTTTCGAGGCGCTACAGGGGCTGCCGCCGCGGTGGAGGAGGAGGAGGACGGGTCCTGCGACGTGGCCCCCAGGTGCCCAATGAGGGAAGGCTGGAGCGGTACCGGCGACGGAGTCAGCGATGGGGTCGAGCCAAATGCGCTAAAAGGGTTTGGGCTGTTGTTGTTTTGCTGAAATGGGAGCATCCTTTCTGCTGCTGCTGCTGCGGCGGCGGCGGCATCTTCTTGCTCTCGCACCGCCCTCGTTCGGTACCGCCGTTTGGACGTCAAGACATCAAAATTGGACCCCACGGCGGCGTATTCTTCTGCGGAGGCGGCCAGAATGCTGAGCTGCGACAGGGGTGAGATGCCTTTGATCAGCGAGCGTGTCACCATGCGGCGCCGAGGGGCGGTGGAGCCCCTGGAAGAAGAAGAAGGCGTAAGGGGCGCAGGCGTAAGGATTGGCGGGGCGGCGGGATTGAAACGATCGCTACTTCCTCCAAAGAGGGTGAAGGAGTGAACTCCTGCTGTGGGATCGGCGTGGAAAACGGGCACCGCTCCGTGTGGGGCGGGGGCGTACGATCCATTGCTCGTTGCGGTCGTCCAGGAAACCACGGAGGGAGAGGGGCCCCTTGCGGAGGCCACACCAGCAGGAAGACGGCGTTGCGCTCCCGCACTGTTAGGTATTTCATCCTCGTCTACGTCAAAAAAGACTCGGGAGGGGCCAGTGCGGCGAGGCGACAGGCCACTCGCACCGCCGCCGCTGAGTGTGGGCACATCTCTTCCACTTGAAGCCGTACTGGTGGCCATCGGCGAGGACTGCGGAAGGGGGAAGGAGGAGATAAATAGCGGCTCACGACTTGTGCTCCCTCTCGTGGTGGTCTCGGAAGGCTTTCGGCCGCTGCGTGTCGTGGAAGGCGGTCGTCCCGGGGGCATAAAACAGCTAAGATATACACGCCCACGTCCTACCAAACGACTGAGAGAAGTAAAAAGAAATTAAGATTAAAAAAATATGTGAATACACAAAAGGAAAAAAACAACAACAATGAGTGATGCCCACACACACACACACACTGCCTTTGATTCTCTCTTTAGATCAAACCAGAGAGCAGCTGCCGTATGCCTGTACTTCGAAAATGCCTACAACAGCTACGACGCCGATCTGAGCAACTCTCTATCCAAACAGAGGCACCACTGGACTTGTTGTGTGTCGCTCAGGGGTAGTGGAAGAGAGTTGAAGACCTTTTATTTTTGAATTTTATTTTTTGTTCTTTTTTTTTTTGTTTCTGAGGCCCGCATACAGAAAAACAAGCAAAGACACAAAACAATTAGACAAACCACAAAAAAGGGGTGGAGGTAAAAGTAAAAATAAAGTGTGGGAAGGAAATAAATAAAACGAAAATAAACAAACAACAACAACAACAACAAAACAAAACAAAAACGATAGAGAAAGAAAAGAGGCATACCATTAGAGCATACAATACGAAAGACTACAAAGAACTCCATTTTTTTTGGAAAAAAAAGTGTCTAGAAATTTTTCAAACACACTCACACTCTCTCTTTTGTCCCGTATGCATCATTATACTTACAAAAGCAAAAGGAACACACTCACACAAAGGATGATATATATCGAAAAAAAAAAGCAAACAAACACACCTTCCCTCTACAGCCAAACCTTTGTTTTTTGATTCGACGTACCCACAGAATCGCGTGTATAGGGGAGGAGAGAAGTACATGATCTCTCAATGTTGTGTAGCACTCCTCTGTGCTCCCCGAGTATAGATATAGATAAATGTGTATCTATATCGATATAGAAATACAAAGATAGTCTTACGACATACGAAAAATGTCGATGAAGATGCTGCATCTTATTTATGGAGTCAGTCGGTCTCCCCCCCCTTTTTTTTTTCTGTTTACATCCCAATAAGGAGATCGTCCATCTCCTCGTGGAAGTCATCCGTAAAAATGTGCCGTGACCACAGGCACCGCGACCACTCTGCGGCAGACCGGCGGGCGGCGTCCGGCTCTGTACGAGCATCCGGCGCAGCTGCTGCTGCTGCTGCTGCTGCTGCGGAGGGGTAAGGGTCGCGATGCGGGTGCTGTTGCTGCTCGTACAGCTCCAGGTAACGCCACGTAGACATCAGAAATGGATGAGAAAGAATCGATGTCCAATCGCACTCACACGATGAGGATAATGACGACGAAGAAGACGCAGTGGCGGTGGCAGCAGGGGTGGTGGAGAGAGCAGCCCTGGTTGGCTTTGGCTGCTCCAACTTGACGTGGTCAGCATTGGGAGTTTCCTCGCGCGGCTGCAGCGTCGCGTTGGGATAGCCCAGCCGTTTCGTGTAGTCGGGGTGAAGAAGCTGGTAGAGAAACCGATACAGCGCCATCCAATAGTCGAGACGCTCCGCAGGCGGTTGGTGGGCGAGATAAAAGACCAGACACTCCGGGGAACCAGCAGCAGCAGCAGCAGGCGCCGTACGGGTGGTGAGCCCGCTGGAAGGAGAAGACCTGAAAGGGCTGCGCTCCTTCCTCCAGGCCCGCAGACGCACGTGTGGGGCGGACCCGTGGGCGAGTAGAGAAGGGGGAAGGAAGACACGGTGAAGTGAGCCGCCCTCGCCCCCCTCCTCCTCCTCCTCCTCCTCCTCCCTCTCCTCCTTGTTGTTTTCTGGTGAGATCACCACACTGCCGAGGGTGTCGTTTACAACGTCGTCGTCATCGTCTCGTCTCCTCCGCTCGTGTCGAGGCGGCGTGTGCGGCACAAAGGCGTGGTAGTGGGGGCGCTGCACGGGTATCTCAGAAGAATCTCGCACCACTGTGGGGGCGGCTCGCGCGGCGTGAGGAGCATCTGCCTCGTCCTCCTCTTGCGTAGGACCTCCTCCTTCCTTCGCCGCCGCATCACCATGGTCATGGCCGGCACAGCCAGACGGGGGAGCCGCAGGGTGGGTGGTGGGGAGTAGTAGCGCTGGATCGTACCGTGCGAGGATATCCTCCATATAACAACGCAACGCCCGTTGATGCGGGGTGCGGGGGAACCAAAAAGGGTCCGCTCCCTCCTGACATCCCTGTTCTTCGCTTTCTTTTTCCGAAGGGAGGAGCTCCGCACTTGACGTGAGGCCTAGCGCCGTCCCGCGAGGGTGGCGATCCACCACGCGACCGAGGAGGAGCTCGAGCAGCAGCATTCCCATCGCCCAGACATCCGCAGGGTACGGGTTGTCACACCACACAGCGGGCGCGTGCCGTACTTCTGGCGGCTGGAGGTGCAGCGTCGCCCCCGATGCGATGCGGCGAAGAAGAAACGAAAAATTGAAAGGCGAAGGAGGAGGAGATGAGCCACTGCTGCACTGCCCCGCCGCACTAGAAGGAGGAGATGGTGCAAACGTCTGTTTCCCCTCTTCCTCGTTGCCGGTTCTCAAGAGTTGCTGTTGCTGCATCTCCTTCGCCACGATCATCGCATTCGCCAAGTCGACGAGCACGACGCTGCCCGGCTCGCGAGCGGCGGCGGCGAAAGAGGAGGAGGAAGATTGCTCTGCATCGGGGATACCGAGTGGTGAAGACGACGGCCTCAGAAGGTGTGGAGAAGGCGAAAAGGATGACGAAGAAGGCGACGAGGCCGGAGAGCGAGAGAGCCGCGCGGCGGAGGACATCCTATCATCTTCACCCTCTCCTCTCTCCACAAGGAAGGAGGGAACTGGTCCACTGAAAGCTTCCATGGCTACGGCAGCGGCCGTCTGGGGTGGGGCGAGCATCGCGGTGGGCTCCTCTGGGCCCGAGGGGTGGCTGGCTGTGGGGTGCGAGCCTTGGGGCATCATCAGGAGCACGTTGGGCAGTTTGAGGTCCCCCAAGAGGACCCCACGATCATGCAGCGCGGCACAGGCCAATGCGGTGCTGGCAAAGAGATGTACAACCAAAGCAAACGGGAGGCGTGGCGTAGCGAACGGGCCCGGCAAACGACGGCGCGAGACCTCTGTCATCTCCGTTGGCTCACCAAACGCTTCTTCTTGCTCTTCTTCTTCAGTATCGCTGGCACTGGTATCCCCTTCCTCCTCCTCCGCCGCCGTGTAGGAGGACAGAGAACGGCGACAGAAGCGATGAAAGGACGGAGTGATGGGAATCAAGGGTGGAGCAGAGGGGCTGGAGCCCACCGTGCCGCTCCCTTCCCCACACGTACAGAGGGCATGAGAACCGGAGTCAGTAGAGTACCGCGATGGTCTTACTAAGCATATGGAGGAGGATGGTAGTGGTGCCTGCGGCCGCGGCGACACAGGGAAACAGAAACGGTGGACGGCCTTGTCATCTCTTTTGCCTTGTTTCTCTCCTCGCTCCCCAGCACCAGCAGCCGCCGCTGCCGCGGAGGTGGAGGCGGAGGTGATGGCGCGCAGCCGGTGCACAAACCCCTGCGCTGTCGTAGGAGGAGGAGACCCAGAAGACGAAGAGAAGGAGGGGTCGGCGGGGTGGTGGCCCCCGGCCACAGAGCTGCTGCTCTCCCTCCCACGGTCCCCAGCATGTGCAGGGCCCTGCTCCTCCTCCGCCCTTCTGGATTTAGGTCGAACCTGCCGGGCGGCGGCGGCAGCTCTTCGCAGCAGCGTTTCAGTCCGTCGCTGTGCAGGAGAATACGTGGCCGCAGCAGCGGGAGGAGGAAAGATATGAAAGAGCCGATGGAGGGGAACGCCACGCAAATACTCCATCACCAAGACGATGACCCCAGCCTTCTCCTCCTGTTTCTTCTTCCCCCCCGCTGCTGCATCGTGAGGGTCACCGTCAGCAATCTCCGCTGTCCCCGCAGAGCAATGCTGTGCTGCTTTTAATCGCGTTGAAGAAGAACGCTGCCCTGGGCTGGAGGGAGACCAGAAGAAGGGACCGGCACACCGAGAGAGATCGTGTTCCACGGACGGGAGAGATGAACCTTCTTCTGCGGTACCTCGCAGACACGGAAATCTGGAGGTAACGGCGTCGAGTAAGGCGCCAAAGAAACGAGGGAGAGGCGGGTTCACTGCCCGATGAGGGCAAGAAAGTTCCGCAGCGCCATTTCCTTCTGCTGGTGCTCCGGCGGACGTCACGAGTACCGGCTTCTGACACCAGCGGTAGACAGCGGCTTCACGAAGAAGAGGGTGAGAAGCACACAAGCACCACTCCTGCGGCTGCTGCTGTTGCTGCACGGGCTCTGCTCTTGAGACGGTCTCCGTGCTGTGAAGTACTTCATGGGGGATGAAGGGAATATCGCCTCGGTGTGGAGCGCGGAGGACGTGTGAGACGGGAACGGGGGCGTACAAAATCTTTAGGGCGACATCTGTACCAGTGGGAGATCTATACGATGCCCTTGGAGGTGAGAGCGAAGACTTTGTGCTGGTGTGCTGCTCCGGTGCGCCGAGCGCAAACACATGCCACGAGGGATCCCGAAAGACGGCGCTGTGCTGCTGCATCGCAATCATCACCTCATAGCGAGGGAGACGATCCACAGGAACAGGAACATACGGGGGAGACGAGGAGCAGGAGGCAGAAGAATTATTATTTTTTCTTCTCTTCCCTGTTGTGCCCCCGAGAGAAACCAGTACAGCTTCCGCCGTGCTACCCCTGCTGCATGACACTGAAGGGGAAGGCACACCGTAGGCGGCGGCTTCTTCTGGGGGAAGCAGGACGGCGTCTAGCGCGCAGGTACTGGCGTTGAGCTTCTCTGTGTAGAACGCTTCACACTGAAGGTCGCTCATCTCCATACAGGCACACACACACAAAGAGGAAAGAAAGTCAAGCCTATGGAGACCTTTCTAGCCCAGATCCCCCTTGAGGCGGTGATACCTCGCAAGTAACGCTTCCCTTGTTTGATCTTCTCGATCTTTATACCATTCAATATATATATATATTGAACGGTTAAATACCTTCCCGCAGAAAGGGACCAGCACCACCTAAATCATGAGACCCAATGAATGTAGAAGTTTATTTCGATAGAAGAGAGAGAGAGAGAAAACAACAACAAAACAAAAATTAATAATTTGCGTACACATATAATCATAGACCACACAAGACAGCATCAAAAACAACAACAACAACAATCTTTGTTGTTGAAGATGACGAAGATTTTTTTTTTGTTGTTGTTTGTTAACACCAACACGAAATGTGTATTGTTTTCTTTTTTCCTCTTTTTCTTTTGAACAAGACAGACGCAGTGTAGCCGTCTACTTCTACACCACACCCATGTTGGGAAGTAAGTTTAGGGTTAGGGTCCCTAGGGCAACTCTTTTACAAATGACTGAACAGTCAAACAACTAAATGAATAGTCCATCCATTCATCCATATCATGAATGAATGAAAGGGTAATGGACGAAAGGGCAGACAATACATAACAAGTAGTGCCAAGAGGCGGAAGAGAGAGAGAGAGTGAGAAGATAGAAATGATCAACAACGAAAAAAAAAAAGAAAGAAGAAGAGAGTAAACTAAACATACACACAAACGTATATATATATATATATATAAACAGCATCAACTTAGACGAAAACAAAAATAACAACAACAACAAGATGGAACCCTCCATAACTACAATTGAAAGAGAGAAGCAAGATCTTCTTTCTTGTTTTTGTTCCATAAACTATTTTGGGCTTGCTCCCCCCACATACTCTTTTTTTTTCCTATTTTAATTTTTTGAATCTCACGTAATGTTCGTTCCCCGTTGGAGGGTCGACAGATCGCGTAGGAAGGAGGAAAGCGAGAAATCTTTTTCGGTCCTTCCCGAAAAAAACAAAACAAAACAAAACAACCACCGACACCATCGATGACAGATATGAGAGACCCTCCGAGACGATATGGGGTGTGAGGGAATACGTTTGTTAGATGTGTGGGTATGTATGTGTGTGTGGGAACAAGGCACTCCCCGCTATAGCCCTAGGTTCCATTTTTTTTTTTATAATATAATAAATATAATATAATATAGATGCATCCGTTCTACTTCCCCATCCACTTTCATACGCTACCCCACCGTTTTTATTTTATTTCAAAATAATAATAATAATAATAATCTCTTTTGTTTTAGTATGCCTTTATGATCGTACCAAAAGAAGAGGCACACAGGTGTGCTTCATTTTCTCATTCCATCGGCGAAGGGGACTCACATAAAACAGCAACAAAAACAAAACAAAAGAAAAACAAAAACAAAACCAAAAACACATAAGGGGTGTAGGAGTGGGTGGCGCTGAATAACAAAATAATACAGATAATAATACTAATCAAAAAAAAAAACTAATATCATAAATCGTCTTGTACCACTGCTCCATTTGGCTCTCTTCTCACCTTCTTTTCCTCTATCGCGGCATCGATTTATTTTTATTATGGTTTGGCATATGTTCTATTTACAATATCCATATGTATCGAAAAAAAAAAAAAGAAAGAAAGAAGAAGAAAACAACAGCGCCATAAAGTAGTAGCATCACTCACATATCCCCTTCTAGCACTAGGTTCCCCCTTCTCCAGGGAAACCTAGTGGGAGAGAGCTGGAAGACTAATGACAAGCAAATTCATTGTATGCAGGCACCACCCCATCACGATCAGGAAGAACCCGCGGCTGTAAGACACACTGTATGCGGCGTAGGAGGTCGAATTACGGCTCGTGGTGAAGTATGACACCGCCATATTCGCATCCACACGGCTCTCGTGAAAATAACCACCACCACCACCACCACTACGATGATCATAATTTCCGTCTGTGAGGACGCCCGAGGACACGGAGTTGCGATAGGCGTAGAAGAGAGGATCGCAACTAAACGCTATACGAAGCGGCGGACACCTGCCCTTCTTCCCTACCAGGGGCGGGAGCGTCGGGCGGATGGCTTTGACGGATGACGAGGCGGATAATAGATCCGCTTCACTCCCTTCCGCAGCGGTGAAGACAGAGATCAAGCAGACCCACGACACGACACCCGTGGCTGTGCCAAAGAGGGTCAGCAACGCCAGCGCCACCATATATTTGACCGACATCCGTGCCGGCCCGTCGCCACGACCGCTGCTGGTAGAGCCTCCACCTCCATCGGGGTTACTCCAGTTGCGTTCCCGCACCGGGGGGAAGTAATATGTGAATGAGTGTGACATCCACCACACAATGGCATAAATGAAGCAAACAAACACGACAATTAACGTTATGGATGCAAAGGCCTGCGTTGCTTCGAATAGTTTGTAGCGGACTGGGCAATAATCGGAAAAGAGGTTCTCGGTGGAGATGGTGTTGTTGAGGTGACGAGTCGACGAAGCGGCGGCCTTCAGTAGCGTTGAACAGCGCCACAGGAAGAGATAATACATGGTCACGTTAGGGCTGACCGCAAAGGATTCAACGAGAGCGTCAGCGGTGGAGCCAAGAGTGGAGCCAGTAGGCACAAGAGGGTCATAGACGGCCTCAAACATATCGGAGAGAAGACCAACACACAAACAAATAAAAGCCGCGAGCTCCAAGAGGGTGTAGATAATGAGAACGAATGGAAACAAGACGGAGTTGATCATATACGGTGATTCCTTCTGCCCACTGCGGTGTGGGCCCTCGTGTGTGGTGATGGAGCTCTGGTCGCGCTCCGACAACGCCGTGGTGGCCTCCTGCTGCTCCTCCTCCTCCTCTTCCGTGAGCAGCGTGGAACCCATGTTCGAGGAGGAGTGCCGTAGGTCCTCCGATCCCGGCTCGGAGTACCAGTCGGCCTCGACGTTTCCATCCGTTTGGCGCATCGCCACTGCAGAGTGTCTCGGCGTCTGAGGCGGCTGGGGGGGCGAAGGAGGAGGTGGAACGGCGGCCGCCCCCTCCTCTGCTGTCCTTCCCTGCCTTCCGTCCGACTCCACCGTTCGCTCCGATGGACTCGGTGGCGTTGGCATTGGAATGGACCTACGATGAAAAGGAAAGCGAAGGTACCGCGGACGCCACCCCCGTGGAGGTCCCTTTGGCGGCACGTTATCGTCATCTTCTGGCGCGTCGGATGGATACATGAAGAAAAAGAGCAATAATAATAATAATAATAAATTAATAATAATAATGATTTATATAAATACAGATATATCTCTTTCTTCTTTTTTTTTTCTTCAGTTTTTAAAGCCTCACGCACGGTGCTGACACGTAGACCTACCTACCTAGGCTGCCGCTGCGCCCAACACAAACCACTAACTGGAAAGGGAAAATGAAGATTGAAAGGTCTCAAGGTCGACACGGAGAAAAAAATCCAGAAACAGCAACAACAACAAGACTAAAACTGTACTCGGAAACAAAACAGTATCCTATATGTACACTGAACGTCAACAACAACAATAAACACACCATCAACCACAGTATATACAGATAGATCGATAGATGGATGGGATAGTTAAAGCCAAAGAAAAAAACGTACAACAAACAAAGACACAGACGGGAGGAGAAAAAAAAAGAAAGAAAGAGAAGAATACGTGCACAGACACACACCACCAGCGGGATAGCAATCTCCGGGAAGATAAAGAAGGGCCCATTTTGAATTTATGCTTTTGTTTATTACGGACCGAGTAGCCCAACAAGGTTAGCCCAACAACAAACAGAAAGAGCAAATGCCATAACATCGAGAGGCGACAGAACGACTGTCCGCATCCATTTAAATTCTTTTGCGTGTTCTCTTTTTTTTTTCTATATCGTCTTCTACCTTTTTATTTATATTATTGTTGTTCTTCTTCAATCTTACATGGTTTCAAGAATACACAATAATAAAAACAATAATAATAATAGAAAACAAACAAACAACCCCCCCAAAAAAAAAAAAAAAAAACATAAAAAAACACGGTGGATTCTAAAGAACGTACAATGGATGAGGATATACAAAGCAATATTTATGAATGAAGATATAAATACGTATAATAACTAATATAAAAAAAAATAAAAAAAAAGTACCGGTATTCACCCTTTTTGCTTGAGATTAGATTCAGATATTATATATATTTGGAGTATGTTTTCCTCTCTCTCTCTCTCTTCAGCGAACGAACAAAGCACAGACAACCACCAAATTCAATGTGTGCAAGGACCAGCCGATAATGATAACGAATAAACCTCCCGAATACGCCACTCTAAAATCTTGAAGACTCGGGGTAGTAGAGCTGTCCCATGGGTAAAAGAGCTGATAGGAGTAGAATGACGAGTCGCAACTAAAACCGAGGCCCAAGTATGGGCACTTTCCATCGGCTCTGTCGCTGCTCATCGGTGCGGCGGTGGTGGTGGTACCGTGCTGTGAGGAGGGAGGGAGAGAGGCATTCCGTGTCGCGGTGGCGAGTGCCTCGCCGTCCGCCGTGTAAAGGCTTACCATACAACCCCAGACCACGGCGCCGCACGCGGCTCCGAAGAGGGTCATCACTGCGAGGGTGGTGACCCTTTTGGGGTTCGGGTGATACACGACACGGCCCACGGCACAATCATTACTTTCCTCTTCCTCCTCCTCCTCGCCTGCCGGATGAGAACTGTTGGAGTGGTACCAATGAAAAGGAAAGACGTTTCGATACACCTGGGAGATCCACCAGAAAAATGCGTAGAGGAAGCAGGCAAAGAACACGATGAGGGTGATGGCCGCAAAGGACTTGGCCGCCTCGAATACGTTGTAGCGCTCCGGACACGCGTCCGAGAAGAGCGAGACGGTGGAGATTATGTTCTTACTATTATTCTCTTGATGGGGCTGTGATACGCCCTCGCCGTCGCGCGATCCTGATGGACGGGCTGGGAAGCTCGTGCGACAGTACCAGAGAGAAAGCGAAAAGACTGTCACGGGGGCTCGATCGTTGTCCGCAGCGAAGGAGGCGGCGGCAGCGGCCGACACGCTGCTGCTGATGCTGGTGGTGTTGACGGGGGTGATCGGCTGCGATGCCGTCAAGGTGGACTGGAAAAGATCGGAGAGAATGCCCACACAGAAACAAATGAAGGCTGCGATCTCCAAGAGGTTGTATAGTACCAACACGAAGATGGATATGGAGTAGTTCGCTGCTGCGCGCTGGGCGGAGAGAGAGAGAGAATCACCGGCGGCGTCTTCGCCGTCGCAGCCGTTGTCGTCCTCCTTGTCTTCCTTGCTGGGGAAGGCAAAGAGGCGTGAACCCGACGACAGGCGAGGAGTACCCGTACCCCGCGGGGGAGAGCGAGGACGTACGACCTCCTCCTCCCCAGACCTGGCGTGACCACCACTCGAGCGGCGGATGTGATAGCCCTTCGATACGCTGTCGCTCAACGCCGATGCTCGTCGTGGCCTACGGCCTTTCTCGTGCCCCGACGCCGAGGACGAGGCAGCGCTGCTAGAGGTGGTGGAGAAGGAGGAGGAGGAGAAGGGGCTGCGAAGGAAGACGGATGGTGGCGGAGACGGAGAGGACAAGACGGCGTCGTCGTCGTCCTTCTCCACCGTGGTGGCCCCACCCTGCGCCGACCATATTACCGCCTCCTCTTCCCTGGGTGCTTCTTCTTCTCGGAACTTTCTATTACCTTCTCTTGCGTCGTCCAGGCCCACCTCCGGCGTGGGCGAGGCCTGGGCTGTGTCTGCCTCTCTAGACGGACCTACCGGCCCCCCACTGCGGCGACGGGCCTCCGCACTGGCGGATACAGTCAGGCGATGATCCTTTCTGCGCTGTTGAAAGGGAAAACGGTGGTAGCGAGCCCGGCGAGGGAGGAGGGAGTGGCGCGCCTCCACGCTTCGCTGCTGCTGCGGTCGTTCTTCTTGGTCTTTTGGCTGCTCCACCATCGGCAGATGTGGCACTGCCTCATCGACGGAGATGGTGGATCGACGTACCTCCTCCTCCTCCTCCTCCTCCTCCTGACCGTGAAGGAATCGCGATGGGGATGCGTAGCTGCCCGGGCCTTTCCCTATCTCCTCCTTCGGGAACGTTGGCGCTCCAAAAATCTTTTCAAACCAATACATCCGCCACTCTTACTCACACACTAGTGTCACTACCTAGATGCTAACTATGAGAAGAAAGGAAGAAAGAACAAGGAAGAAACATAGTTCTAAGCCTTTTGTCATCGCCGTACGTTCGTACGTCTACAACAGTTAGAACAATAAGATAAACAAATAAATTTCATGTGGCCTAAACTCCAGTCGAAGTGGAGCGCATGCTATACTGAGCGGTAAACAGTTTTTTAAAAACTTAGTAAATCTGTTGTTTCTTTATTTTCGTAAAATAAAAAGTAATCTAACATGGGTGGGTATCAGGGTGGGGTTGTGAAAATCTTAATTTCTTAGGTCCTTAGCTATCCACGAGTAAAATAATGAAGAAAGAAGAAAAGGGGGAACGATAGAACGTTTAAGGTACTCTCAGGAAGCGGGTTTAGGGTTCCCGTTTAGCCCTTGTTACCCCTCCCGGTTTAAACCCGAAAGCATAAGGGTTTGTTGAGAAAGTTTCTCCGTGACACGCACTTACCAAATACTGGATAACGCTTGGTGGGTGGGTGGGTGGGGGTGTTCCTCACGTGACACAAATAGGTATGAAGATGCACCTACCTACTGCCTCTAATGGAATTCGTGAGAAGAAAACAAAATAAAGTATATGAGAAACAATAATAGAGAGCGCAATTTTTATTTAATGATTAATTATTATTATTACTATTATTGGAAGCCTGTGAGAGGAATACTGAGAAAGAACTGGAGATAGAAAATGGAATGAAATGAGCGATAAGTGCTTAGAATATGCCACCAATTGATAGGTGGATGTGCAATTTGTGGTTTCTCAACTTGTTTGTGAGAAATACATATATATTATGCTTGTACTCTGCCTGTTCCTTTTTCTGTTATTATATATAACGCGCAGTTAGGTTTCGCTTGCCTCGACAAACTGCCTGCAGTTTGTCTTTTGCTGTTTTAAAAACCATCCCACCCACCCCCTGTAGTTCCCGCCTCGACGCGGATCCTTGGAAAAAATGAATTTTTCCAAAATAATAAACAAATGTATCCGGAGTTCAGTATACTCTTTGTATTTCTGCAGTGGTGCACACAAGTTTGAGAATCTATGCAATCTTCGTCGGCATGTAATGTACTTTTTCTTTCTCCTTTGTTCGCATCTCAGCTATTCTATTTTTCGCGAGTGGCTTCTGCAGCGGGCGTCGCGAGACCTACAAACACACACACACACACAAAAAAAAAGAAACGTACCACAGCAACAGCAACAACAACAACACAAACACCAACACCATAAGCGACACGCAAACAAGAGAACGAGAAAGAAGAAGAGAGAACAATAACTAGCTATAGTACACTATAGCGCAACGCACAGCAGCCCGAAGAGAAATTTCGTATCTTGGCACGACACACACACAGGAGTGGATCGGCTCCAAGAATAAATGGGATCCAGTTTTATTAAAGGGGGCGCTCACACCCATACACCAAGGTGTGGTTATATAAAAAAAACAAAAACAAAAAAAAAAAACTTGTAGCGAATTGTTCTTCTTTTTCTTCACTCCATTCTTTCTCTTCGAGAGCAACAAAACAACTTTCTCCACTTCCCCAGCTCGATATACAGCCCGTAATACTACTACTAATAATAAAAAAGAAAGAACGGCGGCAAAGAGTTTACGATTATTTCTATTTTTCTCTCCTCAGAAAAACAAACAAACAAACAAACAAAACAAAAATACAACAGAAATCTCTCTCCAATTGGAATTTTATTCTTCTCATTAATTATTTCTTCTCATTAATTATTTCTTTCCCTTATAATTCTCGCCCGACACACACGTCGTCGAGTTCTGTGCAGTTCTTCATAGCAACAACAACAACAAAAAACAAACAAACAAAAAAAAAAACGCAAACGAGCAAACAAACGGGGAAAAAAAAGATTTCTTTTTTTTTTTTAATATACGTTAAGATAAGCGACGGGCTTTGGAGCCAAAAATAATCCCGAATACTTCTTCATTCATCATTTTTTTTTTTTTTTTACTTGTCATACTATATATATAGTTCAACCAATGTAGCGACACACAGAACAAGAGAGGGAGTGAGAGAGGAAGAGAGGGAGAGAGAGAGAGGCAGATAGAACCAACTTGGCGGAAAACATAAAATAAAAATAAAACAAACTAATTGAAGCCCGCGGCACCGCTCTCCTTAGCATTCCTCCACGCGAGGTGCCGTGGTGGCCGCAGACAGAGGGGAAGGGGATTACGACTACGTTCGCAAACAAAAACGTAAGACCAATCTTCTCATCGAACACACACACACACACACATACACATACCTACGCTTTGAAGGGAGAAAATTCCAAAAAGATACTGGATCCTTCACGTAAGAGCATCGACCGATACACCTCCGCTTCGTTGAGCTCCATAACTCTCCAACTGGATCACTTCAAAAAAAAAAAAAAGAAAGAAAGAAGAGCCACTGTGCCACAAATACAAAAACAAAAACGACGAAAAGACCGACAGAAAAACTAGCGCATAAAACAGCACACAGATCGCCTGATTGCCTCTGTGAGAGGATAAGAGAGACCCCCCCACACTCTCATGAGGGATTGAGAGTACGTTAGCAGGGGAGAAGGATAATCAAGATATTCACCACCTGCAGTGCCCATCCCACCACGACCAGTGCGAAGCCGGCGCCGTACTTCGCACTGGTACTTTCTTCTTCCAACGACAGGGAATCGGTTGTGGGGCAGACGAAATCGTTCTTCATGGCTGGACAAACCTCCTTGTCGGCGTGGAACACAGTGACCATTAAACACCACACCACCGCACCGGTTGCCACCCCGGCAATGGTGAGAATGACCAGCGCGATACGCAGACCGCAGCTGCAGCACTTGCAGCAGGTGCACATGCATATAACAAGGATAAGCGCTACAGCAGATATGATAATACTGAGGAGTCCAAAAGTTTCAGCCACCTTAAATTGTGTTGACCGACCGGGGCATGCATCGAACATATCGCCAACTTTTATGGAGAAGGATGTACTGTAGCACTTTGATTTGCAGCCCCACAGGGTTAGGCATGCCGTGTTGCCTAGCGTATCCGCATTCTTTGCACGGAACTGATCCAGCGGGGTGCCAACCGTAAAAAGAATGAGAATGCACAACTGAAGAACGCCGTATATCGTCAGACCAATCTTGCAGCAGCACATTTCGCTGCGTTTTTCCCTTTTCAATCTTGTTTCGGTAAAAATTAAAAAAAATCTAAACTAAAACAATTAGTTAAATGAATCAAAAGAGATATGATGAATGTAATACCAATACCAATACCAATATCTTCCACGGAAGAGGAGACAGACGGAGAGGAAACAGAAAGAGGAGTAGAGAGCACCACGACGAAATGAATGGAGCCGACAACAACAACACCCAAAAAGTAAAATAAAACGAGAAACACATACACACACACACACACAGAGGCAATCGAACTCGTATCGTCTTAAGGCTTAAGGGTTTTATTGTTATTCTTCTATTCCTTCTTAAACAGCTAAACCCTCTGTCCCAAACAACAACAACACCCATAAACAAGAGCACATGGGGAACATTGTTTTCTTGTTCACTGTAGGATACGAGGGGTCCGGGTCGGGGTTCCCTCCCTGTGAAAGAATCTGCTTACTGATTTTTGTTTTTTGTTATCTCCCGGTGAAAGAGAATCAATATTTACTTCTCTCTCTCTCTCTCTCTCTCTCTCTCTTCTTTTTTTTTTTTTCTTTTTCCCGCTGTGGAAAAGTTCAAACCTGACTCCACTGACACTTGCAGGACTGCAGTGCCTTTTCTTCTTCTTATATATATATATATTATATATATATATTATTTCTTGTTAGCGCTCCACAACACGCGACGTCACTCATTGTCTTCTCGTAGAGTGCACAGCTATATCCGAGGAGAAACAAGAAAAAAACATAAAGAACTAAACAACTAAGCGTATATATCAGAATCGGTCATATATATAGAGAGAGAGACAGAGACAGAGAAAAAAAAAACTTAAAATAAATAAATAAATAAGATTAAAAAAATATCTCGGTTAGATGGCGAGAAAAAGGGAAAATAATAATAATAATAATAATAATAATAATAATAATAAATAAATATCATTAAGTACACAGAAAGCACTGCGACAGAGGAGCTGAGTGGAAAGAGTACCAATACCCTTTCCTGTCCAAAAACCGCGTAAACATAAACAACCAAATGCCGCAACGACTTTAGCACGGGAACATAAGAATCCCGCTGTTAAACACCTGCAGCACCCATCCAACCAAGATCAACGCAAAGCCAGCGCCATACTTGGCAGAGTTGCTTTCGGTTGTCAGGATATTCGTTGCGCAGACGAAATCGTTCTTCATGGATGAGCAAGCCCCCTTGTCGCCGTGGTACACAGAGACCATAGTGCACCACACCACCGCACTTGTTGCCACCACTGCCAAGTTCAGAACCATCATCACCAAACGCAGGACATAGCTGCAGCACTTGCAGCAGGTGCACATGAATATAACAAGGATCACAAGTACCAAGGAGATACAAATGGAGATGAGGGAAAATGCCTCTGCGGTTTTAAACTGGTTCGAACGACCCGAGCAGGCATCGAACATATCGCCAACTTTTATGGAGTAGGATGTACTGTAGCACTTTGATTTGCAGCCCCACAGGGTTAGGCATGCCGTGTTGCCTAGCGTATCCGCATTCTTTGCACGGAACTGATCCAGCGGGGTGCCAACCGTAAAAAAGAATGAGAATGCACAACTCCAACACAAAATAGATCCACAAGCAAATCTTGCAGCAGCACATTTCGTTGTTTGTGCGTGAATTTGATGGAGAATGAGGCGAGAGTCTTCCACACAAAAGGAAAGCACAACTAATTCAAAAAAAAAAAAACAACAAAAAAAAAACAGAATAATAAAAATAAATGACAAAATAAAAATAAACACAAGCAGTACAGAATAATCATGAGAAAACGCGAAAAGGAGAAAGAGAAGGAGCAACAACAACAACAAAATACAAGCTACAGATACACCGCACAAACAACACAAAACAAACAAACAAAACCAAGACACAATAGAATCGTGCAATAGATTGACTGTGTGACAACTGGCAATTATTATTTTCTTCTGCAAGTTAAGGTTAGCCGGCCCGTTCTTCTACCCGCAACTCCGCCTTCACCGCCGCAACGATGTCGCGTGTGCGGGCAACCACAACCTGCTCATGCACTGCCGACCGCACAGCGGCAGCGCGAGACTCCTCCGCAGTGCGCTCCGCATCCTCCACGCGGCGACGAAGGTCATCGGCACACTCGCGGTATACGCCGTCCACCTCATTAGAGAACCTTTCAGACCACGAATCTTCCACCGTTTGACAGCAGCATCGTGTGGCCGACACCATGTGGTGCGGGGCAAAGGTCCCGCTGCTGCTGCTGCTGCGGGGTCTGCCTCCCCTACCCCCCCCCCTCTGCAAAGTTCGTTTAGGGCGAGCAACCCGGCGTTCATGCACGGATGCACGTGGATGGGTATCCCAAACACAAAGAGCAGCGGAAATATGGGACGGGGGGTAAAATATTTAAAACTGTTTCACAATATATGGTACGTCATTGCGTTCTATCATAAGAAGGAAAAAAAAGAAAGAAAGAAATACTTTGGTGCAATGCGCCGGCACCTCTCTCCTCCCTCCTGTCCGCCTAGCACGGCAGGAGAATGATCAGCAGATTGATCGTCTGGAGGATCCAGCCCACAAGGAAGAGCGCGAAGCCCGCGCCGTACTTGGAGCCAGGTTCGTTGTTGATGTCCTCCTCGGCGACGTTGGCGCCCATGTCGGTGCAGGCGTAGTGGTCCTTGAGGGCGGGGCAAGTGTTGTGCTCGTTGTGGTACGACGCGACCATGCAGCCCCACACCACAGCGCCGCCGGCCACCGCGAGGATGTTGAGCAGCGTGACGACAATGCGGACGCAGCACTTGCAGTAGGAGCAGCACGTGTCCATGCAGACCGCCAGGAAGAAGCACACAAAGGCGAGGCCGATGGTGATGATGGAGAACGCCTCGGCCGCCTTGAAGCGGTTCGTGCGGTCGGGGCAGTCGGGGAAGTTATCCTTGATGCGGAAGCTGTACCCGGAGTCGTAGCACTTCTTCTTGCAGCCCCACAGGGTTAGGCAGTTGGTGTTCTGCAGTTCATCTGTCTGGGTGGAGCGGAACTGGTCCAGCGGGGTGCCCACCACGAACAGCGCCAGCGCCACGAACTGGACGATGGTGTAGATGATCAGAACGATGCTGCAGCACATGACTCAGGCAGTTGGTGAAAGGGGAAGGCGAAAGTGAGTGGAAGAGAACGCGAATCTTCCGCCGTTTGACAGCAGGATCGTGTGGCCGACGCCATGTGGTGCGCGCCGGCGAGACACCGAGAAGAACGAGCAGCGGAGAGAGAAGAGAGAAGGTCGAGAAAGAGGGTGAGATGCGAGCGAACAGGGGAAGGGGGGATACACACAGGGCCGGCTGGCTGGCGGGCACACCGTGCCGCCTGCAGGCACAGCGAAACTACAACGGAACGGGTGAAGGACGATGATGATGATTTTGATATACGCGGCATATAGGTGACATAGGTGCTTCTTCTCGATTTCTTGTTCAAGGGTTGGGCAGGGGAGGTGGCTCCCCGCCACTCCCGGCTCCTTCCGTGTATCCCCTTTCTGTGACGCCACCATGGGACGACAACACACAGGGATGGAAGCAGCGACGCGGCCGCCTAGCAGCCGCACAGGGTTGGGGGATGGTGCGGGGCAAAGGTCCCGCTGCTGCTGCTGCTGCGGGGTCTGCCTCCCCCCCTCTGCAAAGTTCGTTCAGGGCGAGCAACCCGGCGTTCATGCACGGATGCACGTGGATGGGTATCCCAAACACAAAGAGCAGCGGAAATATGGGACGGGGGTAAAATATTTAAAACTGTTTCACAATATATGGTACGTCATTGCGTTCTATCATAAGAAGGAAAAAAAGAAAGAAAGAAATACTTTGGTGCAATGCGCCGGCACCTCTCTCCTCCCTCCTGTCCGCCTAGCACGGCAGGAGAATGATCAGCAGATTGATCGTCTGGAGGATCCAGCCCACAAGGAAGAGCGCGAAGCCCGCGCCGTACTTGGAGCCAGGTTCGTTGTTGATGTCCTCCTCGGCGACGTTGGCGCCCATGTCGGTGCAGGCGTAGTGGTCCTTGAGGGCGGGGCAAGTGTTGTGCTCGTTGTGGTACGACGCGACCATGCAGCCCCACACCACAGCGCCGCCGGCCACCGCGAGGATGTTGAGCAGCGTGACGACAATGCGGACGCAGCACTTGCAGTAGGAGCAGCACGTGTCCATGCAGACCGCCAGGAAGAAGCACACAAAGGCGAGGCCGATGGTGATGATGGAGAACGCCTCGGCCGCCTTGAAGCGGTTCGTGCGGTCGGGGCAGTCGGGGAAGTTATCCTTGATGCGGAAGCTGTACCCGGAGTCGTAGCACTTCTTCTTGCAGCCCCACAGGGTTAGGCAGTTGGTGTTCTGCAGTTCATCTGTCTGGGTGGAGCGGAACTGGTCCAGCGGGTGCCCACCACGAACAGCGCCAGCGCCACGAACTGGACGATGGTGTAGATGATCAGAACGATGCTGCAGCACATGACTCAGGCAGTTGGTGAAAGGGGAAGGCGAAAGTGAGTGGAAGAGAACGCGAATCTTCCGCCGTTTGACAGCAGGATCGTGTGGCCGACGCCATGTGGTGCGCGCCGGCGAGACACCGAGAAGAACGAGCAGCGGAGAGAGAGAGAGAAGGTCGAGAAAGAGGGGTGAGATGCGAGCGAACAGGGGGGATACACACAGGGCCGGCTGGCTGGCGGGCACACCGTGCCGCCTGCAGGCACAGCGAAACTACAACGGAACGGGTGAAGGACGATGATGATGATTTTGATATACGCGGCATATAGGTGACATAGGTGCTTCTTCTCGATTTCTTGTTCAAGGGTTGGGCAGGGGAGGTGGCTCCCCGCCACTCCCGGCTCCTTCCGTGTATCCCCTTTCTGTGACGCCACCATGGGACGACAACACACAGGGATGGAAGCAGCGACGCGGCCGCCTAGCAGCCGCACAGGGTTGGGGGATGGTGCGGGGCAAAGGTCCCGCTGCTGCTGCTGCTGCGGGGTCTGCCTCCCCTACCCCCCCTCTGCAAAGTTCGTTCAGGGCGAGCAACCCGGCGTTCATGCACGGATGCACGTGGATGGGTATCCCAAACACAAAGAGCAGCGGAAATATGGGACGGGGGTAAAATATTTAAAACTGTTTCACAATATATGGTACGTCATTGCGTTCTATCATAAGAAGGAAAGAAAGAAATACTTTGGTGCAATGCGCCGGCACCTCTCTCCTCCCTCCTGTCCGCCTAGCACGGCAGGAGAATGATCAGCAGATTGATCGTCTGGAGGATCCAGCCCACAAGGAAGAGCGCGAAGCCCGCGCCGTACTTGGAGCCAGGTTCGTTGTTGATGTCCTCCTCGGCGACGTTGGCGCCCATGTCGGTGCAGGCGTAGTGGTCCTTGAGGGCGGGGCAAGTGTTGTGCTCGTTGTGGTACGACGCGACCATGCAGCCCCACACCACAGCGCCGCCGGCCACCGCGAGGATGTTGAGCAGCGTGACGACAATGCGGACGCAGCACTTGCAGTAGGAGCAGCACGTGTCCATGCAGACCGCCAGGAAGAAGCACACAAAGGCGAGGCCGATGGTGATGATGGAGAACGCCTCGGCCGCCTTGAAGCGGTTCGTGCGGTCGGGGCAGTCGGGGAAGTTATCCTTGATGCGGAAGCTGTACCCGGAGTCGTAGCACTTCTTCTTGCAGCCCCACAGGGTTAGGCAGTTGGTGTTCTGCAGTTCATCTGTCTGGGTGGAGCGGAACTGGTCCAGCGGGGTGCCCACCACGAACAGCGCCAGCGCCACGAACTGGACGATGGTGTAGATGATCAGAACGATGCTGCAGCACATGACTCAGGCAGTTGGTGAAAGGGGAAGGCGAAAGTGAGTGGAAGAGAACGCGAATCTTCCGCCGTTTGACAGCAGGATCGTGTGGCCGACGCCATGTGGTGCGCGCCGGCGAGACACCGAGAAGAACGAGCAGCGGAGAGAGAAGAGAGAAGGTCGAGAAAGAGGGGTGAGATGCGAGCGAACAGGGGGAGGGGGGATACACACAGGGCCGGCTGGCTGGCGGGCACACCGTGCCGCCTGCAGGCACAGCGAAACTACAACGGAACGGGTGAAGGACGATGATGATGATTTTGATATACGCGGCATATAGGTGACATAGGTGCTTCTTCTCGATTTCTT
Source organism: Vickermania ingenoplastis (assembly GCA_010157825.1). Classification (NCBI taxonomy): domain Eukaryota; phylum Euglenozoa; class Kinetoplastea; order Trypanosomatida; family Trypanosomatidae; genus Vickermania; species Vickermania ingenoplastis. Next base: position 572,205 of record VFSE01000211.1, on the reverse strand, counting down.
GTTCAAGGGTTGGGCAGGGGAGGTGGCTCCCCGCCACCCCGGCTCCTTCCGTGTATCCCCTTTCTGTGACGCCACCATGGGACGACAACACACAGGGATGGAAGCAGCGACGCGGCCGCCTAGCAGCCGCACAGGGTTGGGGGATGGTGCGGGGCAAAGGTCCCGCTGCTGCTGCTGCTGCGGGGTCTGCCTCCCCTACCCCCCCTCTGCAAAGTTCGTTCAGGGCGAGCAACCCGGCGTTCATGCACGGATGCACGTGGATGGGTATCCCAAACACAAAGAGCAGCGGAAATATGGGACGGGGGTAAAATATTTAAAACTGTTTCACAATATATGGTACGTCATTGCGTTCTATCATAAGAAGGAAAAAAAGAAAGAAAGAAATACTTTGGTGCAATGCGCCGGCACCTCTCTCCTCCCTCCTGTCCGCCTAGCACGGCAGGAGAATGATCAGCAGATTGATCGTCTGGAGGATCCAGCCCACAAGGAAGAGCGCGAAGCCCGCGCCGTACTTGGAGCCAGGTTCGTTGTTGATGTCCTCCTCGGCGACGTTGGCGCCCATGTCGGTGCAGGCGTAGTGGTCCTTGAGGGCGGGGCAAGTGTTGTGCTCGTTGTGGTACGACGCGACCATGCAGCCCCACACCACAGCGCCGCCGGCCACCGCGAGGATGTTGAGCAGCGTGACGACAATGCGGACGCAGCACTTGCAGTAGGAGCAGCACGTGTCCATGCAGACCGCCAGGAAGAAGCACACAAAGGCGAGGCCGATGGTGATGATGGAGAACGCCTCGGCCGCCTTGAAGCGGTTCGTGCGGTCGGGGCAGTCGGGGAAGTTATCCTTGATGCGGAAGCTGTACCCGGAGTCGTAGCACTTCTTCTTGCAGCCCCACAGGGTTAGGCAGTTGGTGTTCTGCAGTTCATCTGTCTGGGTGGAGCGGAACTGGTCCAGCGGGTGCCCACCACGAACAGCGCCAGCGCCACGAACTGGACGATGGTGTAGATGATCAGAACGATGCTGCAGCACATGACTCAGGCAGTTGGTGAAAGGGGAAGGCGAAAGTGAGTGGAAGAGAACGCGAATCTTCCGCCGTTTGACAGCAGGATCGTGTGGCCGACGCCATGTGGTGCGCGCCGGCGAGACACCGAGAAGAACGAGCAGCGGAGAGAGAAGAGAGAAGGTCGAGAAAGAGGGGTGAGATGCGAGCGAACAGGGGATACACACAGGGCCGGCTGGCTGGCGGGCACACCGTGCCGCCTGCAGGCACAGCGAAACTACAACGGAACGGGTGAAGGACGATGATGATGATTTTGATATACGCGGCATATAGGTGACATAGGTGCTTCTTCTCGATTTCTTGTTCAAGGGTTGGGCAGGGGAGGTGGCTCCCCGCCACTCCCGGCTCCTTCCGTGTATCCCCTTTCTGTGACGCCACCATGGGACGACAACACACAGGGATGGAAGCAGCGACGCGGCCGCCTAGCAGCCGCACAGGGTTGGGGGATGGTGCGGGGCAAAGGTCCCGCTGCTGCTGCTGCTGCGGGGTCTGCCTCCCCTCTGCAAAGTTCGTTCAGGGCGAGCAACCCGGCGTTCATGCACGGATGCACGTGGATGGGTATCCCAAACACAAAGAGCAGCGGAAATATGGGACGGGGGTAAAATATTTAAAACTGTTTCACAATATATGGTACGTCATTGCGTTCTATCATAAGAAGGAAAAAAAGAAAGAAAGAAATACTTTGGTGCAATGCGCCGGCACCTCTCTCCTCCCTCCTGTCCGCCTAGCACGGCAGGAGAATGATCAGCAGATTGATCGTCTGGAGGATCCAGCCCACAAGGAAGAGCGCGAAGCCCGCGCCGTACTTGGAGCCAGGTTCGTTGTTGATGTCCTCCTCGGCGACGTTGGCGCCCATGTCGGTGCAGGCGTAGTGGTCCTTGAGGGCGGGGCAAGTGTTGTGCTCGTTGTGGTACGACGCGACCATGCAGCCCCACACCACAGCGCCGCCGGCCACCGCGAGGATGTTGAGCAGCGTGACGACAATGCGGACGCAGCACTTGCAGTAGGAGCAGCACGTGTCCATGCAGACCGCCAGGAAGAAGCACACAAAGGCGAGGCCGATGGTGATGATGGAGAACGCCTCGGCCGCCTTGAAGCGGTTCGTGCGGTCGGGGCAGTCGGGGAAGTTATCCTTGATGCGGAAGCTGTACCCGGAGTCGTAGCACTTCTTCTTGCAGCCCCACAGGGTTAGGCAGTTGGTGTTCTGCAGTTCATCTGTCTGGGTGGAGCGGAACTGGTCCAGCGGGGTGCCCACCACGAACAGCGCCAGCGCCACGAACTGGACGATGGTGTAGATGATCAGAACGATGCTGCAGCACATGACTCAGGCAGTTGGTGAAAGGGGAAGGCGAAAGTGAGTGGAAGAGAACGCGAATCTTCCGCCGTTTGACAGCAGGATCGTGTGGCCGACGCCATGTGGTGCGCGCCGGCGAGACACCGAGAAGAACGAGCAGCGGAGAGAGAAGAGAGAAGGTCGAGAAAGAGGGGTGAGATGCGAGCGAACAGGGGGGATACACACAGGGCCGGCTGGCTGGCGGGCACACCGTGCCGCCTGCAGGCACAGCGAAACTACAACGGAACGGGTGAAGGACGATGATGATGATTTTGATATACGCGGCATATAGGTGACATAGGTGCTTCTTCTCGATTTCTTGTTCAAGGGTTGGGCAGGGGAGGTGGCTCCCCGCCACTCCCGGCTCCTTCCGTGTATCCCCTTCTGTGACGCCACCATGGGACGACAACACACAGGGATGGAAGCAGCGACGCGGCCGCCTAGCAGCCGCACAGGGTTGGGGGATGGTGCGGGGCAAAGGTCCCGCTGCTGCTGCTGCTGCGGGGTCTGCCTCCCCTACCCCCCCTCTGCAAAGTTCGTTCAGGGCGAGCAACCCGGCGTTCATGCACGGATGCACGTGGATGGGTATCCCAAACACAAAGAGCAGCGGAAATATGGGACGGGGGTAAAATATTTAAAACTGTTTCACAATATATGGTACGTCATTGCGTTCTATCATAAGAAGGAAAAAAAGAAAGAAAGAAATACTTTGGTGCAATGCGCCGGCACTCTCTCCTCCCTCCTGTCCGCCTAGCACGGCAGGAGAATGATCAGCAGATTGATCGTCTGGAGGATCCAGCCCACAAGGAAGAGCGCGAAGCCCGCGCCGTACTTGGAGCCAGGTTCGTTGTTGATGTCCTCCTCGGCGACGTTGGCGCCCATGTCGGTGCAGGCGTAGTGGTCCTTGAGGGCGGGGCAAGTGTTGTGCTCGTTGTGGTACGACGCGACCATGCAGCCCCACACCACAGCGCCGCCGGCCACCGCGAGGATGTTGAGCAGCGTGACGACAATGCGGACGCGCACTTGCAGTAGGAGCAGCACGTGTCCATGCAGACCGCCAGGAAGAAGCACACAAAGGCGAGGCCGATGGTGATGATGGAGAACGCCTCGGCCGCCTTGAAGCGGTTCGTGCGGTCGGGGCAGTCGGGGAAGTTATCCTTGATGCGGAAGCTGTACCCGGAGTCGTAGCACTTCTTCTTGCAGCCCCACAGGGTTAGGCAGTTGGTGTTCTGCAGTTCATCTGTCTGGGTGGAGCGGAACTGGTCCAGCGGGTGCCCACCACGAACAGCGCCAGCGCCACGAACTGGACGATGGTGTAGATGATCAGAACGATGCTGCAGCACATGACTCAGGCAGTTGGTGAAAGGGGAAGGCGAAAGTGAGTGGAAGAGAACGCGAATCTTCCGCCGTTTGACAGCAGGATCGTGTGGCCGACGCCATGTGGTGCGCGCCGGCGAGACACCGAGAAGAACGAGCAGCGGAGAGAAGAGAGAAGGTCGAGAAAGAGGGGTGAGATGCGAGCGAACAGGGGGAGGGGGGATACACACAGGGCCGGCTGGCTGGCGGGCACACCGTGCCGCCTGCAGGCACAGCGAAACTACAACGGAACGGGTGAAGGACGATGATGATGATTTTGATATACGCGGCATATAGGTGACATAGGTGCTTCTTCTCGATTTCTTGTTCAAGGGTTGGGCAGGGGAGGTGGCTCCCCGCCACTCCCGGCTCCTTCCGTGTATCCCCTTTCTGTGACGCCACCATGGGACGACAACACACAGGGATGGAAGCAGCGACGCGGCCGCCTAGCAGCCGCACAGGGTTGGGGGATGGTGCGGGGCAAAGGTCCCGCTGCTGCTGCTGCTGCGGGGTCTGCCTCCCCTACCCCCCCTCTGCAAAGTTCGTTCAGGGCGAGCAACCCGGCGTTCATGCACGGATGCACGTGGATGGGTATCCCAAACACAAAGAGCAGCGGAAATATGGGACGGGGGGTAAAATATTTAAAACTGTTTCACAATATATGGTACGTCATTGCGTTCTATCATAAGAAGGAAAAAAAGAAAGAAAGAAATACTTTGGTGCAATGCGCCGGCACCTCTCTCCTCCCTCCTGTCCGCCTAGCACGGCAGGAGAATGATCAGCAGATTGATCGTCTGGAGGATCCAGCCCACAAGGAAGAGCGCGAAGCCCGCGCCGTACTTGGAGCCAGGTTCGTTGTTGATGTCCTCCTCGGCGACGTTGGCGCCCATGTCGGTGCAGGCGTAGTGGTCCTTGAGGGCGGGGCAAGTGTTGTGCTCGTTGTGGTACGACGCGACCATGCAGCCCCACACCACAGCGCCGCCGGCCACCGCGAGGATGTTGAGCAGCGTGACGACAATGCGGACGCAGCACTTGCAGTAGGAGCAGCACGTGTCCATGCAGACCGCCAGGAAGAAGCACACAAAGGCGAGGCCGATGGTGATGATGGAGAACGCCTCGGCCGCCTTGAAGCGGTTCGTGCGGTCGGGGCAGTCGGGGAAGTTATCCTTGATGCGGAAGCTGTACCCGGAGTCGTAGCACTTCTTCTTGCAGCCCCACAGGGTTAGGCAGTTGGTGTTCTGCAGTTCATCTGTCTGGGTGGAGCGGAACTGGTCCAGCGGGTGCCCACCACGAACAGCGCCAGCGCCACGAACTGGACGATGGTGTAGATGATCAGAACGATGCTGCAGCACATGACTCAGGCAGTTGGTGAAAGGGGAAGGCGAAAGTGAGTGGAAGAGAACGCGAATCTTCCGCCGTTTGACAGCAGGATCGTGTGGCCGACGCCATGTGGTGCGCGCCGGCGAGACACCGAGAAGAACGAGCAGCGGAGAGAGAGAGAGAAGGTCGAGAAAGAGGGTGAGATGCGAGCGAACAGGGGGAGGGGGGATACACACAGGGCCGGCTGGCTGGCGGGCACACCGTGCCGCCTGCAGGCACAGCGAAACTACAACGGAACGGGTGAAGGACGATGATGATGATTTTGATATACGCGGCATATAGGTGACATAGGTGCTTCTTCTCGATTTCTTGTTCAAGGGTTGGGCAGGGGAGGTGGCTCCCCGCCACTCCCGGCTCCTTCCGTGTATCCCCTTTCTGTGACGCCACCATGGGACGACAACACACAGGGATGGAAGCAGCGACGCGGCCGCCTAGCAGCCGCACAGGGTTGGGGGATGGTGCGGGGCAAAGGTCCCGCTGCTGCTGCTGCTGCGGGTCTGCCTCCCCTACCCCTCTGCAAAGTTCGTTCAGGGCGAGCAACCCGGCGTTCATGCACGGATGCACGTGGATGGGTATCCCAAACACAAAGAGCAGCGGAAATATGGGACGGGGGGTAAAATATTTAAAACTGTTTCACAATATATGGTACGTCATTGCGTTCTATCATAAGAAGGAAAAAAAGAAAGAAAGAAATACTTTGGTGCAATGCGCCGGCACCTCTCTCCTCCCTCCTGTCCGCCTAGCACGGCAGGAGAATGATCAGCAGATTGATCGTCTGGAGGATCCAGCCCACAAGGAAGAGCGCGAAGCCCGCGCCGTACTTGGAGCCAGGTTCGTTGTTGATGTCCTCCTCGGCGACGTTGGCGCCCATGTCGGTGCAGGCGTAGTGGTCCTTGAGGGCGGGGCAAGTGTTGTGCTCGTTGTGGTACGACGCGACCATGCAGCCCCACACCACAGCGCCGCCGGCCACCGCGAGGATGTTGAGCAGCGTGACGACAATGCGGACGCAGCACTTGCAGTAGGAGCAGCACGTGTCCATGCAGACCGCCAGGAAGAAGCACACAAAGGCGAGGCCGATGGTGATGATGGAGAACGCCTCGGCCGCCTTGAAGCGGTTCGTGCGGTCGGGGCAGTCGGGGAAGTTATCCTTGATGCGGAAGCTGTACCCGGAGTCGTAGCACTTCTTCTTGCAGCCCCACAGGGTTAGGCAGTTGGTGTTCTGCAGTTCATCTGTCTGGGTGGAGCGGAACTGGTCCAGCGGGTGCCCACCACGAACAGCGCCAGCGCCACGAACTGGACGATGGTGTAGATGATCAGAACGATGCTGCAGCACATGACTCAGGCAGTTGGTGAAAGGGGAAGGCGAAAGTGAGTGGAAGAGAACGCGAATCTTCCGCCGTTTGACAGCAGGATCGTGTGGCCGACGCCATGTGGTGCGCGCCGGCGAGACACCGAGAAGAACGAGCAGCGGAGAGAGAAGAGAGAAGGTCGAGAAAGAGGGGTGAGATGCGAGCGAACAGGGGGGATACACACAGGGCCGGCTGGCTGGCGGGCACACCGTGCCGCCTGCAGGCACAGCGAAACTACAACGGAACGGGTGAAGGACGATGATGATGATTTTGATATACGCGGCATATAGGTGACATAGGTGCTTCTTCTCGATTTCTTGTTCAAGGGTTGGGCAGGGGAGGTGGCTCCCCGCCACTCCCGGCTCCTTCCGTGTATCCCCTTTCTGTGACGCCACCATGGGACGACAACACACAGGGATGGAAGCAGCGACGCGGCCGCCTAGCAGCCGCACAGGGTTGGGGGATGGTGCGGGGCAAAGGTCCCGCTGCTGCTGCTGCTGCGGGGTCTGCCTCCCCTACCCCCCCTCTGCAAAGTTCGTTCAGGGCGAGCAACCCGCTGTCTGTTAGGGGTTGTGACCTACTCGCGCAGCTCCAGTATGAGGTGGGTAGCGGTGCGGATCGATATCACTTGAGAGGGAGGAGCTCCGCGAAGACGGCGTAGCAGAAGAATAAGCTTGCCAGGTGGATCTCTTCTTTTACTTGCGTGAGCCACTTGCTTGAGGTCTATTGTAGTAAAGCAGTGCTACCGGGCGGGGTGGCGGACAAGGACAAAGAGGACCCCCTTCCCTCGCTCATGAGTAATGACTGTCGCGCTAAGCTGCCTGTCTCATCTCGTGGTATCCATATTCAGCTGCTCGCTTCACTTTCGTGAAAGGGATCGAGGAGGATGTGACAGACGTCGAGCAAAGATAAGCCGTACACCATTTCAGTGCTCTCGCATCTCATGTGTCCCGTAGAGGTGGTGGTGCGAGAAATGCAGACACCCCGCGGAACAGACTTCACCGCAGGGGATAAAGCTGGACACACCGCTGCTTTGTGTCGGGCGTGTAGGACGAGCCGTTCCAAAAAGGTCCGCTCCGAGGAGGTCCGCCGGCTGCTGCACCTCCTGCTGAATGCTGTGGAGCAGCAAAGGAGGATAGAGCGGACTGGGGGAAAGAAGAGAAGGTTTACCTGCCGGAACGGGTCCGACGGGCCTTGCAAATGTGGCGCGCCAATGGGCATCTCGCCCCCTTTGTGGAAGTGGTGTTTCACGAGCGGCCCGTAAGGAGAGCGAGAGAGACCACCTTACAGGCGTATTGCTGGGGTATGCATTGGCTGCGGCTGGCGGACCGGCAGCGTGTCGACTTTGCTATCCGTACCCCTCCATGCAATACTATAAGGACGACACCGAATGGAATGAAAAGAAGGGAGAGAAAGAGAGGAGGAAGAAGACAAATAGTGCTTGGAACATGCTACCATCACCGTACATCCGTGCGCCAGCAATACTAACAACCACGCTAACACGAGCGAGTAAAACGCTTCATCTTTTAAATCGTTTAAATACCAGCCGCTCTGCTTGCTGACTTTTTGTTTTTGAGGTTGTGGCGATGAGAGGACCCATATGATGCTATAGAGTCCGCTTTAGAACGATGACAACAATAACAAACAAACAGAAAAAAAAAAGATATAGATCTCTCTTTTGTAGGGGCATTTACTGTGGTGTTTGTTGTCGATGTGCCCACACCAGACGCTCGCCCCTCTCGTCCAAACCCATTCAAAAGGAGTTTGAGCTTCTCCACTTTATTATTCATTATTTTCTTCTTCTTTTTTTAAGAGAGAGAGCAAGAGCGAGCGAGAGAGGAGAAGATAACGTATCGCTCGTCCCCCTTCTATCTCTGGTATTGGTCCAACACAGCTTCGCCTATCGGTATGGAACGACACCTACGCCCTCCTCCGTGTTCTCGCCTTTGGTTTGTTTCTCTTGGCTTTCGAATAGTGTTTCTCGCACTCTCTCTGCCCATCACAGCTTTTCTTTTTTTTCTTCTTCGTCTTCCTTATAACAGAGTTTTTCAAAGAAACAAACAAACAACAACAATCCAATGAAATTTTTACACGGGTCTACCACGGCCTGGAGGAAAGGCCGGAGCGCCACCTTCTTCGCCCTGACAACGGATGATGGCCCGCACCCCGCGTGCCGAACTCCCTCCCGCCGTCGCCGCGAACAGGTGGGCGTTTGGGTTTGGAGTAGTCGGCGCGCTATCGCGCCAGGCGCTCATACCAGGGTGTAGCTTGAACTCCAGCGGCCGCTGCCGCGGGCTGATCGTCGGCGGTGCCCCCCCGGGGGCAGGGGAGGTCGAATATTTGAGTTGAGCTGCACCCGCAGCGGGGGCGGGTGAGGTCGCAGTGAAGGCCCCGCTGCTGGCGGTGCCTCGTGGCGGGGGTGTATCCGCTACTGCCCGCTGCTGTGGGCGGGTGGAGGTAATTGGCGTGTGCGAAGGTGGTGGATGGGCTTGGCTGAGGACGCAGCGCTGGCGAGGGCTTGGCGCTGGTGGTTCCACTGGCGGTGGTTGTTCCCACCGCCGCGGCACCGGGATTGTTAAAGGTAGCCGGCGCCGCAAGGTGACGCTTTACGGTGACCAAGGTGGGGCTGGACTGCAAGTCGATCCGCATGCTGTAGAACTGGCACAGCTGTTTGAGGATCCGCAGCTCCTCCTTCGTCAAGTCTGCCTTGGAGAGGTGGAAGCCTTCGTGTTCCGTACTGACACGCAGGGCGCGGACAAGCTGCTCCAGCTCTGCCACGCCCGTCATGGCCGGCGTCGCGGCGGCGGACACGGGGGCGTTGTGCCCCGCCTTCTGCCGCGGCGTGGCCGTTGCGGCGCCGCTGCCATCTCCACCGGCCCCACTCCCCACCGAGGCGTCCACGATGGGCTTTGATTTCTTCTTGAACTCCACCTTGACCGGCCGGGGCCCCAAATAGAGACGCTCCAACCACAACTTGGCATCCTCCGCGGCGGTTCGGTTGGGGTACTTGATAAAAATAACGTTCTTGAACACCCCTCGTTCGCTGCGGTGGAGGCGGACGTAGGACGGGGGATGGTGGGGCTGAGTGTGCAGCTCGTGCAGAATGCTTTCAGACTTATGAAGAGAGGGAAGACCTTTGAGGACCAGCGACGCGTTCAACTGCGCCCTGGCACGCGGGACAAGCTTGGTGGCGATCATGGGGTATCGACTCTTCATGAACTCCACCAGCTTCACCGCGTCCGCCTCCTCGGCGAAGAGCGTTGAGATCTGATAGTCTTCGGGAATACCAGGAGGAAGGAGGGCAGCCGCAGCCGCCACCGCCGCGCTGTTGGTGGTGTCGCCGTCCGTTTCCCCGGCGCTGACGGTAGGCGGGAGGAGTTCCATCCCAGCCACCACAGCGGCCGCCCCACTGAACGGCTTCAGTGCTGGGGTTTGAAACAGAGCAAAGGCACCGGCATCCGCTGTCGTCGTGCCGCCGCTCGTCACCTGCGCCTTTGACGGGGTTTGACTACCCTCACCCCCCGCGACTGTGTTGTTCGTATTGTTGTTGTTCGCACTGGTAGTCGTCGCGGGGTTACTGGTGGTGCTGTTGACGATTTTCCGTGAGACCATTACCTTTGGAAACCCAATGGGAATGATACGGAGCGGAGCCGCCTGGGCTTTTAGTTGCATAATGAGCTCCTCCGGGGCCAGGAGCGGTGCGTGGGTGAAGCGAATGGTCGACATCCCCGCGGCGGTGATAGAGGGCAGCACTTCGGTGTGCGGGTGTAGGGTCCCGTTGGGCAGCGACGCGTGAAGTAGCTTGGAGGGAGCGCTGTTTGGTGCCTTCTCGACGCCTCCATTACCAGAAGATACATCTTCCTGCGGCACTCTCAGAGTGACGCACGACGGCAATGAAGTCGAATCTACCGCTCCTCCTCCCGCAGGCGGGGGAGACGGACTGTGTACCTTTGCGGGAATAAACAAGTGAACGTAATAATCTACGACATCCCCAAAGGCTGTTGCACCACCACCACCACCACCACCACCACTGGCAGCAGTCACCGGCGTGCTGGCAGCGACCACCGCACTGTCGGCGATGTTCACTGCGGCGGCGCCCTCCCTCTGCGCGGCCCCTCCGCCACCACGGCGATCTTTCTTACCGCTGCGCCCGCTACCGCGCTTGACGGCAGGAGCGCCACCTCCTGCAGGCGCGGCAGCTGCGGTAGCCTTTAGGGTCGGGGACGTCGGATGGGCGCCGTTATTTGGGTGATTATTTTGGTTGTGACTCCCGCCCGAGCCGCTGGTGGCGGCGGCTGGAGGTAAGTGGAGCTGGGGCGGTTGCTCCTTAGCGCGCAGCACGGCTAGCGATGGGCTCTGCCGCGGGGTGGGGTGGGCGGATGTATGGCCCAACGCGCAGGAAGCGTTAGGATTGGGGGTGGCCGGGGCGTCCCGCCAGCTGCTGAGGGCGAACATCTGCTTCCCCTTGGAGATGGGAATGAAATCTGGCTTGAGAGGCATAATGGATGCGATGAAAGAAAATAAAAATAAAAAATAATCAAAAGTAAAAAAGTAAAAACAAAAACGAAAGCTCACGCAGTTTTCCCTCTTATTTTTTTTTTGTAAATTTATTTATTGCAGCTGTATCTCCAAGAAAAATAAATAAATAAATAAAAAAAATATTATTATTATTAATAATAATAAAAAAAGGGGGAAAACAAACTGCTTTGCCTTTTCTTGCTTTGAGTACGTGTGCTCTGGAAATATGTTAAAGGAAGCTCCGAGTCACACGTACCCGTAGAGAGAGAGAGTGTGTGTGTGCGTGTGTGTATGTGTGGGACAAACACCGAACAAGGATTCGATGTGTGACAATTGTATATCGCTTAAATAAGGTATGCCCAGCGCTAGATTAATTGTCCGCAGCAGGAAAATGAAACAAAACACACACACAAAAAAAAATAAAAATAAAACAGACTTGCTAGTACAACTGCACGCACACACAAAAAGCGCAGACGTTGCACAGCCGAGAAGGTTCAAGAAAAAAATAATTCAAAAGAACAAACGTCCAAAACAATAAAAGAAATAAATAAAGCTAAAACAAAAGAAAAGAAACCAGTTCTTGTTTCTTTGTTTCCTTTCACAGTAATTTCTTTCTGTTTCTTTTTTTTCGTTTTTTTTTTTCGAACCTTGCTGTTTTTTTTTCTATTTTTTTTCCCCTTGGAAAAATATATTATATTATATTTTTCGTTGTTGTTGGTCTTGTCAGTAAATCAACCGGCGAGGAAAACGGAACGATCGAACAATTTCCGTTGCGCCTATAGCGATGGATTCTAACGGTGTGGCTACTGCTTGTTGAATATTTTCCTCCTTTTTTTTTCTTCTTTTTTTTTGGTTTACAATCGTTTTAACCTTTTTTTTTTCCGGTAATTATTATTATTTGTTTTTGTTCTGCAGTCTTCAATTTTCTTCCTCTTCCCACGGGAGTGGAGCGGGATTCAAAAGAGAATGCCCGCTACAGAGAAAAGGAGAACACCAAAAGAAAATTAAAAAAAAGAGGAAAACGCGATAAGAGGATCTAAGATAACTTCACGAACAAGCACAGAGCGAGCGACGTCCAGTGAATGGAATGTAAGAGAACCGCAGGTAGGAGCCGTGTTGAAATCCACCAAGAGATTCAAAAGAGAGAAGTTAGCTTTCCGGAAGACCAAAACAACGATAGAAGAAAAGAACCAAAGAAAGAGAGAGAGAGAGAGAGAGAGTATAAAAAGGGAGCAGACATATATATGACGGACAACATCGATCGGCACAAAGCAGCACCTTTTAATGCGATCACCGTGGCACATGCAAAACAAACAACAACAAACAACACTGGCAACCCATCTCTCTCCCTCGCCTATACACTTTCTTACTTGTTCGACTTTTTTTCTTGTTTGTTTTGATATTATTTTAGTTAGTTTAACAATAAATGCTCATATGAAACACTTAAAGCCTTGCAGACGCGTAAGAATTGAAAAATAACAACAACAACAACCGACACGAATAGGAAAAAACAAAACGAAAAAAAAAAATCAAAAAGGATCACCAACTCCCATTTCGATTCTTTTCGACCCCTGCCTCTCGTTCATCGAGTTATTTCTCCTATCTTATGGTGTCGTTCAGGAAGTTTCATTAGTTTTCATGTGCGCGCCTGCATCTGAGGTGGTGGAACACGTGGAACAACTCGCCGGTGTTCCTTCCTTTTTACAAGGAGTGGATCTCTAAATTCTCTGGGGTGGCCATATTTTCGCTCAAAAGGAACTCCTTCAGCTTCTCACTGAGGTTCCCTTGGAGCTGAATGACCTTGCCAGCCACCTGGTCGTTGATGACGCTCCCGTTACACCCCCACATCTGCTGCATCTCGCGGCACAGACGGCGGAAGTTCAGCTGCTGGTTCAGACCCTGGACAGTCGTGACGTTCTTCTTGCGAAGACGCTGCTGGACACGAATGTGAACCTTCTGCGCCTGCAGAATGGCCTTCTCCGCCTCCTTCTGCTCGTTGAGCTGGATGGTCGCCTCTGCGTTCATACCATGAATGGCGCTATCCGGCGGGGGTGTGGCTTGAACGGCGTTCCGGTTCATTGCTTCTGTTCTTGTGTGTGTGTGGTACCTATTAAGGGAGTGGTCTGGCGGTTATCGTAGGCGTGTCTGTGAGGGAGAACAAAAAAAATACGGTGGAAAAAAAAAAGAAAAAATATCAAGAACGAGAGCATACCATTCATAATATAGAGCATAGAGTGGCGACAACGTAGAGTGCTGTAGAAGGATAATAAGCCCCTCACAGAGAATTTTTTGTTGTTGTTGTTGTTCCGTGCGAGTCGATAATGGAGCATGCACCCCGAAGGTGCAAGTTGCAGTGGAGGAGGGGAAGCGGCTAGGGTCCTCGAGGATCAAGCTGCTCGGCTTCAGCTCCCCGGACGGCTGCCCCCTGCCCCCTACCCCCCCCCTCCTCCATCTTGTTACCGCGAGACATTGCTTAGGTCTCTCGGGCTTGGGTGTGTGTGCGGGTTGGCGTCTGGGTAAAGCAAGCCGGGAGACCGTGAGAGAAGGAGATGATGGTGCAGGTGGATCCACCGAAACGATCTCGCACCGCTTGACTGCTCGTCACCCGCACACGCTGCGACAGCGCGTAGGGAGGGGATGGGCGCCGCGACGGTATCCCCGGTCTGGCCCTGCTCCTGCGCCACGCGAGCACAGCTGTACAAGAACGCGGCGCGGTACGACTGCCGTGCGATTACCCCGTCCTCTGCCTCAAGGTATAAGAACGGGGCGGCAGACATGCGAACCCGCTCCCAGGCACCACCAGCAACATCACCGCTGCGCCGCCGCCACTCCAACGAGGGAATGGGGTGCGAGGCGGAAGGCCGGCGCCGCGATCGACGTCTACTTCCTCGAGGATGGGGCGCGCGGTTCCCGGGGCCGTCCCATCCCCACGTATCGCCACATTCATCCCAATCGCTCTCTCTCTGCTCGAACTCCTGCTGCTGCTGCTGCTCGTTCTGGAAGAACAACTCATAGACCGGCTGCTGGTGCTGCTACTGCCGCTGCTGTGTGCGCTGGCAACGCTCTCAAGCCGGGGACGACCACGCGGTGGACGTCCCCGGCGCTGTGGGGGTCGACTGCCCGTTCCCTCACCACTGCTAAGGGGTGGTGGATCGAGCACCGGCGCTGATGCCGGCGGGGGTGGCGCGGCCCCTCCTCCTCCTGGCGGCCTCTCACGAGGCGGTCTTCCTCTCTTCCGCACGAGTGGGGCTGGGGGGAAAGATAAGGAATCGATGGTGGAGGGCTTCAGCGTGCTCGTGTCGTACGTTCCACCACACGTGTCGGTCTTCGTTGTGGCGTACGGTTTTCCCCTCTCCTCCTCCTCCTCCTCCTCCTCCTCCTTTTTGCACACGAAGGCTGCCACGGCTGGTGGTTCACCGGCACGGTTCTTTGGGGGGTCGGCCTCGGCCTCGCTTGATGGGGAGGGCTGGAGCAGCCGTGGTGGGCGGGCGGGCGGCCCCGACATCCTCCTGTGGCGTGGCGCTCACGGGTGGCCCCCCCACTCCCACCAAAGAGAGAGCGGCCGTCGTGCGTGTGGGGGGCGGGAGCGGCATACCGTGTCGTGGCAGGGGCCTGCTGTCCATCAATGATGATATGGCAAGAGGCGGGGCAGCGATGACGGCTCCAGTGCCGACGGCGTCTACGCCGACCCCACGAGGAACCCCGGGACCATTGCCCGCGTGGGGGCGGATCGAGGCGGTCCACCCGACCGCGCCGCTCGCCGTTGTTACCTTATGCCCATCGCCGCCACTCCGTCCCACTTTTTGGAGGAGGAGGGTGGCGGGCGAGGGCGGCTCCACATACGGGTGGAGCCGAGGCGCTGCGGCTAAACTTTGGAATAAATGCTGCGAGACAACGGCACCGGATCGGTGAATGTCTCGCCAGGCATCGGCGACGACGTTGGCAAACGATACCGTCGCGGGCTGCCAGGGGGGAGGGACGAGTCGGGGCCGGCACGCACTGGCACTGAACGGGTAGCACAGCGGGGCACAGACCATTGCCGGGGCAGTGGCGGCAAGAGCGGATGCCGATCCTGCTGGAGAGAAGGAGGACGGCTGGGGAAGAAAAAAATCATTCCCGCTGGGCAGGCGACCTCGGCGGCGCCCTCGCTTCCGAGGAGGTGCTTCCGCACCGCTGGCGGAGGTCGAGGCGGGGGCGGAGGAGAGGCCAGTGCTCAGTTGCAACGAGTGGATCTGCTCACACTTCGACAGTCGCTCTTCTTCGACGCGGCGCTTCACTTCCGCAGCGCGCTCCAGGGCTTCGGCGAGCCGCTGCGCCAGCGGTATCAGCGGCGCTGGTCGCTGCCGACGACGAGGGTGCGCTGCGGTGGCCCCACCCGTGGAAGGGGATGCGCCATCGAATGGCTGCTTTTTTTTTCCACCTCGTCGACCTCTCACCGGCTCTTCCTCTTCCGCCTCTTCTTTTGGTGCTGTCGAGCCGCGGTGCCGGAAGGACGAGTTCTTCTTCGTGTTCCTGCTGCTCTTTTCAGCCTCTTGCATGCTATCCGCATCACTTCCCCCCTCCCTAGCATCACTTCCACCACCTAATCCTTCCCCTTCTTCGTCGTCCTCTTCTTCGTCGTCGTCCTCATCGTCTTCCTCGTCACTCAACGTCGACGAATGCCCCTCCCTCCTCCTCCCGATGCCTATTCCTCCTGCCACCGCGCCGTCGTTCATGAACGCCTCGAGACGTTTCTGCTGACGACGGCGATTTAAAATCCGTTCCTTGCGCTCGTCTCGCCGGAGGGTGGCATCCGTCTCGACCACCTCGCCCTCCAACACCCCTTGAACCTCCTCCGCGCTGAAGTCCGACTCCACCTCATCCACCGTCTCCTCGTCCGTGCTGGGCTCGTAGCTGGAATCGCTGTTCGCCGTGTCGTACGCCGCCAGTAAGGCCTCCTCCTCCTCGTCTAAGCCAGTGGCAAGCAGCTGCTTCAGAAGAGCACCCGCGTTGGCGCGTCGGGGGCGCTGCCGGGGGCGAAACTGCACACTTTCATCATCATCATCATCATTGTTGGTGTTCTTGTTGTTTTTTCTGCGCCTTTTGTCGTCGTTTGCATCGCTGTCGGTACCGCTCGAGACACTCTCAGTGCTACTGCTACTGTTGATATCGCCATCCTCCTCTTGCTCTT
This sequence comes from Vickermania ingenoplastis, assembly GCA_010157825.1. Classification (NCBI taxonomy): domain Eukaryota; phylum Euglenozoa; class Kinetoplastea; order Trypanosomatida; family Trypanosomatidae; genus Vickermania; species Vickermania ingenoplastis. The sequence continues at coordinate 556,044 of VFSE01000211.1, read as the reverse complement.
CCACCCCCTTCTTGTGGCGTCGTCGCTGGGTCATAAAGAATTAATTTTACCTTGCCTTCTTTTAGTTTTTGATTCCGTAGATGAGATCAAAATGAAATTAAAAAAAAAGAAAAGAAAAAGAAGAACAAAAAAAAAGTGCAGGAGAGAAGAAAACATAAATCATAATCCAGGCGAGACGCCTACCAAAAGCGCTACAAAGGTCCGCTTGTCCCACACAGGAGCAGTGGGGTGTCACACAACGGGATGCATCGCATCGTATCCCACATGCATTCAGATGTGTACACGGATACGTTGGCACGAAGAGGAGCACACCGTCACCAGAGTACCTAGGTTTGTTTCTTCTCATTCTAGCACCGGAGATGAAAGGCTTTTATTCGTCGGAAGAGGAAGAAAAGAAGACCAAGTATAAAAATAAAATGAAAACAATCATCGATGCTAAAATAAACACAGTTCATTTGTTAAATCTCCTCTTATCTAATAGGAGTGTGAGCTATAAACGCCAGGATGAATAGTCGTAATAATATCAGTAATAATAACAACAAAAACGAGCTGCAACCATCATCGCATGCGCATATGTTTTATTCTTTTTTTTCTCTCTCTTTAAATAGTGTTCAAGGGCAAATACGACTCGCTTTCTCTACACATATACCAATGCTATGTGAATGGTACAGAGAGAGAGTGTAAAGGCGAATCTGCTGGTAGACTTTTTTTTTTTTTGAATAAATATATTTCTGTGCTTCTGTGTGTCTCTGCAAAAGAATGGTCACACCAGGAACAACAATAATAATAAAAAAATATCCTTCTTCTTTTTCTTCTTTGAATGTATATGTTATCCATGAGACACACACATACACACACACGCACTCATGCACATCCAGAGTTCAACAACTATTCCAGTTCAATACTTTCGTTCAGTTGTCTTCTCTGAGTAGAGCGTTTTTTTTTTTTTAATTCTTCGGCGTTTGTTGTGTGGTTCTGGTCTAATCCCTACCGCTCATGATTTGGAGAATACGGATGAAGATATTGACCATATTAAGAAATAGCCCGAGAGCATCCGAAACGTGATCGCTAGCGCCGCAGCGTGCCCGCTCGATCAGCGCCTGTGTATCGGCCGCGACCATCACAGAGAAGAGCGCCAGACCACCGTACAAGATAATCGAGTGGGCAATGGCGGTGGGATAGAAAACAGAGAAGAGGGATAGGCCGACCAAGCCTATCAGTCCACCAAAAAGAGGACCCTGCCAGGCCACCAGGGACGCACGAGGGGCAATGAAGGCGGCAGCGCTGAAGCCGCCAAACACCGCTGCGGTGAGCATCAGGGAGGTAAGAACGACACCCTTCATGGCGCCGTGGAGCACCAGCGGGGCGATGGCCATGCCCTCCAGTAAACCAAATGTCAGCAGCAGCGCCGTCTTGGCCGTCGGGTTGGCCGGTGGCGCAAAGGAGAGCCACAGCAGGGGCACGAAACCGGCGATCATAGGGAACCAGAAGGGCACCACCGTGCACAGCGGGGTCATGATCATCAAGGCACTCCCAACCATGGCCATCGCAGACGTCATGCCAACCAGAGAGTACACACGAAGGAGATGCTGCCGGACGTGAGGCGGCAAGGCGTCGTCGCCCGAGGAGCCCCCACCGGTGCTGCTGCTGTACATGGGGCTGTAGACGTTCTCCACGGCGTTCGATGCACCGCTGCCGTAGGTGGCCGATCCCTTTCCATGCACCCGAGCGAGGGAATTGCTGGTTGAGCCCAAACCGCAGCGCTGGAGGAGGAGGGCACATTGGAGCGCTGGGGAGGACACGCTGGTGGGGCTCAGGCGAAGAAGACCGCCGCGAGGGGCGACGGCGGGTGGAGCCGCGGTACTGCAGACGACGGGATGGATCGAGCGAAACATACCAGCAGCGGACCCACAGGCGATGCGGAGAGGGGTGGAGGTCGCGAAGGAACGCAGAGGGCAGGCGAGAGCGGATGTGACGGTAGGATGAAAAGAGGCAGGGGCCACCGATCCGACGCTTCTGAGAAAGGCCGCAGCTGGCGCATGCGGGCGGGCGGTGGCGGTGGCCATTGTGCGGAGGGAGAGCCGTCCGAGCATAGTCTCTGTCTTGCTCGTTCTCTCTATTCTATCGTCTTTTCACTCTTCAAAAATTCTTACTTTTTTGGTTTGGTTTGTCGCCAGAAAAGAAAAACAAACAGACACACAGTGATACAGAATGGAACACACAAAAAAAACGGGGTGGGGATGAAGAGAACGATACAACATGGTCACGACACAACATATGGTACGTCTCTAGATCCGTCCTCTCCATCCAGGGAGCAGATGAACGCTCTAGAATATACCATCTCGTGGCACAGTGACATTTGACCAACAAAAACATGACACTGAAACATATGAGGCCCGCTGCCCTGCCCACGGGGGACGATAGGTCTATCATTTTTTTGGACATGACAAACACACACTATTTTGTGTGTGGCGTGTCGGTTCCATGCGGTCACATACAAATGAAAGTTAGAACCATCCACCAGTTGGATCATGGAACAAATAAACACAACGCCGGAGGGGAGAAGGGCAGGGGACTGGAAAGAAAAAAAAAAGAAGAAGATAGAAACCAACAAGCAACGAACAACCAGCTCACCAACCAGCTGGCGGTAACGAGCACCAGGGAGCAGCGTATTGCTAAAGGCAAACTATTCAAACAACAACATCAACAGAGCTGCGCTACAAGAATACTCTTGTATGCCTGTTTGCGTGTGGCAATCGAATAGAAGAAGAAGATCAGTTTTTTTCTTAGTGATACAATATAATACAGATTAAGTGGATTTTTTTTTTTACATAAACTGAAATACCCTTTCTTTTCTCCCCCATTCTCCTGCAGCTTTGTACTTTTCGCCCTCGTGTGGAAGTGCTTCTTAATTCACAACCCAGAAGTGTATTTTTCTTCTCTGGAGATTTTTTTTAAAAAAAACACTACAAACAATCAACAACTTGCTCAACTGTAGCTATACAAACTGACTGAATCGATACATATGTATCTGTAGATGTACGACGTTGCTGCTGTCGTTGCCTACATCGACACCTGTTTAAATGACCTGCTGAAGGTGAAGTGCCTGCAACAACAACAACAAAAAAAAAAAACATATTTTTTTTTTCTTTTATCGTTACAATGAGAAGTGCAGTTATCGAATACTTTATTTATTATCTATTTCACATGTGCAATCCTTCTTGCCAACTTCCCGAGCTCGCTCCTAACTCCCATTATTTGTTTTTCTTTTTTTCCCTATTCATTGCACTTCTTCTTTTCCTTTTCTCTTAATTATCTCTATCTCTATCTCTATCTCTCTTTCTTTCTTTTTCCCATTTCATTTTCGAAGATATCTCTTTAAAACACATGCAGCCTTTCGCTTTCCTTCTGCCGCAGCAGGTCACTCATACGCTCCTCACAGACCCGGTGGCCCGTGCGGTTCGATAGCAGCACCCCCGAGGAGGTGGTAGCTCTGGCCATCTCAGTTCCTTCCCCCGCCGTACCTTTTTTGGCAGCACTCTGCTGCGCCACGTGATGGGTGTGGGGCCGAGGGGATGGCCGTGCCGACCCGCCCCGGCAGCCGCCCGCTGTGCCGTCACCACTACCGCCTCGTGTGGCGGCGCCTGCCGCCACCGAGCGGAATTGAAGGTGATTGTAGTAGCGCTGTATATTCATATTATTGTTCCGCAGCGGTGTTTCTCTTCTCCCTGTTCCACTCATCGCCGCCGGGGCGGTGTGCGGTGGGGTGGACGTCTTACGGGAGCGGGGCGAGTCCGAGGAGTTCTCCGCGGCGGAGCCGCCCAAAGTGAAGAGCACCGAGTTCGATCCGCCTATCGAGGACGTTCCTGGGAGCTCGTGCTGGCGCTCCTCCAACCGCCGCTCTGTGTTGCTGACAGTATGGTAGCGTGGGGCGGAGATGATGCGGCCGCAGCTGTGGGACCCCGGGGTGAGGGGCAGCGCCACAGAAGAGGCGGGTCGGTCGTACCTGGTCTCGCCATAAGGTGATGTCGACGGGAGAAGGTAATGGCGATGACGGTGCTGGTGCTGGCTCTCCCCACCCGTTGGCGGCCGAGGCGGCTTGCCTGCCCCCATGGCGTAGCTGCTATCGACCGACAACTGAGAGTTCTGCTTCTTCAGTGGGGCCCCGTCCGTCCCCATCTGGAGGTCGTCCTCGCTCTCGTCCACATCGTAGCAGTACTCATCCTCCTGCTCGTTGTAGCAGTAGAACAGATCCTGCTCCTCATCCAGATAGAAATATTGCTGCTGGAGCTCATCAAAGTAATAGAAGCGGTCCTCCTCGTCGTCGTAGTGGAAAGAGTCGTCGACCTGGAAGGGCGTCGAGCCATCCGGAAGGACCACCACAATGGGCTCATACCCCGTACCCAACGCACTGGGACCAGATGTCTTCTTCGTCTCCCGACGGTGCAAGAGAGGCTGGCGAGTGCCGGCCTGCTCACGAATCAAACGGCGCTGGCGCTTCGAACGCTTGTGGGCCAGTGTTCGTGGGGAGTCCGGGGTAGGCGCCCCACGACGGCTGTACGCATCGCCGTCGTCCATCACCTTCCCTTCCTCCGCCTCCAACTCGGCGTCGGCTCGATTGACCTCGCGCTGCATCGCCTCGAGTGTGTTGCCAGAGACGTAGTCGAAGCAGTAGTGCGTCGGCGCTTCGGTGACGTACTGCAGAGCAGGATACAGCTCCACGTGGAGACTATCCACTGGATTCGGGTGATCCAGCAGGGTGTGGGCCGGGCTGGCGAGCGTAATAGGGGGCAGCGTGCCACCCGCCCCGCACGCCGTTGCAGGGGACCCGGGCGGCGCCGCACCGCCTGCACTGGAGATAAAGAGCGGGTCATCGCGGCGCATCAGCTGGAGGGCCTGTGCGGCGGCGGAGGCGGCACTGGAGGACATGGCGGTGTGGGAACCGGGAAGAGGGCTGACAACCGCCCCTGGGGGTAGCAAGGAGGGTACCAAGGACCCTTGCGGGGGGGTGACGAAGGCGGGGGTCTGGCCCTGCGAGCTGATGGAGAGTTCGCGACTGGCGCCAGGGGAGTTCCGCTTGGACACGCACGGCGTGGTGCTGCTGGAGCTCCCCGGAATGTAGCGGATCTGGGAGATGGCACCAGGAATACTGGGCTTATGCTGGTGGTGGCGGAAACCACGAGGTCGATGCCCCGCCTGCCCGGCCGTGGCGCCTCCTCCGCCCCCTGCTGCTGCCTGCGACGCTGGCGTGGGGTGAGGCGGATGCGGGCGGTGGCGGCGCAGAATACAGTAGACGCTTTCTCCCTCCTCTGGATTCTTCTCTGGGCTGAACGTACAGTGTGGAATGCAGCTGGAGATACGATCCAGTGGGTGAACCATATCCGTGCCGTCAATACCGATCTCACAGTTGGTGTTGGTGCTGTTGGCGTGCGGGGGAGTGGCTCCAGGGTGGCGGTGCGGAGAGCCGACCGCAAGAATCCCGCCGGTGGGCGTCGTCGTACCGCTGTTGCGTGCCCCAGGAACGTCTGCGGAGACCAGCCCCCGGTGCAGGTGCGGGTTGGCGGAAGGATGGGAGGCTGGGGACTGGCTGATGCTGGTGTGCGCCGCCAGCTGGGGTGCTGCTGCTGCTGGGTGGGTGGCGCCGTGCGGTAGTGGTCCGCCGCCGCCACGAATGAATTCTTCTTCTGATTGCCCGCTGTGCACCACGGAAGAGGAATGCAGCGTGTCCGAGACGTACTTCCCCGTTTCATTGCGCCGCAGTGGGCCTATAGGGGGCGAGTTGTCACCCAGTGAAGCCGTACCGGGCCGGGCCTTCGGGGAGAGCGCCGCGGCGTCGACTTCATCCTCATCGTCCTCCCCGGCAGTGGTGCCTCTTCTGGTGCGGTGGACACCAGAGGCTGGCGCGTTGCCGGTGCTGGAGGAGGACAGGGCGGAGGTCGTGGTGGAACCGCCCTGGATGGGCACACTTGGGGGGGGCAGCTGCCTGCCGGCGGCGTCTCTCCCTCTTGACTGCTGCGATGGCCACCGGCTTTCATCATGAAGGGCGATCATAACATCCGGCGCGCTGGTCGGGGCGTGCGAATCCGGCAAGGGCCGCCCGCCGCCGGCACCAGCGCTGATGGAAGTGGCGTGATGCAGTGCGGCGTGGGAGCCCGCAAATGCGCCCTGCGGCAGTATAGTCGAAGGGCTGCTCTTGATCCCAGCGCTCTGTCGGTGGTGGTGGTGGTGGTCACGCGGGGAAAGTGCCGCAGCGGCGGCGGCGGCCGCGGGGGTCAGCAGCGCACAGGAAGGGAGGAAGGACGCCGAGTGCTTCCACTGCGCCTCGCACCCCGGGGCGACAGGGGCATAGGTGCGCGTGCCGGCGACGCCTGCCACGGAGAGGAGGTGCAGTTGGGTGAGTTGTTCGTAGAAGCGCGCAGCATTGGCGGCCGCGGTGGCCTCAGCGCTGAGGGCGGCGCTCTTGCGGTGTCGGCGGCTTCGCCCCGAGTTGGGCCGGCCGTGGGCCCGCGGGGAGGTGGAGGAGAGCAGCTGCGGGGAACACGGGGCATCCTTCGGCTCCATGATATCACTGAGGGGCTGCTCGGCGAGATCGGTAAGACGAAGGGTTGGCCTGGAGCTGTTGCTGCGACCCGAGTGCTCGAAGCTCGTCCCTTGCGACACCCCCGGGATGGCCGTGGAGACGACGCTATTGCTCATGGAAAGCCCAGGGGGCGGCGGGGTGGAGTTTGGCATACCCGCATAGTTCGGCGGGGCGCTGTTGCCCAAGATGTTAGTATGGTTCTGCAGGACGTTGGTGGTCGTGAGGTAACTCACAGAGCTCGCGGGCACCGATCCCGCTCCTGGGAGAGCCGTGACGTCGCTGCCCACCGCTAGTTGAGGCGGTTGATAGACGGAAGGGCTGACGATAACGACAGGCTTCTTCTTTGGCGGGACCCCTCCCGCTGCGGCGCTGGTCAGCGCCACGCTCGAGTCCGACACCTGGCCAGCCATACTTGAATTGGGTACGCCCCCCGTGCCTCCTTGGCCCGCTGCGGCTGCCCCTCCAGCGGCATCTCCAGAAACCGCTGCCGCCGCTGCTCCAGCAGCGGTTCCCGCCGCTGCCTGCTGCGGGTCGTCCCCGCCAGCGGTGCTGTTGTAGGAGGAGTGATGGCGGTGTGTCAGCCCCTGCATCTCTCGCAGCTGGCGAATGAGCTGCTGTCGAATCACTTCTTGTTCCTCTTGGCGACGAAAATAGCCGCTCTGCTGCTCCGCTAGCAGCAGCTGGCGGTCAAACTCGTTTCTACCAGGGGGGTACTCTGGATCGCCATAACCAATGGTGAGAGGAAAGCGGCCGCTCTTGTGAAAGGTGGAGTAGATATACGGGGAGTTCTCTTGGTTGAACGAGACGAGATTTGGATCGGCTTTGTTTGTAATGATGCCGTTATCCTTCCTCGCTTTCCCGATCGTGTCATCGCGGCCTTGCGGGGTGAGCGCGGCGCCCGGCATGCTGCTCCGGCTTGGCTGTGAGGTGGTCGGGGTCTTGTTAGAGAAGTTGAAGAAGTGCATGAGGGCACGCCAAACACACTCCGAATAATAATAATAATAATAATAATAACAATCTAAAAAAAAATAAATAAAGAAAAAACACAAAGAAATCAAAAATAAATAAAAATTGCTCTATTTTCTATTTACACGTGTGTGGAGTGGGTGGTTTCTGACGATGAGCAATGGGTGTATCTTCCACAGCAGGCGAACCCTGGATGTTCCGTCCAAAGTGTGTGTATGCGCTGCGGGACTAGAGAAACTCACGTTCTAAAAGGGTTCTAAAAAGAAAACAACAACACCTCAAAGAGGCCAGCACCACCTACAAGTCCTTTCTGATAGAGATTTGCTATGTACAGCCGAAAAAAAAAAGTAATAATTTTTAAGAGGACAGAACAACAACAACAACAATATATGAATACAGACACAAAGAATGCGAGTGTATTTCGAAGCCTTCAATCAAAGAAGAAATAAATGCCTTCAATTGTTTTCCACGCGCGCGGAAATTTCAGCTGTGGAGCAAAGATAAATCAACAAAGCCAACAAGGAACCCACAGACGCGCGGTATGCACCACGTAAATGCTATTGGAGGAAATGGAAATGATAGTTGGAGCTCCAATGAAAGAAAAGGATAAAGTTAGTTCTGCGCTTCGAACGGGCGACGAGTAGATACGATCTGCGAATAAGAAGGATCCAAAGCAAAAAGACCACTCGCACACCCAGCGAGAGAGGCAAAGAAAAGCTAGTTTTATTTATATTGAGGCAACGCACAGAAAAGGCGTGCGGATGTTTGTGTGCGGACGTTTGTGTATGTGTGTGTGTCTTTGTGTGAAAAGCAAAGCACTGACAGCAGAAAATAATAGATAATAGTGGAATAATAAAAAAAAAGCAGGAGAAAGAGAAAGAGGAAGAGAGAGGAGCAGGACACGAATGAAGGAATGAGAAAACCTGTGCGAGAGAGAACGGGGTGTCCCTGGGCCAATCGCAAACGAGTAGAGGGTGTTCATCATGACTCTTGAACACACTTCCCTTTTGATATATATGAATTGTGTGTGTTACGAAGCGCTCCAGCGCACAGGAAGTAAAAAAAGTAGTGTCCATTAACACGAATTCTTTCATTCTCACTCTCTCCTTGTCTCTAGGCGTGTGAGAGAGAGACTGCGTGTATGTTTTCTTTCTTCTGACCATCGTACTCTCCTCCCCACCCTGCCTTACCCTTGGAAGAAGAAGAGCGAGACAACTCACTGTTCTTCTTTTCTTTTCTTTTCTTTTCTTTCAAAAATTATCTTTTGGTTTTTGATTTGTTTGTGTGTGTCTGTGTGTGTTTATTGCATGTGAAGAGTAGGGTACAGCAAAGGGTGCACGGGATAGGGCAGCTGTAGACAATCCTGCTCCACGACCTGCCTCTCCTTCTCCTTCTCGTGTCCCACCTTGCTCTTCCCCTTATTGTGTGGTTGTATCTCTCTCTCTCCTTTTCTTTTCTTTTTCTGTTTCTTGCAGTACAAAAAATAAAATAAAATAAAAATGCCCTTTACCGTCTTGTGCCTGATCTACGAGAAGAAGTACGGTGAGTCGAGGACCACCTTCAAATCCAAATCCCCGCGCTCCGGCGGGTCCGGCAAGCAGATCCCGTGCCGGCGAAGATCAAAGAAGAAGGCCTCCTCCCACTGCTCCTTCAACTCCCACAGCGGATCGTGCTGCGTGTACAGATTCACAAATTGTTTCCGCAGGATACTGGAAAGCTCTGGCAGGTCACAGGCGTACGTCCAGTAGGAGTCGTGGACGGCCATCATGCTCAATCCTCGCTGCTGCATCTCCAATGCTGTCATGGCAAGGTGCGTCGCGTCCAGGGAGTGAATGAGATTGGGTGCCATCGCCGTCAGCTGCTTGCGCCCGGCGGCGCCAATACTGTCGCCCGGCACCTTTGTGTAGCCTTGCATCGTGAAGAGTCCACTGTCCTTGTGCACACGATACGGCTGGCGAACCACCAGACCGAGCGGGGTGGTCCAGCAGAGCGCATTCCGCAGCTCTGGAGGCTGGGCGGCGTGAACGAGGGCCCCGACTTTGCTAATCCACTCCCGGCAGCGCTGGGTCTCTCGGAACGTGACCCCGAGGGAGTCCAGCACCTTATCTTTAAGATAATTCGCCATCTCCTTGGTATCCGCCAACGTCCACAGCCCGTGGGCCTTGTTCTGCTTATTGAGCTCCTCGAAGATCTGCTCTGCCATGCCGTAGCTCGTCACACCGTATACCTGGGTCATGATGGGTCGCTTGATGGTCTTGCGCTTGATGTGGTTCTTATCCTGCCCTCGACCAGAGCCGAGACAGCGCTGCGCCACGGGATGATCCTGCGCGGCCTCCTTCTCAATCGCCTTGAGCATTTCCTTCAGAATACCCGTGTAGGCATCCGCCGGGCGCTCGGAGGGAACGAGGTTCACCAGAACGGCACCGAATGCATCCCGCCCAATGGCGGAGTAGTGCTGCAGCCCGTTGTAGGACCCATCCACCGCCACAGGGAGGCGCGAGGGAAAATGCTCGGCCCCTTGGGAGTATTTGAGCGCATCCGCGAGTTCCTTGCAGGCCATCAAGCACTGAAACGGTTCCGCCGCCTCCTGCCACCACTGCTGCCCGCTGTTGTTCTGCGACGCGCTCCCGCCACCCGTGCTGGAAGAACTCAGCGGGCGTTCCGCCGACTGAATCACATCCTCTGTGTGTTCATCCACAAAGTGCACCCGCTCATCAAACGATAGCTTGCTCATACCGAACTTGTTGGCCACGTGGACCTTGAGCCAATACAAGCCCACCTTGCCGAGCGGCTTGGGGTCTGCGTACTCGAGCAGGGCGCGGAAGGGATCAGAGCCGGTGTGGTTCAGCCGCCCCGGCAAGGGATACATGCGTCCACGGAAGTCCATACTGTTGGGAAAGTAGAGGTGAGAGAACTGAACAATACTACGCGCCTGGCGGAGGGCCTGGAGGTAGTGCGTGCGAGAGCTGCGGACATCATTCAGCGCCCGCCAGTCCTCTGCTTGCTGCACATCATAGGCCATTCGCTGCTGGATGTTGCAGCCAACGATTTCACCATCTGCTGTCAGGTGCTCCTCGTGCAGCGACTCACCTTCGGCCATCGAGTCTTCATTGCCTCGCTCACGTCGCTTGCGGGCCCGGCCCTTGATTCCCTCCTCCTCCAACTTCTCCGCGGCGGTTTTCTGTGGGGCGCTGGCAGTTGTCATTCTGTCCCCCATCATATCCTTCCTTCCCTTAGCGATAGCTTCCTCGCTCGCGATGATGGCGTCCACATCCGCTGCGAACCCACCACCGCCCAAAACCCTCTCTCCAATTTCCCCTTGCTTGGACTTGTAGTACACCGTACCCGGGTGCTGATTCGTGTAGTGCAGCGGGTAGAAGGCGGGGCGAAGCTTGCCGAAACCATAACCCTCGCGGACCATCGCCTCCTGTACGTGTAGAAGGTACTTGTGAATACGCCACGGGACGCGTGAAATAGCGTCCAGCGCCCGCATCATCGGCGCTTGAGAAATAATCATAGCCTCATTGGTTGGCCCCTTCACCGCCACCGAAGGGAGCACCTTGTAGACCGATTTCTCTCTCGTATCCGACTCTTGCAGCCAGGAACGATAACTGAGCTGTGGGGGGAACGCCACTCGCAGCTCCCGCAGCGTTGTCTGCCCCTGCTCGCGAAGGCCAACCACCGCCAACTCGGGAACGCCAATGACGCTATCGTACCGGATCAGTACTGGGGGTTTTCCATCGCGAGGCCGCATAGAAAAGAAGGTGAGAATGAGCACCAAGTACGTGATGGCCTCCACGGAGATGGGATTGGTGATCCCTTGCTCCTTCTCGAAGTACTCGAGGGTCTTCTGCAAATGCACACAGCGGCGACCGCGAATGGTGAGCTTGTCGAACGAATCCAAGTTGTTGAAGATACGAAGAAAACGAAAGTGAAAATGCACATCCTCCGTGATGCGAACCAGGAGATCGAGTACGCTCGCGCTGCGTGTGCAGCGCGTCGCTGTTTTCCCAATTTCTTTCAACACCGTTGCAACACGCTTCTGGAAGCGCTGACTGTTCACTTCATCTTCCGAGGCGGCCGGCCGCATGGATGGACTGCTCCGCTTCCCTTTAAGGCGCGATTTGGGCGTGGGAGCCGCCGGACGCTCCTCCTCGTCCCGTAGAAGGTCCAGCGAGTCCACGTCCGTCTCCTCTTCCTCTGCCATGTGCCCCACCTGCGTGGTGCCCATGTCCAGCACCCCTTTCATCTGGGACAGAACTTGAATGAAAAAATCACCGCTGAACGCCTTGGTGGAATCCATGGAAGCGTTGACGTACGTGATGAGTTCCTGCGAGACGGCGGCGATCTGCTCCGAGTCGTGATCGCACATCTTCTCAATCGCCTTCTTCACCGCCCCACGGACCGCGATGTACACATCACCCGGCGTAATCGTGTCTCTGCCGTACACCTTCTCCACAAACTGATAGTGCACCACACCGGCCAGGATGGCGTCGAAGACGTAATCGGGGGCGTTGGCGAAGCTGGCGAGATCGGTGCGCACACATATTTCCCAGTTCAGGAACGACCTCGCCAGCTCCTGCACCCATGCCGGGGCGAAGGTGGTGTTCCAGTGGGATGTCGAGCGATGCATAAAGTCCTCCACCTCCGCCAAGACGAGCCCCGGGCAGTCGAAGTGAATGCGCTGGGCCGTCGTCGCACCAGGCTGACGCGTGGCAACATCGCGCTTATACACCTGGCGAACGATGTCATCAAAGAGTGACATTAGATCTGTCAGCGTTTTTAGTCCGTACTGCGTCGCCGCCGTCGCCCCTGCGGCCGCTGCGGAGGCGGAGGAGGCGCCGGCATCTGGTTTCGAGGCGGGCGAGGAGGAAGGGGAGGCTGCTGCTGCGGCAGCACTAGCACTGGCCACCTCATCCTCTTCTTCAATGGTGGGCTGCACCAGCCCCAACTGCAGCATTTTCTCGTTGACATCGGCTCTGGTCAAAAGATTTGGTGTGGCGCCGTACCGAATGTACGAAATAAGATACGATGCAAACGGGCTCAGTATTTCCGTGGTAGTGACCTGCGAGATGAAATTGTCCAGCTCATCTTTGATCTCCTGAATTGTGCGCTTAATGCGCGGACGCGCCGGTTCGGCGGGGGCGGCCTTCTTCTTTCGGCCCCTCTTACCCTTTGACGTACCAGTGTCATCACCGTCCTTCGTGTCCTCCGCCGGGGGGCTAAAGTTGAACGTGGGCGCATTTCCATCTAACGAATCCGGTGCGCTACCACTACTTGTCGTATGCCCGGGAATGCCGTAGGCGTCGTAGGTGGTCGACTGAAGCACCCGCTGCAGCACTCCCAGCGCCATGTTCGACACCTTTTCGTAACTCTCCTGAAAAGGCCGGGAGAGTTTACGCATCATTCGGGACGTTTCGGCGGAGTGGCGTCGCACCATCAGCGTCTTGTTCGAGTTCGTCAGCGTTGTAAAACTTAAGTGCCGAATGCAGGCAGCTTCAATGTGGGAGGCTTCCAGGCTTCGGTTTGTCCATGCCGAGCGCACCCCGCTGACACGCACATCACCGCCAAACACATCGCCCAGGACGCGGCGGGTGACGGATAAATCGTCGTTATCTCCATGCGCATCCTCGTGGGCCTTCTCAATCAGCTTCGTCACCATCACTGTCTTGGTGCCGTGGTAGATGTGCCGCACTCGAGCGAAGCTCTTCAGCACCTCGGTCTTACACGAGAAGAGATCATCGCAGAGCATATCAATCGCAGAGAGAACACTCTCGGTCACGTTCGCGTTGGAGGAGGTGGAGGTGGAGGTGGCGCTGTTGGAGAAATCCGGTACCGATACGGCGTCCTCGTCGAGGTTGGGAACGACCATATCCGCACCTCCCGCGGATGTGGGTGTTGGTCTGGACGAGGCAGAACGGGCTGTACTACTTTCAGAGAAGGCGTCTTCCCCTTCCTTTCTTTTATCTCTCTCGTTTGCCGTGCTGTTCATGTCGTGATGGCCACCGAATTCATCGTCATCATCATCGGACAACATACGAGGAAGAGCAGACGAGATCGACGGGGATCGACCAACACCCATTTCCAACATCATCTCATCCTCCACTCCTGGCTCCCCGCTAACACTGGTACCTGCCGCCTTCACAGCAGCAGCACGGCCTTCCTCCTCTCCTTCAAGATCGAGGGCGTCCTCCAACACGCTATCGAGTGGACTGCGTGGGGCCTGGGGCTTGCTCAGGCTGTGGGTCCACCACGGTTCCTCATCGGTGGCTTTTGTGGTTTGCGATGCCGCTTCGTCTTCTGCGGATGGCTTCAGCTTCTCTGCAAAAGCCGCGAGGAGTTCTGCCGTGTTTTCAACTTCCTCCGAGAACACCACACTCGCCTCAATGGGCTTCTCTGTGGCGGAGCCAGACGTTGATGCCGCCGAAGCGGACCTGCGACTCGTCGAGGGTCCTTTTTTTTTTTCCGACTGGATGCGGAAGAAGCCGGAGCTCTGCACAGACGAGTGGGGGCCCCCACGAGGCCACCACCACCGAACGCAGCAGTCGCGGGACGAGCCGCATCACCCGCCCCCGCTGTCACCGCAGCCGATGGCGCTGGGGCGGTGGTGTGGGCGCCTCCAATGGATGAAGCAGTCGAAAGGGCCGAGGTGTGCGATGTCAGAGCTACCAACAACGAGCGTGTCACCACCGATGGCCGACTGGCAAGCCGATGGGGTACACACGGCAGCATATACAATCCGAGGGAGATCCCTTACGAAAAAAAAAGGTAATTTTTGCTCAACAGCTCTGTGAATCGGTCGGTCTGCTACACTTGCCGTGTTTTTTTTTTTTTCTAATACAAATTATTTTTCTATTAATTTTCTATTTCTATTTTCTTTCTTTTTTTTGACGCCAGTACTCAATATATATATTTTTAATTATTATATAATATATTTCTTTTCTCCTCAAAGTTTCTTCCTTCACATGCCGATTTGGGTTCGTATCATCGTTCACCAATCAAAAAAAAAAAAGAGCGGGAGAGAGAGAGCGAGAGAATACTCAAGAAGGATCCCGATGGTTTGGCGCATCAACACTCACTGTTCATAGCATATTTTCTACCTACCTTTGTCTATTCCCCAGACAAGCACATCCATTTCCCACTCGCACAGGGTTTGTTGCTTGCTACACGTTATGATAGCCTTTTCGTCGTGTAGAACTTGTTGCGGTGGACGGTGACATGAAATAAGCCGCATCTAGCTTCCAACAAACAAACAAACAAACAAAAAATCGATCGATGGCGGACGATGCGACCACCGAGAACATTTTATTTTCTGGTTTCTTTTTTTTTTAAGTGTTTTATTCGTTTCTCTCTTCTAACCCTAACCCTTTTTTTCTTTGTTTCTCTGCGGCATTCTTAATTTTTCTTCCCATGGCCTCCCGCCCCTTCCCTTTGTAAACAACAAAAAAAAAATTGTTCCTCGTTGAGGTGGATGTGCGCGAAGAACTGATCAACACCACAAGGAGTGAGAGAGAGCAGGCCGGTAGACTTTACTCGGAGGCTGTCGCCGCCGCCGCTGCAGCGAGGCTAGGCGGAGGAGGAGCCCGTGTCAGCAAGGCGCACAGCTGCGCATACCGGAGCTTCCCTTCTGCATCGGCCACCGCGCCGTCCAGCAACATCTTCGCCTTCTCCTCCCCCAGCACACGCTTGGCCAGACTCTGAAGGTCCTCTAGGCGAATCTTACCCGACTGCTCACTATCCATTTCACGGCACAAACGACCGAGCAGGGTGAAGAGCTGCGACTTGAGAGCGATGGTCGCGGCATTCCGCTCCAGCAGCTCAAATGCCGCGGCCCGGCAGGCGCTTGGAAAAGCCTTCTTGAAGTCATCGAGGTAGACCAGAAGCACTTCCTCCTCGGTGAGCGCATCCTCTGGGCGTTTGCTCGCATCACCGAATGCCTCCTCCTCCGCCAGCTCCTCCAATCCCCCCATCAGGGCGCGGCCCAAGCGGATGACGGCGGCACGGCGAATGACGCTCTCCTCGTCGTATTCGGGGAGCGACAGATCTACAGCGGACATTAACTGGTGCAGCGGTGCCGGGGCCACCGCCTCCAGGACAACCATCAGCGCCCGGCGCACAAACAAATGCTGCTGCGCCGCCGGTAGGCAGAGAGCCGCGTAGACGAGCTCAAACTGCTGCGCCGGCGTTTTTGTGTAATCGTGCAATACGGCATCCACGAGGTCAAAAAAGACTTCTCGCGAGGCCGAGTCCACCTCCTTCAGCGGCGGACGACCATCCGCTGCGCCGCCGGCCATCTCTAGGAGTTCCACACAGGTCTGTAAAAGGCGATCCTGCATCGGCTCCAACGCCGCCTCGCGGATCGGCGACGAGCTCGACGCGGTGGCGTCGGTGGGGGAGGAGGAAGAAGAACATCTTTTACCGTTCGCACGCGTCTTTTCCGGGGACGGGGAGGAGAAGAAGCCGAACAAACCTCTTCGGGCGCAGTGCACGGCGCTCGTGTCCACCCTCCCGGATGAGGCGTAGGGGAGCACCGCCATGGAGGATGTACCAAAAGGAGCGTAACACAAAGATGAAAGGGATGTGGCGGCTCGAGAGGCGAAGCGAAGGCTTGTAGAGCTCGAGGAGAGAAGATTGTCTAACGACCTTACTGCCGTGGTCTGTGTAGACGATACGGATACGCTGTGGGTGCGCCACATGAGAAGGTTTCTCTTGTGCATCGAAGTGTTTTTTTATGTTTTATTTTCCGTAAAAACGTAAAAGATGAAGAATGACAAACAAAAAAAAACTTTTTTCCTTTACCTTTTATTATTCGTTGTATGATTCGATAGCGATATGTAGGAGAAAAAGAGAGAGTAGATTTGCATTCGTTTCAATTTCTCAGGCCTAAAAGGTTTAGATTACGGAGAGTGTCACCCGCACCGCTGTGAAGTGTAGGGGGAGGGAAGTGAAACATGCATGATTGATGAAGATACGAATTTTGTTGTTCTGTTGTGATTATATGGGGTTGCACCTACGAGAATCACCATAGCAGCCTGAAGAAACACCCCGTGGAGTGCTAGTGGCACAGTATGAAGGGGATCTCTGTGCGGCGTTTGATTGTTAGTCGCACTCGCCCATTGTGGCTCTATGGTATGACGTGACGAAAGAGAAAAAAAAAGAATAGAATAGAATAGAATACTTCAAGAAAAGCAGCGGACGAACCTCCACCTCCGTATTCTACTCCCCCGCACCCGTATATCTCTCTTCTCAGAAAGGCCTTTTCTATGGAAAATTATAATCATGAAATTCTATGCGGCGGTACATATACTATACAAATACAAATAATCATGTAGGTATAGACAAAGAATAATCCAGTCTGTTGGAACGACAACAGCACACACACACACACACAAAAACAACAAAAAAAAACGAGCGAAGAATCGCACCAGTGACATCCCTCTTCTCGCCCAACGCACCTTCAACTACAAACATGAAGAGAAAGAGAGAGGGAGAGAGAGTTAGGCGCTCCAGCGTGGGAGGACCAACTTTTTGTTCTGCGGTAACGCCGCGGCTTCTCGCAGCAAGGCATCGAGTTTTCCCGTGGCGTCCAGCATACTCACCATCAGCTCGTACTCGGCGATCTCCCGCTGGGCCTTCTTGAGGGCCTTAGCCAGTGCCTTGAACGGCTCTCCCGCCGCCGCAGTACGCCGCCCGCCACTTTCACTATGGCTGGCTGCTGCTGCTGCGGCGGCGGCGGCCGTAGCACAGCTGGAGCCGAGGCGATCCACGAAGCGCACCTCCTTGTGCCCCGTCGTCTTCCTGGTGCTACTGCTACCACCACTACTCTTTGCGTTTCCCGGGCTAGGGGCCTCGGCGGCCATGGCTGCAGGGGCGCTGCTGGTAAGCGGCGGGGCCACGGCTCTCTGCTGCCCGTGTGCCGACAGTGGGTGAGGCACGGTGAGGCCAGGGCTCTCCGCGGTACCGCCCCAACCAGCCACGGAGGAGGAGGCGGACAACGACACAAACGTTTCTGGTGCGTACGGGTGTGAGAGAGAAGTTTGACTAGGTGGTGGTGGTGGATCGTCCGCCTGCACGAGCAGTTCACGATCTTGATGCCGCGCCTCTTGAAGTTTCTGGCGTGTGATGCTGATGTGGACGTGCTTCGGGCTCGTGCTACGACCGAAGGTATCGCCTGGCGCTGGCTCTTCTTCTACTTCGTCCTCATCCCGGCGCTGGGACGACGCCGAGCGCTCGACATGCACGGTAATGTGCTCTGCTGCTGTAGGGGCTGCCGCAGCTTCGCCATCGCTCTCATTTGCAGCGGCGGATGAACCCTTATCCGCAGGATTGAACTCTTCGCGTTGGTACACCACCGACACTTGAGATGTTCGCATGGCCTCGAGCCGCCGCTGCTCCTCCTCCTCCTCCTTTCTTCGCTTCGCACGCCACTTTGACAATTTGCGGAGCAATTTCTCCGTCCCGGCGGCCAGGAGGTAGTTATCGTCCCGCACTTCGCGGTGCTCGCGGTGCAGCGCCCCCCACTGCTCCATCAGCTTCCGCTGGCGGTCTCGATTTTTCCCCAGTTCGTCGCGCAGCTGTGCGATCTCGGATAGAAGACTGCCGCGGAGGGCCTGAAGGCGAGGCGTCGCTTCCAGCTGCGGCGGCGACATGCTCGCAGCGGTCCCGGACGGTGCTCCACCAATCCATTGCTCCAGCTGCGCTTCGTGCTGTCGTAATGATTGCTCTCTCACATTCTGCTGCTGCTGCTGCTGCACGGCAAAGAGTTCATTCGTGGTCGCCAAGAGTTTCGCCTCCAACTCAGATAACCGCTGCTGCTGCTTTGTATTGAGCGACATAAGCGCAGCGTACCCTTTGATTTCAGAGGCGAGGGCTTCTGGATTTTGCCCATGGACCCCCTCCGTACATCCTTCGGCCCCTTTCTGAAGAATCGTAAGACGCTCCTGTAAAGCGTACACCCTCCCTTCTGACTCCCCTACTCGCTTCTGCAAGACTTGAATCTCATCGTTGAGCAAACGCTCCTGCCGTTCCTTCTGCTGCAGCGTGTACGCCAACTGGTTCTTTTCATGGACCAACTGAACCTTCTCTGCAATCTCGCGCTGAACACTGAGCTTCAACTCACGCTCATTGCCCCGAACTTCGGCGACTTCATGCGTAAGCTCTGTCATGCGCTGATGCAGCGTGTCCTTCTGCTGCTGCAGCACTTCCTTTAGATTCCCGTCCTGCACGTAGGATCGCAACTGATTCACTGCCTTCTGCCGATCCTCCTCGGCACGGTTGATCTCCCGATGCAGCTGCTGAAGTTGATCTTGAAGTTGCTGCACCACACTTCGATGCTGGCGCTGCTGATCCATTTGCTCTTGCCGCAGCTGCTCTTCCCGGAAGCTGGCGTTGTCTGCCTGACGCTCAAGGCGCCGCTCGAGACGGTGAAGCTCTTCTTTCTGCATTTCAATCTCTCGCAGGTACCGTTGTTCTCGCTCGTTCGACAAGGGGGATTGGGCAGCATCGACGACCAGCGCTGCTGCACCGGACTGCTGTTGTTGCGCTTCACTTTGTTTTCGCGATAGACGCCTCGATAACTCCTCCACCTCATCCTGCGCCTTGAGCCACTTCTCGCGGTAGAGCTGCAGTTGCTTCTGCAGATGCTGCACCTCCGCCAGAAGGTTCTCCTCCGCCACCCGAGAGGCCAGACAGCCACCGCTGGACCGCAGCAAGACCGTCGTCGCCTCTTCGTCCCGCCCAACCAGCAGCGGGGATGGAGTGCCGCTGCCCCCTCCTCCAGCCGTATTGTTGTACACGTGATGCACCGTGCTGCTGTTGGGGTGGCTGCTGTTCTCATTGCCGTAGTGAGGCGTTCGCTGGCGATGGCACGAGGTCACACGGCGTTGACGGCGAATGATGCGGCGCGTGGCAGTGCCAGGGGGAGCGCGGGCTGGACCTCGTCGTATGCTGGCAACCACCTCGTCCCCAACTTCGCCGACTCCACCGTCCTCGCCGCCGCTAAGGCTACCCGAGCGAAGGATTCGAGTTCGACGGACCGTGTGGGGCACTGGGCTGCGCCGCCGGTAGCAGCGCCGTCGGGTGATGAGACTGCGGCTGGTGCCTCTGGGCCGGATTTCTCGTACGACGATGGGGTCCCCCGTGACTCGGTCGTACACCACTTCCTCGCGCACAATATCTCCATCGACGTCGTCCTCGCCCTCGTCCTCCACAACGTACTCGTACCAGTCATCCTCGCCATCGTCATAATCGTCTTCTTCAATCACCACGTGCTGCTGCGGCCTGGCCCGGCGAGCGGTGGGGCCCACCCCAATGAGCTCCAACACTTCATTACGTTCCTTCAACTTCGCCACCTGCTGCAGCAGCTGCGTCTTCTCCTCCAGCGCTGCTCTACCCGCCTCCTCAACCAAATCCAACGCCTTCTCCTTCTCGGAGAGCTTCTCGTTGAGCTTATTCCGCTCATCGGTGCGAGCTCGAAGTTCTTGCTTCACAGACCGCAGCTCCTTCTCCATAAGGAACCGAGAGTGGTTGAGGTCGTTGTGGTCCAACCGCAAGGAGGACAGCTCATTATCCCGCCTCGCAAGGTTCTTTCGCAGTTCTTGTATGAGGTTCTCGCACGCTGCACACTTCCCCCCAGGGCCCGTGCTCTTGTGCTGCCGCGACCACGGCGCGACCCCAATTCCACCGCTACCACCAACACCACGAATAGGTGTGACAGAGCTAGCACCGGTAGAAGTAGCAGTAGTAGTAGCAGCAGTGGCGCCCGTACTAGGGCGAGAAGCGGCGTAGAGCCACAAGGCGGAGGATCGCGCCGAGGGGGCAGATTTCTTTGCGCTGGAAGACCCCACCTGTTGTTGTTGCTGCTGTGAGAGCGGGGTGACCTCCCCTCCGTGGTGCACGGTGTCCGCCATAATGGTAGCCTCCTCCTCGTCCAGCGCCTTAGAGAGCTGGTAGGTGGACGACAGCAGCAGGCGCCGCAGTTTGGATCCCTCTTCCCCACTCGTGGTGGTGGCGAAGTGTGCCTCCTCCGACATCGCGAGGCGCTTGAGCTTCATCATCTGCCCCTTCCAGTACTCCACCTCCTGCGCCTTCTCCATCAAGGACTGCCGCAGTGTCTTGGCGTACTCGTGCAGGTAGAGCAGCCGCTTCCTGGAGGTGACGAAGTGGGAGCGCAGGTAGGTCAGCTCCTCGCTGCGGGTGTGAAAGCGGCGCTGGTGCATCTCCCGGTAGCTCGCCAGGGTGAATTCTTGGGAGTACGGGTCCCCCCCCACCCCTCCCGCTTGAGAGGTGGTGGTGGAGAAGGGCGGGATGGGCGGCGGTATCGTTGCTCCTGGCGAGCCACAAGGGGACGAGGGTGCTGCGGCCACGCCGCCGCCCGACGGGAGCGGCGGCCGAGCCACGGAGGACCCCGAAGGGGAGGAGGCTAGTGGGCCCATGACACCAGAGGATATGCCAGAGATGGCGGAGAGAGGCGCCACGGTTGGAGGCCGGAGATTGTTCTCCGTAACACCCACACATTGTTCACCGCCACCACCTCGAGACTTTTGTGAAGGGCTTCCGCCGCCTTGAAGAGGGGCCGCTGGTGAGGCAGCGGTCGGGGCACCTAACCGTCCTGCTGCTGCTACAGTGGGGGAAGGGGCTGCAGATGGAACGCTGGGCGGTTCATCGTGGAGAGGAGGCGCAGCGGCTGGTGCTGCTGATTCTTGTTGCGGAGTGGCGGCGGTAAACGATAGCCGAACACTGCTGCCGTCCTCCTCGAGACTGCAATCCGTCATCCCCACCGCGGAATCCATTTGTGGAGGAGATAGATGCGGGCTGTTGGTGCTGTGTGGTGCCGCCGTGTGGTGACTAGAGGCCCGGAGGGAGGGGGATCCTCCACCACCACCTCCCCCGTTGCCGAGGGTGATGTTGTTTCTCACACTGTTGTAGCGCGGAGGGGAAGAGATCTTTCCTTCATGTTCGACATGGGAAGGAATTGTTTTTCCTCGATGGCCGCCATGGTGTCCAGGGGGTGAGGTGGGGGGAGAGAGGAGCAGTGGAGGCGGCGGCAGGACAGGAGGGGAAGATATGGACGGCACCGGCGCCAAATGTTCTTCTTCCAGGGTACGACTGCCGTGGCGAAGACTCCGCTGCTGCTGCTTCCTCTTTGGATCACTTCGACGTGAGCTGCTGGAAGTACTATATACCGACCCCTCCGCTGCAAAGGCGGCGGCAATGGAGGACCCCGGGAGGGTGCGGTCCACCCCCGCGCTCGCGGAAGACACGGACGACGCGCGCCTCTCCACCTTCGCCAGGGTTTCACCCAACGGCACGTGGTCCCCTTCCCATACAGCCGCTGGGCGGGAAGAGGAACAAGAAGATGGAGCGGCGTTGTGAAGGCGTTGGATCACACGCTCGGTGGCCGCCGCCACAACCCCTGCTGGGGACGGAGACGGCGATGGAGGAACCGAGGCGTCCTTGGCGCTGGCATATAGGGTACCTATAGACAGCGGCGAGGATGAGCTCAAACGACCCGCGTCTTCCACCATCTGCTCTGCCGCTGGTGGTGCAGAGGTGATGGTGGATGATCCCATTGGTACTGGTGGAGAAGGAGGAGGAGGGCGCGGCTCCGCTGAGGCGGGCGGCATCGTTGACAAGACAACGGGCAAAGGCTCACCCGACGGCTCCGCCCCTGCCCCTCTGCTGGGGGGCTGCTGACTACCTTCCCCGACACTCGTGTTGCTACCCGTCGTCCCCACACCACCGATGGACGCAGAGGTGACGATGGTGGTTGTGGTGACAACCGCCCGTGGAGCGGCTGGGGCGTGTGTAGAAGCAGTAGCGGAATCCGCATTCGGAGAGGGAAGAGGGGGAGGTGCTGTTTGCTGACTGGTGGTGTGACGCGCTTGCTGCGGTAGTGCCGGACGGCCCCCAGGGATGCTCGCTGGTTCCTCCACCACCGTATCGACGGCGTCCGCTGGTACGGGACGAGGCATCACTGTATCTGACGTTGGTGGATCTGCATCTGAAGAAACGGCAAAGTGATCTTTGTGCTGCTGTTGGTTCTTGTTGTGGTGGAGTGGCTCTGTCTTCGATGTATCTGCTGCTTGGATCATTGATTGCAGTGCTTCTATTGGTATGGGGCCGATGGTTCGAGCGTCGTACACCGCAGAGGAGGGAGAGGAACAACCAGTAGACGGTGGCGAGGAAGAAGAGGAAGCAGATCCCTGGGAGCCGGGTGTGCGACTCCTCTCTCCGGTACTCTTTCCCTTCTTTTGTCTCTTGCGGCGCTCCTTCGCGTCCTCCCGGCGAGCGGCTGCCTCTTCCGCTTCCTTGCGATGCGCTTCCAGCTCGCGCCGGCGCCGCTCCTCGCCGTGATGATAGTCCTCCACCACCACCGCCACCTCCTCTAGGCTCGACAGCCCGCTGCTGCGCTGCCGACGCAAACGCCCATTTCCTTTTTTTTCTTTTCTCTCACCGCCGCCGTCGCCGCCGTGACTACCGCTGCGGCTGTGGGGAGGACTGTCAGGGGCGGCTGGCGGCGTATTGCCGCGGCCTAGCGTACTACTGCTACGACTACTAGAAGCCAGAGCTGGACTGAGCGCTCCGTCTGCTAAGGGTACTGGGGCGAGCAATGGCAGTGGGGGTGGGGAAGAAGAAGGCCCCACCACGCCAGGAGCTGGGGACCGAGGGCGACGGCTACTTCCCGATCCTTCGGGAGAGATGTGCGGTTCGTCCTCCTCGCCATGGCCATTGTCGGAGAGCAGAGAGTGCTGCAGCCCATTCGTGGCGATGGGCTTTGACATTCGACTGGGGGGGGGGGGGGAATAATTTTTTTGAAATAATAAAATAAGATACGTAATAACTCGTAGTAGTAATAATGTGGCCTAGTACAAGGAGTAAGCGTGAGAAAAGGTACCGTTTTGGGCCCCCGCACCTGAAACAGAACGCGATCTAGATAATACAGAAGGATATGAACAAAGCGGAGAAGAACAAAAAAAAAGAGAGATATTTATATACCCTTCCCGGTGTACTGTGACTGAACAAATCCCAGCAATCCGCCTCTACGGGTGCACCTACACGATCCTGTGAGCGGAATACAATACACAGAAAAAGAGAGAGAGGAAAGGAAGAGAAGAAGATCAAGACATAGAGAATATTGCAATGCTCCCAACATAAAACCAAAGGCACACACAAACATATGTACTCACACACAAGGTCTATTATATATATATATATATATATACAAATATTTTTTATAATTGCTGTATGCTACTTGTACGGCTGAAAAGGTAGATAGAAATAGAAATAGAAATAGAAAGCAGCAGAATACATCCATTCGTGCCTGTTGGATACCACAGGCACTTCCTGGTGCTCCTCTCTCTCAAATTCATTCGCACACGTACCGCACACCTATAAGCACATGTAGGAAACTAAATAAAATACTTGCTGTGACTTCCTGTGAAGTGGATATCGTTGTAACCCCCCCCCGCAAACAAAGGAGGGACGACACCAACATACGTAAGGGCAAGCAAAACTACTTTTCCAAATCTTAAATTATCTTAAATTTAACAAATAATAATGCACCAGAAAAAATAAAATAAATAATAATAAAACATTTTTTTTCTTCTTTTTTTTTTTCTGTTTGTTACATCTAATGTGTGAGTGAGGTGGCATATGCACCACTCTGTCGTTCCAATCCGCCCACAGACCCAAAAGACACACACACGTCATCTCTTTGAAACCTCTCGACCACCTCGGTCTCTCTATGCATAGTATCCTTTCCTTCATGGTACTCCGCGCTTTTTACCTCTAGGATTACTTGCTGGCGTTCATGCCTGCCCCGGAGGCGGAGTGAATAGAAGAACCATCCCCCACGCTTCCATTCGGCCCTCCCGCTTTGGGGGAGTTGGGCGAGCCATCCTCATCGGGCGGCGCACGGAGCTCCTGCAGCCCCTGCTTCATAGCCTGAATGCGGCGAACAATAAGGCGCTCCAGCAGTCCTTTCCTCGTGTGCGTGTCGGGGCCAAGAAGAATTAACGGGAACGTCCCGGGTTCTATATCTTCGAGATCGCCCATCGCCTCGGAGGGCCTCCCGCCAGCGCCTTTACCAACCGAAAGCCGGTCGCTCTCAGCACTGGCGGAATTGGAGGCCTTCTCCATCACGCTCGCCCCCGGGGCGGCGGTGGAGGCGTGCGGGGAAATGGCGCCATCCGGGGACCCCGCGACCTGCTGGCTGTTCTCCCGAGTGCTGTTGTTCTCGTCGCTCCTTCCCCCTCCGCCCGCCGCCGCTGCCGCCGCCGCGGCCCGCCCCGTGAGGAGACTCCCGCCCGAGTAGCTGGCGTACCCGCCATCATACCCGGGGTGATCTTGAATCGTGGTCATACTGTTTCGACCGTGCGAGCCGCACCGCCGGCCCCCGCCGCCCTCCAGCAGATCCGGATGGGGGGCGACCCTGCCCGTGAACAGTAACGGCAGCCAGACGTGCATAAACGCCGCCGGCAGCTGCGGGAGGGCATCAAAGAAGGCGCAGAACAATTTGTAGTCCATGTGGCACTTGCGCATAATGTGCAGTGGAATGATTGACTTTTGGTGGGGGAGCAGCGGCGGTGGCTTCCTTCGTTTCTTTCCTTTGCTGATGGACTTGAGGTACTCCTCCTCTTCCGTCTGGGCGATCGCGTCGAAGCAGTCGAAGAGGGCCTTTACCATACTCGGCGTGGTGTCCGCCATCGCATGTTCGCACGACTCTCGCTTGGTTCGACGCATATTTCCCAAGATGGTCTTGTGAATGTACCCCTGTCCCTCTTCCGCAAAGACGTTGAAGCACGTCCAGCGCAGGACGTCCTTGGTGGTCGGGTTGAAGAGCAGCTCATCAATGGCGGCGAGGATTTCACGAACGTACACCATAGACGGCGGGCGGGGACTGCTGTGCGGATCGTGGCCACCCCCCATGCGTGGGTCATTCGCGCCGGTGCCCATGAAGCTCGCACCGACATCCCCACCTGTGCCGCGGCCGTTGTTGATCAATCCCGCTCCCGCCCCGGACGTCTCCCGCTGGAGGCTGTTGCTCTGCCGTACAAAGGTATTGGAAGCCATGGAGCGCCGTACCGCATTGCTGCTGGTGGCCCCGAGGATATCCCGTGCGCTGCGGTTGGCCGTAAGATTCACCGCGGACGTCCCGGGCTCCGGCGGCCCGCCGCCTTGAAAGCTTCGCTTGCTGATGGTGGTCGACACAGAGTTCTCAAAATCGTTGTTGCGCTGCTGATTTGGGTTTGACGTACTCCCGTCTTCCAGCCCCACGTTATTGGCCTCACCGTTTCGGGCCTCCGACTCCTCTCGAACGTAATGGAAGAAGATTCGAATCGCTTCGGGGTTTGTCACTTCAAAAGGAACATCCCGGAGGGTTTGCTCCAACTGAGCCCGAGTCATCATGCCGTTGCTGTCACAGTTGGACAGCAACGCATTCTGAAAGACATGCAGCAGCGGAACGGGCTCTCCCTCTCGCGGGGGCGCCACGACGGCCTTCTTCTTTTTGGATTTCTTTTTCTTCTTGCCGCCCTCCGCGGAGTACGCGAGCGAGGCCGTCCGCTTACGCTCCGCCTCCGCCGCCGCCGCCTCCACGCGCTCCTTCGCCTCTGGGTGCAGCACGTAGTAGCCCCCGACAAAGGCATCCATCAAATCATTTCGAATGCGCTCTCGCGTGGCGGCGGCGACCCCCTGCCCTCCCATCATGCCCCCGGGAGGGGGGGGAACCGCCTGCTCCGCCTTGTGCGGCGAGATCCCGCCGCCGTCGTACCGCGGTGGCTGCGGGGCCCCGGCGCCGCCGCCCTGCGCCGGGCTCGTGACCCCGCTTCGGTTTGCCCAGCCGCCGCCGCCGCCGAGGGAAAGGGTGTCGTCCCCATCCCGGGCCCCGGCGTGGATCTGGGAGCTCGGGGTGTCAGGCCCCGGCCCCTCGCGAGGCAACCCTCGACCCGTGCTGCCGTGCGGCGAGACGCCCGCCGGGGAGGCATTCATTCGCCGGCCCGACATGCCGCCGCGCCAGTCGGATCCCCCGCCGTCTCTCGCGCTAAGGCCGCCACCGCCCGCGGCAGCGGCCTGTTGGTGGTGGTGCTGCGCGGAATGGAGCTTCGCATCCGCCTGATCGGCCTTGATGAGCTCGGCCTGGATGATCTGTTCCAGCTCCTTCGTGTTGTCGTTCGGCGCGCGGTACAAGGTGCTGTAGAAGTGCTCCACGGGAGCCAGCATTGCGTTCATGTGCCGGGTTCTGATGTTCGCGTGCGCCTCCTCCTCCTTCTTGACTTTCACATACACTGCCTTCTCCTCCGCCGCTGGGGGCCGAAGCCGCGGGAAGAGTGGTTCCGAGAGCGGGGGCAGCGGCGGTACAATGAAGTGGCGCTCTGACATGAGGGAGGACTGGTCCGCTGCCGGCCCCGTGCGGGCTGGGCGAGTGAAAGCCGACACGAACGCATCGTTGCTGAGCTGCGGTGAATGAGCGGAACTGCTGCTGAAGGCCGCGGAGCGAAAAGGGCCGTCGGCATCGCGTTCTGCGCTAGAGAAGGGCCGAAAGGGGTTCAACATGTCGCCCGTACTCCCGTGTTGGTGCGTGCTGTTGCCCCCCGCCAGGAATGAATTTCGGCCTTCCGGATTTGGTTCGGACGCAGACTTCTTCCGGTCGCCACTGCTGTTGTTGTTGTTCGCTGCGGCGGTGAGAACGGCGTGCGGGGCTCGATATAAGGGAGCTTCGTTGTAGTAGGGCCTGTGCGCCTCCTCTTCCTTTGGGGGTTCCCTTTTGGTATCCAAGGCGCGTTCCACTGCCTGGGGACTCCTGATGAGCTCCATGTGGCCCCGCACAGCGTAGTAGTTGAAGAGCGTGCTGGTATCATATCCTCGATGGGACAGAGACGGCGGAGAGTTTGGGGGATTTGTGTAGAGGGGGGAACTGGGGTCGTTAAGAATACTCCGCTTTCGACCACCACCGCTCACACTCGCCTTGCTGTTCCTGCGACCAGACGTGAAGGAGCCGCGCATCGTGCTTGTACGCCTTTACTATCTTCTCCCTTCTTTTTTCCTCCTTTTTTTGTTTTTGTTTTTGTTGTTCTTGTGCTTTACAAAGGTGTGAGAACGTACGTTCCTATTCTTGTCTTTGAGTTCCCACGATGAAAAGGTAAATAATTACAATATTTAACTACTACTAATTAACACACTGAAAAGAAATGCTGCAACCAACAAAGAATATCTATCTATTTACACAGTTCAAGTACGGAAATTTATATCTCACTGTCTTTCACGACTATGACATGTATATATATATATATATATATATATATAATATATCTCAAAGAGAAACCGAGGGGGCGATGGGATCATATCATATGAAGCACACAAGCAGGAAAAGCATTTTATTAAGATATAGCTTTTTATTTGTTAGTATAATTTTGTTGTGGTTGTGTAAACGTCTGTTGTGTGGCGCGTACGCATTGAATCGATAATATAGAAGTGTATAAAATCGGAACGGATGCATTCCAACGGCAGGAATGGCATATTCCAGTCTTCTTCTTCCACATGTAATAAGACCAGAGATATCACAAGTTAATCACACAAAGCAAATAACCCACCATTAAGAACAACCCTAAAAAAAAAAATCCTTTTTAAAAGGGTTGAGTTATACATAGTTTTCTGCTAGAGCTTGTGGGCGCTAAGCCAGCACAAAAAGAATTTCAATAGCCTCTACCACTGAGTGACACACACTAGAGGATTTCAAAAAAAGTATATAATAATAATAATATAAAACTAATAATTAACAATTTTACATTACTCAGAGAAGAAAAAAGAACTGAAAGAAGAATAAGTGGAAATGAGGCTCTTTACGGCAAACAACACTTTTTTTTACATGAAAAAAATATAAAAATCGCCCTCAACAACGAAGGAAACGGAACATCTGATTGAATGGACAAAGACAAAAGAACAGAAAGGAACAACAGAAGGGAAGCAGATATATATATATATATTCAAAATATATTTCTCTCTCTCTCTCTGTATATATATATATATATATATGCAAGTATCCTGAAACCTTCTTCATCCTCTTTTTTTCCCGCTGTGGTGGTGCCGCTGCTCCTCCAGTGCTCTCTAATGCACCCCCCCCAAAAAAAAACAACCAAAAAGAACTTCAAACCACCAACACAAACAACAAGAAAAAATAACTAAATAAACGGGAAGACACGAAAAGGCCAGGTAAAAGCAACAATAACAAAAAACAAACTAAAAGTAACTATGAAACTTTTTGAAATGGATACCCATATACATGCGAGGAAATAAAGCGACAGAGAGATCTAAAGGTTTTCACCCCAAAAGAAATCGTCGAAGAAATTGGTGATCTCCTTCTCCTCAACACTTATTTTCTTCCCACAAAATCAAATATTATTAAAAATAACGCAATCTTCTAACGTCCCTGCGATCCATTCTATCATAACTCTCTCTCATATAAACTCTCACACATCATACATTTTGTTTCGTTTCTTCTCCAACTTCTTATCCTTCCTTTTCCTTCTTGTGCGAGTGATGTTGATGGTGTTGTCGGTGATGGGAGTTCGCCAAGAACGCCACGGGGACGTCTTCCATCACGGGCTGGACAGTCATGAGGGCTCCACGAGGGGACGGTAAGGAGCGTCTGCTGCCAGCCCCGCTACTGAGACCGCGGCCCTCGGAGAAGAATACGTGGTGATCGTGCTGGGACTCCGGTGGGTGCGAGGAGACAACGAGCTGATCTTGAATGCCAACCTGGGTGGTACTCAGGGCGAGCGTAGTGCTCGGTCCGCTCTCACTGCTTGGTCCTCCACCTCCACTGCTCTGCGATTGCAGCGAGAAGAGCGAGGGACTTACAATTCCCCGCGCCGTTCGGCCGCTGGGACTGAAGTTATGCGAGCTTGTGCTGCTCCCGCCTGCCCCCGCGGGAGAGAGGGTCGCACTGGGTGACAAACCACTAGTACCCGGTACGCCTAGAGCGGCAAACGATCCGCCACAGGTGAAGCCTTGCTGCGACGACAGGGTCTGCTGCTGCACAGAGGGTGGACGGGACGAGTGCGGCGATGCGGCTCGCAGGGTGGTAGGGGGTGTCCCTAGTGTTGCCTTTGGGCTCTGTACCTCTCCCGCCCACCGCCGTGGACTGAGGGTCTGCAGCGCCTTAGACACGGGTGACCGGGCGTCCTGCTCGCGTGCTATACGGACGAAGAGGTCCTTGGAGTTATCAGGGCTGTTCGGTGGCATGGGCATCATCGCCGAGGGAAGCAGTGCGGCACTCTCCAACGAAATGGACATTAGTTCTGGGACCACCGCTGGCATACGCAGCAGTTCCAAACGCCGCGGCAGGATGTACGTATCGCCGCCTGACGGGCTCCGCCCACCGCCCGACGGCTGCTCTCCTACCGGCTGTGATGCGCGATTGTGTGGGGGCCGCGCCAACGTCGGTACGGCGTACGGACTGCCGTGCTGGCTGGTCTGTGAAGTGTGGGATCGGCTGTGTGTGCTGGCGTTGGTGATTTCGGGGAGCACTGGAGCATCAAACGGGTCCAAATGCTGCACCGGTGCCGGGAGCGGCATGACCGGGTCCGGCTCGATATCGGTCAAGTTCGTTTGGCACATGGAGAGGCGGCACGGGCGATGGATGTGGTGGCTGTTAGGGATCACCACCACGTCTTCCTTCGTACTCGTGATCACCCGGCCACTGTGGCTGGCCGCTGGCTCACCGCCGGCGGCCAGCTGGACTTGCACCGGCCCGGGCTGTGGAGGCGGGGTGGGAGCAGGAGTGATGTGGGAGCGCTGGTGATGCGAAGAGCCGTCGGCGGCTGGGCAGATGGGGGACAAGGATCCGCTGCCCGACGCGCCTAACGGTGGGCAGGCCGATTCGTACGGCGATCCTGAGCTGCGCCGACTGCCTGTGCTGTTGTTGAAGTGAAAATTTCTGGCCGACCTACTTCCCGAGTGAAACGTGTGGTGCGGCTCCCCGAGCGGGGCGAGAGGAAGAGAAGGAGGAACAGGAACAGGAACAGGGGGACTGGATTGCTCGTGGCGCGTTGCTGCAGCGGCGCTGGCAGGGGCCGTGGGGCCTGGGGCGGGCGGCGGGGTCCATGAGTGGAGAACATGGTACGACCCCAGCGATGCGGGATGCGCCGCAGGGATGGACAGAAAGGAAGCTGTCGACATGACACCACCCCTGCTCTTCTTTGTGTTGGCCTTTTATAGCGCCAAGATTATCCTTTTTTGTTGTTTTTTTTTTTCTCCTAGAAAAAAAGTAAAAAGAAAAAAAAGATGCTGAGATCAATTCAGAAGAATAAGACCCCCGTGTTATGGAAAAGAGAAATATATATATATATATATATATATATATATATATATATATATAAGTATACACTCAGTAGTGTAAATAAAGTATAACCGGACCAAATAATAATACTAATATCTCGGATATGCGCAATAATAATAAAACAAAAGAAATCGAAAAAAAAAAAAGAGAGCTGTGGATACGTCAGGAAGGTCTATCTATATCTAGTATATATCTCTAGAAGTATATCTACAGGTAAATATATATCTTTTCCCTCGATTCACCGCAAGAAGATCAATGAAAAAGAAGAAAAACGGAACGAAACTGAACCAACAAAAAAAAACAACAAGAAAGAACAAAGTACTAGGCAACAAAAAAACTGACACGATTCCTTTTCTTTTCTCCAGCCTTTCTTGCTTAAAAAAAAAGAAGATTTTTTATTTGTTTGTTTCTTTTGGGGACGTGTACAATGCCCTTCTACTTGCCTACGAGTACTCTAACCTACCAATTTACACGTATAAAAATTGTATTGCAGCAATAAAGCGAAATCAACTTCAGTTCCTAGTTTCTGGGAGAAAGAACAAGAACTATTTAGTGCGTTGCGTGGTGGTTCGGTTTGGATTAGATTTTTTTCTTGGGAGATCCTTGACACTTCCTTCTTTTTTTGTTGTTGTTGCGATCAATTCCACACTATTGGGCTATATTGGATTTAATGGTGAATACGCTGAGGATGCGCTTCTCGAGAGGATCGTTGGTGCGACCCACCTACAAGTACCACCGATAAGCGAAGAAGAATTTTTTTTTGCCCTTAAAAAAAAAAACTTTGTGTGCTGTAGTTCGGTGGTCGTTGACCGAAATAAATATGCAAAAGCTGTTCAAAAACAAAACAAAACAAAAAGAAAAAAAAAAAACAAAAAAAACGGCGCAAAGTGGAACCACACAGGAGGACCAAATGTAAAAAATAATAATAAATAATAATAATCGCGAGGATGGGATCGAACTCTAGATGCTGATGTCACTGTATAAGGTGTTCGTTGTCTTTTCTCCTCCCCTGTTGCTCGTCGTTATTATGATTTGTTATTTATTATTATTATTAATTGTGTGTGCTGCGGTTCCTTGCTTTTCACTGCGTGGCTTTTTTTTTGTCTTTTCGCTATGAGGTCGAGCTCCACTGCATATCACTACTTCCTACTTATAGCAGTGACTGGAGTAGTATGAGCAATGCGACGATATAAACACAAACAACAAAACAAACGAGAGCGAACGACAATGCGCTCCAAAGAACAATAACCAAACAAAGGAACAATGACGGTACGGTGATCAATTGCACTTCTTCCACACGTTTGTGTGTGTGCGCAAAAAAAGTAAAAAAAAATTGTGTGACGCTAATTGTTTTCCTACAAACGCTGTCTTTTCAGAGGATCAAAAAACAAAACAAAACAAAAAAAAGCCAACAACAACTGTTGAAAAGGGCACAACAAGAAAACAAAAAAAAGAAGGTTAAAGTAGCTTTATTATTTCGGAGGTAGCTCTTTATTTATTGTTTTTTATTTTTCTTTTAAAATACGCGTCCCCTTATATATTGTTTCTTTCACTAGATCAATTTAATTTATTTTTGCTTTTGCTTTTGCTCTTGTTGTTTACGCGGCGTTTAAAGATGAAAAGAAACAACGGGGGAAAAAAAGAAGGAAAAGGAATCAAAATAAAAAAGTAGAGAAAATCAAAAATTATATTCCAAATTTCTTTTTTTGGATTCCACTAATTGAGTTATTAAAAAAAAAAGAAATAAAAAGGAATACATAAGAGAGAAAGAGAGAAAGTAAAAACAAAGTTGTGTCGAAGGCCTCCATCGTGGCCATCCCACTTTGAGAAATACACTCGTTTCAGCAACATGGTTGCGACGAGTCCATCATTCTTTCTCTGGATTTTCTTTTGCTGTTGTTATTTTTGGTTTCTTTTATGAATTATAGAATACTTTTTAATCGAATCCGCCTGAGGAAAACACCAGCAAGGAGCGCAGCTCTCTCTCTCTCTCTCTGCGCTTAGCGTTTCTTGTGCCCGCCTGCGCCGCCGCCCATCTTGTAGGCCTTCCCGCCCTTCCCACCTCCCTTGCCCCCGCCCTTGTTCTTTCCGCTACCAAACTTCTGCTTCCCGCTCGTTTCCTTTCCGCCACCCCCTTTTTTCGCGTCCCTCTTGGCGGACTTGGCACCCGCCCCGCCCTTTTTTCCAAACTTTGGTATTCTTTTTCCCTGCCGCGTGTCTTCTACGGCCTTCTCCACGGAGTGATGCAGCGCCTCGATTCGCTTCGCCCACTTCTTCGCCGACTGCCGCTTCTTACTACGCCGCTTCGCCAGTGCCTTGGAGAGCCGCGCGGGGTCGTCCTTGATCTTCTCCCCCAGCGCACGCTTCATGGCGGTCTGCAACAAGTCTTGCTGGCGGTGCTGGACGCCCTCGCGGGACCGCAGCTGACCTTCCTTCTCCGAGTGCTGCTTACGAGCCGCACGAAGGAGAGAGGAAAGTTCTCGAACGCCGCCACCTCGCTGACCAACATTGTGGTACTCCTGGAAGTCAAACGCGCCAAAGCTGAGATCAATCGGAATCGCCTCCTCCGTGGTGGCTGGCGGGGCTTTTGGGGTGTCGGCCACCTTCTTGAACTGACGGCGCTGACGCTGCGAAAAATTGGACCGCCGGCCGCTATAATTAGCCTTTTGAGCCGCAATCTTGTGGTTGCTGTTATGGTAGTGCCCTGCCTTTGGCCCCGGTGTTCTGGTGGTGTAGCTCGACTTGAGTTTCGAAGTGTTACCGGATGTGGCGTTCCATTCGCCACCGCCTCCACCGCCGGGTGAACGACGAGGACCCCCGGAGGACCATCGACTACGCTGTGGAGGTGCCATTATTTCTTTACAACAACAACAACAAAAAATCTTTCCTTTCCCCTGCAGGTACAGATCGCTACGGGGCTAGTTCTTCTCTCTAGTCTCGCACACACACACACACACACACACACAGACGAGTCCTTATTTTTATTTTACGTAAGGAGGAAAGAGTATGATTTATGCTTTTGTCGTTGTCCAACGGAATGACGTACAACACATATTTTTTTTAGAAAAAGAAAGAGAAAATATGGAAACAAAAGAAGACGGAAAAAACACACAAAAATGAACAAGAGCTCACAGCGATGCATCAAACCAACTGGCCATCACTTACGGCCAGGTACCTCCCACCAGCCACGTAGGATTCGAACTCCTGGATGCGGCTGGACACCTCCAAAAACGCGTCCACTCCCTCGTCTCATTGAAGTTTTTTCCTTTAGGGTGCAAGTTTTGCTCAACACCTTAGTTATTCTTTTCTTCTTGTCTTTGTTCTCATTTCAAAGGACAACTGGGCTGGTCCGACCCGAACAATGAAATTCATTCCTTCTTACGGATAATCAGTTTGATTTAGAAGCCCAGCGCCCCGTGCAGCGCAATAAAGAACGGCCTTCCTTTACTCTCTCTTTATCTCTTTCTTGTCTTGTCTGTGAGCAGTTGAGAACAGCACTACGCACAGAATGCTTCCATGGCCGTGGCCAGTGCCGCCGCCTGCTCTCGCCGGATGACAGGGGGCAGCAGATGACCATGGTTCTTCAACTGCTGCATCCAGTTGGTGAGCACCGCCATATCCTTCTTTTTGTCCTGCGGCTCCATTTTCTTCATTCCCACCTCAGTCCTAGCTCCTGTAACACTAGGGGAACCCGCAGGAAGAGCGGCTAGGGCGGCTTGCAGGGCGGGTACCAGACGCGTTTGAAGGGTGAGGGGGTCCATCAGAAATCCGGGTGGGGGAGTACAGGTTGCCCCCAGTGACACACTTCTATTCTCTATTTCATGGATCTTCTCGTGTGTTTCAACTTCAGGTGCCATGTTGTGGGCCGCCGTCTCCTCTGATGTTTGTGTTCTCGTTGTGTCTTCCACACACTTCGCTTCCTTCGCCCCTTCGTTTTCTGCAGAGAAGAGCGGTGATCCCTTCTCTGTCCTCCCGATCTCTTGCTGCGATGCTGCGTGGGACCAGGGATGCTGGCAAACCGCTTCCGCCAGCCGTGAGCAGCCCTCCAACCACACACCTGGGCCAGATGTTGTGGCTCCCGCAGCGGAGGATAGCGTGGTGAGGGAAGCCGGCGACGGATCTTGATACAGTACTTCCATAAAAACCAACGGAGGATCCACGAGTTCGGTCCCCGTACTACTCCTACGAGAAGACCTTCTCATGTCTGCGGTAGAATGAGTGTATGCCGCCGGATGGTGCGTGCATACCTCCCCTTTCCTACCCTGCCGGCGCTTGACGATGCTTCTCCAGAGCGCATCCATCGCCGTTTCCACTTCCTCCTCCACCGCTTCACTTCGAGGCGTATCCCACAAGTAGAGAAGCACCGTTGTGCCGCCATAGCTGTCGTCCGCACCACCACGAACTGGAAGCTCTCTCGCCATCCTGGCCTCCTCTTCCTCTTCCTCCTTCTCTTCAGCGAGTAGGAGGTGGTCATACACCACCGCGAAGACTTCGAGGAGGCGATGGAACCAAACGGCCCTACGGTGGTGACAAGAGATGTCGTTTAAGCTGCCGACGGCCCTTTCGTACGGTTCATCGTTTCTGGCAGCTCTCTCCCCCTCCGCTCTCGAAGCCCACGCGGCAAGAGACAACAGATCCGCTTTGGTGAAGATCAGCACCAACACACTCGGCGGAGACAGAGAAGGCGCACCACCCGCAAGCAATGGATGATCTTCTTCTTCTTGCTCGGGTCCTGGTAGCGTTCCGATGTCGCTCGCCAACAACAGCAGACGCACATCCACCTCCGCTTGAAAGTATCGATGCGCAACATGAAGTCGACCCACACGAGCCGCTCCGCACAGAGGCCCATACACCTCAACACCATCCTCTTCTCCCGTAAGCGGGGTGGATTCTGCTGTGAAAGAGGAACACGGGGTAAACAAGAAGGACGCGAGCGAATGATCGCGCAGGTGCGCCCAACACTTTTTAGCCTGTGTCAGCTGCTCTGCTGCTACACAATAAAGGATGGTGTTAGGTTCAAAAATCTTCTTCGTTTCCGTTTGCTCATAGGGATCGTAAGGATGCGGCATTTCAGGACTGCGGTCTGGTCCCCCTCCACCAGACGAACAAGCCTCCTGCAGCGGCGATGGAGAACAAGAAGGGGGGTGTTGTTGATCTTGTTGTGTGCCGCTAGGCTGGGCACCAACCCCAGAGAGCCCCCAAAGGCAATGCAGCCATTCATGAAATCGATCGAGACCCTTCGGACCGCTGACACTGGTCTCCTCTTCCTGCTCGTCATCTGCGCTACCGAAAGAATCCTGTACCATGACTTCCACCCCTTTGGCATCCCACTCGCTTATCATCTGGTGACGTCCATACAGAGAGTCTGAAGGCTTGCTGTGAAGCGGTGGCACAAGTACCACCACCTGGGGCACCTTTGCCGGGGAAATGAGCGAGGCAGCCACAGCAGGTGCCGACGAGAGCGACACGCCACCATCAACAGACAGGGAGGGGTCCAAGAGTGTGATGAGGGCCTTCACTTGCTGGGGCGGTTTATCTTTCGTTGTCTTCAATGCATCCCACAGGCCAGGGAGCTGTGTTAAGCTCGTGTAGAGAAGGACAATAGCGGGTGGTACGGCGAAGGAGACGTACGGGTTGCAGAGGCCAACCTCCAGGACACGCAGAAGCCCAGCGGTAGCGTCAGCGGCAGCGGCCGAGGTGGGACAGAGGCGGCACAGCGTAGCGTACTTCCTTCGGACTCGACGTCGTCGTGGTGGAGGTCCTCCTGGTAAATCATTTAAGACCGATGCTTTGACTTCCTCCTCCACCATAGGAGTGGGATACGCACAGAGTGTTTGAAGGGCGACGAGGGCTCGCGGATCTCCTGGCTGCCACGGGCCTGCAGCGACGAGAACAAATGAAGGACCCTTCAAGGCAGCACTATCAGGAGTCTCACGGCTTCGCTGCTGCATGGCCGACTTGGTGGTGCTACTCCACGGGATTTGCGAGAGATGCGTCATGAGGAGGGATACCGTCGATGACCCAGCTTCCAAGGGGTACTTTCCAAGCCTTCCCCCAGCACAAGAAGGGAGAACAAGGGCTATCTGCGCTGCCGCACAGCACCCCCGCAGGCGCGCTGCTTCTTCTACAGTGCAATCTGGAACCAATCGTTCACTCATATGCCATGGGGGGAGAGAACTAGTAGAGACCAGCACCACACTCATCCACGGAAATTCCCTCTCACTCGCTGAGGGGCCGTCCACCCCGCTACGAATGCAGCGGCGCAGGATGGGCACCAACTGGGCCAGTACAACAGATTCTACCTGATCGGCATGACAGAGGAATACGACGGCCAATTGTGGAGGAAGAAACGGCTGCTGCTGCTGCTGTTCCTTTTCTATTAAAGCAGCGCAAAGGCCTTCATAAAAACACTCTTTGATATCGAAGGATACCGACTCCAACGCCGAGGAGGCGGTGGAGGAGGACACCTTATCGTTCACATTTTCTGTTTCCACCTCTGCGGGCATTGGAAGAGAAAGGACACGAATCGGTAACGGCCCTGAGAAGTAACGCGATTCCGCCATTGCACCTGCGCGTGGGGAGCCCCACACGAGGGGGAAGGGAAAGGACGCCGCCACGGGGCCTATCCCAGAGATCGCACTACGCCCCTGAGGAACGGCGTAGCGGAACGCGGAGCCTAGTGCCTCATGATTATAAAGGACAGCACTGGATGCTTCATCGCTACTTTCCTTCGGGTCTCCGTCGTGTTCTTCTTGGGCTTGACGGCGTGATGGAGCCGCCACGGATGCCAAGAGGGTAGGGGAGAAGAAGGAGGTCTCTGAAGATGGGGGAGAGAGCACGCCACATAGCGCTGCGGCGAGGAACCACGCCGGCGGAGGTGATGGCGTCGTCGTCGTCGTCGCGTCTGCAGCGGACTTGCCTGTGACATCCACAAGAAGGAGCAAACGCTGCATGGAGGTGCCGCACGTTTGTTTTTTTTTTCTTTCTTCTTTTTCCGAAAGAGAAAATGAAGTACAACGGGATCAGTGGAGTAGATCATGATTGGTACACCTGATAAATATATAATCATACCATGCCTATATTTATATGCCTATCAGCGTCATCGCTTTCGTTTCTTCTTTTATTATTATTAAAAAATGCTTAGTTGTTCTTATTCCTTCGGCTCGAGAACTCTAAAAGGATCAAAAATAAAGCAACACAGCGGGAATAAATAATAAATAATAAACGTAAAACAAAAAAAAAAACGGATATTAAATATTCCCTCGGCGCTTCATTCCGCCACCAAAAAAATTTCCCCCGGGACCTGGTGCCGTCGGTGGTCGACCACCGGGCGGGGCCTTGGCTGCCGAGGAGGCGGTACTGGGTGGCGGCGGAGGTACTCGAGACGCCGGCGGTGCCGCCATGGTGGTGCTGATAGAGCCTCGCACCCCGTCCTTTATCTGCTGGCTGGGCGGTAGCGCTGCAGTGGGGGGAGGGTGACGACCCGTCAGAGTAAAGATCCCCTGACTCGCCTCTGCCAGCCATTCAGGCTCCACCGCAGTGACAACCATAAGATACTCCCGGCTCGCCCCACCACCACGCGCCTGCTCCGCTAACGGGGATTGATGCTGCTGCTGCTGACGGGCCTTATCGGAAGCGGATGCGGCGGCACTGACGTTGAGGGAGAGAAGATCGTTGTAGATCACGTAGGGCGGCATTTCCGTGTGCCGACACACGGCAGAACCTGGGTGGAGGTGGGAAAGGACACCAGGGTGCAGCAGCGGGCGGTACTCACTCCAATTGGCCCCACCCCGCTGGGCGGCCTGGAGGAAGAAGCTGCGGGCCAAGCAATAGCGCACCGACTCCCACCGCTGTGCCTTGTTGTGGTGCTGGGAGGCGGATCCATCCAGGTGGTCCATCGGACCCGATGCAGCGAGACGAGATATCTTCTGCTGTTGGTCGTGTGTATCCTTTGCTCTCCCTTCTCCTTGCGACGGCTGAAGCTGTTGTTGTTGCTGGGGATACGCTTGCCGCCACAGCCGCAGGCGATGCGCCTTCTCGTGCAGCTGTTCCAGCACCTCCGCGGCCCTCTGGAGGGTGGGCATATGCAGGAAGTGTTCTTTCACCCACCGCCGCGCGACGGGGTTCTGTAGGTTCCACCCCGAGGGAGCGCCGCTCCCACCGCTGGCCACCCCGGGCCGCCGGCCGCAGTGGTCGAGAAATTGTTGCAGGACGTTGAGATACGTCAAGTGATCCGAGAGGGGGACCATGAACCTTCCGTGCTGCTGCTGGGCCTGCTCCTCCCGGCCTCTGGGGACGTCGAAGAGATGCTTCGGGTCCGCGGAGAGCATGGCCACCACCATGCACGCCTCGTGAAAGCACTGGTGCTGCCCCGCCTCGACCAAAAACTTTGCCAGTGTGGGAGACATGGGGAACTCCAATGCCTGACGACCCGCCTCCGTGATGTCTCCGTGCGGCGAGAGCAGGCCTAGCACCCACAGTGTCCACATACTATGCTGAATGGTCGCCACCGGGGGACGATCCATGAAATCGAACTCCTGAAGATTCCCCCTACGCCGAGGAGGACGAGCTGCCGCCGTCGTCGACGCTGCTCCTGCAGGAGCTCGCTGCTGCTGCTGCTGCTGCGCCACGCTCCCTCCACTGAGTACACTCTTGAGCAGTAGCACAACGCTATCCATACTCGATCGCTGGATTTCTGGAATACTCTGCGGCAACATCTCCGCCTCGTGCTGATGCGCCGTGTAGAGCCGGTAGCACACTCCCGCCGTGGTCCGACCGGCACGACCCTTTCGCTGCGCCGCCTGCGCTTGAGAGATGGGGTACCGCTGCAGCGTATTCATTCCCATGTGCGGCCGGTACACGTTGGTCTTCATGAATCCCGAGTCGATCACATACCGAACCCCATCGATGGTCAAGGACGTCTCGGCAACATTCGTGGCCACGACACACTTCCGAAACCCGGCCGGCGTGGGGTCTAAGACGCTGATATACTGCGTCGGCGTGGTGGTGGAGGCTGGCGGGGGAACCGCTGGTGCCCGGACCGTCAGGCTGGCGCCGCCTTCGGAGAGACACGGAAGGAGCAACAAGGTTCGGCGTGCGGCGGGGTTCACCTCGAGCAGCCGGCGGTGAATGAGCTCGCAGGTCCCCATCACATCATCTTTGCCGGACATGAAAACCAGGATATCATTCTTTGTCGTCTGCGGCGCCGCTCCCTCTTCCGCATTCGTCATCTCTTCTTCTTCTGTTGCGCTGGACGCAGACGGAGCCGGCGCCATCCCTGTCAGCGGTGTTTGCAAGTGCAGCTGGCAGACCCGATACACGGCCTCAGCGACGTAGTCCTTCACGGGGTCGCTGCTGTACACCTCTCGCACGGGGTACATCTTGCCCGGGACGTGAAATGACGGCGCGTCGCTGAAAAAGCGAGAAAATTTATTCACCTCCATGGTGGCCGAGGTGACGATCAGCTTCAAGTCGCCGTGCCGGCGCGCCACCGCAGCTTTCAGCGTGCCCATCAAGATATCGGTGTCCATGCTACGCTCGTGTGCCTCGTCAAGGACAATTATCTTATACGCCCGGACATCCGGGTCCTGCATCACTTCACGCAGCAGAAGCCCATCTGTCATAAATTTGATCACCGTCTCATCACTTGTGTGATCATCGAGATGAATGCTGTACCCCACCGTCGAACCGAGACGACAACGCATCTCTTCACTCACTCGCGTGGCCACACCCACCGCAGCGAGACGACGGGGCTGCGTGCAGCCAATCAGCGATCCTTCCCGCCGACGTCGCCGCCGCTTCGGTTGTGGCGCCGCCGTTTCGTTAGCAGAGGACGACTGCGGAGGCGAAGGCGTTGAAGAAGAAGATGTGGCCGTCAACGCACTGCGCCACACTCTCTTCTGTCTTCCCCGTGCTTCGGAGCCCTTCTCTCGCTCCTCCTCCTCCTCCTCCTCCTCCTCCCCCACCTCCCCGAGTTCGTCCTCCTCTTGGCCCCTAGCGTAGCCTGCCTCATACAAGTACTGCACCAGCTGCGTTGTCTTGCCGCTTCCCGTCTCGCCCACCACAATGGTGACGGCGTTCTCCCCGATGAGCCGCAGAAGATCGCGTTTGCAGTGAAAAATGGGGAGCTGGCGGCGGCTCTCCTGCAAGGCGAGCCACTTGTCGTCCAGGGAGCCCCTCTCGCTCTCTGCCTGGGCGGTGGATGCGTGCACCAGAGGAGTCGCCACCCCACGAGGCGAGGCAGCGGCGAGGGATGCAGACGATGAAGGGGACGTGGTGGCCATGTCTGGCGCCGCCGCTGGACGGGAAGGCATCAGCCCGCCAAAGCCCAGGCCCCCAAAGCCTTCATCCTTCTCCTCCTTCTCCACCTTTACCTCGGACTTGATCAGTTCCTCCTCCTCCTCCTTCTCCTTCTTCTTCTTTTTCGCCGTCGGATGGCCCTTGCCGCTGGTTTGGGTCCCGTACGCGTCCGGGGCGGATCCAGAAGACAGGGGAGGACGGCATAGCGGCCGTTGCGGCGCTGCTGCTGCTGTTGGGGCCGCTCTCTCCCTGTCGGCCCCCGTGGCCCCGTCTCTACCGAGCAAGATCGTCAAATCCGATGCCGAAGTGTCCATGGTGTCGCGGTTCCGACGCTCGACGGCTTGGAGCTGGTGGAGCTCCCGCAGCGCATCGCTGCCTCGCGTGGCCGCCAGCATCATCGAACACTGCGGATTTACGCACGGCAAGACGACCTCCTGCTGCCCCGAAATGCCCTTCGCATCGTCATCTTCCCGTTTTTTTTCCCAAAAGAAGAAGGGGTGATCACTCGGGCTGGCAGCCGCTGCGTGCAGCAGAGCGCTCCCGATGCCTCCAGCTGCTGCTCTCACCGCCTCGTCTCCTGCTGCTGTGGGGACGACACGAGGGTCCAGCGAGGGAAAGTCTTCGCCGCTGAAGAAGAAGGGCGGGGGGTCGATCCGGTAGTTGAGATGGAGGGCAGCGGTCGTGATGAACTGCTCCTTGTCCAGCAGGTGCTGATGCCGATGCTGAGGGAGCGTTCGGTCCTCTTCTTCCCCAGCATCTCCGTCAAACCCCAAAGAAGAAGTGGAAACGTGGCGACCGACACCACTGCTGCTGCTAGAAGGGTTTATGGAAGAGCCTTGCCGATGCTGCCGATCCAGTTTGCTTCGGAATGCTGTATCCCGCAGATAAAAATCGGTGAGACCGGCTCCTCCTTCGTCTCCCGCCTCGGCGTGGGGCTCGGTGTGTTCTCTGGAGGCATCTAGATCATCGGTGTCGAGCGCGCGCACCTTGTTGGCGCTCAAGAAGGTGAATAGGCCACCATCACCGCTGGGAGAGGGGGCGGACATGAACAAACGCAACAGCTTCGACTACTAGTAGTATATATGGATCTTATGCTATGTCCACATAATAAGGAGGAGAAACAACAACAAAAAAAGAGAAACAAAAAGAGATGAGACAGAAAAAAAATAACACAAGACATATCTTCGATCACAGCGGGGATGTTGAAACTACTGCTGGACGGAGGACTGCTCTCAACCTTCTCCTATTCGAACGAACAGATTCTGTGTCTTACAAAACAACATATATTTACTCAAAAAAAAATAATCACTTATCTTTCCATCTTTGACTTTATATATTAAAATAGGGTCATAAATCTATACAAAAAAGAAAAGAAAAGAAACCAAAAGAGAAGAGAGAAGTACTGTGAACTTCACTATTGAGCGGAAAGCGTGTGCTGCTAAGAGCGTAGACGAATCTTGGGGCACCGTTAGCACTTCATTAGTTTCTGTCCTTTTACTCTTTCTTTTTCTACATGTAGATTCTCTCTTGTCGTACCTTTTTTTTTTCTGAAAGAAAAGGAAAGCAAAAAAAAAAACAAAATAACTAGCCATTTCTCCT
The DNA here is from genome assembly GCA_010157825.1 of Vickermania ingenoplastis. Classification (NCBI taxonomy): domain Eukaryota; phylum Euglenozoa; class Kinetoplastea; order Trypanosomatida; family Trypanosomatidae; genus Vickermania; species Vickermania ingenoplastis. The sequence goes on along the minus strand of VFSE01000211.1, from coordinate 513,262 downwards.
TTTTTTTTTTCTACCGAATTTTTTAAAAAATAAATAAATAAATTTTGAATGGTAATAATAGTAACTTTAAGAAGGAAGAGTTGCTTTAATTAGAGAATCGAGAAGAAAACATAATCATATTAAATATACCTGCACCCGAGCGGCGCACTCTGCGCTGAGGGCAGGAGGAGGGAGGGCGAGAGACTAAATCCTTTCTTTCCATCCGAAGCGTGAAAAAACTAAACCAACAAAAGAAAAAAAAATGAAAAAAAAAAAAGAAGAAGAAGTATGATACCAATACCGTGTGCGTACACACGTGCCGTGAAAGAGCTCATGAGCTCATGAGCTCATTATTTCCACTAGATCCTTCACGGTATTTGGATATCGATAAATAATGATCCACGATCTAACGACATCATACGTATGGTGAGGGAAAAAGAAAATAAACAGTAACCACCACAGTGCTGTTCAATCAATAAATAAAAAGTGGATAATTATGCTATAAAAAAAAGCAAGGAATTAGTATTAGTATTTTTTTTGTTTGTTTGTTTCGGTTCGTTTCCAGGAGGCATATCATATAATAATGAACTAGATGGCCATGCAGTAGAAAAAGTAGCTCAAGAAAGAGCAGCGACAAATAAAACAGAACAAGGCACACCAACAAGACTGCCCCTCTTTCCTTCACACACACCCTTGTCCTTCTGTCTGTGTGTGAATATCCTTCCCCTTGCACTTTCAAGAGAAGAGAGCGGTGGAAGAATCCGCACAAACAAACCCCCCGTACTTTCGTTTACCTCACTGTTCATAGTATATAAGAAACAATTCCAGAAGCAAGTTGTTGTTCCTTTTTTTTTTCTTCCGTTTTTTCTTTTTTTTCCCTGGGCTAACCAATTGGTTGTGGTTGGGTTTTTGTAATTAATAATATCTTTTTTTTTGTCTTCTTTAAGGATGACATTGATGTAACACAGAGACTTGATTCGTTTCTAAATAATAAAAGAAAAACAGAAAAAGAAGAAGAGAGAAACAACCATATATCGATAATGCTAGGCTTAGAGAGATGTTAAAAAGCTCCAGAAGTTCAACCAAACGAGCCGTTAACAAGAATACAACAAATGGCAAGAATGAAACAACACACAGAGCATCACACAATTGGGTAGGTATACTCCTCCTACAAACATACAGAATAGAGAACGAGAAGGGAAGAACACTGTTCGTCGTGTCAGGATAAAGATTGAAGTTGCATGTATATGTACCGGCGACAATTTCAAGTACCCAGGTGATCGTGCCACCATGATGGATCCTGTAATTATTTTGTATGATGATATTTATATAAAAGATAAAAGGATATATGCGAAGTGTAAAAAACATGAAGAACAAGGACTTATAAAAATATATACACCTTTGGAATACCATTATTTCCAAGGGTCCTTGTCGTGGAGGGAAAAAAGGGGGCGGGTGGGAGGTTTATTTAGAAAAATGGGAAAGTCCACTCGACTTTCTCTTAAGTAGGAAAACCAACCATCCATATCAAAGAAAAAAGAGAACATATAAAAAGATCATTCATTGCCAATCATCTAACTTATGCCCTTCAATCTTTTCCCTAGAGGTTGAAACCTCTTCGGGGCATTGCACTCCTCAACTTGTTGTTATCCCATCTCACTCCATTCATCTCACAAGCTCTAAGAATAGAGAACGAGAAGGGAAGAACACTGTTCGTCGTGTCAGGATAAAGATTGAAGTTGCATGTATATGTACCGGCGACAATTTCAAGTACCCAGGTGATCGTGCCACCATGATGGATCCTGTAATTATTTTGTATGATGATATTTATATAAAAGATAAAAGGATATATGCGAAGTGTAAAAAACATGAAGAACAAGGACTTATAAAAATATATACACCTTTGGAATACCATTATTTCCAAGGGTCCTTGTCTCCCCTTCGCCTGGTATACCCTCTCGCGATGTCGCTGTGAGTAAGAGGCAACTGTCGTGAAGGCTTATCAGCGACATTATGTGCCGATCTGATATAGCGAAAAGTGTAAGTTATATTATTCTCATTTAAAAGGTTAAAAATATTTTTAAGTTCACTTGCCAAAGCATGAGACTTGGACATACCTTTTCGCACTGTCGTCAAAACCGACGTATTGTCCACAAGGATACGTAAAGAAGAACCGCAGCGTGCGAGGAATGCGTGCAGTGCCAACGCAAGAGCTCGAGCCTCGGCTTGCATGATGGTAACAGGAGGAGTAGCCCACCGTCCTCCGGTCACCCAAACGGCACCTGAGTCGTGAAAAAGAACCGCGCCCCACCCTGTGAGTGAAGCGTCCGTGACAAGAGTGGTGGTAAAGGGGGAGGGTTGGTTGATACGCCGCGCCTCGTTACGTAGAACGAGAGATAACAATTGAGACCCTAACCTCCTGGCGCATGCCGAAAAAATGACGGGATCAGTAGGCTGAACGATGCCTCGATTTAATTTACTCAAGATGCGGCGGACGAATTTAAAGAAAAAATAAAAATAACATAACTGCATGCCGAGCACCGCTGCTGCATGGACCAAGCGCGAAGCGAGGCGTTCCAAATCCGCAACCGTCATCGTGTCCCAAGGCGGGGTCTCGTGCAGGTGTGTTAAGGACTTGTCACCCAGAGCCACAGAATGGGTCGTATGATCAAAAGCCACACCGATAAAAGTGTATCTTTGGACATCAAGTTCAAACTCCCCGACGGTGCAGCGTGACTCCTGAGCCGTCTTCAAAATCTGTTCGCCCCACGAACGCACACTCGAGTGAGTACCATAAATGCGGATATTATCGATCCAAATATCAATACCCACATCCGCGGGAGCGGCATACAAGGGGGATACAACATGACGACAGCCTGCCAAGGCGCTAGTGAGAAGTTGCATGATTTCAGGACTAGCCTTGTAACCCATAGGCAAGCGGCATAACTCGTATACGTGCCCATCAGCACCCAAAAGGCGGAAGGAGGGTCGAGCCGAAGCCGGTAGGGGGACTTGGTAAAAGGATGCTTTGAGATCGATACTAGAGGCGCTCTCGCTAAGAACTGCCGGAAGATACTGAGCCACGTGTTCTAACGGTACATCCGCCGTATACACATCGGTGTCATTCTTCCCTCGCGGCCAGGCAATAAAACGCCGTCGCAAGCCAGATGTCTTCTCTTCAACCACAGAAAAGGGGGGTAACCCACCCCCTTGTTGTCGCAGATGACGCTCGAGTAATGATACCTGAAGCCTGGAGAAGGTGCAAATCAGATAAAGGAACCGTACCCGGAGGAGGGGAACCAGCGCCAGACCGCGGGGGCTTACTGAGCAAGCTCCATAAATGATCGAAACGACGCCGGACGGGAGAATTCATCCGTTGGCGCAAGAAAGAAACGTCTAAAGGCGGTACGTCGACGGATTGTAAAGGCAAATCCATGTCGCCCGACTGAGCTAAACGGGAATGTGTAGGACGGCGAGTGATGGTTCTCCCTTGATAAAGTCCTCGCGATGGAGGGCATTCAGGTGCGATCCAAGCCTGGTTTAAGAGTGCTGAGAAATCAAGTCTCCCAGGAGAGCCGCCAATCGATGCACCGTGGTCAGGTGTACTGTTTTTTGGTCCCAAATAGCGCACCGTGGTGTTGGACAGCTGTGCCGGGTCGACGTGCTTTGCCAGAGCGGATACGTCCTTTGGTGGGAGATGATGCGACTCCGTAATCGCTGCAGCCATTTGTAGGCTCCCTCGCTTGATCGAGTGAGCCGAAAACCCCAGAGGCTTGAGGCGGCGAGCAATGGCAGCTGTGGTCATATCGGTGAGGCGAGCGCCTGGACCGCGCGTTGCTTTTAAGCGGGTGAGCAGACTCGCATCGGCCCCTGTGAAACGAAGATAGCGATGAGCCGAGTCCGGGTTGAGTTTTGCCGTTTTTGGAACCGCCGCCCAATCCAGGATCACGGAGCCGTCGTCTTGGAGGAGTAGATTCTCCGTGTGGAGGTTGTAGACCTCCGCCCATCGACTGGCCGTCATCCAGGCCAGACGAAGCACAGCGCCGTCCTCCCAATTGAATTGAGCGAGGAGATCGGCTACGACATTGGGAGGAAGAGGCTCCGCCTGACGAACTGGTTCTGTGACCGCTTGTTTGCGAAGGGCAATGAGATACGCGTCCAAAACAGTGACGTCCTTCGTGAGCATCTGGCGAAGGGTGTTCCCATACTGAAGTTTTGATGAGCTTTTGAGCCCCGTCTTGGATTCCAGAAAAAGAGGGATCGAATCGAGACTGAAGGGCACCTTCCATTTGAGGCAAAACTCCGCGAACTGGCGTTTGATTGAAGCCCGTTGCTCGCGTGTCCCCGGGGCATACATGTTCAGAGCCACCTGATTTACCCGATTTTGCAAGGCCCCAAGAAATGGGGGAACAGGCTCGATCGCATCGTAAAAGGGGCGACTGTCGTTGATCGACGCCTGCGGGGGACGGAGCACCCGAGTGGCGCCGTGATCGACTGCCGTCGGGGGGAAAAGCGAGGCGACTGCCGAATCTGAGAGGCTCGTTCAGATTGACGAGCCTCCGTCGCCGTTTTTTGACTTAGCGGCTTTTTCAGGCGACGCAGAGCGGGATGATGGTCGCGAGGAAAAACGCTTGGCGTCGTACAGGGGCGGACCTGCCTTCCGCGGACGAAAAGAACGAGTACGAGAGGGGCACGTGGCCGCGTCATGCCCCGTGCCGGTGCAATGGGCGCAATAAAGCCGAGGATTGTGGGAGCCGAAGGGTTTGCGGTCCGGCTCTCTCGATTTACCCTTTTTCCGGGAAGTAACGGCAGCATCGCGGACCTTATCCAGATCCCCAAAGTGGAACGTGGATTTATGCAAGGCGTCTTGAAAAGCCTTGAAACTCATCCCTGCAAAATCAGAGATGTTCGCGTAGTAGAACAGGGTGTGAAGTTTATTTGCTGCCACCTCAGGGGAATCCCAAAGAGCGTTGTTTACTGCAGCGGCTTGAAGGAATTGCACAAAATCGTTGAACGCGTGCTGGGCGTAGGCAGGAGGGGACGCCCCATTGAAGAAAACGTCTTGTACAAGACGTAAGATTTGGGAATCGTCCAAATCCTCGCAAGCGGACTCCCACGTGCATAGACGGGACCACTGCGGTTTTTCTGTGGGCGGGGAGGTCACGCTGAAGGCGTCGTCCATAGAAGCAGGGGCCGAGGAAGTCACAGCAGGCGGGTCACCAAAACGCTGCTTCTTCGTCATGGCAGTCTTGAGATGTTTTAACTCCACTGCGATGATCTCCAAAGCCTTCGTATGTGAGGGGGATAAGCTCCAGGTCCTTCTCGAATTGTGACATACGAGCGGCTTGACTGAACTTCACCCGAGATAACCCCGTCGTCAACTCCTTTGTTGTCGCAGCCTGGGTTTGCAGTTGGGTGGAAAAATCCGTCTTGACCTGGGCAAGCTGACCCAAGAGATGTTGAAAACCAGAAGCCAGGTCAGTAGAATCCGTCGCATTGCGCAAGGACTCAGCGGTAGAATTGCAGAGAGATTCCAGTGCCGAGACGCGCGGCAAGTCGGTCTCTAAGCGTTGTAAGCGAGATTCGAAGTCCGACTCCAAACGAGAAATGCTGGAGGATAACAACTCCCCGGGAGCGTTGCTCGCTCGCCGCGATGAGGTCTTTGATTGTTCCCATTTCTCGTAGAACCATGTTTTGGGTAGCCAATCGTTCCTGCTGGAAAAGATGCTTGAGTTCGGAATTCTCGCGCGAAACAGATGCCAGCTCTGCACTCAAAGAAGTGAATCGGTCCTGTATCTGCGCAAGGGTGTGGGTTGCGGTAAGAGCCACCGTCCGCGCATTCGCCTCACCTTCTTGCCGCGCCGTTTCAACCGATTGAGCACCCAGGGCCTGCACAGCCGCCAACGTCTCAGCAAAATGAACATTTTGCATGTGATTTATCTGTTCACCCATTTCTGCACGGCCTTGAAAATAACCCGCCTGCCGCGACAGGTCCAACATGTGTGCCTGAATCGCAGGGTCCACAAAATGGATCTGCGTGACGGTAGCGGGGCATTGGGACCACGGAACGGGATCATTGCAGAGGCCGTCGGACAACCATACCGTGCTGCCTGAACGAAAAACCTGCCAAACCTGGGTCCCCGTCGAAGTAACGACCTCGACCTCCGTGGGGGTGTTGTCAGGAAGATTGGTTTGCAACTCACGTTCCACCACGTGCCAGGATGCAGGGTCAATGGAGATAAGGCGGCCTTCGTCTCCCATTGCGCAACAATAACAAAAAACTAGTTAAACTAACTTGATAAATAATATCCTTTTATTTAGAAAAATGGGAAAGTCCACTCGACTTTCTCTTAAGTAGGAAAACCAACCATCCATATCAAAGAAAAAAGAGAACATATAAAAAGATCATTCATTGCCAATCATCTAACTTATGCCCTTCAATCTTTTCCCTAGAGGTTGAAACCTCTTCGGGGCATTGCACTCCTCAACTTGTTGTTATCCCATCTCACTCCATTCATCTCACAAGCTCTAAAAAAAAAGGACAAAATTGGATTCCATGAACCCCTTCTATAAATAGTGCTGAGAAGATATCCAAAAACAAAAAATATATATATATACATCTTACACCTCGACACGGAGAGGGGCCTCCACAGGAATTTCTGTGGCATCTGCGGCATTTCTTTCCTCTCGAGGGGTTTCATTCAACGTCCGACCTCCCACACTGCTCTCCGCCTCACTGTGCTCCTCCCCAGCCGTTTGCTCCGCCGCCCGCTGCGCCTGCTGCTGCTGGTCACCCTCCAATCCGCCACCGTAGAGCGCGCGAGAAGTGTGCTGGTCCCAGAAGTGGTACAGGGCAGCAGCGACGAGAAGGAGAATGATACCGCCCATCTGCTGCCCGATATCGTAGTCTTCCTGGTAGACGTTCCACTTGGGGACGATGACGATCATAAAGGAGGTGACAGGGCCGGCGAGCTGGAGCACAACAGAGGCGAGGGTGGGGGAGTGCTCGTTGAGGTACGTGCAGCCGATGAAGCTCATGGCGAAGCCCAGTGAGTAGAGCAGGCCGTAGCGAACATTGAACCACGAGTCAAAGATAAAGTTGACGGAGTTAGCAAACGCCGCCCACGCATCGCCAACTGTATCAGAGGTACCGAACCAGGGAATTGCATCGACGGGGAAGCAAACAAAGGTCACGAGCGTCTGAAAGAACACACCGACGTAGAGCAGCACGAGCTTCGCGGCTGTATCATACACGTCCTGCTGGGCCCACTGACGCTGGTGCGGCACGCCCTCGTCGTCGTTTGCTCCCACATCGACGCTGAACCCACCTTCTCGATTGAATAATGGATCGAAGGGCCCAACTGCTGTGGAATCCTTCACAGTATTCCCGTTCATCTTGTTCAGGTCTGCATCCGCAACAGCCTCATCGATGCGGTCCTCCTCGGCGTCCTCCGCCCCTACTTCATCCGGCAGCACTGCAGCGGTATCATTGCCCTTCTTCTCGACCGCACCAATCCTAATACCGTGATGCTCGACGGCCTTGAAGACAACGGCGTCGAGGTAGAGCCGCTGCACCACACACCAGAGACCAAAGACGACAGAACTGGCGAGGTAGATCAGTGTCCACGGCACGCTGGCACGCTCGTGCTCACCAGTGAAGGCCTTGGTACTGGCCAAGAAGATCCCTCCAATAAAGAAGAGAAAAGAGCCAACGAAAAAAACCGACACGTAATTGCGCTTGCGCTCAAGGGGGATGAAGATTACGGTCCAGGCCTGGGCGCTGAAGGGAATTGCGCAGAGCAGGATGGCCTGGAGGAACTGAGGGGTGTACGTGATGGCGTACACAGCCAATACACTGCTGATGGCGTTCGTGGCACCGGAGCTGAACAGCAGGAACAACCTGTACCAGGGGCCACCCACACGGCCCCTACCGATTAGAGTTCGAATGAGTGGACGGACACCGTACTTCCCGATGAAGGTGACGACGAAGGAGATGAAGAAGATGAGCATGAACATCATAGACACCACCTGAATGGCGATCTGGCTGGAGTTATGGTCCAAATTGTCTGTGGGCATGATACTGAGCCAGAAGTTAATGGCAATGAGGAGCACCACGTTACCGACGAGAACGATTCCGAAGCAGAAGATGGCGAAGAATGTAGCAAAGGAGGCCTTTGTGTTCTTGACATCATCCCGCATGTAGCGGACTTCGTCGAGGAAAGTGTCCCTCGCATCGTACAGGATATCCATCGCTCTCATCTTCTGTTTTCTGTGCTTGGAACAGTAGTGATAGCAAGGCGAAACGAGGGAGGAGTGGATTGATGGTGGAGCGAAGCTGATGCAATATAGATTTCTGTAATGAATAAGGAAGTGGAGGGTGAGAAGAAGAGAAAAAAAAAACAAAAATAAATAAATAAATAATTTGACGCAGAGATACCAATACGTAGAGAAAGAAGAGAGAGATAGAGGGATAGATATCTAGAGAGAGGGAATTAGATCGATGGACAACTCTCGCAACACACCTAACCGCAGTGGAGGAGAAACGCAAATGAACCCCATCTAGCTACCTCATTTATAGTACAGTGAGAGAAGTTTATTTATCTACCAGAAATATTAAAATAAATAAAAAAAAAAAAACATAAATTTACCACGAACCATTCAATCGCGTATAAATTTGGATGTGTTACTATGAACGCATGAGAAAGACCTAACGACGCCACACACCCAATTGAATAGTTTTTTTGTTCTTCTCTTTTTTGTAAAGCATTTGGTGCATCGCCGCATCACACCCACCACATACACAAGTGTAGCCCTCCTCGCCTTCATTCATGAAGGAATGAAGAAGAATACTCGTTTGCGAAATGGACGCCACACAGGCAAAACTGACCAAAACGGAGCAAGAATGAACAAACAAACGAACGATCAAACACAACTCTATCGAACTAAGTAGTGCGAATCCTCTCAGGAAATATCACCTGCGTACTTTTTTGTTTGTTTGTTTTTTCAAAGAAACAAAACAAAAACACACACACAAAAAAAGAGAGATAATGAGAAATAAAAGGTTAAGTTGCCTGTCAAAGAGAGAGAGAGAGAGGGAGGACTGATGGCAAACGGGAGGGAGCGAGGTGGGGGTCCACAGATTCCAAGATAGGGGAGAGTGAGGGGACACCTGGGGTACTCCTCCGCAGGGTCACGTACTGGGGTATGCTACACACACCGCTCTATGGATAGAGCTGGGGGATAGTACGCCGTCGGTGCTGGTCTTTATACGAAGAACGAAACCACCAGAGAAGAAAGGTGACTCAAGAGGACGAGCGTACGGACAAGAGAGAGAGAGAAAGAAAGGCTACATGGAAATACTTTTTTATTATTCATCTACGGAAGGAGGGAGTATTAAAAAATAAACCCCGACTATAAGTTCTGCACCGCTCCGCGTCCCTCCCCCTAGTTCGCCTGTGCACATCCATACGCTTGTCCCTCTGACACGGTAGAAATATATGTATGAATAATATATATATATATATATATATAATAATGTGCACATTTCAGTTCTGTAGTCTCCGCTTGATATATGCAGTGGATAGTTATTAAGTTATCCGTAAAACCGAAATACATCAATAGATAAAATATCGGCTGACTCACACAACAAAAGAATTCCAGAAAATGGAAAATAAAGTAATCCATTCGAATCTGGGAAAAACAAAAGTGAAGAGGGAGTAACACTAACAAATAGGATGTAAAAAAAAAAGTAAAAGTAAATTTTCCAGGTAATTTAAACTTTCTTCTGTTCCTTTATTTTCACCTTTATTTTCGCCTAATTATTTTCTTATAAACGTTACAGAAAAACAACAACACGTTCTACCGTTTATTTATTTTATTTTATTTTATTTTTGCTGTTAATGATATATGAAACATATGCAAATATGAAATATAACTATATTGCACTGCACGTCGTGACCATTGGTTAGATACACATCGAATCTCAGCAAAGTAGTCGCTCAGCGTCTCTATCTATCTTCATGTCTTGCCTTCCTTTTTCCTTTGATAGACTCAGAAACACGTTTCATGTACTGAGCGCGTGTAATAATAATGAAAGTACTTTGTTTCAATTTTAATTTGTCTGTTTTATAAATTAAAAGGTGCAACTCTCTCTCTCATTTTTTCCGTTCTTTTGGTTTCTTCCTTCGCTTGTTGGATGAGGACAGGCCAGTTTGGAATGCCGAAGAGAGTGGAAGAAAGGGCAGCCCGACAGAGAAATATACTATATATAAAAAAAATAAATACAAAAACGCTTTACACCATAGGCTACATACAGAGAGCATCAGGGATCTGGTACAATAGTTAAGTCTCCTTAACTCCTACTCTTCCACATTCACGGCCCCGTGTCTCTCGCGCGGGATCTCATGCAGCGAGCGTTCCTCGTTACCGCTGAGCTGCCCCTCTTCTTCATCCGCCTCCCCTGCCTGCTGCTGGTCACCCTCCAATCCGCCACCGTAGAGCGCGCGAGAAGTGTGCTGGTCCCAGAAGTGGTACAGGGCAGCAGCGACGAGAAGGAGAATGATACCGCCCATCTGCTGCCCGATATCGTAGTCTTCCTGGTAGACGTTCCACTTGGGGACGATGACGATCATAAAGGAGGTGACAGGGCCGGCGAGCTGGAGCACAACAGAGGCGAGGGTGGGGGAGTGCTCGTTGAGGTACGTGCAGCCGATGAAGCTCATGGCGAAGCCCAGTGAGTAGAGCAGGCCGTAGCGAACATTGAACCACGAGTCAAAGATAAAGTTGACGGAGTCGGCAAACGCCGCCCACGCATCGCCAACTGTATCAGAGGTACCGAACCAGGGAATTGCATCGACGGGGAAGCAAACAAAGGTCACGAGCGTCTGAAAGAACACACCGACGTAGAGCAGCACGAGCTTCGCGGCTGTATCATACACGTCCTGCTGGGCCCACTGACGCTGGTGCGGCACGCCCTCGTCGTTGTTCTCCTCATCCATTTGCACCTGGAAGGGTTCATTATTATTTCCGCTCTTGGAAGAAAGAGCTCCGGCCTGCTTTACATCATCTGCGATCACCTCATTATCCATCTCCTCATCCATATCGTTCAGTTGCTGGTGCACATCATCCGAGTGATCACCGTTCTTATGAACATCATCACCAATAGCCTGGTGCTCGACGGCCTTGAAGACAACGGCGTCGAGGTAGAGCCGCTGCACCACACACCAGAGACCAAAGACGACAGAACTGGCGAGGTAGATCAGTGTCCACGGCACGCTGGCACGCTCGTGCTCACCAGTGAAGGCCTTGGTACTGGCCAAGAAGATCCCTCCAATAAAGAAGAGAAAAGAGCCAACGAAAAAAACCGACACGTAATTGCGCTTGCGCTCAAGGGGGATGAAGATTACGGTCCAGGCCTGGGCGCTGAAGGGAATTGCGCAGAGCAGGATGGCCTGGAGGAACTGAGGGGTGTACGTGATGGCGTACACCGACAGAATGCTGCTGATGGCGTTCGTGGCACCGGAGCTGAACAGCAGGAACAACCTGTACCAGGGGCCACCCACACGGCCGCTTCCCACAAGAGTGCGAATGAGTGGACGGACACCGTACATGCCGATGAAGGTGACGACGAAGGAGGTGAAGAAGATGAGCATGAACATCATAGACACCACCTGAATGGCGATCTGGCTGGAGTTATGGTCCAAATTGTCTGTGGGCATGATACTGAGCCAGAAGTTAATGGCAATGAGGAGCACCACGTTACCGACGAGAACGATTCCGAAGCAGAAGATGGCGAAGAATGTAGCAAAGGAGGCCTTTGTGTTCTTGACATCATCCCGCATGTAGCGGACTTCGTCGAGGAAAGTGTCCCTCGCATCGTACAGGATATCCATCGCTCTCATCTTCTGTTTTCTGTGCTTGGAACAGTAGTGATAGCAAGGCGAAACGAGGGAGGAGTGGATTGATGGTGGAGCGAAGCTGATGCAATATAGATTTCTGTAATGAATAAGGAAGTGGAGGGTGAGAAGAAGAGAAAACAAAACCAAAAATAAATAAATAAATAATTTGACGCAGAGATACCAATACGTAGAGAAAGAAGAGAGAGATAGAGGGATAGACAGAGAGAGAGGGGTAATTAGATCGATGGACAACTCTCGCAACACACCTAACCGCAGTGGAGGAGAAACGCAAATGAGCCCCATCTAGCTACCTCATTTATAGTACAGTGAGAGAAGTTTATTTATCTACCAAAAATCTTAAAAAAAAAGACGAAAGATAAAGACGAAAGATATATATGAATCGTTGGAGGATGAACAGAGACATAAAGATCGTTGCAAGAAGAACCAGTGTCAACGAAAAACAGAAGGAAAAAGATAAAATCGTACCCCTATCTATCTTTTCAGGAGGGGAGGCACAGATCACGTAAGTAGCATTATTAATTCCAAGTGTGAGAAGAGAAGAGAAAGAAAATGGGGATTTCTTTTTCCCCTGCTTCTCTGTCTGTTGCTGGATGAATTATGAAGATAAAGGAACGAACCGCATAGACTACAGACATTTACACAGCCATACAGACAGCGGAGAGAGCAACAGAGGTACGCTTGAGTAATTTCGAGAGGACCATCACCAAACGTTTTGTTTCTCTTGTTCTTTTCCTCTACGTTCCCTTTCTCTATATATCTGTCCTTCTCTAACAACAACGTTTCGTTAAGTAGCTTTTTTTTCCTTTTTTGTGTTTATTGTTCATATTTGTGTATGTGTGTGCGTACGTGTGTCGGTGTAGGAGCAAAAAAGACGGAGAGAGAGAGTGAGAGAGAGAGAGAGAAAGATGGCACCAAGGGTAGCTCACATCCGTAAAAAGATACGATAGACATAGAATTACAAATTTCTTTTGTTTCTTCCCTTCTTTCTTCTTGAACATCCTTCGAGAAAGGTTCCCCCCTCCCCCTCACACAGTTCCTTCCCTGTCTTCAGACATCCGTAGCCCCCTCAGTAACCAAGGAAAACATATTATTTGTTCTTTTCCTTCCTCCTTTAAAGGAAGAAAAGAAAAGAAAGAAAGAGACCCTACACCGAGACCCTACGAGACGGATGCATCGGCTTGGCTGTATCCGAATCAAACTTTCGTTTCCTTTTCCTCGTTATTCACTGCAGCGCATCATACTCTCGGCGACGCTGTGGATCCCGCAACACACGATAGGCTGCGTTGATCTCCGCCATCTTCTCCGTATTCCCCCCCATATCCGGGTGCTGCACCAGCACCACCTTGCGGTATGCCGACCGGATTTCGTTGACTGACTCGTCCCCCCGCAGACCCAGAAGACGGTAGTAGCCCTTCGCATCCCGCGGAAGCGGGCCGTGCTGCGGCCCCTCGCGCTGATACGGGTGGGAGTCCCAATAGGAAGAGGCACGGTACTCTTCCTTCACGCGCTGGCGCTGCGCCTCTGGCGTCGGGTGGTAGTTACCGCTGCTTTGACTGCGTTGTGCGTCGTCCATTGTGGCAGTGGCTTTGAGGTAGGCTTGCCGCAACGCTTCGCGTTGATTGCGATTACGATTGCGCCTGTAGAGCGGGAGGTACCTGGCGCCGTAGTACGCTGCCACGTACGCCGCAGCAGACATGACAGAGCCGTAGAGCAGCGCCATGATCTTGTTTGGCATGACCAGCAGCGATAGCGCAGCGACGGAGCCGGCTGCGACCCGAGCTATGCGGAGCTGATTGAGAAGATAAGGTCCCCCCACCGTACCAAATCGACCAGAAACGTAAAGGGTGTATCGAACATCATCGTATGTTGCTTTCACCACGTAGCACGGAAGAAACACTGGTGTCAGAGCGGCGATTCGGATCTGAAGATGATCGAAGTTTACATCCACACTCTCGGCCGTGGGATGGAAGGATTTGACGCGTTCCTTGGCGAGCTCATACACTTGCGCTCTGACGTTATCTTGAATGGTTCCGCGAACCCCGAGTGTGGACTGCTCGAACAGATTAATTTCTGCTCCACGTGTATCGATAGCCGACATCTTCTGCATGAGAAGAGGCGTCGCCTCACTGCGCATCACCGCATGCATGTGGCCAATGTGATACTTGAACCCGCCGTAGACTTGAGTTCGATTCTCCTGAAAAGTTGTATTGAGGAGCTGTGGGGCCGTTTCCACGTAGGTTTCATGGCTGCTGCTCCCCTTGTCCGAGGAGGAGCTACTGGAGGCATACCGTACCTGCCCTGTGAAGCGAGCCTCTACTGTGCCGCTCGCCAGATAAAACGGGACAAATTCTCGGCTCGGCGTAGCGATAGAGAGGTACTGCAAGTCTGCTCCGAACCATCGTTTGCCGTACTTCTTCTTAATGTTGCTGATAGCCTCATCAGCCGATATCGTGAAGCCGACACCCTTGGGGGAGTGAATAAGGAGGAAGAGGGGGCAACTAAGACGAAACATTTTTTCTCTTCTTTTTTTACTTTTTTTTTTCGCTCTCTGGATAGATTACTCTTCACGGAGAGCCGACATAAACAAACAAACAAAAAAAAAATAAACTAAAAAGCGAAGTGCAGTAGCTTGTCGAGAGGGCGTTGTTTTAATGTTGAAGAAAGCAAAGAAACAACAAGGCGTGTGACACACAGAGAGCAAAAGCAGACGGGGGAGGGAAAGAAATAAGAAAAGTAAATAAAAAGGGGATAGGGTCCTCATACACACAACCCAACAACAGATTTTTACTCTTTCTCTCTCTCTCTCTCTCTCCTCACTTCTGAAAGGTAAGAGGTGAATCTGTGAGATATCCACACCCAGCAGATATACAATACATAAAATACATTGTCTCTTCTGATTTTTTCTTCAGTATCTGTACCTTTTGCTTTCACCGGCCATGTTCTCCCTAACACGTTGGATATGATAGCCCGAAAGAAAAGCAACCACTTTATAAATATATATATAGAGAGAGAGAGAAAGAGAGAGAGTATGAGCCTCAAAGGAAAGATACATAATAAAAAAATAAATAATAGATAAACCTGTGCGTTTTCTTGTACCCTTGCACGTGCAAGCTAGTTTTAACATTTCGGGCGGAGACGTTAACAACACGACATAAACCCTCGGCGGAAACCATAACTAGGAGGGGTATCAGCTAAAAACCCAAACTCTAAAAACTCTAAAAACTGTTGGGTGTACCCGCAGATCTTGGCTGAAAAAAGGGAGACAGATAGGAAAGAGTGCGTGTGTGTGTGTGGGGGGGGGTTTGCCTTCAGAGCTGAGTGAAGACAGTTTGACCCAAGGTGGAATGGAAACACACAACGTTGTCCAAAGCGGAGATGCATGTGAAGGGGGCTCTCTCCGCCTTGGACCCCGAGATACGAAGCTGATGGGTGGCCACCTCCTTCAGAGTTTGTTTCCCTTGCCGATCACCCGTGTAGTGCGCTACGGTACCAACGTTCGTCCGCTCCCCTTGAGGGGGATAGACATCCGTGCAGGCGAACAGAACATCACTAGTGCATTGCGGTGAGGTTAGTATGGCACACCGCTTCTTGAGTGGCACAACATTGATGACTTGGATCTCAATGCCGGATAATGTCCTCCCTCGTGTGATTCCTAGTTCCAAGGGAGCGAGGGCTTCCAGTAACATCCGAGGGGAGGAGGGAATGTCAGGCGGAGAGAGGGAGTGAAACGGTTCTCTGTTCCAGCTCGTCAAGGTAGGCGAGGCACTTCTTTCCACGACACGGGACCCTACTGGTGTGGCCCCCCCCCACATACCACTACTACTAACACCGCAAGGATGCCCCTTCTCACTGGCAGTACGGTGTGTTTGCTCCAGCTGCGTGAGGGTCGTCACCAAAGAGCGTCCAGAGGCATCTACCATCCCAATCGTTTCAAAAGATCCAGGGCAGCGCTTCATGTCAACAATTCCAGATGACGTGGGGATACTTCCCACCGCGGTCGTTCCGACGAGCCGTTGCAGCTCGTCCCGACACATTCGTTGACGTTTCCGAGATCCATCGGCAGACTGCGACCCGGGTTGGCGCACGTCTGTCACGAGTACGGTCCCCTTGGAATCGCCGAGCCCGAGAACCGCCCGGTAGTTCTCCGCCAGCGCACTGCACGACAGCACTCCTAGACCCGCTTCTCGGTTCTCGTACAGCTCGTCATCTATGTGTAATCCATGCATCACCCGGCGGTTGCGAAGAGGGAGGGGCACCCACGGGGGGCGTGGCACCTGCATGCGCAGCGCCGCCCCTTCCCGTTTAACATGCATTCGCCAGTCCACCAAGGACACAGCGCCACTGGAGAAGCCAACGAGCGCTCCGTGCTCTCCCCACACATCCAATGCGGTGGCGTTATGCAGAAGGTCATCCTCGCCAGAGCGGTAGTCCTGTAGTGCCGTCAAGCCCGACTCTCCCACGCTAAGCTGTTGCACCGCGTCTTTGCAGAGGACGCACATGTTCGACCACCACCCCGCAGCGCCCCTGCCGCCCTTGCAGCACGCCACACGGCAAGGTTTGGAAGATGGCGGATTTGTGACGGCGTGTACGGATTTCCATCTCCCGGAACATAACGGGAGAAGATCATCTCGCTCTCCAGACGAAGATGCCTCGGGGTGAGCGGCAGGGAACACGCCCGAGCGCAATTGAATGCCATCGTCTTCCAGAAAAATGGCGAGGGCCGCCATCCGGGACGGCGCTGGAGCCTCGCCGGAAAAATCGTACTCCCACCTCAGCAACGCTAGGTCGCTAGCGCAATGGAGAACCGGCCTCATGGGACCGGTAGAGCGAAAATCATTCGAATAGAGTTCATGAGAGAGAACGACAGCTGGAAATATCTTTGGCGGAGAATGCAGCGGTACACCCAGCCTACCTTTGAATCCCTTGTTCTCGCAGCGACGATGGACTGGATAGCGCCAGCTGTCTAGACCGCTGTGCAACGTCATCGCCTTCACTGGGGAGGACCTCTGTTGACGCCTCTCTCCTTTTATTAGCTGCACCAAGATCGAGAAACGGAAACGGGCGATATTGATGGTGACAAGAAACACGAGTCCAAAAAAGAAGAAGAAAAAAAAAACGAGGGAGGAAGAACATGAACAACGAGTTAGACAAACCACGACCGCAATACGAAAGAAATACGAGAAACTCAAACGAAGTCAATCATCTGCTGAATATAAATATATCTCGTCGGCGACTGCTTCCAAACAGCAAAGGAAAGTGACACATAACCACACGATAACAAGCGGAGTGTAACTGTTAACCGAAAGAACGTGTCTTGGCCACCCGAACAACAAAATACCCTCGCTTTTAATTTCTTTGTTTTTCTACAATATTCCGTACACCGTACACTGACGCCACCCCAGGCAGGAAACAACAAAGAAACAAACAAACAAAAAAAGAAAATAGTAAAAGAAGTGGTTCTTTTCTCCCCTCTGTCTACGAACGGAGACAACAAAAAGCTGGACAACAAGACCCCCCGTTCACCCAACATTAACGACAAGAAAAAGATAGGGGCCAACTAGGAGTCTAGACCAACCAAAGGAAAATAAAATGAAATCAAATCACTATGTTTTCTACAAAGGTGTTGCCAAACATCCACAAAAAAAAGTTTTAAAAAAGACATAACAACAATGTCCAAGGGGAACGAACACCCACACATAAAGAGACAGAAAGAGTAACAGAAATCCACATCACGAACAACGAATATATATATATATATATATATATATCCCCCCCCCCCCCAAAAAAAAAAAAAAAAAACAAGTATGTATTTCATCGTGACAGACACAAAGATATTGGTAAACTGCCGTCCACAACATATGCGTCGCACGGCACCTGGTGACGTCACGCAGGAAGCACCATTTCGGGTAGGAAAAATGGAGAGAACTTCTACCCTCACCCACCTCACCAACAACTAACACATATGAAAATGAAGGGTGTGCTGAGGTAGAGCTGCAGGCGAGGGGGTAGTAGAGCGTCAAAAAAAAAAAACAGCAACCTAACCTCAGATGAAAATCCTTCCAATAGAGGGCCACAGATCACCTCACACACATCAGTGTGAACGCCATTCGTAGTACATGTCTAGTGTGTGTGTATCGTTCTCTCGTCCTCCGTCGCGAGAAAATACTATTTTTGTTCTTCGTGTCTTTGAAAGATACCACTTCGAATATATTGCTATTTCTTAAAACTTAGTTCCCTCTCAGCATCCCTCTCTTTTTTTCATTTGTTGTCATTGCTCTCCCCCTAGGGATATGCAAAGAACGGGGCTTTGGCATTCCGCCACATCCAAACAACTATTTTTCCTAGTTACGTTGCAGGTCCACCCATTGCCCTGCAACTCCGCCTGCACACTGTCCTCGTTCCTCTCATCTTCCCTCATGAGATCGGCTGGTGGGGTCCCAATCGCCTCCGTGGGCTGCTGCCGCTGCTGGCAACCACTACCTCTACCACGCCGCCGCCGCCGAGAGACCATCACGCTGCTCTTATTCAGCTCCATTTCCCTCCGCGATTTGGTGTCCGCCGCACCGCAATGACGCGGATCCTCCGGCTGAAGTTCCTCTTCCTGTTCCTTTTCCAGCCGCTCGGACAACAAACGAGACGTGTGCTGGTCCCAGAAGTGGTACAGGGCAGCAGCAACAAAAAGAAGAACGATACCCCCGAGCTTCTCACCCACATGATTATCATCGTGATAGACGTTCCACTTGGGGACGATGACGATCATAAAGGAGGTGACAGGGCCGGCGAGCTGGAGCACAACAGAGGCGAGGGTGGGGGAGTGCTCGTTGAGGTACGTGCAGCCGATGAAGCTCATGGCGAAGCCAAGTGAGTAGAGCAGGCCGTAGCGAACATTGAACCACGAGTCAAAGATGAAGTTGACGGAGTCGGCAAACGCCGCCCACGCATCACCAACTGTATCAGAGGTCCCGAACCACGGAATTGCATCGACGGGGAAGCAAACAAAGGTCACGAGCGTCTGAAAGAACACACCGACGTAGAGCAGCACGAGCTTCGCGGCTGTATCATACACGTCCTGCTGAGCCCAGTGACGCTGGTGCGGCACGCCCTCGTCCTCCTCGTCGGTAGAAATGAACTGGTCCTGCGTTTGCGATGGAATAATCTCGCCATCGTACAGCGCGTTGGCAGGACTCCATACTGCAGGAATACTTTCCGGGGTTGAAACGTCTGCTCCAGAAAGAATGCTAACTTCTATGGATCGCTCCCCTTCTGCTTGTTGAGCTGCAGGAGGCATAAAAACAACGGCCTTGAAGACAACGGCGTCGAGGTAGAGCCGCTGCACCACACACCAGAGACCAAAGACGACAGAACTGGCGAGGTAGATCAGTGTCCACGGCACGCTGGCACGCTCGTGCTCACCAGTGAAGGCCTTGGTACTGGCCAAGAAGATCCCTCCAATAAAGAAGAGAAAAGAGCCAACGAAAAAAACCGACACGTAATTGCGCTTGCGCTCAAGGGGGATGAAGATTACGGTCCAGGCCTGGGCGCTGAAGGGAATTGCGCAGAGCAGGATGGCCTGGAGGAACTGAGGGGTGTACGTGATGGCGTACACAGCCAATACACTGCTGATGGCGTTCGTGGCACCGGAGCTGAACAGCAGGAACAACCTGTACCAGGGGCCACCCACACGGTCGCTTCCCACAAGAGTGCGAATGAGTGGACGGACACCGTACATGCCGATGAAGGTGACGACGAAGGAGGTGAAGAAGATGAGCATGAACATCATGGACACCACCTGAATGGCGATCTGGCTGGAGTTATGGTCCAAATTGTCTGTGGGCATGATACTGAGCCAGAAGTTAATGGCAATGAGGAGCACCACGTTACCGACGAGAACGATCCCCACACAAAAGATGGCGAAGAAGGTCGCCATACAAGCATTTGTGCTCTTGATATCGTCCCGCATATTGCTAACTTCGTCCACCAAGGTCTTCTTCGCCTCCGCCAGTAGGTCGTTCGCAGAGAGGCGCATGACTGGGTTCTTTGTCAATGAGGGGCTGAATAGCTTAGTTGCCAGGGCTGGTGGCTTGCCCCGCCGAGTAACGAAGAGACTCCGGAGCTGCTGGAAGCTCCCAGAGACACAGGTATTCGACTCTGTGACCACTTTTTTTGTTTTGTGTGTGTGTGTTGGTGTGTAGCTGCAGAGAATGCGGAAGAAGAAGTAAAGTGAGTTATGATGTTCTATGTACACTGGATCTTCTATTACTATACGTCTTACACACACAAAAAAGGGTTGCTTAAGTTAGTTTTGGTATTACAATTTGTTTCCTCTTTTCTTTCTTTTTACTTTCGTTAGCTCTAGTTTCTTGCTGGAGAATGATGAGCGCACTGAATGGGTGTGTGTGGCTGTGTGAAGAGATGCACACCAGGGCGGGCAGAGAGGGAGAAGCAACACAGAGAAGGGTTCGCCAACCCCTATCAACAGCAGATAAGGAGGCATAACCGTGAGAGCAAAAGGAAAAGAGAGAGAAAAAAAAAGGAGCAATCAAAAGGAAGATATGACATGGAGTGTTGAAACACGTCCACAGAAAACATTGTTCTAGGACAAGAACAGCACCAACATCAACAAGAAGAGCTGTATTGCACACACAGCCGTACAATTGTGAACGGGGGAAGTGTGGCAAGAACAACCAACAACTACTAGTAAAAAATAATAATAATAAAATACAGTTTTTTTTGGTTTTTTTTTGAATGACAAAAAAATACAGAAGAGACCACATGCGACAACAGCGAGTCGTCCACTCGCCACATTTTGTTCAGAGGATCAACAACAACAACAACAAACCGTAACAACAGTTAAACGTCTCTCTCTATCTCTCTCTCACCCCCTTACGAAGCGGTCACGTATACGTAGCCTGGGAAGGTCTCGACCTCCACAGGCAACAGAATTGGCTGCACGACTTCCTTCCCAGCAGGGGTGCTCGCGCCACCTCGCTGCGGGGTCTGCGCCTGCTTCAGCTTGCTGCTGTGGCTATTAGTGTTCAGTGGAGACCCAGGGATTTCGCCGTCGTCGCCTCTTCCCGCTCCCGGGGGATACGGCTGCGCTATGCCTAGATAAAACACTTCCAGACGAGGGAGCGCCAGGCGGATTCGATGCTGCTGTGGTTGCTGGGCAATCAGCACAGGGACCGCCCCTTCTGCACCCTTTGAACTAGGAGCGTAGGACGCAGCGGTGGTAGTGCGGCTCATCGTCCCCGTCGGCGGTGACACCGCAGCGGGTGCGACCGCAAGTGGGGTGGCGATGGAGGACGACGCCGTCGCGGGCACGGAGTGTGATGTGGCGGTAGCGTTCTGCGGGGGAGTCTGCTGGCACACTGTGCTGGTCGCCTCTTGCTCCGCTTGCATTTGCTGCTGTTGGGGTTGGGTGTTCATGTTGGGGATCACCGTAAATACAATGGTAATCGCTTCCTCCTCCTCCTCCTCCGCCGCTGCCACCCCACTGAAGGGGGACTGTTGCTCTTCTCGAGATCCCGCCGATGCCCTCAACGGCTGCTGCAACTGCGGGGAACCACCGAGATAAGTGCTAGGCGGGGGCGTCATCGACCCCAGGCCGGGCGCCGCGGACCCACCGCTTGGGCAGCTGGGAGAAGGAAGCATGGAACAGGGCAACGTACGCCGTACCTGCTGCGACCCGACCACCTCCCAGGAGCCACACGCTCCAGTATTGTGGGTCGTTGGGGTGCTGATGCACCGCCCATCTGCGGTGGCAGACGGAACCGCGTCGATTGGCCCCTCTGGTCTCCCTTCCACGGCCTCTTTCGCGGAAGGGAAGTGGTGGAGATCGTCGACCTTCAGGCGGACGAGAATGCTCGGTGGATGAGTGGGGGCGGCGGCGCCTTCCGCTGCTACTACGGCGCCAGTACTTTCCTCTGATGGCGTAGGCGAGAAGCCGCCGATACCATGCGGAGCGGCGTCCGGCAGCGCGACGTGTCGAAACGAGGATGTAGAACAACAGTTACCCGCCGCCAGCGAAGCCACACTGTGCTGCTGCTGTTGTTGTTGCTGCTGTCGAATGAGCTGCTGCAAATAAGGCGTTGGGGTGAGGTGCACGGCCAGCTGAATGGGCTCCCCCGCCCGTAGAGTGCGCAGCGCACCGGAGTCGTGCCGAACAGGAGGGGGAGAGACCTTCACCGCCGCGTTCTCCCGTTCACGATGCCTTCTCTCTGTGCCCTGGGAGGTATGAATCGAATCCACCCGGGTCAACGGGGACGGGAAGAAATCTCCCCCAACCCTTACTGCTGGTACCGCTCCGCTGTTCCTCTCCAGAGGGTGTAAGTCCGACGTCTGCGATTGCCACTGATACTGCAGCGTGAAGGCTGCACCATGGGAAACCTGAAATTGGTACGGAGCCGTCACCAAACAATTGCACACACGCGTGAGACGCTCAAGAACATCGTCTTGGAACTGGACCCGACGAGGGCGAAGCTGCTGCGGGGTGGCGGGTGGCCTCTGCTGCTGCAGGTGCGGTTGGTCTTGTCCCTCTCGCCCATTGGTGGAGGTATCTCCGTCTTTCTCTAGGGTCCCAACCGGCTTCTTGGAGCGAGGGCCGCTGGCGTCCACTTTTTTGCCATCCGCTGGTGAATGCTTCTCTGTCGGTGGCGGTGACGGCGAGGAACTGGGTGAAGCAGAGGAGGGGCTGTGTGCGAATAGACTACCACTGAGAGATCGTTCTGCGTCATTTGAAGC
Source organism: Vickermania ingenoplastis (assembly GCA_010157825.1). NCBI lineage: Eukaryota > Euglenozoa > Kinetoplastea > Trypanosomatida > Trypanosomatidae > Vickermania > Vickermania ingenoplastis. The sequence goes on along the minus strand of VFSE01000211.1, from coordinate 490,625 downwards.
TGCTCCACCTGCAGATTTCTGCTGCTGCTGCTGCTGCTGGGTGTGTTTCTGCTGCTGAGACATGGACGGGGGATTTTGTGGCACTAGAATATCCGCTTCGGAATTATTATTCTCTGTCCTCCCCGCAGCGGGGTCCCAGTAGGTGTAAAAGAACTGTAGTCTAAGGTGATGATACGAAACATGTTCCTGACATCCACCAGCTTGCACGGAGACAGCCGGCGACGACGCAAACACGTGGCGATACGAAGCGGCTCCTCCCACCTGTGCTGATGCGGCGCACTCGGCACTTGTCTCCACCGCTGCGCGCAGCGACGGCGGCGACACAAGTTCAAGTGACGGCAGCTGCGAAAGTTCAAAAACGATTCGACGGCGTTCCTGCGGCATCCACGGCCGCCGCAGCATTCCGGGTAACGCTGCAGAGATACGAGATACGGTGAAGCACCGGGAGGGGATCATCGTCCTTGTAGTATTGTGAGAATGATTTCCCATACACGCATGCCACATTGGCCCTCCACTAACCCCAATAGGACCCTCGAAGGAGTGTGGCGCGCATGGCTGCGGTCTCATCGTTCCGCCTAGAGCCGTGGAGGACTGCAGTTGCTGCACAGACGAATGAAGGCCCATTCCACCGATGCCAGCACTAGTGGGGACAGAGAAGAAGACGTTGGTATCGGTCGTCGAACGCACGCGAGGAGCGGCGGCAATCCCAGCAGCGTCGTTCCCGTCCACATTATCTTCCTTCTCATCCTCCCTTTCCTCTGCACACTGTTCTTCCAGAGACACTGACATGCCGGAGGGGGAAGGCATGGAGTGCGCCTGTGCTGGGGAAAACTCTGATCCCTCACTCTCTTGTTCGTGTGCCGTGGGCTGGTTGGGATTGCTCTTTGGATAAACAGCCGCCTCGATGGACTCCTGGCACTCATCGTAGACATACGGAACGCAGCCACGCAGCCACAGCACGGGCCCGTCTTCCCGTTGCCCTGGGTTCAGGAGATCCACTTCCACATAGATGCGATGCTGTGCGGCAGGGATGATTGGTATGGATGTGGTGTCATCCCTGGTCATCAGCGGCGGACGACGAACGGGCTTGAAGTGGCAGCCGAGGACCTGAATAGCAGGAGGGAGGAGCAGCTGCATACCGAGAGAGGCGGACGTAACCAGCGGTCGGTCCACCAGACTCGTTAGCAGATGACTCTGCGATGACGTACTGCCTTCAGCAAGGGAAGCCGCACCACCACAAGAGCGAGAGGTCCCGCCCAGGCGATCCTCTTCCAAAATGCCGCTCGGGACTGTTGGGGGGGACGGCCGCTTCGCCTGCTGGGCGGCGCTGGGGCGACAGAACCGCGTAAAGACCACCTTACCCCGCGGCCGGTGCTGCAGCTTCTTCTCCTCCTCGCGCTGCTGCTGTTGTGACGAAGTGGCATTCGTTGGTACCCCCATTTGTGTCATTTGTGAAGAAGGACGCTGCAGACGGCGCGACGCTCGGTTGCTTTCATTCGTTGTAAGGGTGCGAGGGATGGAGATCGTAGAAGGAGGTAAGGTGTGGCCATGGGCTAAGGGGGCGCCGCCGCAGAGAAACAGCGGGTCCAGAGGCAACGCTACCCGAAAGGACGTCGCCCCGGCTGCGGCGCTTCCAGTAGAACTAGAAAAGGAAGAACGCAGCGGCTGGTTCTGTGGATGGCGAGTGATGAGGTACAGGGTTTCGGTATGATGCGGGTGTTCCACGACCTCTACCGGGTGTACGCAGACCACTGCTTCATTGCCTTCTTGTAATCCATTCGCGTGTTCGCCGTGGGACGATTTCGTGTGTGTTGCAGCCGGACTGGACGCTTGTGGCTGCGTCTTGCTGTCCTTAAACGAAGTAGAAGGATGAGATGGCAACGGAGGGGCGTTCAATAGTCGCGGGGGTAAGGGCTTTTGTGGTCGGATAAACGGCACCACCGTGAAGCTGCAGCGAGCATAAAAGTTGTTCTGCTGCTGTTGGTCGGCTGCTCGTTCTGCTGGAGGGGACAGGAAGGAGTTCACCCTGGTCTCGTCATGCGCGGCGGAGAAGGATGAGTGGCCGCGGGAGCCCCACAGCCCGCTGATAGGCCCGCTACGGCTCCCGTGAGGGGCAGCGAGAGAAGCACCACCTTCCGCTGTGGTGGCATACGCTTCACACGGAGGGCTGGGATGGGCAAGTAGCATGTACTGCACAACGGGCTGACGGTCGGGCGTGTCGTCCACCGCCTCGGCCTGGGCCTCCGCCTCGTCTTCCTCTGAGGCTCCTTTGCGTTGCTCTTTCTCTCTCGTGTGAAGATGATCCACAGCGTGCTGTTGTCTATCATAGTAGCGTAGCTGGGAGGCGGCATCGCTGTCCCAGGGAAGGGGGAGAGGCATGCCGCCATAAAAAGCCATGCCCTCATGCAGGGATGGCGGCACGTGACCCGGCCACACGCCGGATGACGCCCCAGGTTCGCCACAACCACCATTTTGCTTCCGACGTCGTGGTGGAAGGGGGAGAGAGGCGGACAGTAGCATGGGGGAGAGCGCTCCACCACCAAAGGATGGATTCGCAGCGTCCCTCGTCGGCCTTTCAGTCTGTTCCGCCTCCAACTCGCCAAGGTGCGGCACAGACGGCGACGGGTAGACGCCGTCCAGGAGGGTATCCTCGTCCACAGCGGGCGGCTCTGCCTCTAGTGGGTGTACGCCTGTGCTCTCCTCTTTCGCAGGACCATCGTGCGGCTGCTCCTTTTCCTCCTCCTCGGCATCGACAAAACGAATCACACCAGAGCGGGACACAGCCGGATGCGGCGCCCAGCCAACCGCAGCATTGCTAAGCCGTTGAAGAGGGGACCGCGCCTTAGGGGAGGACGTCACACCGCCAGCCGCCTGGGCGGAACAGAGAAGAGCTCCTCCTCCCAGCTCTTCATCGTGTCCTGTGCGGGTTGCTGCTAGATCGAGATCATGCGCTGTCGTTGGGGCGGTAGTGGCGGTGATGCGCAGAGAGGGACGAAGAAGAATGCCCTCACCACCTGGAATAGGGGCCTTACCCCCAACGAAGAGCTCCTTCGCGGTGGCCGCCACTACAGGGGACCCGACCACTGCTTCGGATTCCGGCAGAGACACCGCCGCCGGCGGGCCCAGTTGCAGGGATGCAGACTGCTGGTTCACGGGGGGGTACCATGCCGTGGATTCACTTCCAGCGCCTGCGGCTGCCTGTCTCGAGGACAGGTGCACTGCGCTGCCCACCTGCCCACACCCTCCACAGCATCGCTTCGGAGGCGAAACAGAAGTGCCTCGGCGGCTCGGTATATCGCACGGGTGCGGCGGGAGCCCACTGCTTCTCGTATCCCCTCCGACGTTCGCTTCCCATTCAGCTGTGGTACCTTCCAAATCGTCTGGATGATAGGGTGCGCCAAATCCCACGGGTCGACACGATGTACGAGGAGCACCGCAGGCTGCTGGCCCTCGTAGAAGAATCGGCTCGCCACCGTGCCGGCAGCTGCGTGCTGCGGCTGGGGTAAGAGCAGGGAGGAGCCAGGCCATGATGTCCAGCAGAGAGGATCCGTAGAGGGAAGCAGCGGCAGCGGTGTGGTGGAGCTGCAGCTGCTGTGCTGGATCGAGTGGCAGAAGAGATTCAGAGTGCGACGCGGCGGGCGTTGCAGCAGCACCAGGCATCGCGCACGACTGCTGCTGCTGCAACGGCGGCGGCGACCCCATGTGAGCGGGAGAGTTCTGGGAGAAGGACAGCGCCAATCCGGCTCGACTCGGGGAGGGACTCAACAAAGGCGTGAAGGCCGGGGTGAAACTACCAGCACTTTCCAAACCTGTCGCAGCATCCGGGACGAGCGTAGGAGGGAGCCGCTGGAGGGGATTGCCTGCGCTTCGTGCGAAGGCAGGGTATGACGTTTGGAAGACGTTCTGGAAGTGCTCAGGAACATCCTCTCGCCGTACGACGTCCTCCTCGGGGCTGGCGGGGAAGGGGATCGGGTCGGGGCCGCCTCTGACGGCCACAGAGAAGGATGGCGTTGTGCCCAACTCATCGCCAGTACCATGCGCAGGCAACGAGGTAGGCAGGGGATGCCCACGCCGCAGCGGTGGGTGGGCGAGCTGAACGGGCGATAAAGGAGGCGAATGCGGCCCCGATGCGGCCGGCATAGTGCAGTCGTTACACCGGGAGTAGTAGTGGTAGCCCCCAGCCAGTCCTACAGAGCGAAAGCGAGATGCATCGGGAAGGGACATGACGAACTGCCGGCGACGAGCTCGGAGGGAGAGCACGCCGAGGAGCAGCCCACTCGCCCGCCCCGGCGTCGGCCCACCAGACTCGCTGCTGCTTCGACGCCCAGCAGCGTAGAGAAGACTAGGCGTCTGCTTCAAGCTGGGCGCCGTGGCGGTAGGACCATCGAACGGCTCCGATGCCCCCACCCGCATTGCCGGGGGCAGCAGCTGATTGGCCAGCTGCGAGGCGGATCGAGGCGGTAGACAAACCGTTTCGCCTCCTACCACACCGCCAGGTGCATCGCTCGTTGCGGCGAGTTGGTCCGTTACCGCAGCGGCGGCGATGGCGGCGTTCTGCAGCAAACGAGAAGCGCTGCTTTCCAGGCGTCGGAATGCGTGACGACGACAGCCGCCCGTATGTCGCGGCGTCAGGGGCTGGCTGAAACTGCCGTGGGAGTGTGCTACTCCACCGGCAGACCCAGACACAACGCTCAAGCGCCGACGACCCAATGGCTGGTGCTGGTGCAGTGATTTGGAAGCCCGGAGGGCCTGGTGAGGCGTCGTAGCAGCGGCACTGTGGAGCAGCAGGCCTTCTGCTGCGCTCACGCCTACAAAGGAGGGGTTGGTGCCACTATTAAAACTGTCGTTTGAGATTTCTAGTGGAACAGCATCCGAAGCGGGTGGCCGGCTCCCACTACGCCCTGTGGCGCGACCCCAGGGAGAGAGTGGGGGAGAGGGCGCAGAGTGCGGCGAGCACGCCCCGACGTGGTGTGGACCCTTCTTGTCTCCTGCCACCCATGCATCCATGTAAGTGGTCCCATCGCCACTGCCGTGTCTATCTCCATTGCTCCACCACCTCCTCCTCTTGCCTCGTTCTGTGCCGTCACGCCGCGGCGAAGCAGTGGTGGGGTACCGACCGCACTGCGGACATTGCTCGCCGCTTGCATACAACTTCATTTCCTCCTTCGTCTCGTTCACCACACGGTCTGTATCGAGATGAAAGTTAGCCTTGGAGGAGGAGCTGTGCGGCTGAATCACCGACTGGCACGGCGGCTGAAAAGGACGGCAGCGAAGCAAGCAGCAGTACCGCGTGGACGACGACACCACCACTGCTGTCCTCCCAGGAGAAGAAACGGGCTGACGCGGCGGTAACGTAAACGGTGATGAATGCGGTCGTGCTGCAGAGACGGTTTCACCCCCGTGGGGCTGCTCCGCATGCGTGTCTGCCTCACCGCAGGGCAGCAGGAGGACATCCATCACAAAATGTGGCGCCACGGGCTTCAGCAAGGTTGTCATGGCGTTGTCATGGTCCTTCACACGAGGGCCAGCCACCTCCATGGGCTCGGCTTCCAGTGGCGCTGCATACAAACACGATTCATTTACGTGGCGCTGTGGGATCGACTCCGCCACAAAGACGACACCCGCCGCCGGGACCTGCTCTTCTCCTTCGCTATCTTCCTTTTTCGCGGCATCCGACGGTCGCCATTGCCGTAACAATTGCCTACGTACGGTCATTTGAACGGAACTTGGCGGGGGTGGGGTAAAAAAGAGCCAGCGAGGGGTGTAGAAATCTTCTGCCACTTCATGCGGCGTGCCGTGCTGCCCTCCCCTTCCTCCGCGGACAGATGGCATAGACCATAATGGGTGGGGCGGCAGGCGAGAGAAATAATAGAAGGATGTCGCACTCGTGAAAGAATCCGCCAAAAAAGCGTCACTGGACGCCACCCTCACCATAGGGATTTCTGCAGCACTTCTCATCGACCGGCTCGTCGTTGTGGCGGAGGGGTAGGTACTGCAACGCGCTACCCGTACATATCGCAGGGCGTACAACCCCGGATGGCAGGAGGTGATGCTGGCATCGAGCGTCAAACACTTTGTGTTGGTGTCATACAGCAGTGTCGCTTCCGAAAGCGATGACTCTGGGCTTGAGGGAATGCCGCCGTCCTGGTCGTCCTTGCTGGTTGGAGGCTGTGGAGGAGCATGGGAGAGAGGGATGGACACGGGATCCACGTGGGTGGACTGTTGCTTCTCCTGTACGCTGGTGGTTTGTTTCTGCGTTACCAAGGTGGTTGGAATCGGGGCGTAGTAGTGAAGCACCATCACATGCTGCGGCGTATCAACATCAAACAATACCTTTTCCTCCGCCTGCGCCTCTTCCACACAACTCACGTCTTTCGGAGCGGGCCGACAGTGAGGCCAGGAGGCCCCCATGCCATACTGCGCATGCGGGGCGATCGGTACACCGCCAAACCTTGTGAAACGCTTCTTGTGCAGCTGTTTCTCTGGAGTAGCACCAGCAGCGTTGGCTCCATTGCTGCGCTCTCCACGCACCAACTCTTCTTCTACGTCTTCCTCTTCTTCCTTTTCATACTCGCCATCCTCAGTAGAACTCTCTGAGCTTTGGACACTGGTGCTGACGGTGCTATGAGCCGAGCTAGAACTGCTTCTACTACTCGTGGTGCTCGCACTGCTGGAAACATTATGTGGGGTGCCCTGCTGCTGCTTCAACCTCTCGTCTCCCGCTTTGGACTTTATCTGTGGCGGCGGCTCATCGTGTGCCGAAGGATCAACGGCGTCGATTTTTCGATGATGCGGTCGCCGCCGACGCCGCAGCTGAGGTGGGGCAGGAAGATCGAGGGACAAAAGCTCGATCGTTACCTCCACCCAGACAATATCCGCTGGCCTTCCTCCTGTAGGCGATGCTGCAAAATGCATGGATGGCGGGGCAAGGATATTGGCAATACGATGTAGTTCCAATCGAAAGCGGAGTGGGTTACCCAAAAAACAACGAGGGCACTTATGGAAGGGTGCCCCTGCCGAGAAGCCATGATCCACATCCTTTGCCTTGTACCCCGTCGTGCTCTGCTTCTTCTCCAATGACTCCGCGGTGGAAGACGTTTGATCATGTGTTTGCTGCCGGCGCTTCAACGAGGACGACGCTGCTTTTTGTGGGATCGGCATCACTCCCACGCGAAGTCCCGTACAGAGGCGGTAGAGGGGGGCAGAAGTTGGCTGCGCCGCTTCCCATTTTTCCGCTTCCTTTTCCTCTTCCTCTTCGCGGGGAGGCATATCGTGGTACTGTACAGCGGCTCTCCTATACCTACATCCCCCAGCCGCCCCCGCTCCATTTGCCGCAACACCCTGATCGGGATCTCGCTCGCCATACACGCTGGTACTGTGTAAACGCAATCCATATTCCTCTTCCTCCTCTTCCTGCTGTGCTGGAGGTTTGCTACCATGTTTTTCACTCCTTCTCTCCTCTCGGTGAAGCTGCTGTTTGCCACTGGCACTCAGAATTGTCTGCAAGAGGAGCTGTTGCTCAGAATCTGCACGAGCCAGTTGTTCTTGCTGTTGCTGCTGATCGTGCTGGTGCTGATGCTGTGTCATCAAATAAGACAGAAACGCCGATCCATTCGAACTGAACCGCGGGACTGCCGCAGATCCAGCAGGATCCAGGGCGGATGGGAGCTGCTGCTGCTGCTGCTTTTCCAACAGCACGGGGGACAAGAACCACTGATGTGGGTTCGGAGACGAAGGCGGTGAGCCGGCGGTGGCCGAGGAGGGAGGGGATGCGCTGCTGCTGGCATACCGGCGTGGTGGCCCCCCGCCCTTCTGTGTGAGCTTTCCGGCCTCAACATCCGCCGCATCAGGCGACAGCGGCGGGCCTTCGGTGGATGCATGATGGACAGCTGCCGATGCCCCCTGCTGATAACTCGGGGAGAAACCTTGAAGCGGATCGATCGCATTCTCTGCAGATGCGTGCCGGGCGACCACTCGTCTTGCTCTTTTGGCGGCGGTGACAGACAACCGGCGGAGTCGCTGGCAGTGGATCATCTGGGCCAGGAGGGCATCCATGTGCAGCAACATCTCAAAGCTCTCGTCTGCCGACCGAGAGAGGCAGCGGCAGCGCACACTCCCTGGAACATCCAAGGTACACCAAACGGATTGTGCCGCGCCAGGAGGTGCCACACCCATTCCATTACAGATGGCAGAAGGCGAGAACGCCTGGTCCCGCTCAAAGACCGGGCCAACAGCCCCAGAGGAGGAGACGGGGTGCAGCTGCTGATCCAGTAGAAGGAATAGGAGCGACTCGCGATACTGGCGGTAGAGAGAGTACGTCAAATCCTCTGCCTGCTGCTGCGGAGTGCGGGCCAGGGCCCCCCGCTCCCCACAGCTTTGACGGCACAGGCTACAGCACGAACACCAGGAACCATCCGAGGTATCGCTCAGTGAAGAAGTGGATCGTTTTGTTGGTGGTGGAGATCGAGAGAGAGAGCCTTCTTGTTCCTTCTTCTTCTCCCGCTGCGGTCGCTCCACACGTGGGGAGTGCCGGCTGTGCTGCGGCTCGTGCTGCAATGGGGTGAGAGACGTGTCGGCCCTCCCAGCCCCTTCCTCCACGGCCGGGGAGACGGTACCTTTGCGGGACTCTGTGGTATGAGCATGGGAAGGAGGATGTGCAGGCAGACCCGGCGCAGGCTTCTGCCGGCTGCTACGGCTCCTACCGCTGCTGTACCGGGAGAGCCTCCACGTCAAAGGGGACTGATCCGTCTGCTCTCCTTCTACTCCTTGAACATCTTGAATCGCATTGGTTTCATCACTTTCACCACCAAACAGCTCTGTAAAACGATCCAACAACAGCACGGCACCAGACGAGATGAATGGGACGTGCGGCTCATGCGGACCCCACTTGGCCCCTGCACTCGACACCACCATGCGCTCGACGCCTTCAACAAGAACAGCGCGAGCGCTGCGCTCCAAGGACCACCATCCCTCAAAGGCAGCGATCGCAGGAACGAGGCGCTGGGATGCCAGTTGCAGCGCTAACCAGGGGCCCATGAGCTGCAGCGACGGGGCCATGCGGCTACCCCCCGCTGATCCAGCCGCACCGCCCTCCTCCTCTCCACTGCCCCGGTTCGGGGTGAAGCTACCCCCCCTATCACAGCTGTTCTTTGCGGTGTTCACCGCACTATTGTGGCACTCTGCTTCTGCACTGTGCTCTTGACAATGGGGATGATGATGCCGGTGCTGCGAGCCAACGCTCTCCTGTATGGCTTCCTGATGATACCTAGCACTGTGGCACGCTGGATCGCCACCGCCCCTCGTTGGAGACGCTTGAGGCAATGCAATCAACTCACCGTCACGGGCAACAGTCATCTGGTCCTGCAGCGCCATGAGCGCCAGGCGATGATACAGGACGTGCGCCAGGCGAGTTTGCCCTGCCACCGTGTACGCCTCGGCGGCCATTACGGTCAACCCTAGCCACAGCTCCTTTGCGCAATAAGTGCAGGAGAGTTCACCCATAGCGTTGCACCAGCGTTGTTCCGCCGCCAATACATCACCATCATCATGATCACCATCATCATCATCATTGTTGTTGCTCTTCCCTTGTGTGGAAGTAGGAGAAGGGATCGAGTCGGTGGGCGCTTCATCACTACCGCGGCAACACCCCGCCTCCCGCCGAGCCAGCTCCTTACGAATGAACGCCACAGAGTGGCGCGCTTGCACGAGAAGGGCAGCCACGGCGGCACAGGATTCCACTAAGTGCTGGGCGGCCTGCTCGTCGTCTGCTACCCCCACTCCGGTCCCGTCCCCCACAGGATCATATCTCCCGCCTGCGCTCCTCATGTGCGCCACGCCCACCGGCGATCGTGGGGACCCGGGGCTTCCCCAGAGCGTGTGAAAGGCCATCGTTGATCGGCGATGCCGCCACCGCCATGGAGACGTAGGGGGGAGGGTAGAGGGATGCGAGAGCGACAGCCCGGTGGCGGCGTTGCTTGCGGTCGTGGGTGGAGTGACGCCACTACCTTCGGGGCCGTCTTCTTCCATCTGGGTCGGCTTCGATGAGGTTTCCAAACAGAGCAGCGATACTTCTTGCTCCTGCGGCGGCGGATTTGGAGAAGGTACGACGTGGTTCGACGTTGTTCCACTATGAGGTTGCTTCAGCCCTTTCTTCTTCCGCATACTTTCCTTTTCTTCGTCTTGTACTATCATCTGTTGCGGGTGCCACAGGTTCCAGGCGTGGGCCTGCTCCATCATCATCGCGAGGGGTTGAAGAGGGAGATGACGGGTAGGCAGATCCCCCGCCGTCGGAGGGATGACACTGAATGGCGACGAGTACCAGTGACGCGGCTCCGCAGGATCATAGAAACTCGACCCGATTCCACACCTATAGGGCGTACTCCAGCTTTTAGCACTAACCCGCGGGGTGCGGCTGCCCCGGTGGTGGTGCGCCAGAGATGTTTTGTGTTTACATCCACGATGATGGGAACGGTGGGAGGGAGGCCGACCCTCGGCACCTCCCAGATATCGCTGAAGGCGAATGAACGCTGATGTGGGATACGCGGCGCTATTCGTATGACCTGCACGGCTCGATCTATCACGGGACGGGAGGAGAAACATATCGTGATGTCGCGGCGCAGGCTCGGGCTGGGGAAGCGGACGTCTCTCGTACGGCAACGACCTCTCAGAGGCATCCGCTTCTTCGGTTTCAACCATTTTTTTTGAGGGCAATTTTTTTTCCACGCCTGCCGTCGGCCGATCTGGAGATGGAGACGGTGCGATCGCGGCGGACGGCCACAGCTGCGGCGGGCCAGGATGATCCTGACAAGAGGGCAACGATGGGAGCCCATGTTTTTTCCCGTCCTTGACCGGCGAAACAGGCCAGACGTAGGGGAACGCTTCGACAAATCCCAAAAATGGCCACAGCACCCGAAGAGCGGAGCAATGCATTTGCACCAGAAAGAAATGCTGTTGCACTCGGCGCGCTTCTGACGTGTGAAAGAAAGGGCCGGTAGCTCGCCCGCCACCTCCGTCCTCCATCTCTCTACTACAAACGCGAGGCACTTCCTCATCTGCCTTCTCTCCATCCTCGTCCAACGCCTCCTTTAGCAGCGCCAGAAGCGTGTTGATGCGCTCCTGGAGCTGATCCTTGAGGCGCTCCAATTCTGCGTCATCGTCTTCCTGCTGCTGCTGTGCTGCCCTCCCCGCCAGCGTGGCGACCCGCTGAAGATCTTCCGACGCTGCTTCTGCTGCAGTGGTGTGCAGCAGCGCTGTGCAGAAGAGTTGGGAGGAGACCACGAGCAGTAAGCCGAGCAGCACATCGCTCCCAGGGCAGAGGGCCAGAGGGTAGCCGAGGCAATCTGGGCGGCGCCGGGCTGGAACCAGGTAGAGACGAGGGTCGAGCAACCCTGGGGTACGCCCCAATTGGAGCAGAATGGAGTTCGACAAAGGGGATGGTGCTCTAATGCCCTTCTCTAGACTGCCCTTATGGGGTGCACTCGTGAAGGACTGGACAAGTTCGTAATCCTCTGAGTTGTTGTAATACTCTCGAAAGAGCTGCTCTAGTACTTTCATCCCCTCCTCCACTCGGCCAAATTGAAAAAAGTGCAGCACAAGATCATACCCCAGCCGCCAGTAATGGAGCAAGGACCAATGCTTCGAGGGAGGGAGATACTGTCGTGGCAGTGCCGTCGTACTAGATGACGTGGAGCCGAGAGGCGTGAAACGCGAAGCAGGAGAAGATGCGGCAGCTGCACCAGCAGACCGAAGGGGCTGCTTCGACTCCAGTGTACCCCCAGCCCGTCGAAGGGTACTCTTGGCCATAGCATACGCTCGCCACTGCTGTTGGATCGCCGCCGCCTTGGTGTCACTCACACGCTTCAGATTATCCATTATATGCAGAACCGCCGCCTGGGGACTGTATGTGGCGGCTTGGCAGTGCGGCAGGTGTGTCTTCACGGCGGTGAGGTACGACTCCACATCTCTCATGGCAGCCAGCAACGCGTTGGTGTTTGGTGGCGGCGCCGTGGCCGTGGCCGGGGCCGCGGCGTTGGCGAGAGCGCCGCGTTTCTTTCGCTTGAGAGCAGCGTTCGCGCCGACAGCGGCGGCGGCGGCCGCAGCGACAGCAGCCGTAGACGATTCTTCATCATCGTTGTCCTCTACGTTTGCCTGGGCATGCTCCCTTCCACGTTGGTCTCCTTCATTTACTTCGTTCTCGTTTAGAACCGCCACAGTATTGCGTTGGAGACGAACTAACTCGGGATGATAGAACAGCACCAGAGTGGTGTACCAGCCGCTGCCCACATGGGGCCCGCTGCTGCTTCCCGTGTAGTCGTTGTTGTTGTTGGTGGTGGGGTGGACGTCTGCAGCGGCGGAGGGGGTCATAAACCCGGTACGAAATTCCCGCGCCAGCTGCCTCTCCCATTCTTGTATCAGTTGGATCACCCCCCCGCCACGCTTCGCGTTAGAGGAGGCCGATGGAGAGGACGCAACCACCGCCGAGACGGTGGAAGAGATCATCATCGACGTGATGCTGGCGGTGGCGGTGGTCGACGGCGCCACCTTCTGCGACCCGGACCCTGCAGGCGCTGCGGAAGAAGGTCCGCTGCCACTCGTGCCGCCCTTGTGCAGATCGGCTGTGGATCCAGCTTCAGGCGTGCGACTAGCGCTATGATGGCCCCCCGCCTCTTCTTTACACGGCCCATCCACGTACACAATAAGGACATGAATAAGGGGCGCCTGCCGAGGTGAAACGGCGTACGGGAAGGCTGGAACGTTTACACCGCCCCCCGCTTCCCTTGCTGTTCCTCCAGAGGGGGATGCGGCTGCCCGCGTGGGACTCGAGCTTGCCGGTGGCAGAGGCGGGGTGTCGGCAGGCCCACTCCCTGTCGCGGGTGAGTTGGCCCCTGAAGAGGAAGATGTACGGGCAGCAGACGTAGCTCCCACAGTACCTTGCATGGATGATGCGGGGCCCGGGTGCGTTGATCCCGATGGACAGATCTCCTGTGTGTCGTCGAAATCCATCGGTGGCAGGGCGCGACACGTGACTTCCACACGCACGACACTACCCGGTAGACACGGCGGGCGGATGGTCGGGCTCTGTGGGGGCTGCGGCCTTCCAGCGGTGGTGGTTGCTCCTCTTTCTCCTTCACTCGTGGGGCTACTACCCCCTGCTCCAAGGCCCGTGGCGGGGACGTCGGGCGGTGAGGGAGAAGGGCTTGTCTTCGCAATGGCCGAGCGGCCGGCTGCAGAGAGGAACATCGTTGCACTGCTTGTACTCTCCCCCAGCCCTAGTGCGGGGGAGGATGAGGAGGACGTACCCGCCACCGCTGTAGCATCATCGTTTGCCGTACCATACGGCGGCTGGCCCTGCCGGTGCTGTTTTGGCTCAGGAGATATGGCGCCGGCTGCGGTTCGGACGGTGGTGCTTCGCAGGTCTGGCGAGGCACGGCGCTCCATTGGTGGGCCCTTGATCGGCACCCCATCCGCCGACGCCACAACGGTCTCCTCCCGTGGAGCCGGGGACGAGAAGAAGCATTCGGCCGCGGGCAGTGGATGCTTGAAACCCTCCTGGAGCTCCAAGCTGCAGGCGGCGAGACATGTGTTGAGCGCCGCGGCACTTCGTGGTCCGTCTGGTGCACATCCACTCGGACTGCTGCTACCCGACCCCACAGCGGTGCTTTCTTCCTTGCTGATGCGATGTCTCGCCGCTTCCGGTGCAGAGGCGATGTAGCAGACGACACTGACGGAGGGAATCGAAAAGGCAAAACGCAACAGCTCCCCCGGGCTGGCGCCGTGTTCCCCATCGCCCCTCCCGGGACACGCCTTTGGTGGATCGAGCGGCGCAGCGAAGGAAAGGGAACGCTGCGGAGGACACGAGAGGGTTTCTCCAGTCCTCCAAGGACAACTAGCAGCCCTCGACGCACAGAAGCCTGTCCAGAGGTCCACCATCTGTGAAGCGGAACGGTCATCACGAGCGCCGTCTGGTCGTCGTTCCTCTTCGCTACCGCCTCCTTGTATCTCCGCACGACGCTCATGCAGCGGGTCGATCCGGTGATTGCCTGCCCTGTAGAGTGGCACACGATGACAGCCACGGGAAAGACGAGACGGAGAACGAAAGCGAGTAGTTCCCATGTGAGTGCTCAGCGTCGCTGCGACCTCAGAGCGATAGAGGTCTGCGGCTTCAGCTGTCCATCGTTCTTTATAAACGCGCTCTAGCGTCAGTGGGAGGTCCGTGTTTTTTTTTTGTAGCGTTCCGGGGTCTGCACCAACGGAGCTGCCACCTGCTGGCGACGGCGTGGGTGGTGCCGGCGGGTTGCTGATCATTAAGACTCAGACACACACACACAGAAAATGAAATAAATAAACCAATAAATAAAAATATGCCAAACGTGTGCACCAAAGGAAAGAAGACAAAACAATTTTCTTATTTATCTTCTTCTTCTTTTTCTTTTTCTTTTTCCTTTTTTTGATTTACTCAAGTTCCTTCCTTCACGATCGTTGTCGTTCAGAGGTTAATGTCGATTACTGCGTATGGAGGCCCAGAGCGCGGAGCACACCACGATAGCGGAGATGACGAAGACGAAGACCAAGAGGATACTGGAGAGAGGCGTACGAGAGAGACAACGAACCCGACGAAACATTCAACAACAACCTTGTCGCGTTTATTAATGGAACTTTGCTTATTTTTTTCCTGTGGCTGGTGTTGTGTGTGCGTGTGTTCTTTACTACTTTTCTCTACAGGTGTGATAGAGGAAGAAAGAGTGCAAATACTAAACTTTGAAAAATATATGTATAATATATATATATATATATATATGTATTAAAATAAATAAATAAAAGAAGGGAAAAAATATATCATTCAACAGACCATTTAACACCACCTTAGAAGACAGCATATGTACAGTGTTTGTAATAACAATTCATAATTCTTTGCTTGTTGTTGGTGGTTATGATTGCCTGCTTGCTTTGCGGAGTATCCAACTCCTTTTTATACAGCAGCGACGCAGTGACAGATAGGACGTCTCTTCTCTCACCGCAATCAACTAGTTTATTCTTTTTCTTCTTTTGTTCGCCGGTTGTTGTTGTGGTAATTAACTTGTGTGTTGGTAGAATGAAATATGAAGGAGATCAAGACCAGCAGACACACCCTCTTTCGTCGCTTATCATGAGAGAGGTGAACAGAATGCTCTTTTTCCTTCGTTTTTTCTCTCTCAATAATTCCGCAGCGTTCCAAATGATTCTGCCGCAAACGTCACGCTCTTCAACGGCGGAGAAGTACGGCACCCAATTTTTTTTAATACGATCAGCGGCACTTTGAAACCTTGAGTATCGTTAGCTGGTTCTGGGCCACACCCCAGCCCATATTTTGCAACAACATACCGATCCTTCATCTCTTTCAATATAGGCTCAGCGTTAAATGTTTTTATTGTATTGTTTTTGAGATGCACACAGGCAACGTGGGGCACAGGCTGCATCCAAAAGTCCGTGCAGCCACTGCGTGAAAGAACGGATGCTAAAGTATCTTGCATCCACCGGATCGCCTTTAAGGATTTTTTATCAAGGGCTGCGTAAACAATGGTGGCCTCAGAGACGTATTCATCCCGATCATACGTACTGTACGGGGATTGGCTTGTGTACAGATTTTCTAGAGATGCCGTGATCGACTTAATAAATTTGTAGCTCGGGAAGACGTGTAACCCTTGAAGCCGAAGGCACGTGCAGTCATCTCGAAAAAGAAGGTTATCCTCAGGATCTTTCTGGAGCTCCTCCGTCTTAACCTTCCAAGCGGTTTGGAATAGTTCTAAGCATTTCTTTCCCGTTTCGTCATCCTTCAGCTTCAGCAGAGCCAACGTGATGTGCTGCTGCTTCGGGTCCACTACGGTCACGGGTAGTTTGTACGAGGCACAAACGGTATCCATTTGCATTTGCAGCGCCTCCATTTTAGGGTTCACTTCGACAAGCGAGCCGATCGGAAGATAAATGTAATGCGACATCTTGCCGCTAGACGGCGTCTGCACAGCAGTATACTTTTTCATTTGCCTACTCTCAGAGGGGGGGGGGAGGAGCGGGAGAGCGAACAACAGCTACACTAAAGACAACGACAACGAATGCGAATCTGCTAACCTCCCCACTTCCCTGTGCAACCTCCAAAGAGTAAAAAAATAGCAGGGCAGAATATTAAAGAAAAGACAAAATTCATCAATAGGCGGGGCGAGAAACAAAAATCATTCCGTGCACGGCCAGGAAGCCATTTTCTTCTTTTTTAACGATTATATGAGTCAGGGGTGGAACAGTCGGTTAGCTACAGGGACACAGACGCTTCACAGTAGTGCGGCTCCTTGCTGGATACCGCCATCGAAGACACATTTTGCGGATGCCCCTGCCGACCCTGCCTACCTCCTTTACCGCTGCTGGAGGTGCTCATACGACACAGCACTGCCTCCCGCACTGGAAACGTGCCGTCCGCGAGCTCCGACTGCGCGCCACCAAATGTTTCCAAGAGCTCCCTTGCATCAAACGGGCGTTTCGCCGCCGTTGTGCGCCATTTACTGTTCATCACTGTCATGTGAATGAGAGAGCTCACGGCACGATTGTCACCAGCGTCGCCCTCGCTCTGTTGCATCAGTAGCTCTGCGAAGACGCCCTTCAGCACCTTCTGGATGTGGCGCACCAGAACAAGAGAAGCGAGATCCGCGACACCCATAAACAGGATGTTTGCCTTGGACCTGTCCACCCCCTTTTGGAGGGCCGCGTAGGGAAGTTCATTTTCCGCATCGCTCTGAAACGACCCTTCCCGTTGCAGTTTGTCTTGGTACGCTCGCGGGGGCATGATATAGAGCCCACCCATGCGGATGCACGGTAGTCCGTCGTGAAAGCACGCGGCGTAGGAGGGATCCGCTTGCAACCGCTTCTTCTCCGTCTCCCACGCGAGGTGAAAGGAGCGAAGCAAATCCTTCGCAAACTGGACCTCCTCGTCTGTATGCAGAGAGAGCAGCAGTAGCGTGAGGTGCATCCTGTCCACCGTGTTGAAAAGGTCGGCAGTAATGGGCCCCGTTGTGGACGTTCCAGTACCAAAATCTTGGTGTGGAGCCGTTCCCGAGGCCTCGCCTGCGGGGTCGACAAACATGGCCTGCATGCAGCCGACAAGACTCTCTAGATGCTGCCGCACTTCCGGTAGCGTGCCGATGGGAATGGCGATGAAGTGGGTGTAATCCGCCTTGTTCGGGTTACGACGGGCCAAGACTTGGGAGCCAGCAGCGGAGGCCTTGCCGAGGCTAGTCGAGGCGGAGAAGGGGGAGAACGGGACCGACGCCGGATGCGGCACTGATCCAGGGGATGAATCCATCGCCGGCTCAGGTGCTATGCCGCCGAGCTGCACAGGATATTGTGCCTGCCGGCTTGAAGTGTGAGCAATCGCAGAAGGATCGGAGTACCGCGGAGAACCACGATCCGCCTTTTCCTCTTGTTCTAGCTCCTCTCCACCTTTGGTAGCAGGCGATTCAGCGACTTCGCAGTCGGTGGGCTCATCGTCATCTTCACCTCGGTAGTGTGCTCCAAACGACGGGGCACCCGCCGCAGGATGTGCCGCAGCGGTGAAAGGTACGGCACCCGCTCCGCCTGCAGCGGAGTGGCGATACCCTCCCTCGTACCCATCGGACACCGTCACGACTCGATAGCACCGTTGTGTGTGCGAAACATAAAGAACACCGCCCCCACCCCCTTGAGCCGCGACGATCCTCGATAGAGAAGAGGCGGGAGGGGAAATAGCTGAAGTGTTGGCGTTCCCAAGAAGAACTCTACGGGCGTTGGGCGGCGGCGCGCTGTGACCTGCATTTTTATTCGCATCACTCGTCAGCGTCCCTGGCTCTGCTGCTAGACAGAAACCACAAACCCGTCGCGCATCCGTCGAGCTGCGTTGGCAACGAGGGCAAACATATCGCTTAGGAGGAGGACGGGTGAGGACCACCTTGGACCTCTGGGCTCTGGATGGGCCATACAGCTGCTCCAGCTGCTTTCGTGTGTCTTCATCTATCTTTTTTTCCTTTCGCACCTGGTTTACTTCGTGGATGGTCATCTTCTGGGGCAAAGCGCCACTCTGGGTGGATGGTGCGGGCAGCATTTACCAAACAAACGTGCCGACGAGCAGATACGAGATGCGGACAATTAATATTATTATGTATTGGTTAAACCTAGACGTACTTGTATACCAAAACAAAAAAGAAAAAAAAAGAAGTAGAGGCGAAAGAGACGGTAAAGAGTAACATGGAAAGAGCTCAGCGGCAATTCTGTTGGGCTCCCTAGTGTGGTACGATGCCTCACTCCTACCCAATACTACAGAAAACTAATCGAGAAAAAAAAGAAGTAAAAATATAGAAAAGACGGGAGTTCCCCTACCCTCCCTCTTCCTCCACTATTACCACAGGCGTTACACGTACGTTACGATACACGCTCGGATCGACGAGAGAGCGAACAGGAGGGGTTGCAGGGACCTCCTCCACGGGCGTTGCCCTTGCCGCACTACCTGCCAACACTGCTTCGGCATTATTGTGCAGCTGGGCCAGGGAAGAAGGAGTGCTCACCACTATCGCATGCTCACTAGGTGGATAGCTTCCCCCCCTCGCCTCCTCCTCCTCCTCCTCCTCATCATCATCATCCACGACCACGACCTCCTGTCTGGATGCCGACGAGGAGGAGGCCTCAGGATAGACTCGGCCACGGCGGGGCGCATATCCGGTCGCCACCCCGCGCTGCGGTTCAGACAAGGAGAGCAGCGAGTGGCCTGAGTCCCCTCTGTTTGCGGTATCTATCACCTGCGGCATATCTCCCCCTACGGGAGCTTCTAGGAATCTCTCTTCCTGTCCGTCTCCCACAGACCCGTCGACAACGGGAGAGGATGGTTGGAACGCACCAAGGGAAGGGCTGCTGCCGGGAATGACGGGCACACGCATCGCATGGAGCAATCGTTCAAATAGTGGATCACTACCGTTGGAATGTTGTGCAACGAGCTGATTCACCGCCTGGAGAAGATCACTGCCCTGCAAGGAAATACGCTTCGCATGCGCCTGACGCTCTCGTCGGCGCCGTTCCACCTGTGCCTCGTCCGGGCTTACAACGTTCGTATTGGTGTCATCGATGGTTCGGAAATGCCCTTGCTTGCGGTACTGCTGGTAGTAGGCCTCCTCGTTGTCGCCATACCCGCCATCCTCATCGAGCTCAAAGAAACTCTGGTAACAACGGGCCGACACTATAAGGTGGCGAACGGCTGACAGGAATGGGTCTTGGGATACAAGCGCGGCAGGGATATCGTTTTGTGCCTGAGAAGGAGGAGAATCTGCCACCGCTGGCTTGTCCTGTGGCGGCTCCTGAAGGTTGCCGCTGGAGGTTTGCATTCGCCACATCCTCTTCCTTTCCGCCGACTCCTCACGCTTGAGTTGCTTCGCCTGCTTGTCCATGAGAGCATAAATCTGTTTCAAGTGTAGACCTGTGAGACCATCGCGCCGCATCGTTGAGACATCCACCACCGTCTTGAAGAGCCACTCCTTTGATATTTTCTTCTCAAACAACATGTGCTCCAAGGTGTCCTTCGTCAAGAGCCGATACACAAAGACCGGGCGAGTTTGCCCATACCGATAGGCTCGCCCGACGGCCTGGTGCTCGTCCGCGGGATTATAGCTCGAGTCCACCAGGATGACGCGCGTGGCAGCCGTGATAGTGAGCCCCACGCCACCTGCTTTCGTACTCAGTAGAAATAAATTCACTGACGGGTCCTGGTCAAACAAACGCAGCGCTACATCCCGCTTTGCGTTGGAGCACGAGCCATCGATCCGGCAGCTTCGTATGGGGCGCACCAACACACAAGTGGCTCCAGCCTGGGTCCAAACCCGATTGGCTTCCTGTATCAGTTCCTCCATAAAGTCCAGCAAGCGAGTGGAAAGGCTAAACATGAGTGTCTTTTCCCCAGCACGTATGGCCTCGGCGACGAGCTGAAGGGCCAAGGAAAGCTTGGGCCCCTCCTGGAGTAGCACACGTCGATCCGACACGCACGACGCCTTGAACCTGATGAGTGCGTGCGAAGTTGTCGTAGGAGAGGAGGGAGAGGAGGAGGCTAGGTTGGGGCCTCGACCGCGCCCAGCGTCTTCCCACAGACTCCAGGAGTCCAACAAGGTCGCGTTGTCCGCCACAACGGCCCCTGCACGAGCTCCACCTGCAGCAGTCGCCTCCCTCCCACTTGCCGAATCAGCTCCCCCCGCTGCGTGATGTTGCACGAGCATGGCGGCAGTGCGCATCGCCTCTGGGGAATAGTACCCTGGTGGAGGACGAGAAAGCAGCTGGTACAGATTATTGCGGGGATACCCACTGGGGTACTGCACAGGGGCGCCGAGTGGTGAAGACGAGAGGAGCTGATCGCTCCCCTCCTCCGCGTCCCCAGCGTTGCTCGTACGGTTGCCCTGGGTCCTGCTCTGCTGCTCCACCGGCTGCCCGGCAGACTGGGGCGGTGGAGGGGCATATGTTTGGTACACAAGATGTGGGTGACAAGCGATTTTCCCCGCAAACGACACGACGGGAAGAAAACTGAAGGAGCCCAACTCTGACACGTTTCCTCCCGCTTCCTTCAAAATCTGCTCGAGGAAGCATATGTACAGACTTCGCTGGGCGTAGGAGAGAGGCGCCAGCAACACGACTTCATGAAGGGGTGGGAGCTCTTCCTGCAGCGGCCGCCTGTCTACACGCTGCACAAAGGCCGAGAGCTCTCGAACAAGCGTGAAGGTTCTTTTCCTGGCCCGCTCCACCTCGTACGACGTTGCGGCGGTGTGGGAGGAGGACTCAATTGGCTTAGAAAAGAAATCCTGGAAGCGCCGGCGAGAGAAGTAATGCGGAACAACGAAATTAATCATATTCCAGTACTCCCCCAAGTGGTTCTGCAGCGGGGTACCGGTAAGCAACAGGCGCCTCAGCGGATGGAGATAGCGGATCGCCGACACCACTTGCAAGTGCTCGCTCTTGAGCCGATGGCCTTCATCGCAGATGACAAGTTCGGTGATTCGCGCCCTGGCCTTCGCATCATCTGGAAGGGAGAAGAGGCCCGCAGAACGATTTCTCTTTGAAGATGTGTTGGAGGCGCCTCCCGACATACTTCCCGCCTCTTGCACACCTTCGTCGTCGCTGTCGTCTTCATCGTGAAGCAGCCTCTCTTCAACGCTGGCGATAGAGGATGTTCCGCTGCTGCTGCTGCACTCGTCATCAACGCTAGAATCCACCCCGTCGCCACTATCGTTTTGACGGCGCCGTTTCCTTGCACGTTTAGAGTCGTTGGAGCTGTTTGTTTGCCTCTTCTTCTGGTTTGTCGTGCGAGCGGCAGAACATGAACCCCGGTCTCGTGCCCATACCGAACGCAAGAGCTGTACAAGCGCCTCGTAATTCATCAGGAGGACCCCGCCAAACTGCCGCCACCGGTCAAACACCTCTAGCCGAGCACGGATGATCGGGTTGCCACCCCCGCTGCTTTCGGGGAGGCGCATCGGCACTATACGGTGCGGTGGTAGAAAATGCGGCGACCACTTCTCAAACTCTTCCTCCCAGGAGGACTGAACCGATTTGGGGGCCAGGAGCAAAACACGAACCGGTGCGGAGGTGCGCCGCTGCTGCTGCTGCTGCTGCTGCTGCAGCGCACCACCTCCTCCTCCGCGGGGAGCTGTGCCACCAGAGAGATGGAGGAAGAACATGTGCAGGAACACGACCACCTGGCCCGTTTTCCCAAGGCCCATTGCGTGGGCTAAGATCCCGCCGACCGACGGCACCGCGCCAACAGGGGCGTCGACAAGCAGCTGCCATAGGAAGCGCACACCGCGAAGCTGGTGGGGCCGGAACACAGGGAGTGCTTGCTGCTGCTGCTGCTGCTGCTGTGTAAGACTAGCTGAGGAAACGGCGGCAGAGGAAAGACCTTCTTCTGCCTCCTCTTCCGGGTTCGGCGTCGTTGGCCGCCTCTGCTGGTGTGCTCTCGCCACGCCGCCGCCGATGAGACTGGAGGGGAGAAGGACATCCTCTGGGTGATATATCTCCAGCAGCGTATCCACACATTCCCGAGCTTCCGCCTCGGGAAGCCTACTAGGACCATCCCCCCCCTGGCCTGTCAACCCCTTGTACCGCTCCAGGGGATGGAAGGGCTCATGACGGATCTGTGAGATGTTGACGAGCCGCTGAAAACGCTTCACAGACGGTGACGCCGATGATGAAACTCCTGGGGCTTCCCGCTGCTGTTTCTGCTGCGGCCCTTCGCTTCCAGCTTCCTGGTGATGGTCTTCTTTGATCTTCACGAGCGTTTCGAAGCGCTTTTCCAGTGCCAGGCGGCGCTCAAAAAACGGCTCCAGGATGTCTCTCACTTCGCAGCAGGTCATATCGTTGAGAACGGCTGCTGGCCGGGGCTCTAGCATCGCAGCTACTGGGGCCCTCTCTGCATCTGTGATGCGTCGTTGCAAGGCGCGCTGTCTTCGATCCGCCTCCTCCCTCTCCGCGTCCTGCACCCAGTGCGTTGGGAGGGAGAACGCTCTTCTCATGGAAGACCTCTCCGGCGCTGCGTCGCCGCTCTCTCTCCGTAACAACGAGATCCCGCTCAACGGATCGTCGTCATCGTCCAACTCGATCTCGTTCTCCTCGTTGGTGTCATTGCTTCCCATATCTCGGTGTTCGACATGGGACGGCGACCCATCCTCAAAATGAACGCGCCGATGACCACGACGGGTGGGGTCTGTAGCAGCCGGAACTCCCTGGGGCCGGCGATGATCCGAAGAACAATGAACTGAATAACGAGGATAACATTCTCCAAGATACGAGTTGCCCGCAACGGCCTGGGTATCGGGTACCTGCGCCTTCCCTTCTGCGTCCGACACGTCCTCCTCCACGAGATGAACACTTGAGGACGAGGATGACGACGCCTCGAATGCCTCCTGCAGTGCATGAGCAGAACGCTGCGGCCGCGCCATCGCCTTCTCCTCGCCGCTGCTGTCACTGCCCGAGTCCACATCCTCGATAGGAAAGAAATGATCGAGCAGGTGAGAACCCGAGCGTGAAGGGCGGCGGCCGCCGAACATGCTAGACAAGGAACGACACTAATCAAAAAGGGGAAAAAATAAAAATAAAATATGATTATATTATACTAGATATTAATATATATATATGTATATGACGTAGAGGAGGTACGGAGGAGCGCAGGACAATAGGCTGCGCCTCTGCACGTCTTTATCTCCTCTTGTGATTGCTATGTGACTACAAGGAAAGATGGGGGAGTGGGAGTGGAACAGCAGCATGAGGTGACTCCATAGAACCATCAGCATTGGTCACAGCCATCATCATAGCCCGCCATCAGAGAAAGCCTTGGAGAGATAGCTTCTTACTCTTATTATTTCTTCTTGTTATGTGAGTGGCCTATGAGATCACTTTTTTTTCTCTCTCCAGACCGCCACGACTCCGTAGTCCACCTCGTGATACACGACCCCGAATGCTGCCGCGTCTTCCTCCTCCTCTTCCTCATCACCCCACAGCGAAGCGGCAGGCCATAGGGCCGGGATGAGCCCCTCGTGGGGGTGGGGAGTCGCCGACGCCGGGCCCTCACCGACGCCGTGCTTCTCTTCCGCATGCTCTGTACACTGTGAAGGAGGAGAGAGAGACATATGCGCATGCGACTCCTCCATGTTGGTGATGAGCTCACAAGGGAGCGCCACCCTGGCTCGCACGCGAAGCCCGATCCAATTAGGGGAGGACCGTAGAGGAACGGAACCATCCGGCGTGCACCGTGGCTCGCGCTGCTGCGGCTGGCGGCGGATCACGGACCACACTAAGCAATCAGTGGCGCCGCGGGCATTGTTGTCGTTCTCCTCCCATTCTTCTTCGGTATCCCCCGGGGCTGGAGGGGCGCCTCTTGGCAGGAGGCGTATCGGTACCGTGTCGCTGGTGCGCGGGCCAGGAGCTGTCGCCTTCTCCTCCTTCACATGCACCAACTGCTGCGCCGCTGCACTCTGGCCCACGAGAGAATAGCAAGAGTCTGCCCTACCTATTTCTGTACCGGGATGGAGCGCTGCTGCGGGCTGGAACACCCCGACCGAAGCACCGTGCATGTCAGCACCTCTGTGATCCACCACGTGAACCAACTCCACAGAGGCAATAAACATGTCATACACCGTTAAGTTCGTGAAGGCTATCCGTACGAGCTCCTCCTCCTCCTCCTCCTCTCCGTTCTTCCTCTTTTCAGTGGAGAAGGATCCCGACGGACGTTGGCTCACACTGCTGTTGCGGCTCGTACGTCGCTCTACCCGTGCTTCTACAAAAGGCAAACGCGATGCGGCCGAGACCCCGCCAGCAAACAAAAGTTTTGGAATGGTGCTGCTGCTATGGGGATAGACCATCGTTGTTGATTTGCGGCTTTCCTCCCCTCTCTCTGCTGCGAGCGGCGGCGGACTATTAGTCTCGAGTCCTCCACCTCCACCACCACCATGTGCCGCTCCAGATGAAGGAGACCCTTCTTCTTTTCCAGAGGAGCGGAGCAGCGCGGCGAGACGACTAACAAGGTCGCCCTCGCCCCCAGATGATTGCTGCTGCTGTTCCTCCTGGGCGCGCTTGGACAGCCAGTACTGCTTCACCGCGGCAATATCCGCGTCGTTGCCACTATCGAGCAGCAAGAAAGACCCCACACGTGGGAGAAGGGTGGAAGAAGACGTACACGAGGCGCTGTTCTCTGCTTCCGCAGCAGGACGCCTGTCGTTATGGCTACTGCGGGGGGATACCATTGCGAGCGACCCTCTCAGCGTGCACAACGTCGCCGTCAGCAGCTGCTTGGGGGCGGGCTGAAGCCCATACGCACACAGAGGCGATTTTCCCCCGGAGAGACAAGATGATTCCACTTTACCGTTGTGTTCCTCATCCGCGTTGGCGCAGGCTATCGTATCACCTTGGGGGCGATACGGCCCGCTTCCTGCTGCTGGGGTGGCCAGCCGTGCCACACTCTGTAATGGGTGTGTCGTGAGCAGTTTCCCGTACAAGGCCGCTTTGGGCTTCACCGCTGCGACGGCAGCAGTTGGCGCGCATTCTCTCTCTGCCACTTCTTCTTGTCCCATTTCCTGGGCGGTGCGGGCAAGGTGGGATCCAATAAAGAGAGCCTGCGTCGCGCCGTATAGACACAACTCCGTGGTGAGAGCGGCACACTGTGAAGAAGGCTCCTGCTGCTGCTGTGGAGGGGTCTGTCGTACGCTTATGGCTTGCCGAAGAGCCTTCGCAAAGCCCTTCGCCTGCACTGCAGCACAGTAGGCTGGGAGACCCACCACGGACAAGGATTCCGATGATTCCGATGGCACCGTAAGACGGCTGCCAGGCCGCTCCACGACGCTAGCCCTCACACCTCTGCGAGCATGCTGCTCCTGTGCCGCACGCCTGGCGATGAGGTACTCGCGAATTTTCTCGAGGACTACTGCTGGATGCTGAGATCCGAGGAGGTTCATCCACCACCCGAGCTGGCCTTCGTTCCACCGCTGACTGGCCTCCTTTGGGTCTGGTCGTGCAGCGGCGGGGGAGCCCTCGCCCTGCTCTTCCGGTAGGGTTAGGCGCTCAGTTTCTTGCTGTGGCCCGCGACGCAGGCCGTCCTCTACACCCAGGGTCCGCTGCTCTTGCCGACGCAGCCGAGAGAGCTCCAGATAAATATCCCAGGCGGCACGGCACAGCGTATCCTCCTCGTCTCTGGCGGTGAAGGTACGGAACACCTTTGCCAAAAGGGGCCCTATCGGCTGATCCATGATCGAAGGCGGTTGGGATGACCCTTGGACCGCTAGCAACTCAGCGGCGCCATTTTCAGCGATCGCAGCAAGCCGATCGCTAGAGGCTTCGGTGTGGTCCCATGCCTTCCACGAACGAAGATAGGCAACGCTCCCACTACTAATCTTCAGCGCTGCGGCGAGTTGCTCTGCGATGCTCGATGCTGCAGGGTCTGCTTGCCGCGAACCTGCTCCTCCTCCCCCATGCCGTGCGGAAGGACCGCGACGCGCCACGTATCGCCGTTCGCTGCTAGTCATCTTCATGGTGCGTACCGTGTCCTCCACAAGGAAGGCGAGAAGGGGTTCCAGAGCTGCCTGAAGAGCCACTCGGCCACTCCACCACGGGAAGCTGGATTGTAGAAAACGGGCCATAGAAAGCGATTGCAGGTAGGTGCTCAGGGCGTCTAGTGTGAGGAACGCGCTGGAGGGCTGGTCAAGTAGATCAGAGAAATGACTGCTACTGCTACTGCTGCGGCGGCTAACGGGACGGTGCGGAGCAGCACTCTCTTGTCTTGGCTCCTCTCCCCCTCCTTCTCCGCCACCGGTACACC
Organism: Vickermania ingenoplastis; assembly: GCA_010157825.1. Classification (NCBI taxonomy): domain Eukaryota; phylum Euglenozoa; class Kinetoplastea; order Trypanosomatida; family Trypanosomatidae; genus Vickermania; species Vickermania ingenoplastis. The sequence continues at coordinate 464,296 of VFSE01000211.1, read as the reverse complement.
ATTGACAATAAGGGCACACACAATACAGACGATGATGATCCGCAGCAAAACGAACTCGCAGACCGCAGAGAGAGTGCCGTGTAGAGCCCACCCCACCACCGGCTGCCTTTGCGGTGGAAAGGTCTGCAGCAGAGATGGCCGCTCCAGAACACCGCGGACACAGATAACAATTGGAACAAACAGGCGGGACCGCAATGACGCGCTCTCTAATCCGCTTCTTCGTCTGCTCACGTTCTGTTAGCGGGGGTGGCCGGCGCGGCTGCAACGGCAGCGGACCTGTAGCGCGTAAGCGACGCTGCGTTCCTTCTGTCGAGAGAACACCCACATCCTCCGCACCGCTTGGTGTTGTTGTTTTGGATGCCCAGTCCCAGCTCCTCTGTTCCTGCGTTGTCTTCCCCAGCTGCTGCAGCTGTTGTTGTTCCGCCAAGAGAATTCGCTGCCTCTCCTTATACGCCCATCGCTGCTCCTCGCGTTCGCGATCCCACGCAAGCTTCTCCATCTCCACCCGGCCACAGATGGGGCAGCGCCAGCCCAACGCTATGGTCGTCATGTCATACGTAGCGTCCATCAAGGCTGGGGACGAAGCAGAAGACGAACAGAGACGGCTGCTGCTGCCGGTATGCAAAGGGGTACGGAGCCATGGGGAGGCGAGGACTGCCACACGTGTCACAGCTCGGGATGGTCTGGCCTCTTTCCCCGACGCTTCTTCTTCTACTGCTGCTGCGAGTGTGGGGGGTTGGAAGCGCAGCACGCCGCGCCGGGTGGGTGAGGCGTGGCGCAGGGAGGAGAAACACATCGCGAGGGTACGAGCGGGACTGAAACAGCGGGTCTGCTACGAAGACATCTGGTACTAGAATACCAACGTCGTGCCCGCCGTCCTCCGCTTCCATGTTGGTGGCGCGCGCCATACGAGTTTGAAACGACGGTTCGAAAAAAACGGAAAGGATGAAGACTTCCTCTTCCTCCACTCTCTGTCTTCGCCGATCACTGAAGCAAAAGCAAACAAATAATAATAATAATAATAATAATAATAATAATACAAAAATAAAGCGAGGAAAAAAAAAAGTGAACGGCAAAAGTGAAGAAGGAGACGGCACAGGAGAGAAAACAAGTGTTAGACAAACAGGGGAATGCCTGTCAGAACAAGAAAGCACTGAGAGGATCATCAAGCCTATTCCTTCTCGTTTCCATGTAAGATCACCAGTATTCTGGTCAATACTACTATTTATTATTATTATTATTATTATTATATTGCATATTTCACTATTTATCTTCGCAATTTCTTCTGATCGTCTGAGAAGAGCAACAGAATCGCACGGCTTAGAAACACATGAAATCTAAACGGATCAAAAGTAACGTGAAGAACAGATCAATAGAAAATAATAATGATAATAATAATAATAATAATAATAATAATAATAATAAAATAAATGTGTGTGTGCATGAATGTCTGTCGGTGTAAGGCAGCTCCAAAAGTACACACACAGATAAGGTAGAACTACACATATGTAGGGCTTGTGAGTCCAGCAGCTTCTTCTCTTCTTTTTTGTTTACATTCATTATTGTAAGAACAAACCCCACTAACACCACACGTTTGTTGCTCGTCTCTATAGCGAAACCATGGAAAACAGAGGGAAACCCCAGGTACACATTCACAAATGGATCACAAATGAGAAAATAAATAAATAAAGCATCTCTATGTTCTGCTTCTTCAGGATATCGCCTTTTTTTTTTAGCGCAGCCGATCCGCTTCCTCTCTTTCTGCACCGCGAACAGGTTGACCGTTGATACGAATCAACTTCGGTAGCCGTTGAAGCAAACCGATGCGAAAGGGAGAGAACTCCTCCTTGACGTTCTGCAGACCGGGGGGCGGAACGGCCTCAAAGGGGTTGTTCTTGAACACTACATCCGTCAGCTCCGGGCACTGATTGGCGAGACGGTCAATTTCACTCCAGCTGGCAATGAGGTTGTTGCTCATGTACAGCGTACGAAGGTTCTTCAGCTTATCTAGACCCGTGAGCTTATCAATCTTGTTGTAAGAGATCCAGAGCTGCTCCAGTCCAGGAATATCTAGTTGCTCCAACTTACGAATACAGTTTCTACCGAGAGAGAGAATTTTAAGCTTCTTGAGCTCCTTCAAGCCGGCACCAATCTTTTCAATATTATTTGTACTCAATCCGAGATGCTCACACTCCTTCAGTTGTGCCAAATCCTTGTCCATTTTCTGAATGTGTGGGTAGATGCCAATGAGCAGCACCTTCTTCTCCTCGGACGCCTTGACGGGCTCTACAGGCTCCGGTTCGCCGCCGGTCTGTTTGGCCCGCAACGCCGCCTCCGCTGTGCGCACCTTGAACTCGTACTCTTCAAAACGTTTGATGGCTTCTTTAATAGACGTCATTTAGACTTTTTTTTTCTTGGGGGAGTGGCTCTAAAAGAAGGGTTTCAATACAAAATAATAATAATAATAATAATAATAATAATGAGAGCGAAAGATCGACAATCAAATTATATTCGATGTACCCGAATACCAGTGTGAGAGACCTTAACGTACAACTTCTTTTAATAAGAAGTGATGGCAATCCTTTTTGTTGTATTTTGAAGGGGGGCAGAGGCACACATGTGTGAAGAGGAAGAAAAGAAGGAGAGATACAACAATATATATATATAGAGAGAGAGAGGGAAATTTTGAGAAACGGGACCTTTACCTCTGCTCACACGCAGGAGCCAAGAGGGCCCACAAGACAGATCACCATGGGTAACAGATTAATGAGAATATATATATATCTCTATATATACGTTCTGACTTGAGCAACTATCTGATATGTATATATGTTTATTCGTTAGGGAAGTCTGCAGAGCATGAGGATAGGGTCATCTGCAGCTATCGCCCACCCTCCACCCACCCCGCTCCACCGCATACGAAAGACGCAGCAAAGAGTGGAGGGGGGCAGCACCGGCATACCTACTTGACCGCCTCGCAATTCTTAATCTGTATACCGTTACAGCAGATACCCATGTCGCTGGCTGTGCCCTCGGACAAGCCGAACCAGCGCAGCACCGTGGGGAACATATCGACGGTGCGGGCGGTGGCGGGGATGGGATTCAGCTGCACGATCATACCGCGCGAATAGGCCGAAATGAACAGCGGCGCCTCGTTGTAGCGATTGAGACCCTCGCTGGTGAGCACAATGAGCCAGTTCTCGTTGGTGGTGCTGGTGCGCTGGGAGAGTGCCAGCGCAATTTCCCCAATGGCGCTGTCTAGCAGGTTCATGTAGCTGAAGCGCTCCAGCATATTCGAGACAGGGCGGTTGATGGGCGTATAGCCGTCGTTGGGAATGCCCTCCGACTGGATATAAATGACATCTGCACCGCTCTCCGCCGCCTGCGTAAAGCCGCGGAAGACGTCCCCCGCGTAGAGCTGCGACATCCCCTCGCAGGTGGCGTACTTGAAGTCTGCGTTGCAGTAGGCGTCCTGGTTGTGCAGCGGGCAGGCGTCCCCGACGCACTCCGTGTCGAGGATGCCGATTCGCGGGCAGGCGCCCGGAGCGCTGGCGGCCGTTGCGGAGAAGTAGGAGGATGGCGCCACGATCGCAGGCTTGAACCCGGCGGTCTTGAGGCGTCGCAGGAAAGACTCCTCGCCCTGCAGCGTGAGGGCGGAGGTGCCCTCGTTGCCGGTAAGCAGCTTGACGAGGGGCGAGCCGCCCGTTGTGTAGCGGGCATTGAGCCGCCCAAACGAGCCCCCGGTGGCGGTCAGCTCGTTGATGAAGGGGGCCTTTTCACTGCTGCGGGCCATGGTGAGGGCGGGGAAGCTCAGCTCGGAGGCGACGATGAGAACCATCTTTGGAACGCCTGTGACTTCTGCCTGGTTATCCTGCTCCCTCTGTGTGTTGTACATCACCGCGATAGCCGCCAGGACGAGAAGGACGAGGGCTGCGATAAAGTACGTGCGGAGGCGGGAGCGAGTACGAAGCGCCACCTTGACCTCCTCATTTGCTGTGGGGTCCGGAGATGGAGGAGACGGGGATGCCATGCAACGATACTAAACAATCAATGAGAGGCAGACGCAATCGAAAAGAGAGGGAGGGAGCGAGAGATGATGCGACTTAAACTGCAAGTAGTATATATTAAAAAAAAGGAGGGTGGAGGTCGTGGTACAAAAAAAGTACAAAAAAAAAAGGACCAGAGAGAAAAGGAGAGAAAAAGAGAAGAACGTTGAATTGAGGTATGCCACATCAAGAGACCGTTCTGCCCGCCGTTTTATGGAGTGCTGCTTCATCAGCATCGGATCCACTTCCTCGCGGACTAGTTTCTTCTCCTTTTTTTCCTTCTTTTCTTCCTAATTGAGCAGAAATAAATAAATAAAAAGACAAATTCATAGCAGATCTTCATTGGTTCCCTTTCTCAACTTTAGTATTTGTTTTTTTTGTTTTGTTTTGTTTTTTGCATGATGCAGTTTTTGACCTCTTGTTTTGTTCGTGTATGTGTCTTGAGGCTTGCAGTCATTGCACAAATAAAATGTGGAGGGATGAAAAGACTCGGAATAATCTTGCATTACAAAGAAAACAGCAACAACAACAACAACAAATAAAAAAAAAATCATGAACAAAAGCGCACACACGTATGTGTTTGTGTCTTGCTCCTTCTTTGAGCGTGTGTTTCGTCGCTTGGTCCTTCATCGCCGTTTGGATTTCCTTGTCGAAACAGCCGTAGAAGCCGTTGCCGCTCTCGCGGGCCCTTCTGATGGCGTTTTCTTCTTTTTTGTTTGGGGCTGCCGTGCTGCCCCCTTCTTGGGCGGCACCGTCATCGCATTGGCCCCTTCTTCCGTTCCAGTCTTCTGCGCCACTGCCCCTCCGGCTCCTCCAGCGACTTGGCTGCCGCCACGAGCTGCCGCCACCGTTTCTTCTTCTTCCTTCGCAGTGACATCCGCCATCATCGTGCCGCCGGCATCCGAGGCATCAGCAGGACCCGACGAGGCGAACATATTCACAACGGGCGTCGCGCCCACCACCGTTGCCCTTCTATTGGGAGATGTAGGGGCGGCCGCTGCCGACGCCGACAGCGGCTGCGGAGAGACGTCCGCGGCGCCGGCAAGGAGATCCTTATTGCTATCCTTCTCCCTGACATCCTTCTCGTGAGCCGCGGCCGAGTCCGAGACTTCTGCTTGAGACTTCCGCTTGCGGCCCGCCATTCGTGGCGGTGGGGTTGGAACAGGGGGAGAGGGGATCGTCACACCCGCTACAGTGGCGTTGGAACGGCCTTGAGAATTCGAGCCAAGGAGCGGCGAAGGAGATGACTCTGTCGGTGCCGAGGTGCAGCCCAGCGCATCAGCGGGGTGTTGCAGTTCACAGGATTGGGGATGCATACCGACAACGGAACCCTGCGGTGACGTTAAAAGAATGCTTGCGGGAATAGGGGCCGCGGCCCTCCCGCTGGTCTCCGCCCATACCACCGTCGCCGTGGAGAGCAGTGGTCTGGCTGCCGACGCCACTGCCGCCTCCGCCTCGTGCCCTACAGCGGCCCCGCTGCACCATGCCGTAATTTCATCTGCAGTGAGAAACTCTATATCGTCGTCCTCCTCATTGCTGCCCCTGTTCGCCTCCCGCGGGGCGCCGACCCCCACCATATGCCGTAGCTCTCTAGCTGTGAACATGCCAGGCCGCCGGCTCAACACATCGTCCTGCAGCAGCAGATAATTCTCTGTCCAGCGGTTCGCGGCTTCTAGAGCCTCCCGAGTACGCTGTTGAAGCAAGTTGCAAAGCCGGCGATTTAATGGAATCGTTGTAGTGCCGCAGGCCCAGCCGCCCCCGGCACGGCGCTGCTGCCGCCGTTGGTCTGCCAGATACGCCTGCTGCGCCACCAGCAGCGCTGTGCGCCTCGCCGAGACTTTGTCCAGGGCCTCCAACACCTCTGCCTTCTCACGTGGGGAAGCGTAGCCGAGACCCGCATCGAGCGCCTCGGCTTGCTGCTCCAGAGCCCTCAGCTTTGACTGTAGGCGTTCCTCCTCTTCCTGGAGCTCTAGCCGTCCGCTCGTAGCGAAGGTCTCTGCAGAGACGACGGCGGGTGCGGCAGGCTTCTGAACCGTCCCTCCCCCACCAGCAGCGATGTTCTGCTGCTGTACTTCCGTGAGGGGGAACCACCAATAAAATGTGTGGACCCCGACCCGCTCCTCGCAGACGCGATACTCCGACACCAACAGCTCCAGCACCTCTGGAATACTTTGAAAAATGACGCCCGTGGCTCTGGGAATACAGGCGAGGAGCTCTTTCAGTACGTACGGGGTCGGATGCTGATGGAACCACTTCTCCACCTTCTCGACCTTCTCCTCCAAGGAGAGGCCTTTTTTCTGTCCTCCTTTGCGTTTCATATATATATATATATATGTCTATGTGTGTGTCTGTGTGTGCTCGGTTGCCTTGTTTGCGTGGGGAGATGAAATATCCAATAGGAAGTCGTATAGAAAGGCGTAGACGCTCAAAGGTTGAATGGAAAGCTGAAGGACTAGCGATCCTTTCGGGCGGGCGTATGCCTGTGTATCTGAGAGTGCCCGCTTCAAGAGTTGAGATATTAAAAACGCCGCTCACTTTTGCCTTTTGTATTTTTACCACCACCAACAACAATAACAGCAATAGTAATAATAATAGAGAAAAGAGCCTCGTCGGCTTTGCTTTTGGATGTAGTCTGTAGTTATCAAACGGTAGAGAGAAAGACAAATGGAACGAGCGCACTTGCTAATCTGAGACAAACGCCCCAAAAATAGCTCTCTTTCTAGACCGCTCAGCAAAGAAAAAGGAAAGAAAAGGAGAAACAGCAGACAGACAACACAATGGTGGAGGGAAGAGTAGAATGACATCCATAGAAGGACCATCTATCGCTTGTTGTACCCACGTGACTGCTGATGAAGACACGTAGATACGGATATCCAACAAACCGGATTATACTACAGAAACAAAATAAGGGGGAACAACACGTTAAAGTTATGTTCGCACTTTTTTTTCTTTTTTTTTAAATGCATTCTTTCTTGTTTGACATCCGAAATGCTGCACAGCTCGATATTGGGAAGCAATTCAACTGTAGCGCGTAGTGAAAGCATCTCTGCCCATCCTCGTTCATCAATCGTTCTTTTGTTGTTGTTGTTGTTAAGGGCTGAATTCGACATGCTTGCTTCCGCAAGCTGCTCGCATCATAGATAGGCACGTAGTGCTATCATCTACCAATCTGCTGTACATAAGCCGTCTCTCTCTCTCTCTCTCTCTCTCTCTCCTCTCTTCTTTAGTTTATTCTATATGCTGGCCTGATACCTCGCTACGGTAGCTGGCTCGCCACCGTTTCTTTTGCCTTATCATAGACGGGTACTCTGGCAAACCAGCTACCGAACGCGTTTGATCGCTCCTTTCCTGCACTATGCAACGCATAAAAAGACGAAACAGACGTTCTGCTCGCCGGTTCGTATGGGGATGCTGGCCGAATACTTCCCTCCGCCTGCAGGAGCCGAGCCCCGTTCCAGTCAATGTGCTGCGGCAGCGCTGTCGTCCCGATGTCGCGCTCAAAGCTAGCGAAGCAATCCTGCACGCGCTTCGATGTCCACGGGTGCTTCACCGCCTCCAGCGCTGCCGCCCCGAGAGCGCTGCTGGGAGGAATCCGCCTTCCCTTCTCGGTCTCCGCCTGGCGCCGCAGCATCCGGCGAGAGATGTGGATGGGCAGCATCGCCTGTTCTCGAGACGGTTTGGCTCGCACCCGAATCAAGGACGAGTTTCCGTCCATACCGATATCCAAGCAGCCGTACGATTGCGGGTGCATTTCCTCTAGTGTGTCCGCATCCAAGGCGTGAATCACTTGCATTCCTCTTTCATTGCGCATCTCACTGAAGGGAATATAGGAGGAGCAGACATCGGTGCCGTCCGCCTCACTGATTTCTAGGCGGCGGTGGAGCAGGGAGTACACGGCGGTACGAACCGCCTGGCGCCAGACGTGGAGATCAGGGTAGGCGAGGGGATAGCCAAACTTCTCGGGCAGCGGGGCCGGGCAAAAGCTCTGCGACTGGGAGTTGTTCATGTGGTGGTGCTGCTGGGTCGTTGGGGTGCTTATGTGCGAGAGATGGGGCGGTGGGGGAATGGCGGCGGCCGCTGCAGGGGCGAGCGTCTGGCTGTGGCTGTAGCTGCGTGTCGTGTTATCCCGATTGGGCTCCGCGGAGTGGCGACATTCACTGAAAATTTCGGGATCGAGCGCGAACTGCGCGGCATTGATGAAACGAGTCGGGGTGCTGAAACTGCTCTTTTCCACCATGCCGCTGTTAGTCGGGTGCTGACAGGTGCCTGAGGACGGCGTCGCGCCCCAACTCTGACCGCTCTGGCTGACGCTTGGAGGGTTGCCCATCACCTGGCACAGCTCACGCATAGAGAACCCGGTGGGCTCCAAACCTTCCGCGATCTTGCTGTGTTTCGTGATGTGCCCCGTGAAGCGTTTGTTGCTGCAGCACAGGGGAAGATTGGAGGAGGGAGAGCGCCTCATGGAGGAGGCGGCGGCGGCGCTCGGCGGCGGCCGTCGACGCCCCGGTCCGTCATGGGGACGGAAGACCAGGCGCTTCGCGGGCTCGGCTGGAGGCGGGTGCGCTCGGAGCGCAGGGACAAAGGTGCGGGCTGCTTGATGCGCGCTCCCTCCCCCCTCACTTGGAGCACCGCCGTGGAGCACACCGCTGCAGCCCGGCGAGAGGCTGCCACTGCAACGGGCCGCGCCCATGCCGCCCAAGGCGCCGCTCTGTGGGTAACGAGGAGGCGCGGGGGGCGGGAGGATGACGACGGGATGAGCGTTGGAGGAGGGCGCGACGCCGAACCGGCGCTGGGTGGTTTCAAAGCAATCGTGTGGGGTGAGAGGCGAATGGAGGTCGGCGCTGCTGCTCTTCTGGGCCCTTCCTTTCCCGGTTTTCTGATGCTGCGACGGGGCACCCGACGCGCCGCTGGAGGCACTACTGCTACTGGTTCTAATCGGACGAAGGCTGCGGCTTTTTCCTTTTCCCGCACCGTTTCCCTTCGCTGCGGCACCATCATCACCAATGACGTTGGGCAAGGCGTCTACCATCCCCCGTGGGGTCTCTTGAACTGCTTGCGGAAAGAGTTGGGCGGGAAGGGAGGGCTGCGAGGAGGCGGTGGTGGAGGTGGAGATTGTGGAGTTGCCGCGTATGAACGGGCCAGCCCCTGGTGCACCCGTCGCTCCAGGCGTTTGGGTTTTGAAGACGGCGAAGGGCTGGTCCTCCTCTGCCGGTGCGACAGCTCCTGGTGTCTCGCGGTGCTGCTCATTAAAAGGGTCCAGCGTGCTTCCCTCCAAGTCCGCCCCCACAGCACTTTTGCCGTAGCGATGGTCGTTGTCTGTGATGTTGCTGGTGGGGGTGCGGATGTTCTCTGCCGTGGAGGCACCCGCAAGGGGTGGACTGCAGACGGTGACGGGGGACTGGTCGTCTGTGCCCATGTCGTAGCAACTGCGCTTGCTGTGCTGTGTGGTATGCGGCGAGCCAGAGTCTTCCTGGAGATGCGGAGGATTGCTGTTATGCTGAACCGCCGGCTCTCCGGCAGAAACATCGGGCGAGAGAAGCACGGGATTTGAGAAGGACCCCAGCGAGGCGTACCGGCTCCGCGGCTGAATGGAGGACGGGCCGAGATCGTCTTCCGGCGGTGGTAACGCGTCCATGGGAACACCCGCGGCTCCCCCTTCGGATGGATCTTCCCGCCTTGGTGAGCCGGAGATGGACGATAGAGGCCTGTCCGGGGAGGCCGTCCGTGCTGGAGCGCCGAGTTCTTGCGGGGTATCCGACTGTGCGGCGGATACCTCTGGCGAGGCTTGCGGGGACGGCGAGAAGTTTTGGGCCAGCATGACGTTTGGCTGGTCGGTGACATGATGCTCTGGGGTCCCCGAGGGGGCGATATGGACGGTCAAGTCCATCATCGTTTCCTCCCCCTCGCCTCCAGCGCTCATCATCAAGGCGGCGTTCTGAACCAACAGAGAAGGGGAAGAGTAGTTCCCACCGAACGGGCCTGGGGTATACGGCATCGAGGACACGCTGTCCATTGGGGGCTGCATCGTCGAGGGCTGGGGCTCAAGGTCCTGCACACGCCGTCCTTTCTGCCTCATACTGTCAATCGCACCGATCCCAGACGGCGAGAAGACCTCCTTGGAGTCCATCATTTCTGAGTTGTGGGATCGGCCCATTGGGGTGGCCCAGATGTTTCTCGTAGTGACGTTGGAGGGGCCAGTGGACGGGTCCTCCTCTTCTGGCGTACCAGACGAGGTAGCGGGGTACACCGCCAGCTGCTCCAAGGCCTTGGTGCTCAGGTTCAAAGGCGACGAGTATCCCTTGGCGCGATTACCAGGCGCCACGGATTCCTTCCGCTGCTCGCCTTCCCACCGGAGGTCCGGGGTCGCTGGCTGCAACGCGAAGCCCTCGGCACCCCCCTGCTGCCCCTGGCCCGGATGGTGCCCGGTCTTGGTGGGAGAGGTGGAGGTGAAACTCTCCGACATACCACTCACGAAACTGGCGTGGGCATCTTTCCGGAGAATGGAGCCGCGCTGGCCGTCCCTGGGCTGGGCGCCACCGCTGCTGTCACTTGTGGTGCCGCTGCGATTCATGCGCTTTCCCTTGCTGGAGGATGAACTGTGGCTGGAACCTGCCCCACCGCCTTGCTGCTGTGGCTGCTGTGGCTGCCCCTCAGGAGCCCCGGTTGGTTCGGTGATGGACACCAGTCCACGGGGAAGGTGCCGACCACCGCCCGCCGTGTGGTCGCCACCCTGCGGATTGACAGACGGCTGCTGGAGCGGCGAGGATTGCTGCCCCATCACCGTTGAGCCGCTGGGTGGAGGGGGGTCAATGAAGGGCTTCTCGCCTGACGCCGCCCCTCCCCTTCCTTCAGCCCTGGTCCCGCCTGGCGAGACAACACCAGATACCACCCCACTATCTATGCGGGAGGCCGCCCCGCTGCACTCACTGGAGTATTTTGTGGACACGTCGTCGCTGGTGTGGCTGGAGGTCCTCTCCCTCCCGTCCTCTACTGTGTGGTTGCCGCCGACGTCTCCGGCATCCGTCGCTTGTGACGGCTGTCTTGGCGTGTCCTTCGCCCGCGAGCTAGTCTCGCTCAACGGCACCGCGAAGCTGTGCGGCGATGCCGACGCGCTCCCCCTCTTCACACTGCTGGATAAGATGCCGAAACCTTCCTCTCTGGATTGCTGGTTGCTGGAGTCGGTTAGGACGAGGGAGTGAACCCCAGAGGGGGCGGCGGTGACGGGTACAAACGGCGTGCCGTGCTGTGGGGAGTCCAGCATGCTGTGCGGGTGACCCAGTGGAAAATCTTCAGAAGTGCACATGTGCGAGGAGCCGCCGCCGGAGCTCCTCCACCCTGGCCCGGATGGCACGGGGTGCCGAGGGGGCATCGACATGGGCGGTAAGGTGGCCCCGAGGGAAGAGGCGCCAGCAGGATCGTGTGGGGTGGACGGGGTGGGCAGCCGTATAGGAGACGTGAGGGACGGCGGCGGTGGCGAGCTCGCCGCCTCCGAACGCGGCGCCTTAGGCATAAAGATATCCAACTCTGGCAAGTGAGACTGCAGCATGGCTTCTACTTCTTCCACCGCGACGCCTTCTTTTCCCTTCCACAGGAGGTACTCCACCATATCGTCCATCATCTTCTGCAGCTGCTCGTTGTTTTCCATCACCTGCTCCACCGTTTTCATGACCTTTACGTTGGAGGCCACCTGACGGCGGAAGAACGGGTGAGAGAAGATGGGGAAGCGGTGCTTGCCCACACGAACGTGTTCATTGCCATAGATATCCCGGATACGAACGGGCTGGAGGTTGACCTCCGCGTTCTTCTCCTTGTGTGCCCCTGCGCCGGCCACCGCGACGCCGCGACTCAGCGCACTCACCTGCACGTCGCTGGCACTCTGGGGGAATCGGCTGCTACTTCGTCGGCTGGTGATGGTGCTTGCCGGTGTCATGGAGCGAATGTTGGAGGTCGAATCGTTCGCCGTGGTGAGCGGGCTAGTCACGGAGAGCCCGTGGCCAAAGTGCTTGTGGTTGTACCGCTTGGGCATGACGGTTCCTGGAAGAGCTCTATCTTATATATATCAACTCTATCTTTATTTTTTCCCTCTCTTGTTTTCCTTCGGCAAGGGAAGGCTGCTTGTTGTCCTGACGACGAGTTTATTCTCGCCCCAGGTGAACAACGAAGAGAAGGTTCGATGACTGAATATGGACAATTTCGCAGGCAAAAAAAAAAAGCGAAAGACAGAGAAATGCTATCCTTCAAACTAATAGCAGTAGCCTTCACTGTGTTCAACACTATACTACTATATCAATTTATACGTTGATACGTGAATGTGCCAGTGAGGAAGTACCACTAGACTAACAAGACGTAGACGACGAGAAAAAAAAGAGAAATCAAAAACAAATGTGCACATCTCCATGTGAACCGACCCACTACACCCACCAGGGGCGGATCATACTTCAATATAGACGGATCACAACGTCCTCTCCAGTACACATCCATGCCCTCTTATTGTGTAGTGATGATTGCTCTTGTACGCTTTTTTTTTCTTTTTTAAATGTCCACTTGCCACCTTAGGTCCGTACGTTAGGCCCCCTAGGCTTCGATACACCGTCCTCAGTCGCTGATGCTATCAACGGACTCCATCTCGCTCTCACTATCGTCGTCCGAGGAGGCAACGCGTTTCTTTCGCTGCCGCTTCGTCCCTGCGGCCGGCGTGCCGCTGCTTGGGGTAAGAGGTACGGCTTTCTTCGCCCTGGATCGCGCTGGCGCCGTCTTGGCTGCACCAGATGCTGGTGGTTGTGTTTTACGCTTACTGGCGCGTGGGGTGGCGGGGGCCCTTTTTTTTGCCACCACCAGTCCCGGAATGTCATCCTCCGGGTTCCTTCCTTTCCCGCGGTGCCTCTGCCCTCCGCTCTCCTCCTCCTCTGCGTCGTCATTGCCGTCTTCACTTTTGATGGGGACCCCTGTGTCACCCATATGTTTCAGCGCCGACTTGAGATAGCTCGGCTGGTTACCGAGCTTCTTATTCACTGCACGTGTAAACGCAGACTTCACCGCCGTAGGAATGGAACCCGCGCAGGACACCAGCCCCGGGGCACCGAGCAGTCGATGGCGTCGTCGGCTGGGCGACCCTCCATCGGCTTTCGAGAAGGTGGCCGCATCAATAATATAATCCCAGTCATCCCGCAGCAGGCGATACGTTTCCATTGTCTCCATCACCCGCTCAATCCCTACCTCCTTCTCCGCTTCCTCGACCAACGGGCGAGTGAGTCTCGGTTCAAAGCCGAGCGGGACGTAGTCAAGCAGCACATCCTCCCCCGCCCCGCTCACTCCTCGCATCGGATGGGTGGCCTGCATGGTGAGGCAACGCAGAAGCCGCTGATTTTTGCCCCGGGTGGAGTTATGGCCCAGCCACGTGGGGAACTTCACGGGGCGCTGACGGTCAAAGAAGACCTGCTGTCCAGATAGAAAAGATTCGTACCGGCCACGGGTGTACGCACACGGCAGAATGCTGGAGAGAAGTATCTGGGTTCGAGAGACAGACCAGTTTTGTTCCGTGTACATGATCTTCTGCGCTGCATCCGATCGTGAAATAGCGTCCGCCGCCATCTGAACAGACTCCATCCACGTCGTGCTGGGGCGAGCGTAGTACGGATTTAGGGGTGCATCACTGATCCCGGAGGACACGGACGTAGGGTTGAAATGCAGGTAGTTCTCTTGTACAAACAAATCGACCAGGTCTCCGTTGTAGTAGGCGTTATACAGCTCTTCCGTGGTGTGTCGTTCTCCGCGACTGGTGCCCTGCATGAGAAAGTACTCCGCCGTTTCAAAGATCCCGGCGTCGCCGTTCTTCGTGGACTGCACGGCGCAGGCGGCGAGTTCTTCCTGGCTTAGGGAAGTCCTATTCAGACTCCACATTTGGAGGTTGTTGATCATGTTTCGAATGTCGCTACCGCTCTGTTGGATGATGCTCTGCAGCAGGGGCTTCGGCACGGAGACCCCTTCGCGGGCCAACACGCGGTCGCAGAGGAAATTGCTGACGATGTGGCAGGGCGGCCTCGAGAAACGCATATCCTCTACATGATTGAGTAGAGAGCGGAGCTTTGGATGAAAGCGGTCATTGCAGGTGCAAATAATGGGCACGAGAGTGCTTTTGAGCATGTCAATCACTTGCGTCACCCCGCCGCGGTCGCAGCCATCGACCTCATCCATGAGAAGGAGCATCTTACCGTAGCCTTTGCGGTTGTGCTGGAAGCCCTTGTTGGTGGTCAAATCGCTCACCCCTTCGCGGAGGGATTTCATGCTACGGAAATCGCTAGCGTTGTACTCCACGACGGTCAAGCCCATTTCCTTGGCGACGACGTGGACGGTGGTAGTCTTGCCAATGCCCGGCGGGCCAGAGAGCAGCACACCACGATTTCGTTTAGGATCTAGGCTGGGGTGCGCAACAGCGAGATAAAAGTTTTCTAGCCACGCCTTGAGTTTGTTGGCAAAGACTGGATAGCACATTTGGTTGAGGGTCTGTGGCTTGTACTTATCCACCCACAGCTCATGGGAGGCCGGCATGTTCGACGTGGACGACGTGGCCAGAGGCACCGCTGCCGCTCCTGGTTTGGGTGTCCCGGGAGCTGAAAAGAAACTGCTTAGCGTACTCATTCTAATATATTTTTATAATCAACCTTTCCTCATCGATTCATTCCACCATGCCCATAGAATCACAAAATACGATAACAGGGAGAGAGGCATTACAAAAGCAAAGGCAATAACAACATCATTGAATGTGTTCGTTAGAAGAGAGAGGGAGAGACGGCGGACAGGAGAGAGCTTTCCGTTCCAAATCCGTCGGTGTCGAACGCTCTCACCCCTTTCTGGGCAGGAGAGACAATAGACTCAGGTGAAGCCAGCGGTGTTCCGAGTTGTGTTGTTGATCATCTATCTTGATGTCACCGTTCCGTACACACACATATATATATAACCATAAAACTAAGTTTTTTAAAACAATGCAGCAGAGAAGACCACATGGATTGAATCAGTCATTCCATCCTTAACAAACAAAGAGAGGCGTTGGGGCAAACGACAGACAAAAAACAAACACACAGAGACAAACAAACAAACAAAAAATGATAACTGTCGCCGCCCTTTGACGACAACGCTTCTTTCTTCTAATTTATGTTCGCTTGTTTGATGGCCCCCGTTTCTTTCGTTCTTTTTGCTTCTTGTTTTGCTTGGCACCTCTACAAAGACGCAAGGAGGGGGAAATATGCAAGTTTACAGTTTACAATTACAAATACAAGTACAAATACAGTGAGTGCTAAGAATGCTTTCTGCCCTTTCGTTGTTGTTGCTTTTTTCCATTGCCTTCGTCTTTATCCTTCGCTTTCATGTATCTTCAAAGGGCTTTCAAAGAAATGGGGCGAAGAAAGCCCTTCGTTTCGTGTTGGGATCTCTCTCTCTCTCTCTCTCTCTCTTTCGCCCATCTTTCTCTCCACTAATGAACCTATGCAACAACCGCGCTAATACCGAACCGCTGAGCCGTGGAGATGTGGCTGTCCGTCGCTCCCGTCCCTCTCACTGGCGTGCTGCTGCTAGCGGGGACGCGAATCACCGAATTCTGTGGTGCCGCTGGGCCGGTGGCCTCTTCGGGGTAACGGTACTGCTGCAGCTGCCTTTGCAACTGCGAGGCGGGCGGCGAAGCACTGAAGGAGGAGGCACCCACACCGCTGCCACTCGCGGCGGTGGCGGCCGCTGGATCGACACACACGCTGTTGTTCACCGTTCCCCGGCTCATCACGCTCGAATGCTGGGCAGGCAGGCCACTGAAATTGGACTTGACAGTTGCGTTGTTTTGGTGCGTGGTGAGAACGCTATGACTTGGGTGCGACGGGGAGCCGAACGGCTGGAAGGGCAAGCTGGATGGCGCCCGCTCACTGGGGGCCCCGGTGGTGCCCGCGCCGCCATCCCCTACGCTTCCACCGCGGCCACTGCCGCTCCCGGCCATGGCGGTGGCCACCGGGTTCGGAGCACATTGCAGCGCGTTGAAGGAATCCGAGCCGATGCGCTGTAGAAATGCCGTGGCCTGCGTGGGAGCTCCTGGGCTACCAGAGGCGCGATGCACTCCTGACGACGTCTGTGGCTTATGCGTGACCTGGGATGCCATCGACGCCAGAGCCACACCACCGTTCATTCGTGGGTTGGCGGAGGCGGAGCGCTTTGGAATGGCGACGGACCCGAAGCCGCTGAAGAGAACTCGAGGGATGTTGGTCGCGACCACAGCGCCCTCCGGAACTGGCGTGGAAGGGGAGGAGCTATGCATGCTGGGCCGGCCTCCGCCGCTCCGCCCGGGAAGAGCGCTCGCGGAGCGGCGGACTCTCTTTGGAGGGATGGAGGTGTAGTTGCCCGAGATCCAAACAAGTGTTTGGGCTTCCGAGGGGCTGAGGGGCGGGGGCTGTAGCGGGTCTGGGATAACCGGGGCGGTACGTGGGGGAGGAGGCAGGTAGAGATCCTCATCATTCAGTAGTGCTCGGCCAGTCTCCGTGGGGACGATCCAGTGCCCCTCCTGATCTCTCAAGTGGTGCAGCTCCCCTTGCTGGGATTGGAAGCCGCTGGGGCGGGCGTTGTGTTGGAGTTGCGGGCTCGCGGATCGGCTGATCTGCCGAGAGGGACTGATGAGCAGCGTTGTCTTGGCGGTGGCGGTAGGCAGGAGAGAGCCGTAGAGCATACCCGGGCGTGTGATCCCGAGGGGGATCATCCCAGCCTCTCCGGCAACGGACGCAGCGGTGCTGCCACCACGGGCCGGAGGGCTCCCACCGCGGCGATCGCTCCTTCGCCGAGCGCCATCCTTGCCAGATGTGGCCGGACGCCCCGCTGTGGTCTTGGAGTTCTTTGGATCCTTCATGTTGCGATTGCCTGCGGCAGTGTTAGCGTTGTTCGCCGTACCACCACCACTGCCATTTCCAAAATTGAGCGACCCAGGGGTGTGAGCCGCAAGAGTGGTTCGATGAGAGGGGACCCGTCCAGTCGCCGCCGAGGTGTTCGTCCCTTGCGGAAAGTACGGCGGTGTGGTGGCGGCCCCGGCGGGCATCGCGGGCCCCGGTGGGGTGGCCGTGGCAGTGGGCGAGACCGCCTCTGCAGCGGTCTTGTTTTTGTTTCTTTGTGGTGGCGTCGGGACGCGCTTTGTGTGCAGCATGGCGGACGATCGGCGGGGGGCCATCGGGTTGCCGCTGCTGAACCTGCTGGAGAACAATCCACGCTTTGGCGCCACGGAAGAGGCACCGCCGACAACGGAGCTTGAACTGTTGCCCTGCCGCCCAGCGTTGGTAGTTGGGATCGAGTTGGCGTGGCTCTGTTCCAGCTGGAGCTGCTTCTTCCCGGCATCCACCAGCGCCTGCTTCACCGTCGCCGAGGAGGAGAGAATTCCCTGTCCAGCGGCCCCGGGGTCGGACTTTCTGGCGCTGCTCACGGATGGTGGGTTCAGCGGCGGGCGCCGGGCATCTGGTTGGGAGTCCTTGCGGCGGCGATAGTACGGCGCTGTGGTGGTTTCTTTTCCATAATCCCGAGGTCCACCCCTACCGCCGTCCCGCAGGGGGTGTGCAGATCGACCTACCCCTTCTTCTTCTTCTTCTTCGTACTCATACTCATACGAATCCTCATCGCTCAAACTTACAAAATACCGCCCCGAGGGCCCACCACCACCACGACTGGATGCGAAGGAGGGCCCGAACCGCGCGTTGATCCCTGCGTACGCTGGTATGGCATCTCCGTCCCCCTCATCTAGCCCCCACTCTCCTCCGCTGCGGTACATTCCTCGCCCACTTGCTCCTCCACCATAGCGATTGCGGTGCTGCTTATGCCCAGGCCCGTACGTGTGCTGCTGGTCGTGCGGGGTCGTCACGGACAATTCCCCTTCCTCGTCCTCCTCGTCAAAGATGCCATCCTCCTCGTCGTTGTCAAAAGAGGAGCCAAAGGAGTCTCCCCCACCTCGGCGCCGGCGCTGCTGCGATTGCCGATAAAAGTGGTCCCCGCCGTAGCGCTGCTTCTCCGGCGTCACCGAGCGCTTTCTTCTACTTCCATCCAACGGATCCTTTTCATCCTTCTTCTCCTCTCCACCCCGCAGAACGCTGCTGGAATGGTTGTTTTTCTGGCTGCTGGAGGACGAGACCGCTACGTCCAAATCTCTGGCAGTATCCCCCAGCGCTGGGTAGGCATTCAGCTTCTGCTGCCCGTCCCCCGCCCCGGTGGGGGGCGGAGCCGGCGTGCCGACGGCCATCCCGTTAGGATGGCTGCTATCTGCTTCACCAGTCTTGGCGCCATCGCTGACCGGGCTGGCAGCACTATCCTGTGTCCCTCCAGCAGTGGCACCGGCGGCGGGCGGCGCCCCAATCGAGCCATGCTCTACCATGGATTTGTGCGTCTCGTAGTTCACCGTGGGATTAGCGTTGTGGGGAGCGCGACGGTGCTGCTCTCGCTCAATAATACGCGGCGATTCGAACGTGTCGGACATGTACAAGTTCGGAGAGTTCCCGCGCGTCCCTCGAGAGCGCAGCGCATCGCTGGCGGTGCGGCGGTGCATGTCCCCGCCGGCGCCATTTCTATCCGTGTGACCACCTTCCCCACCGCTCAGCTCTTCCCCCTCGAGCTCCTCCTCCCCGAACTCGTCGCTCGAGAACTCGGCGGCCTCGGTGGTGGCCGTGGAGGCGTCCCCCGCCCACTCCTCGTCCCCCCCAGCAGGGCCCAGGTAGCTGCTCCGCCGCGCTCGCCCGCCGGCCCGACTCGCCCCGGAGACATTTGTGCTGTTTCCGCCGTGGTGGAAGCTGTTGCTCGCCTGGCTCGCGGACAAGAGATGGCCCAATCCCCCACTCGAGGACGCCCCGTGGTGCGTCATCCGACCCGATCGTGTGGTGGTGGACTCTCTCTGGTGTTGCCCCGCCGCCGCCTCCGCCCGGGGAGACGAGGTCGGGCTGCGACCACCGGCGTGCCCCTCCTTTATGGGCGACCCGCTGGGGGAGGGCGACGCACCGCCGCCACCGCCTCCCCCAGGCCGCGTGTTGGAGCGCTGACGGCCGCGGTCCGCCCGATCCCGATCCCGCAGGGACTGCAGGGACTGCTGCCGGTGGTGCTGGGTACTGGATGCCGAAGCCTGGCGGCGGTGGCGGCCACCTGGACTCAGCGGAAGACCGCCGCCCACAGCAGACGGCCGCCGCTGGTGACGTCCCTTAGGAGAGGTGACGTCCGCGAGCGGCGCAGGATACCGCGAGGCTGCGGCGGGATCGACCACATCGTAGTCCTCATCTTCATCGCTGCTCCCCGCCATCAACTCCCCGCCGCGGCTCTTGTGGAACTGGCTGCTGGACACGGAGTGGGAGTGCGGATGGCGGTGGTGCTGACGGCTGTGACTCCGGCTGTGCGACGCCCCGCGCAGCGGTGGATGACTGCTGCTGGCCGTCTGCGGCGCCCCGGCCATGAAGTTGCTGGCATCCAAATCATACGCCACACCACCGGAACGAGACGCCTTGTGCTGGCTGCGAGTCGTCGCTGACGTCGGTGGAGGCGGGATGGCTCCCTCGCGCCGTTGGTCCCGCCGCTGCCGCTCGCCGCTGTCTGCCGGGGTGCCGCGCCAGCCCGCGTCTTCGAGAACGGTGCTGTCGCCATGGGCGGAGTAGGCGCGGCTGCTGAGATAATTCGAGTAGGCGCTGTGGGTAGAACGACGATAACTACATCCCCCTCCACCGCCTGCCCCGCTGCCGTGCACTGGGGTTGGGGGCAGGCCTGGATCATCGTCAAAGGTCCCACTGCCGGCGCCCCACATCCCCCGCTGATGAGCAGAGAGAGGGTGTAGGGGTGAAGGCTCAAAGGCGCGTCGAAGTTGGCCCAGTTTCCGAGACAAATTTAACGCTTCCGCGTCGGCCTCCATCATGGGTATACCGTGCATACCCAAGTCCTTCGGATGCGTATCCATCGAAATGGGAGGCGCCTGCCAACGAGAGGGCTCGACGCCGCCACGGCGACCAAACTGACCGTCTTTTGATTCTTCCTCGCTATCCGAAGGAATGATGAAAGATGGACGACGCTGTTGAGACGTCCGCCTCTGGCTGGAAGAGCTGAATCCCATCCCCGTCCTACCGTGCCCACCCGCGCCGGAGGGACTCCCATCCCCCACACCTCGCGGATGGGCGAAGGAAATGCCGGCAGTGTGGGTGGGAGCCGATATGGGGGCGGAGACGGGCGTCGATCCTGCTCCCGAGTACAGGTGGTGCGCCGCGCCGCCGTCGCCGAGAGGCTCAGCCGATAGAGGTGGGCGGTGCGGTGGGTGAAAAGTGCTGGGGGACAAGTTATCCACTGGAATGGGCGGGGGCGGGGCAGCGGTGCTGCGGCGACCGTATGGCTTGCTCTGCTGCTGCTGCACAGTCTGCGGTTGACCGGAATTGAAGTGCCGCTGCATCGACGCGCCATCCTCCGCTGTAGAAGACTGGATGATGTGATTACGAGTTCCGCTGCTCGCGGCGTCCGCCGCATTCGCTTGCCGAAAGCTTTCTTGGCGCTGCCCGCGTAGACCCGCCACGTGCCGGACGCCACCGTCGTCCTCCTCCAGCGGCTGCACGTGCTCCACGGCGTCAGGGCTCACGAGTGCGTTTCGCCATCCCGCACTGCGTGTGGTGGGGGGGCTCGTAGGCGCAAGTTGTTGGGGACCTGCAGCTCCCATGCTGGTGGTGTCTACCAGCAACTGTGGACGGCGCTGGGAGGTCCTTTTTTCGTGTAGAGGGCTAGGAGGGCCCGCCGCCTGCACCCGCTGCCGCTTGTCCTCACTCAAGGTGCCGAGTTCGGGAAAGGATCGATTCGACAGTTCCCCAAGCGCATCATTCCCACCTGCTGCGTGAAGATCCCCGGTACGGTGGTAGGGGTTGAGCGGTACGGGGGAGCTAGCCACTCGCTGCGCGGAGGCTCCAACGGCGTCGTCATCATCGTCATCCCGAGGGCTTGAGAGCGGAACGAATCGGCCCTTGGACTCTCCCTCACCACCGCGCTGTGCTGTTGGAGGCCGTAGCGACGAGACAGAGGATGCGGGCTCCGGATGCAGCCCAGAGCGCACCGTACTGCTGCCAGGATAAGGAAGAGCGGTGGCTTCCACCCCTGCAAGCGTTTCGTCCATGATGGAACTGTGGTATGCCCCCGCACCAGAGGTGTGCCGCTGCCGCTGCCGCTGCTGCTGCTGCGGAGGAGGAGGAGGAGGAGGAGAAGGAGCAGAGCTATCCCGGTCGGAGGTGGGCTGGCTGGTGACGAGGCCGCTGTGTCCCTGCGAGGGCGACTGCGTGGCTGCCGCCGCCGGTATATCGTTTTCCGCAGCATATGGAGATGCTGGTGGAAATGATCGCTGCCATGCCATCCCGCCTCCCTGGGCTCCCGGAGATCCTTTTGCTGTATCAGGCCCAGAATTCTTTACGTTTAGCTGAGAGGAAAGATGGACAGCCCGCTGAATAGATTTTGTGTAGTGCTCCTCCACCTGAGCGAGGAGGCCATCGACGTCATCGGTGCAGAGAAGCTGGTGAACCAAACTCTCCTCATCATCCGCCACGCCCCAGCGGGAACTGGGATTCATTTATTGTGCAATACGCTACGAAGAACAATCCTTCCGTACCTCGACGCTGTACGTCCCCAAAAAGAGCTTGCTGCGCGTTTTGTTGTTGTTATTCTTCGCACCCTGTAGAAATATTCAACAGGAGACTTGCTAAGAAAAAGGTTGGGGGCACTACACAAATGTTACAAATATATATATATATATATATATATATATATATATTTGTATGTATGCACTAGGGGCGAGATAGATAAATATATTTGGTTGTTATCCTTTCTTGTAATCTACTTTTCTCGCTCTCTGTATATCTCTATCCTTCTATGCCTGCAGTTCGGCGGTGAGAGGCCTTCGTGGACGCTCCCGACTTGCCTTTTGTTCAACTTTTTTTTTCCCTCACACGCTCCGCTAGTCTTCTCTTTATTGCCTGTAAAGCGCCCCCCTCTCCTTACTCTTTTCCCCGGGTTTAAGATAGAGGTCTAATATATTTGGTTGCCGCAATTTGGACGCTTCAGGCAGTAAATATCTCTTGGTAAGGCAAAAGAAATCAATGGTAAAATAAATAATAATAATAATAATAATAATAATACGTAAACGTACGCTAGCAACTATCTATTCACGACAACACGCAGCGAATGCGAGTACTAAACCTCTGACTGGATACACACACGTACAGTGCACAGGTACCAGAACACACACACACACACACTCACCAATACTATATATACAAAAGTGAAGAGATAAAATAAAGAGGGTCGTATCAAAGAACCAAAAAAAAAAAGGAGAAGAAAAAACAAACGAAATTGAAGAAAGAAACGAAATAAAGAAAAGATGTTGAGATGTGTAAGTGTGTATACGGTACGTGCGGTAGAGGTAGGGGGACGCGCTAGGTGTTCGTCGTGTCGCAAGAGCTGTGCGCAGAAACTAATGAGTCGGTCTGCTCACACGCTGTGCAGAAAAAAAAGAACAAAAACAAAAGGAAAAAAAAAAAGATATTTGTGCGTTCGGTATACAATCCCCAGAGAACGATGAGGTTGATCTCTTCTGTTCTTTTCTCTTCGTTTCTTTTTTTTTTTTACTTTTGGATTTGTATTTGGGGTGGGAGGTATACCTTGGTGCAGCACACACAGAAAAACAAATTTTGCTTTCTTTTGTACGGATGGAAAAGCACTCTTGGAAAGAAAATAATGTGCCTACACCACGAGCTCACACAGCACACACCGAGAATAATAATAATAATAATAATAATACAAACAAACAAACAAACAGAAAAGCAGCAAATAAAAAGTTTCCACGAAGCAGATGTTTCTTGTTCTTATTCTTTGTTGTTGTTGTTGTTGTTGTTATTCCCCTCTTTCAGACGGATGCTGTCCAACAAAAGAGGGAGAGGGAGAGTACACAATGATATGCAAGGCTGTGTGTTTGAGTGTTTGCCGGACGGTGGTAATGCTTGGCTAACCGTCGAACCGCTGTGAACACTACTTCCTCAGAAAGAAAAAAAGGAGAGACAAAGAAGACAAGAACAAGAACAAGAACAAGAAATGAAACAACAACGTAATACGAATAGCAATGCCCAGAGGAGCACATGAGTGGAGTAGTGGAGAAACGCCGGCCCACCGTTTTAGCTGATGAATCTTTTTTTTTTTTTGAATTTTGAATTTTGTGGATGATGCGATGGTTGCCTTCTCGGAGAACCTGTACAGAAAAGTCCATTGATGAGAAGGATGCTTCAAACGCAGCCGAGAAGGAAGAGGGAAAAAAAGCAAGGAGAAATGAAGTAATCCTTTTTTAAATCTTTTTCTTTTCTGATGCTCAAGAGGAAATACAAATAACACACACAAAAAAAGAACAAGAAACGAACGGTGATACGCTGTTTGAATGAAGCAGTGAGGATGTATGCGAAGGAGAAGAACACATTTCACGGAATACAACGTCGCACCCAACTCCATCGGCGTAGCCTCCTACACTCTTTCTGGTACCTGTATCTATAAAGAGCATATGCACGAGCGAGAAGCAGCCAGTAAAAATAAGGAAAGAGAAGTTCAAGTTGACTCACTTTATTTTTATTTTTTACCCTTTTATGGTTGTAGTTCGATAACGATGATCATTTTGCTTCTTCCCTCCAGTTGTATCTGCCTTCTACTACGTATCCTTTTTTTCCTACTATTACCTTTTCTTTTCCCATTGTTGTTGTGATGGTGGTTAAATGGCCTTCGAGAGGATCCACTCACTGAGACTGCGATACTCCCGCGAGTCCACGACCGCCTTGCTGTCTTTGTGGTGCGGCAGAAACAGCAGCGCCTTCTGCTCCTTGCGGGGCTTCAGCGTGAGCAGCACGAACAACACCGCGCCCGGGGCCGACGACTTTCCCCCACCGAAACCGCTGCAGCTGCTGTAATCCCTCGCACCGTTTGAGATGCGATTCGAAGGGGCGACGATGCCGTGGAAAATGAACTCCTCCTCCTTCTCCATCTTCCCGTGCGACCCCACGTTGGAGAGGCGCAGAGACGAAAAGATGGAGCGCTGAAGGGCAGGGGAAGTGGTACAGCCACTCCGCACAGGGCTGGGAGAGACGGCGGCTGGGTCCCCACCAGGGGGGGTTGCAGTTGCCGCAAGGAGGGCAGGTGGACGACCACCGGCAGCTCGTCCGGAGACGCTCGTGCGGCGTGCGAGGTGTGTGCTGAGCCGCAGCAACTGCTGCACGCGAGGCCAGTAAGCCATTTCCCAGAACGGAAGCTCCTCCCGACCCTGCAGCCAGCTCTCCCCCACGTCTTCTGGTGGGGCTCGCTGTGGCGCCGACGCGATGGAGGAGAGGCGTGGGTGTTCCTTCCCGCCTAGCGCGGCAACAGAGGCGGGGTACAAGGCTGGAGGGCGAGTCGTGCGCACGGAGGCGACCACAACGGGAAGATCCGAATCATCTTTTGCCCACATTTGTGGCGGTGGTGCGTTATGTTGCTTGGCCTTCTTTGCTTCCTTCTTCGGCTCTGACTTGGCCCGCTGCGCGTTTCCGCCGCCGAGACGTTTGGCCGCGCGTTCTCGTTCCTCTTGCAAGCAGCGCTGCATGACGTGATCGCCGCTGGGGGACGTCACGTTGAGCAGCGCCGCCGCGGGGTCCTTCGCTTCCGCAATCTCATTTCTACCCTTCTCCACGTCTTTAATGAGCCGCTTGTCCGTGTTAAGCGTGGCGGGGGTGCGCAGGTGGAATAAGCAGCGGAGCTGGTGTTCCTGCCGCCCGCCCCCCCCACCCCGGCCCGCCGGGCTGTTGACCGACACGGAGGGCTCAAAGTAGAAGACACGGAACTCGTGTACCAGCTGTATGAGAGGGATGCACGATGGGCTGTACAGAGAGACAGGCCGGCGGAGCATCACCACCGCGGTGCTGGCCTGCATGGAGCGAAGGAACTCCGGTGCGGCGAAGTGTCGAACAAGAAGCTCCTGGGCCCCAGACAAAATGCTATGCAAGGGAGCGCCACTGAAGCGCTGTGGAAGTGCCTCCAGCTCCGCCGTCAGCAGCCACCCGTCCTTCGTTTGGACTGAGATCGCCAGCAACCCCGGCGACCTCGACCGGGCGTCTTCTGGGCGGAACGTTGGAAGGACGACCCCACGAGCATTCCCGGCGCCGCCCCTCGCGAGTCTGGCCGCGAGGCGTGAGGAGTACATGGCGCTGCAGCGCACTTGAACGCCATCCGCCTCGCCCGCCCCTTCCAGCAGCATCGACCCAGCCGCCAGCGCCGCGGCGAGGCGCTGCTGCTCGCGAAGGGCGTCAGAGGTCTTGCTGGCCGCGGCGGAGGGTTGAGCTTGGCCTTTCACGGCCAGCGGCCCACCGATGGTGCTGTTGGCCGAGAGTGTCGGATCCAGCTCTGCCGCGGCGAGGGCTTCCAAACGCCGTCGCCGCATAGTGATGCCACCCCAGCTCCGGTCTCGCACCGCTGCCCCGAATTCAAGTGTGCTGGAGATGGCCGCGGGGACCAGCACTTCCTCTAGCGTGTTGTGCGTGGCGTTGGTAGCAACGGGCTCGCCGTGGAGCCACAGGGCGTACCCTGTTACCTTAAACCGGCGCTGGTGGTCCATCACCCCGTGCAGTCCCATGCGGTGCGCTTCCCCACGAAGGGCCTCCTGGGTCTGCCCGCGGACCTGTTGAAGGAATCGAGGGTGAAATCGAACGGCGGAGTGCCGCTCGGTGCACAGTTGACGGACCTCACTCCGCTTCGCACGCCACCACAGGACCCTGCTCGATTCCTTCCCTCCTATTCCGTCACCATCCCCACCGCTGCCCCACGTGCCGAAGCCGGGTGTAGGGGCGCCTGAGCCGGACGGCGTTGCGGTGTTGGCACGATCGAAGAGGGGTACGAGGAGCTGCAGCTGCCGCTCCATGGAATGCTTGACAGAAAAGAGCAGCGATGAGGTGAAGGGCGGTGGTTTGGATGGGGAGGCGGGTACGGCTGTGTAATCCGTCTTCAGCCGCGCATCCAGCGGGAGGTAGAGCGGTAGGAACTGCTCCTCCTCTAGAAGGCCGGGGGACGACACGGGAGGCTGACTGGGGTCCCGCGCGCTGGCGGCCAGAGTGCTGGGGACGGCGTAGCCCCGCACGGCTGTCGCCAGAAGCCATGGAACCAGCGCGTCGCCCATCAAGCGATACACCGCGGGGGGTACCACACAGGAGAAGACGTACCTCTGCTCCTCCACAGGGAAGGCGACGTACTGCCTGGAGCCGTCCGCCCGCACGGCGTAGCCCACCGCCGTCGCTGCACTGCTGCCCGGTGAAACGGCCGCCGCGGCGATCTGTGTGTGGCTGCTGTTGGTACTACTGGTAGGGTGGAGGGGCCCGACGGTGGCGGCATCGGCTGCAACGCGTGCGGCGTACGCCGAGACGTAGGAGGAGGGGGCGGTGATCCCGCTCGAGGCATCGCGTGCGTGCTGTGAGAGGGGCTTCCCATACGCCACTTCCGACAGGAATGTAGCGTTGACGTAGGTGAGGGTGTCGCCGAGCTGTAAGGCGGGGTCGTCTTCTTCGGTGCGCCGGCGTTCATCTTCCTCCTGCACGCGCTGCCACTGTACCTCACGCTGGTGGAAGTCCCGCTCCTGCTCCGCGCGCAGCTGCGCGGCGGCAGCGGCCTTGGACTTGGATTTCTGCTTGAGGGCCTCCTCCGGCACCGGTGGGGGCGGAACGGGAGCACCGCCGGAGAGCGGAAGGCGAGCGGAGGCGCGAATGAACACCGCAGCCTCAGAGAGAGGGGAGCCGGCGACGGCGGCGGCCTCTTCAGCCTCGGCAGCGGCGACGCTCTGTGGCGAGGTGGACTTCCGCTTCGTGCTCGACCCCCTCGCTGGGGTCTCCTCCTTACCAATGGATAAAGGGAGCAGAGAGAGCTGCAGGAGCTCTGCGGTGGCGGTGGTGGGGGGCGGCCTCGACATGTGCCAATCTATATTTATGCTCTATACGGGTACTCCGGTAGTCTACTGGGATCCTTGGGCCTCTCTCGCCCACTCTCTTCACTGCCCGCGCGCTTTTTTTTTTCTTGCTCTTTCTTTTCTTATTATTATTTTTGTTTTTTGTGTGTAATGGCTCTGGATGTTTCGGCTTCAATCCTTCAGGATGGGCACGCACGACGCGGATGTACACGCGGATGTACAGGAACTAAAAAGAAACAAAACAAAAAAATTGAGTAGTAAAGCGTGTAAGAACACACAAACAAAATGGGAAACAAAAAATAAAACAAAAAAGAAAGAAAGAAAAAAATACGACGATCCCTGCGGTATAGACAAGAAAGCAGTGATGTACGTCGTGCGAGGAAATATATACCCGCACCTACGCTTTAAAACTGAACAGAAGTAGCGCTGATCTCTGTGGCTCGTTGCATGCAATAGACGAACGCTGAAGTACAGAGGATAACCAAATATAAGAACACCAACAACAAACACCTAAAATAGAAAAAAGGTATATTAAAAAAAGAAAAAAAAAGGCAGTTCAGTTGCTCTCTTCAGAGGATCGGCTCTGTTTTTCTTTCTATCGCAGTTCTTTCCTTGATATGTTCCTTCCTTTTCCTTTCTACACTAATGCTAGTAGTATCGATACTATCGTCGTGCCGCAGGAGATCCAATCTATTGTTAGAGGCTCTTCCAGTGCAGTCGTCAAGTCCAGTCCCGGGCTGCCCTTCACACACCTCCTGATGCTTTGCTTTGACGTTTCGGAAACAATTCAACCTTTCTCCTACACGATAACACACGATGATGAGAACAGACTCCTAGAAAGTACTAGAGCTAGAAACAGGGCTCTATCGCTAGAATCAACGAAGCTTTTAAAAGATCAGAGCGAGAAATAGAGAGCAAAAATAGTATGTGTCGCACAGGCACTGGAGGTGAGAGCATCCTACATTCCCTCTCCTTTTGTTATTGTAAGTATTTTCACGAATTAAGACAAAAAACGAAGAAGAAGTGAGGTGAAGATGATCTAAACAAAAGGAAAACACCATTATGGGAGGCGCGTTGTTTAAAATGATGGGTGTCTCTTTTATAATAATAATGAAAAAGTCCTGAACACAGTGGATCTAAAAAACGACAACAACAGAAAATAATAACAATTTATCTATACAATTCTGGAGAGGACAGAAGAAGTGGTGCGTGAAAGTAAAAGTGAAGGGCTACTGAATTTGGTAAATATGCCGTATGCTGTGTGTGTGTGTGTGTGTGTGTACTACGGAAAGAAAACCTCAACCCCAACCCACTCCATCACACGCTTGCACTGGTAGCAGGGAGCCTAGGCATTCCTATCCTCGTCCTCCACACCCTCGTCCTCCTCGTCCTCGTCCTCTACTTCCGTGACAACAGCGGATGTATCGTCCGCGTCGGCCTCCTGAGCAGACCCAGAAATCGTATCCTCCACCTGCTGCCCGACATTTTCCTCTTCCGTTTCTTCTTCGGTTTCGTCGTCGTGATGGTGTTGGTCCCTCTTCTCGATGGTGAACGATGCCGCGCCATCCCCGCCACGGCCTCCCCGCTGCTGCTGCTGGCGCGCCATGGCAAGGACTCGCTCTGCCTCACGAACTTTACGGAGAGACGCCTCGAGAAAAGCCTGCAAAGGAGGGCTGGTCACCTGCACCGCAGCAGCCGCGCTGGGGGCCACCCCACTGGTTCCCTGCGCTCGCGATCGCCATCCTTCGTCTGGAGCAGCAGTGGTTGGTGTCGTAGGGATGTGGAGAGGGAGCGGTTTCCCTGTTGCGGGGGCAGCGGCGGAGGTCCAAAGCAGACTGCCACCTCCACCGCCACTACCACCATGGCCCAGCAGCTGCTGCGACGTCTCATCGCTGTTCCACAGAGATACGTGTTTCCTGCTGGTGCTGGCGGCGGTGGTGGTGGCCGTGTGGAGGTGTACCTGTGTCCGGGTGGTGGATGTGGTGGCCTGCTGCTGCTGGTCATAGCGAGGAGATGGAGATTGTGGATGGGTAAGGGCCCTCCCTCGGGGTTGCCCGATGGCGCGAGGGTGTTGACGCGTGAGGGAAGCGTTCTCTTGCACCAATGCGGCGCGGCGCTGCTGATACCACGCCACCACACGCTCCAACTGTACACTCGGCGGCTCTTGCTCCATGTCGTCGCGATGAGCAACCAGCATGCCATCATCGGCCCGGTCTAGCGAAGTTCCTCGATCCTTCACGTAAGGGGCGTACGATGGCGAGGAGCGGAGCTGAACGGAAAAGGGCCTCATCTCGTCCGCACGGAACACACCACCGGCCCCATTGGGAGAGAGGATTGCCTGCGCTCCAGTGGTGTGAGAGGGGCTGTGGCGGCGACACCAACCGGGGCCTACTGTGGTTGCGGTCAAGTGTGAAGACAAACCGGTGGTAGCGGTAAACTCATCGCGCCAGCTTTCTCGAAGGAGTGGCGCGTTCAGCTGTGGGCTGCTTGCCGACGGAGGGTGGAGGGGGAGACCAACCCGCTCCCGCCAGCCTAACAGCGTGCTACTACTGCTCTCCATGGGCTTCGGGCCTTGTGTGGCTGACACACGAGAGGAAGACGTCTGGTGCGGTGGTGGGTGGACTTCACCTGTACCAGAGCCGGTATAGGCGTAGGCAGAAGACGCCCAGCTGTTCCTGGATGGTGCGGTGGACGGCCGTTTTGCTTGAGACGACGCTGTGCCTGCTGATTCTCTTCCGCCTCCCTCCCTTGCCTCACTGCCGGTGGACTCGAGGCGGCTGGGACGATTCTGGCGTTGATGTGGATGCGAGGAACTGGTAGAGGCATTACGGGGGTGGTGGCTCCCCCGGCGTCCGTCTTGTGCGGCCTGCGGCGGCTGAAACCTTTTCAAAGTCCCTCCGCTGCCTCGGCGTCCGCGAAGAGATCGTATCTCGAGCGGATGCTGCGTGCTAGAGTTCAGCCTGGATGGGCGAGTCACGGCTTCTAGATTCTCCGCTGCCATCGCAATCCCGTGGCCGAATCGCTTCAACTGCAACGCGTCGATCTTGCGCTGCTCGTACAGCTGCTGCAGCGCGGCGTGGAGGCTGACGGTATCCTTCATCATGTTCATCATGCAGCTAACATGTGTGGCAATGAGGTCCTCAGGGAGCTGCTGCTCCAAACACATATCCATAAAAGAGAGCAAGAGAGAGCTGTCTTCCGGGTCCTGCGGCACACCATCTTCCTCCTCACAGCATGTAGCAAGGGCCCCGCCAGTAGGGCTCTCTATAGATGCTTGAGAAGGCGCATCCTGTGGCTGCTGGGATACCGACGGCACGTCTTCCCTCTCCTCCCTTTCATCCTCTCGTTCTTTTATTTCATTACTCTCGTCCAGTTGAAGCTGTGAGCCAAAACTGTTGTCCACCGCCCCCCGGTAATGCTTCTGCTTCGCCGTACTTGCTGGGGTGACCATCAACCCCCCGACACTGTGCCGAGTCGCTGCCTGGGCTCCACTACTCCCCGTACGCAAGAGCGACGACGCATCGTTGGACGAACGCTCGCCGGTCTGCAGCTGCTGTGGGCTGTTGTTACCCTTCGAAGTAGCCAAGGGCTCCTCCTCCACCACCTGTTCCTCTTCTTCTGCTTGTTCATGCTCGTCATACTCGGCTGCTTCGCGAGCCACGACGTTCATCCACTCCCTCTTGGCGTGCTGCAGCAGCGTCCTGGCGTCGATGGGGCTGCCCCACATACCCGTCGCGCCTACAGCAGGGAAGTCTCCCACCGGCACGTTTTCCCACTCTAAAGGAAAGCGCCGCGGCGCGGGTGCGGAGGGGCGGGAAGAGCAGCTGTTCGTCGCTGCGGTACTAGTGCTCCTCGCCGTCTGACGGCCCTCGCCGGCGGCATGGTCCCCACCTGCACCGAATCGAGAGGAGGAGGTAACACGGGAGACCGAGGAGGGCCGCGCGGCTGCACTTGCAGCACCTCCCTCCAGTAAGGCAGAGGTCTTTGCCTTGAGGGCCTCCCGCGGTGTGGGATAGACGCGACGAGGGTGGGCAACGGCTGCGGTAACAGCGGAGCGGTAGTGCTGCTGTAGCAGGTGATAGTGTGCCTCGAGGTCAGAGATACCCACGCCAGGGCCCGCGGGTGCTGCCGTGGCACCCGCACGGCTCCCCCCACGCCGGCGTGGCTGGGCGCTTAGTGTTTCTTCATCAAGCGTCGCTGCTCCTTCTCCGCCTTCTTCGGTATTCGGAGGGTGGCTTAAAGACGTTCTGCTGGGCGTGGTTGGACCTGGCCTTTTCTTCTGACGGGAGCTGGCGTAGTACTGCGGGTTCCCCAGCCGCGTTGCGCGGTCCTCTTCCCAAAAAGCTTTCCCTCCCGCCGCTGCAGTTGAATGACTTATGTCAACAGCCTCCTCGTCATCCTCTTCCATCTGCTCCATATCCTCCTCCTCCTCCTCCTGCTCCTCCTCCCATGTTTGGTTCATCACTGTATCGGGATAACGCAGCGCCGCTTCCGCCATCGACACCGCCGCCGCAGCGCTGGTGATGGGGATCGATTGATGCTGGTCTTGGTCGACTGGATCTGGGGATCGACATGGACGCCGGGAGTGCCAGGAAGAAGCTCCTTCCCTGCGATCGCCGCTGCTCTCCTCGTCCAACGGAATTATAGAGATGCCGGAGGAGGTGGCCACGGAGAGGCGTGGCGCCCCTCGTCGAGACATAACGAGGGAAGAACTCCGCTCTTCTCTGTTCTGTCTCTCTCTCTCAACCACACAAACACACACACACAGAGAGACTCACACACTCTCTCTAGATAGAGAGCAGACCAAGTACGGAGAGAGTATCGTGTACGAGAGATAGAACAGGAAGCTAAATACGAACAGGAAGGCTGTCGCACGTTACTTTTTGGACTCTCGTGTTTGACTTCTTCCCGAGCAAAACAAAAGAAAAAAGAAAAAAAAGAGAAAAATGGAAGAGGAGGGAGACACCTGAGCGTCGTGTTCTATTTGCATCAGCAACGAGTAGATGCATGTATCATGCCTACAAAGACACACACACAGAGAAAGAGAGAAAAATAGGGTATCTCAACCGGAATATATATATATAAATATAAGTTGATCATCTTGTTTGTCAGGTGTGAAGAGGTGTGTGCGTTGTGCCCATATCCACCTCCATAAACACACCGTAGCGCAGGCACACACACACGCACACAAACGTAGATCTAGTAGTACTCCTCTACCAGCCCACTGGTACTTTGTTGAATCGCCACGGCCTTGCGCAGTAGCCCCGGAACATCTAAACGAGGGAGATGACGGAGGCGATACAAGATCTCCTCGCGATCGCACTCAATCAATTCCTCCGTCAGCTCCATCAAGATCGCCAGGCACACGTACGGGTGAAGGGGAAAGCCTTGATGAGTGGAGACATCGGCCAGATAGTGGTCCCACAGAGAGAGCAGGTCCCCTTGATGAAGCACAAAACCCGTGAGGAGAGAGCTTAGGATATCTGGTACCCAGTCCGAGACGGTAACTTGCTCCCGATAAAAGTGCTTGTACAAGGGCGCATTAACGGCCCGGAAGAGCATCAAGAAATTGCCGCAGTGATGCTGCTTGCAGGTGCTGTCCTGGAGAATGTTACGGTGATGGGTTAGCACATGCACCAAGGCGCGCGCGCAGAAGAACAGATCCTTGGCGGTGTTGAAGATGGGTTCCAGTGGGAGCGTGAGGTGAATGACCTGCAAAAAGGACTCCAACGTCATTTCGCTGAAAGACATTTGCAGCGCGGCGAAGACGAGCATCATCTTCTGCCGCCGCTCGCGATCCGTCGCGGGCGCAGCGCCGGCCATCACCGCAGCGGAGGCGGCGGTGCCTGGTGCGGCGGCGGCGGCGGTGGTGCTCGCGGCTCCAGTTCCGGCAGCGGCGTGTGCCGCGGCTGTTCCCGAGGAGGAGGAAGAAGGATACATAGGCATCCTCGCGTCAGGATCGAGCGGGACCGAGTCGGGGCAGCTGCTGTAGCGATTATGCACTGTCTGCACGACCACCTCCCAGGCCGTTCTTGGATTTACCTTCATTGGTGCATCCCCCCACTCGGCGAGCGCCGCCGCTGCCCATGTGGACGTCCCCGAAGGCGCGTCGGCGAAGGCCATCCATCTCGCACACACCGCCGACATCCGTGGCCCCTCCCCTGGCGCGCCGCGCACCAGCGGGGCCCGCCCACGCGCTCCACTTTCTCCGCCTCCCGCTCCACCTGGACTTCCCGGACCGATCGGCATGACGCCCTTGAGCGGCCAGGGATCGGTAAAGCAATTGCTATTGGAATACAGCGGGCCCGTAGCGAGGCTCATGGCCGCGGCGGCTCGTCGCTGCGCGCTGCCTGCGTTGTACAGGCCTGCTCCGAGACCTCCAAGCAGTGCCGGCTCACCGCCTGGCCGAAGGGTCAGGAAGGATCCAAGACCTTCCTCCCCTCGCTGCTGCTGCTGTAGGAGTACGTATCCTCCGGAGGTCGGCCCGACACGTATATGCCCTGTGTGCTTCCACTTCTCGTGGGCCAAGACGAGCGAGCGGAACTCCTTGTCCTGGTCGCGCTCCACCATCATTTCGCTGGACTTGTCCCCGAAGGTGACACCGAGGAGGTAGCGGTACACGGTGCCGCGGTACATGGCTGGAATGCCTAGCCGAGAGGCCTCGCGCAGCTTGAACATGTTCACCGCCACTTCCGCATCTAGTATTTCTTCGAACGACATCGCTGGTGAACACACGGCACGGCAAAAAGAAGGCCCACACCAGCTCCTCTCTCAACCTTGGAGATAGAGTTGAGGAAGAATAGGGAAGCCGTTCGACCAGTGAGCAGCGAACATCCAGGAAAAAAAAAGAAAAAAATAGAGGGAAAACAAGTATGATTCATAGATATGAAGTGATAAGAAACTGCTGCCTTTTTTTAAAAGGAGCAGCAGATGATGTCGTACATGTATTCATCCCCTCCCAGGAGATGGCGAGGCTCCTCCCCCGCCATTAGGCACGAGAATCTGTTCATAAAACTTCTTTTTTTTTTTTGAGTTGATTGATTGTTTTATTTAGATGTGATGAACATGTTTTCCTTCCTTTTTTTTTTTTAGTTTTAAGTTTGTGGAGATTTTTTTTTTAAGAAAAGAATTAAACACATACACACACAAGCCACTCACACACACATACACGAAATCGCACAGAACAAAATATCTCTTGGGGAAAATCTCTCCGCGGCGAGCTCCGTTTATCCACCACTTACGATTATTTTTTTATTTTTTATTTCTTCTTGGTTGTCTCTCTTCCTTCCTTTTTTGTTAAAAAAAAAAAGGATAATACAACGGTACCCACTAAGAGAAAATAAAATATAATTACCAGCTGAAAGGGAAGAGACTGAGATGGCTGGGATATCTTCATCACTTCTTCTTTTTTTGTGTGTGTGTGTGTGTTTCTGGTTCCACAGGAAGGAGCTTATGGTTTTCTGTCCGGGCGCTGCGCAGCGCCAGCCAACGGAACCGAAAAAGGAAAAAGAAAAAGAAGAAAGAAAACAGAGAAGAACGAGGCTGCGTACCAGCTGGGGAAAGAGCAGGTCTATTTCCTTTGCAGCATCGTTGTCGAGCCCGGAGGCCCTTCCGTCCAAAATTGCAAACTGCTTCCTTCATTCCTTCTTCATCTATCTTCCATAAACAATATATTGGTGTTGCTGTGCTCCTGCGTGGCTCTCTCTTTCTCTCGTTAGGCGATATTGCGCTCGCGGAAGGCGTGCTCCACAAGATTCTGCGGCATCTGCCACACGTGCTCCTTGATCGCCGTCGAGAGCTCCTCCTGGAACAGCCGCTTGCTCTCCGCCAGCAGCTCCGTCTTCTCCGCCTCAAACGTATCCGCGTCGCCGTAGTAGTGGTCCGCTATGATTTGCTTCTCGGAGGAGAGACAGATGAGGTTGAAGGCAGAGAGCAAGATGCCGGTAGAGAAGACGGGCCATAGGCTCGCCTTCACAATCTGGTAGGCGGTGCTGGTCACATGGATCATCGTTTGTACCTTCGCCCGTGCGTTCAATCGTTCCAGCGTGGCACTGAGGCCCATTATTGTTCTGCCTAGAGAAGAAAGCAATAAAAAAAATAAAGAGGGGCTAAAGGAAACTTAGAACGCCTATAAGCTGAGCCGAAACACACAAAGCTGTTCCCTGTCTTGCTTACGGCCGTGTATCACAGACAACAACAAGAATGAGAGACACGATGATGAGGAAACGAGAGTGGAACAGTTCAGCGGCGCATTCAAGCGCTGACAGAAAATAAAGTTTCTCATCGCGTTCGGGAGCTGAAAGCGATGAGAATAACGGAGATGGAACCGTAAGACGATTCCTCTTGTTTTATTTACTGCTGTTCATTTTTTTTTTCTTTTGGTTGAATCTCTGTGTCATGAAAGATGTGAGAGCCAAAGACCCTAGTACCATCCTCCTTGTGAAACGATACTCGAAGACATGGTACACACCTACACGCTCTTGGCGGTCATGAACCAGCACCAGGGAGGGCTCGCACACACTCCTTGTACTGGACTTTTTTTTTTTTAGTCGTACAAATCGACCACAAGAAACTTATTACCGCAGGAGAGCACCCCGAATTCCTTCTCGCGGCTGACACTCCACAGCAATGGGACAACAGCCCCGCCACCGCTGCTGTCACCGACGAATGCTGGGTCCACCGATACCTTCAGCACCGCTGGGACCATCTCGTCTTCATCAGCGTCGTTGTCTTCATCGTCTCTCTCCTCATCCTGTGCGGCGTGGCGCCCTTCTTCGTCGCCCGCTGCTCGGCTCGACATATCGACGCCCTTCTCCACTTCTGGTACGGCATCAGCCTCTTCATCGTCCTGCGACGACGACATCAGCTGCAGCGCGCCGTTGCCGTCTACCATCGCCAGAATGAGAAGACCCGAGACAGGAGCACTCTTCGCCTGCTGCTGCGGGGGTAGAGCACTGCTGCCAGCCACGTCCGGTCCCGTGAGAATCACAAGGTATTGGTTGCGTGGAAGAAGAGAGAACGCACGCGGCGTCGCAGCGTGAAGGAGAGCGGGATTCAGGGATTCATCCTCGAGCTCTACAGGGCTGAGGGCACTCGTCCCGCAGCCTTCCCACAAGTCTAGAGCAGCGCAGGACGATGGAACGCCTGACGAGGACGAGGAACCGACAACACGCAATTGTAATTGCAACTGCTTTCCTCCTGCAGAGGATGTCCCCGTCAAGATGAGGCCACGGCACACGATCCCACTGGGTGGAGCTGGCACACACCCCATCCCAGGAGCCGCTCCTTTCGAATCTTGGTTGAGTCCAGTGCCTTGCCCCTCTTCCTCCTCGTCCTCGTCCTCGTCATTGTTTGCGTCCGCGGCTTCTTGAAGGTCCGCAGGAGACAGGTATTCCCACAGCACCGCGGCCTGGCCCTGCTGCTCCTCGTCCTCCGCGGGTATCAAACACAAGCGCGGGGCAGGAGGAGTGGTGGCCGCAAACGAAGTGCATGCCCTGCGACAGACGGCGAGAGAACGCTCCAGCGCCTCGTCGAGTGTCTCATTGGGGAGCAGGGTGTAGCAGAGCGGTGGTGGCGCGCCCGGGGCGTCGCACCAGCTCACGATCCCTGCGCTGCAGCACGGGCACGCAGAGGAGGAAGGGTGAATAGGAGATGGGGGAGTCGGGGGGGTGAAGGCCTCCAACCGAGAGAGTAGTCCCTCCTTGTTGAACAGGGATCGCGTGAGGGGACTGCACGGGTTTGCGATGGCGCCGGTAAAAAGTGTGGTCGCCGATGATGCCTCGTGCAGAAGGCGTGCGGTGTCGAGCTCCCAGCACACACCCCATGGCGTCGTGCACCGGCGGATAAGCTTCGAATCCACGCCTTGAGCGACTCCTGCAGGGCCATAATCGGAGCCAGATCGGTGGTGATGAGTGAAAGAAAAGCCGCGCTGCTGCTGCTCCCGACGCAGGGCCTCTGCGATACGATGCGCGCGGTCGGCGCGCTGGAGCCACTCAAATACAAAGGGCTCCCTGTGTGAGGGGAGCGGGTCGGCGTGGTGGCGCTGCACCGGGGGCGGCGGGGGAGGATCGCCACTGGCGAAGGCGGCCGCCTCCCGAATGCGGTGGAACTCCAAAACGCGAAACAAAATCGGCTCGGCGTTTAAAATGAAGACGAGCCACTGAAGGACTTCGGTGACGATGGCTTGCTCCTGCGCGACGTGCCGGAGTAGTAACTCACAGCGATGACGAAGGGCCCCGAGGAGGTGCCGCAGCGATGGCGAAGGATTCGTCTCCCTTATGTTCCCACCATCGGCATGCATTGCATCCATTTCCGTCGACCATCTCGCGCGACTGGCGGCTCCGCTCGTCACGCTGATCTCCCCATGGGCCTTCGCGATGGCCATGGCGGTCTCGTAGCAGCCGTAGCACACGGGGACAAGATCCCGCTGCAGCATGGCGCAGGCCCGCCGGAACTCCATCTCCGCCTTGGCGATGCGGGGAACGCCCCAGCACGCTGTGATGCTCTCCGCGGATGGGGAGGCAGATGCGGCGGCCGGGTGGGCTTTGGCGAGAGGTGGAGGGTTCCCGCTGCTGGCTCCCGCTCCTGGTGCGGACGGCTGCCGGGCTGCCCTGCTAGCGCCTCGAGAGAGGCTTCCAGCGTTCTTTGAAGCGGCGCTGGCGGTTGTCGGTGGTGATGTCCGAAGAGAATGCGGCGGGGAGGAGAAGAACAGTGCGTCAAAGTACTCTGCGAGCACATCGGGGTCCCCCACATCCAGAAGGTGTTGCTTGAGAGCAGCGGCGTTTTCAGGGAGACCAACCGCCTGCAGTAGCGCCGCATAGGCTTGGTAGTAGCGATCAGTCGTGCGGCGGTAACAGCTGCTGGCGATACGATGCAGCTCCTGCAGGCAGCACTGCGCCACCATCTCAGGAGAGAGGAGGGCTCGCAGCACATCCCTCAGGGGGAGCTGAAGGAGGTACTCGTGCGCCATCCCTGCGGTGCCGGCCCGAGCCTGCTTCACCGAGGGAGGATGCAGCGGCTGGAGGATAAGGAGAAGCGAGTGATGCTCCCCCGGGTTGGAAGGGGTGACGCCCGGCAGCACGGTGCTGCTGGGGCGGTCGCGTGCTGCTGCGGTGGCCACGGTGGGGTCTAAAGGTTCCCCTAGGGCGGCAAGGAAAGCTGCTGTATCCACAAATAGATTTCCCGTGTGGGAGCAACAGGGCCCATCCGCACTGTCCTTGCTCGCTCCGTCTTCAGCCTCCTCCGCCACCTCATGCCTTGCTGAGTGCTGTTCATCACCAGAGGAGGAGCTGTGGTGGGCCACCACGGCCATATGCCGTACTCGAACCCCTCCAAAGGCGAGCTCTCCGCTCCCGTCCACCACGTCGTCCCCCACCACTGTGCCCCGCGTCGATGGCACGGTGGGAACGGTGAAGGGCATATGGGTGGGCAGCGACCAGCGGCAGGCGAACACCTCGTGCAGCCCACCAAGGACGATACTCAAATGACCCACTTCATCGAGAATAAAGAGTAAAGACACTGTGTTGGGAGCATCCGGCGTCGTGGGGTCGATAAAAGGCGCATCGGTGTCCCCAGCGGCGGCATCGGCGCTGCTGCTGGGTGTCCATCCGCCGCCGTGAAGCGGCTGCACGAGCTCCTCCAGCAGGAGGGAGGAGAGCAAGCCGGGGTAGAGTGGCAAGCAGGTATCCCGCCCTGCGTGCTGGTGAAAGAGGATCGTCGGGTAGGGAGAAACGATGCGGGCCCAGGACATGGCCACCACGGGACAAGCAGCAATGGAGATGGAAATGGGGGACCGCACCGCGTAGAGCTGCTGGAGCACACGCCGTGGTATGTGCCCATCCTCTAGGGTATCCGCCGGCCCATTTTTTGAAGTTTCCTGCTCCTCCTCCTCCTCATCTGCGTTGTCATCGTCGTCCTCCGCATCATCGTCTTCCTCCGCCGCGCTGGCAGCGCAGCGGTACACCTTCTTATCCAACGGGGCTCCTTTCGGCACTAGACGGCGGATCAGCTCACCCGTCTCCACGTCGAGGAGGAGAATCGTACCGTGAGGCAGCGACAAGACAAAAATACGGCCGGCGGGGGACCAACAGGCGGACAGGCTGGAACCCGTAGGCGTGGCCGCGGCGCTGCTGCTGCTGCTACACGTGCTGCTGGTGCGCTGCGCGTTGCCAGGGGCGGCTCGATACAACGTGTTTGGGTCTAGCCCAAGACGGCGAGTGAGCACGGGGGCCATGGTGGTAGAGCGGAACACAATCACCTGGCGGGCCGTAACAACAGCGATAAGGTACATGCTGGGGCAGGCGGAGAGCAGCAGGATCGGCTCCGACAACGTCTTGCTGTGGAGGAGCTTCATTTTTGTTTCTTAACAAATATAGATATAGATATAGATATAGATGGAAATTAAAAGGGGTGAATAAATTCTAATGGGGGTGAAGAAAGTCTTACTTGCGAAGAAGAAGATATCACTATGTCGTAGGGGTAGGGAGGGGGGGCGGCACCTACGTTAGTTAGTTAGTTCCCACCTAGTACGTACGTGTGAGCTCGCCTTTTACACACTTGACAGTAGAGTACGGCTGCTGCTTTTCCTTCTTTGGTTCGCTTTCACCGTAGCGGAGAATCGCTGACGGTCCGATCAATCGATGAAATAAAAAACTCCGCCCGGTGGGATGTGCGGATTCAGAACACTTCCTTCGAAAAGGATAGAGCAAACACACACGCTATGCTAGGGCAGCACAATATTAGTAACAATAATAAGTGACAGAGTACTTATATAAAGTTCACGGAGTAATACTGGATTAGCACGCGCTATGCTGACTTACTAATCTTCTACTTCTTTTCTGCTTCGTTAATTCAGCGATAGAAATGATGATTTAGTGCTCCACAAGGCAACAAACAAGACATCCGAAATAAATGAGAAAAATAAAAATAATGAGGCACACAACAGAGAAAACGGAAGAGAGAAAGAAAGGAAGGCATCAACACTACCGACAACTATAATGTTCAACGGTGTTGCTGTCATCCCACTCGTACTTTACTTTCTTCTTCTTATTATTATTATTATTATTACTTCTTGTTATTGTTGTTTCTTCTCTTTTGTTAAAATCGGATTATTTAATCGAGAAAACATGGAGATACACTACGAATACGAAAGGACCAATCCACTCTGTTCACCTCATGTAATTCCAAATTCTAACTCGCACAGGACACCTTCACCGTACTATTCCACCCACTTGATCCATATGCCGGTGCATTCCGGAAGTACCGTCGCGCGTGTCGATTCCATCTGCTGTGCTACCTCTCGTCCAAAGAAGAAGCGGGTGAACGCCACCGCTTCATCGCACGTGCGAAATTTGTAGTCGGTGCGTACCCAAACCCGTTCGAATCCCCAGTGCTCCTCTAGGCGCTTGGGCAAGGTACTCTGCCGTGAGGGCGTCTCCACCCCGTGGCCCAGCGTTTCGATCACCAGAATCGCCGACCGCCCCTTCGGAGGAACGGCGACATCCGTCCACGGTGTTGAAGTAGATTCATGTGCCCCTGATGCTTCAGCAACGCGTCTCGGGTGTGCTAGCTGTCGCTCGGTGTCGCCGCTCCTGCCTTGGCCGGCATTCCGCTTCTTCTCGCGGTTAGATTTGAGATGGTCCACCATGTTCTGCAGTACTGTGTCTGTGGTGGCATGCCACTTCGCTCCTCCCCACTGCTGCCGCTGCACATAACTCAGCGACCAAGCGCACACCATCAGATCGCAGGCTGGGGCGTTGGATAAATCTAGAAATCCATCGTGAATATCTTCATAGCTTACCGGGCGAAGACATATGCGAAGGGGAAGCGCCAGAGCGGGAGGGTCCTGGGGCACCACAGCCCGCAGAACACCCGCTACATCCTCGCTGCCTGCCGAAGGTAGAATCTGTACCTCCGTGCGATACCACGCTGGGGAAGAACACGGCACCGCCGTATCCGGGCCTGAGGAGTGCAGCAAATTAGTTTCCTCCAGCTGCCTGTCCTCTTCCTCTTCACGGAGTGGGGCAGCGCCGGCGGCACGAACCGTGTTGAGGAGACAGCGAGGCAGCATATTGGCCTCCTTGTCGTAGGCGATCACATCAGAGACGGCGGGGTGCCGCGCTAGCATCTCCTCAATCCGACCTGTGCCACAGCCCACGTCCATTACACGAAGCGCGGCGGAAGACGAAGCACCGTACTGCACGGCGGCAGCAGGGCTTATCGTGGCCAGCTGCTTTCGCTGCCGCTTTCGTCCTGTGGCGACATCGACCGGCTCCTCGCCCTCATCATCGTCGATACTCTCGTCGAGGTAGTTGCCCGACGCTGCTGCGATACCATCGAGCACTCTGTGGAGGTACTTCTCGACTAAGGAGCAGTCGTGGTGCCGCATAAAGGACTCGTACGCCTCGGGAAATCGGCGGTACATCTCCAGCGTTCCGACCTTGAAAGGTGGCGGTACGGTGATAGGACGTGTTGGAGCGGCCGCTGAACCTCCACGCCGCTGCCGGACCGCCTGACCTTCCTCCCAGGCCGATCGCACGGCCTCCTGCAGGGAGGGCGTCAGGAGACCAGACGTGCCGCATACGGGAATCTGTGCCACGCGCTCTGAAGGCGAACACACCGGCGGCGTTGGCGTCGCCGGGCGAGTGGTAGGGCTAGCAGAACAACCGTTGCTGTTCTTGTTCTGACGTCGTAATCGCCGCAGTTCGCGTCTAGAGAGTTGAGGGGCTATAGAAGGATCAATGCTGCTGCTGGTCGTACCCGTCGTGTGATGGTGGTGAGGCGAGCGTGTCGTATGCATTGTGTCAGAGGGCGGTGCGCTAACTTCCTCTTCACCTCGTTGGCGTGAGAACTCGTCCATGTTCTACTGCTGTAAGAGGTAGGTTAAGAGAGAGAGGGGGGAGGTACCTCAACATGAAAATGGAAGAGCAACAACAACAAAAAAGACCATTCATAAACCGAGTGAGAGCGGGAGAGCGGTGAGGGATTCGAGGAAGAAAAACAAAAACAACGCCTTCCGCTTCTGGGGAGGTGGTGGGCATGCCGAGATGCGGAGTCGCGACTGTGCCATAGAGATGGAGAAGACACGAC
Source organism: Vickermania ingenoplastis (assembly GCA_010157825.1). NCBI lineage: Eukaryota > Euglenozoa > Kinetoplastea > Trypanosomatida > Trypanosomatidae > Vickermania > Vickermania ingenoplastis. The sequence goes on along the minus strand of VFSE01000211.1, from coordinate 422,203 downwards.
ACACCTCCCATAGTTCATTTTTTTATTCTTTTTCGGAGTCTTCTAAGGTTGTGTCATCAATAAAGAATAATAAGTAATAACAATAGAAAGGTAATATGATCTAATAGCGAGTAAGTAGTGAGACCTACAGAAACAACAGCACGACTGCCATCAAAACAACCCAACTTTATACTCATCTTACCAGCCCATCCATCTATCTTATCTATCGCATGCGATGCAGCAGTGTGCGTTGCTTTCGCCAGGCGAGTTCTTCTCGCCGCACCATTGCAAACAGAGCGCGATCCACGAGCTTGGTATCAAACCCCATCCTCGACATCTCGGACAGCAGGCGGTTGTGTTCCACAGTAGCGCCGAGGGCGACACGCCGCCGCAACGCCTCCTCAATGCGCAGGATGAAGTCGTTCTGAACCTCAGTCAGGGACTGATCCACCACCCCGCTGTTGATGGCATCGACGGTAGCGACTTTGAAGAGGCGAATTGCCTCCTCGGCGTCGGCGCGGCTCGCCATGACATCTAACCGCATCTTCGCCTGAGACTCCGTGATACGCACAAGACTCTCTAACTGGCGGGCCGTGATTTGAATAATAGGAGTGGCGTTGCCGCCGCCGCCGCCACCACCCTTAGATCGATGCCCACCAAAGCTGGGAGCCGCGGCGCTCCCCTTGAGGGAATCCAGAGTCTGCTTGTGAGCGTCTCGACGCACTTGAACGTAGAAATCCAGCAGAACGGCCATCGCCTCCTCGGATATGGTCGGGAAGCACGTGGCCCGGGCAAAGGAGATGTATTTGGTCATGAAGCCGCGGTCCAGGGTGTTCGCTTCCCCTTCTGCATTTTCCGCCGTGGCTACGGCGGTAGTTTGCTGCCCCAGGTGCCGCCCGGAACGTGTGGCAGCGCTGGAGGCCCCCTTGTGGAGCCCGACCACATGATGTGCCAGGCGGTTATCGGTTTCAGGGTTCCGCGGGTCGATCACTTTAAAAATCAGATCAAAACGAGACAAGATCGAGCTCTGGAAGTCCATTTGATCCTCATTGGAGCGGAGCGGATCGTAGCTGCCGAGCGTGGGGTTTGCTGCAGCCAGCACCGAAGTGCGGCTGTTGAGCATCGTGGTGAGGTTCGCCTTGGCGATGGAAATCGTCTGCTGCTCCATAGCCTCGTGGATGGCGACCTGATCCTGGTCCCGCATCTTATCAAACTCATCAATGCAGACGACCCCACCATCCGCAAGGACCATGGAACCCGCCTCCAAGGCAAACTCTCCATTTCCATTGGACACCACCGAGGCCGTCAGACCCGCAGCGCTACTTCCCTTGCCAGAGGTGTAGATCCCAATAGGGGCCACCTTTTCGGTGAACTTGAGGAGCTGCGACTTGGCGGTGGACGGATCTCCCACCAAGAGAACGTTCATATCTCCTCGCAGATAGTTACTGCCTTGGCGTTTGCGTGTGCCGCCGAAGAGGAGACATACAATAGCCCGCTTCTGATCCTGCAGGCCAAAAATAGCCGGGTCGATGCTGTTGGTGAGGCGCTGGTATACTTCTCCACTCTTGGCAAAAGCTTTGAAGGATGCTTCTTCTTCGGGCTGCCACGACAGCACGGAGCGAGAGTGAACTCGAGAGGAAAAGGTATGGTTCACACTGACGACGGATGCCGCGCTGTCCTTGGCGGAGAGATACATGAGGCCAGCAGAGCGCAGGTACTGTGCTCGCAGTCCAGCCGCCCCGCGGCCGCCGCCTCGCTTACTCCCTTTGGACATCATACCGCCATCCCCACCTCCACGGTGCTCTTGAACCGAGACGATGCCGGCAATCTGCACCCTCGACCCCGGGCAGACGCGATCGACGAGATACCGATCCAGCACCACCGTCACATGCCGTGGCAGCTCACCAGTAGGGACTTCCTCGGGCAGTTCCTGCAGCTTGAGCACCTGCTGGTCTTCGTACTGGCACTCCATGGGTAGCACCACGTACGGATTAGGTCGACAGCGCTTCGAGCCTCCACCACCGCCCGGCGCCACACCGCCACCAAGACCCCCTGCACCTGCCGTACCGTTGTTCTCCAAGCAGTGCTGTGGGAGAACGAGGCTTCGCCTGCCCGAGATGAATGTCTTGCTACGGCAGCTGGTGCACTGAATGGCCGCTCTTGTGCAGCGGTGGTGCGAAGGGCTCACTTTCACCACGATACCCGACACGCAGACCAACTTTGCAACGGGGGCCTGTGCTAAATGCCGGAGAGATGTTGCCGGAATGCCCCAGAATATCTGTACTTGAATCGTGTTGCTCGTGGCTCCACCCCCAAGAACCGCCATGGAGGCTGGTGGCAGCAGCTTGTGCTGTGTGGCCACCTCCCATACCGCCTGCTCCAGCAGTGGAAGCGTCGAGACCGGGCTGCTCTGCACCGCCTGGCCCAGGAGGGAGCTGAACTGCTGGAGGTGGGCCATCTCCACCTCGAGAAAGAAGGAACCGGCAGCGAGGTTCTCCTGCAAGATGCGCATGTACAGAAAGTCGTTGTGAATACGGAAGTTGGTCAGGAAGTCGTGGGCGAGCAGCCGAACATCGGCGGCGGCCTCGGCTTGCGAGAGCCCTTCCCCCCCTGCGCCGCGCCCGCCAAACGCAGGAGGGTTCCCCGCCGTCACGTACACCTGCCCCACATCGCTCTCCATGACAGTACAGCCAGCTCCCACGTGCGAGCTGGTTGGCTTGTTCTTGAGCAATCTGACGGATCCCCCCCCCCCCAAAAAAAAAAAAAAACAATAATAATAATAAAGGAGTTTAAAAATAAGTTCAAAGGGAAGAGCGAGAGAGAGACAGGAAGCAAGTAGACTACGGATGCCCTAGAGCCGCGCACGGTGCAGGTAAAGACAAGCCAAAGCATCCATCGACTCTTGTGGATCTTCTACCTTACCAAAGATCATAATAAAGAAGAGAGGTTTTTATTACGCTTCTTTTTTTTTCCTTTTTTTGTGTCTGTACGTCTGTCGTTAGAGTTACCCCTGCACGCCTACCCGACCCCTTACGGGCCCCCTTCTTCCCTCTCCCATGGCTTCACATCCGGGTAGAACTTAAAAGGTGTCTTCTTGTCCAGCAATAAATACCCTTCCTTCATATCCACAAGGCCATGCAACCACATCTCCTCAAGGAGCGGCAGCAGCCACAGGCTCACCGCTTCGACGACCGAGTATGGAAGATGATGGAACGCCACCAAATCCGCAATCTTCAGCTGCCGCGGCTTCTCGCGTGGGGCGTACATGAAGAACTTCACGACCATCAGCAGCTGAATGCGAAGGCGGAGATACTGCAGGGGATTGTAAATTCCGGTTTGAACGTAAAAAACGGAGTTGTGCCGCAGTGCCACATCGAGGAGTGGAAGGCTAGCTGCCTTCACAGCCACGATGACATCAAGCAATTCAACAGGGGACCAGTCGAGCTCATCCTCTGACGTCGTTCGCTCTTGCTGGCCATCACTCGGGACCTCGGATGTGCAGACGTATCCACGCGCCAGCTGTGCTGCGAGCAACTTGAGTTTGAGCAATCTACGACTCTGGCGCTCTTCCGGACCGTCCCCGCACAAGGCCAAGGCGGTAACGAGCAGCTGCACAACTCTTTCCAGCACCAGCGGCGTGAGCGACCCCTTGAGCAGTACGTCCGCCCGTTGGAAGCACAGGTAGCACCGCTCCTGTCGGGCGCTGGGGAACAGCGTGTGGAAACTTTCAACAAAGTTGTCCATCTTGTTGTTGAGCGGCACATCTGCCGCCAGCATGTCCGCGATGAGGTACGCCACCGCCAAGACCAGCGGTCCAGCTTCGTTCTCCTGCGTCCCCACAATCGGGTCTATTTCGAAGATAACGGTGTCTGCACCTCCTCCTCCAACCCCATCCGCGTCTGCGGTACTCCGCTCGCGGCGCTGGACGACCACTCGACGACTCTCCAGCCGCTTCATCAGCACGGCGAAAAGTTTTGGGGTGACGGTTTTGGCAGCCGACACGACGTCGCAGACATCAAAATATCCCTCGGCTCCCGCCTCGCTCGCCGCGGCACGGTGATGAAATTCGAACACCATGCGAGAGCGCTGCAGCAGCACCGGCAGTAACCGCGCTGGGGGCAAACCACTCATCGGATCAGCTGCGCTTGTTTCCTCTGGGGCAGCATACAAGGCCAAAACGATATCGTAGAGTTGATTCGCGAAGACGCACGCGTCACGCAACGCCCTTCCGGGCCGCTGCCGCCAAGAGTCCTGCAACAAGCGCAGCTGTGGATCGATTTTTTTAATGGTACTGCGGCTCGGCGCAACCCCATGCAGAACGTCTTCTAACGTGGTCATCATCGAATTGAGCCACGTACCCAAGAAAAAGGCCGTCACCCACTGCGGCTTGTGTTTTCTTGCCAGAGAAGGAGACGCGTTTCCTTTACGATTGCGCTCCGCCTCGTCCCACACCGTGGAGAGCTCCTCCAGAAAGGTTCGAACGTCACCACGAATGCTCAGAGCTCCCACTGCCGTGAAGAAGGCCGCCTCCAAAGTGTGACTGGATGATCTGCGCTCGCTCATGTTCTGGGAGCCCAGCTGGTTCAGAAAGTTTTGGAAGAACTCCGCGGCAAGAGAGCGACCGGCAAGCGTCGGGCCCTCCCACCCAGCGGCTGTCCCACGCGGCGCCGCGGTTGCAGGTGGGGGCAGCGCAGGGGGAGTGCTCGGGACCGATGACGTGCTGGTATAAGAAAGGGCTCTCTCCGCCTCGATTCTTCCAAATACGTTCGGCGCATTCCCGGCACTGCTGGTCGTGTTCGTGGTGGAGCGCAATGCAGAGCCCCACACAGAGGAGGCTGGCGGCGGCGCTGGAGCTGGGGCGGCGGATGGGCGTGAGAAACTACCAAAAACAGACATCGTGGTGGTGGTGGCCAATGAGGCGGAGGACCCCGAGGCAGCGACCCAGGACGGCGGGGGTGGGGCGGTGGAAAAGGCCATCCGCTTCTTCTCCTCACCGCGGCCCGGATACGTGGGTGCCTCTTCTTTATCTTCGTCCTCCTTGTCGCCCACCGCCCCACTTACCTCATCTAGTTGGTCTTCGTCCATGTTCTGGTCCTCCGCCGACAGCTCCTCCTCGTGTTCCTCGCCTTCCTCCTCCTCGCCCTGGCTGTCCCCCTCCTCCACTGAGGAACCAAAGCCATCGCCTTCACCACCATCCACGCTCGACCCCTCCTCCCCCGCTACTTCTTCGCCATCGTCGTCGCCTTCATCGTCGGTAGCGCTGCGTGATGGGTGGCGATCCGCACTATTATCTGGCTCCTCTGCATCTTTTGCTTGCCTCTCTGTACCCTGCTGGGGTATCGTCTCCCTCGATGCCGGCAAGGACGCCACGGTAGACGAGTTCCCGGCTGGCTCAAAGAACGGAGAGGTAAAGGCGCTGCTTCCGGACGAAGTGCCGAACACAGATCGGAATGGTGCTGGCGCTGCGCTCGCTGCGGTGGTGGTTGGCGCCGCAGCCACAAACGCACTTTTGGGGTTCCCTGACACTCCACCGCTGGCGGCCGCGCTAGGTGTTGAGAATACAAAGGGAGGGACGGCACTACCGAAGACGGCGCCACTGGGAGGCCCGCTGGGAGGAGTGGGAGAGGACGAGCTTGCGCCGGCGGTGCCGGGAAAGAACGGGAAGGGATGTGGCGGCGCTGGCGCTGCTTTTGCTGTGTCGGCGGCAACAGCCTGTGGCTCCTTCTTCCCGCCGATAGAAGGAACGAAGAAGGCGCTCGCTGTAGGCGCCGCAGACGAGACGAATGGAGATGGAGAAGAAGATCCTGCGGCAGGCTTGAGGTTTGCCCCCGTCGTGCCTACGGCAAAGGGTGGCGGTGGCAGCGATGAAGAGGAGGCCTGTGTCTCTTGCTGCTGCTGTCGCTGGTTCCCCACCCCGCCCGTGCTGGATGCTGCTGTCGCTGCCGTAGGGTTGCCTGTGGCGGAGGACACGGATGCGAATGGATTTGTAGGGGCACTCGGGAACACAAAAGGAGGCGTACCGCTCTGTGGTTTGGGCTCGGAGGCTTGAGGCGCCGCGAGGCTCTTTTTTCCAAAGGGTGGCGGCGGGGGATGGACCTGCTGCTGCTGCTGCTGGAGCTGCGGACCTCCAAAGAAGACACTCTTGCGCCCGTCACTCATTCCCGCACCCAGACCGGCCACAGTTCCAAGCCCTGTGCCATGCGTGCTCTGCAGCACTCCACCGGTGGGTGGTGCCGCTGAAGAGAACGCGGCGCCAGCGGCACCGCCCCTGCCCCTTCCTTTCCCCCCTCTGCCTCTGCCAAGGAGGCCGTTCGCACCGCCGTCCCCGACCCATGCTCCTGCCCCGGTGCTAGTCCCCGCAGGCGCTGCGATCTGCATCCCACATCCTCCCACTCCTCCCGCCGAGAAGGGCGGAGCAGCGCCACTCGATAGGCTGTTGTCATTGGGAAAGCGGGGCGGAGAGCCGCCCGACCCGAGAATTCCTCCACCAGGCGGCGCACCGGCCGTGAAGGGGCCACCAGAGCTGGCCCCAGAGGGGGAGCCGCTGCCCGAGCCTCGTCCGCCGCATTCTTCGGTGCGACGACGGCTACGCTGCATCTCAAAATCTCCTTCTGCGGGGGGCGCCTCTGCGAGGTGGTTGGGCAGGGTTCGCCCCCGCCGTCCACCGAGGGGCGGGGAGAAGGCTACTGGAGGGAAGGGAAGCACCGCGGGGCCCGGGGCCGAGGGGTGCGGCGGCTGTCCAAAGAGCGAGGGGCCACCCCCACCCACAGTGGAAAGGATCCCCGCCTGTCCCCCGCCGGTGCCAAAGACGGGAGCGGAAGGCGGCAGACCAAAATTAGAGTTTCCGCCCGCGTTAAAGGGATTGTTCGTAGCATTGAGCACTGCACCTGAATTAGATGGCATGAAGCTGGGAGGGGGCATGGCGCTGCCAACGCCAAAAGGGAATACGGGCTGCATCGAGGGAAGGGGTATCGCTAAGACTGGTATCTACACGTTAGTGATGTCCCGTTCCTTCTCTCTCTCCCTCTTATTATATATTCTAATGTGTTTTATTATTATTTTAAAAGAAGTGTGTCTGATTTAATTTGACGGCAAATAAGATATGTAAAATGATAGCCGCTTCTGTCGTCGCGGTGCGGCGTTTACTTCCTAGCCTTATTCCTTTTGTGTGTGGCGGCTCTGGTGTCAACGCCTGTGTAGACGAAGCGAGCCGACCCACACACCCCAAAAAGAGTGACCAGATAGACCTCCGAACGTAACACAGCTAGCTATCCTCGAACAAGAAGGAAGGGAATCAGGGGGTGGTAAGAGTCGAACAGGACCTGGTTGGTCAGCGCACCACCAAGACACAGTAGTGGGAGCGCTAGGGTACGATGTACTCAATATGTGGTTCTTCGTGTATTATTATTATTATTGTTTTGTTTGTCAAAGCAAAGAACAACGAATGAAAAGACGGATAGAAGTATAAAAAAAGGAGGAGTTGTGTTATTGGAGTTTTTTTTATGGTGTATTCTGCAGGGCAATACTACGGGCAGCACCAAATGCTGAGACTATACATGTGCCTGTACAATACACAATCCTGATGCTTGTCTGTTGGATTAGTAGCACATTCATTTTTTTGTTGTTTTTCTTCGGGGCAGTGCTGTAGCACAAAGTCCTTCTCCGCTCGTGTTATCTTGTGTGTGCTGGCCTTCCTACTTGACCCTCCATGTTGTCCTCCACGTCAGCACTGAAGTTCCTGCAGCGTACCGAGGCTCGTGCCGGCCTTTACCTTTACCTTGAGGGGCACTCGCAGTCCTACCCGCCCCGCCTGGGCCTCCATCACCTGGCGGATCTTCGGCGCCACTAGCGGCAGCGCGCCCTCGGCGACGGTAAACACCAGTTCATCGTGCACGACCATGCAGAGTGCAAAGGGGCAGATCGGGAAATAGGGGAGGAAGGCATGCCGCTGCTGGTGTACCGCTCGCATGGCCAGCTGCAGGAGGTCGGCCGCACTTCCTTGAATGGCGAAGGCAACAGCACGTTGCTGGCGCAGAAACGGGTTGGTCTCCAACGACAAGTCGCGCTGCCCTGAAAGGGTAAAGACCCTCCTGTGACGCTGCGCTTCCTCCCGGGTGCGCTGCAAGTACCGCATCATTCGTGGATACAAGGCGGCCACCCGATCAATGAACTGCCTCGCAGATACTCGGCTCTCCGAGGACAACGGATTGCCGTCGCTCCTCGCCTCTGCTGAAGCTGGTGCAGCTGGTGATGCAGCGGTATCTGCTCGGAGGACCTTCTCAACCGCTTGCACCATCTTTTTGGCTCCCATGCCATAAATAAACCCATAGAAGACAATCTTCGCTGCTGAACGCTGGGCTTCCGACACCGTGGCGGCCTGGCCCCTGCTCACCTCCTCGTCGCCCTGAGAGCGGGGCGGAGAAGGATCATTGGCCCCCTCCGCACTGCGCGAGGTCCTCCCTCTTCGCTGAGCCATGGAAGGAGGTTCGCTACTACCTCCTGTGGTCAGCGCCGTAGCCCGTGACGTGCTGTTTCCCATGATCTGCCGCACCATCCCTGCCAGAACGTCCTCGTGCTGCGAGAGGGCGGCAAGTAGCGCGGGGTCCTCGCTGAAGTGGGCGAGTAGTCGCAGCTCCACTTGATTGAAGTCCAGGGAGAGAAATACGCAGCCGGGCGGGGGGATATAGAGGTGACGCAGGGTCACGGATGGGTTGGAGGGGAAAAGAAGATGGCGGCAGCGTTCGAGCGCCGCCTCTTCCGCTTCTCCTCGTGCGCTGGATAACAAGTCGGGTGCTGCAGGGGCGACGGCTCGTGCCGCCGGAGCCGGTGTTTGTGATAGCTGCTGCAAGCGCACCTCCTCGACGAGAAGATGGTGCGGCAGCGGATACACCGCTTTGATGGGGTGGGAATCGATATGTTGCAAGTTGGGCTGCGAGGCAAAGATGCGACCGGTAGACCACGTGTGCAGCTCCCAACGAGGGTGCACCGAGTAGACCAGGGTGAGACGATCAAGGAAAGACGGGGCAGTCCCGTCGTCAACGCCTTGTGCCCCCAAGAGCGAGGAACCGGCCTTCTCCTGCTGCGCATCATCCTTCGGTGCCGCATCTGTGGGAGGGGGGGCTTGAGGGCCCAGCGAGTGTGTGTCCGCTCCGGGAATGGGCTGAATTCGTAGGAGGCCGTGGAGCTGGGAGGAGAGTCGAGAACGAAATTGAAGCCGCTCACGGAGGCCCAACCATAAGATTCCCAGCTGGAGCGCATCCTCCACCGCTAAGCTGTACGGCGTGGGAACCGAAGGCGAGGACGACGGTTGTTGCTGGTTGTGCTGCACCATACACTGCTCCACTTGCTGCAGCTGTTGTACAATCCGCAGCAGCGTTGTTTTCAGTGGACGCTCTTGCAGTGCTGCTGAGATGGCGTCTTTAATGGTGCGCAGCTGTGCAGGAATCGTGGGAGATTCGGAAGGCGCAGGCACATCGGGGGAACGGTGGACGGCCATGGGCTGCGTCGGCGGTAGGGCTCCGTCCTTGTCCTCCACCATGTCCATATGGTGCCATTCATCGTCGTACGATCCAGCAGGTACCCTGCTCTGTAGGCCGGCCGCCGTCGGCGCAGGTGGATAAGGAGTCCCCGACGGAGGAGGGAGCGAAGAAGGGGTGGGCGGTGGCGGCGGCGGGAGCTGGGCTCGACTCAGCCGCCGCTCCATCCATCGCAGCACGCCTTGCACATCGAGCATCTCAAAGGCGCCGTCCCTCTCCGTCAGATCGGCGGAGGCGGCTTGACGGTCATCCCTCTGCGGAGGCGGAGAGGCGCCGACTCCAGCCGGCCGCCCCCCGCTCCGTTGGCCAGCCCGTTCGTACCACGCCACCAGCTCCCCCTCCACCCACGATTGCCCACAGCGCACCAAGGCGTTCACCTGCCGCAGAATATCGCCCTGCATGGACTCGAAGACCCACTGCGACACATAGACACCATGTATGCACATCGCCTCGCACAAAAAAGCCGCATAGGCCCGCAGCGAGCTGACCTTCTCGAGAGCAAGTAATGGGGAGTGGCGCAGCGCCTGAAGAGCGGAGGAAGAAGAAGTTAAAGAACACGGATTCTCCGCCAGCTGCAGTGGTCCGGTGGGGATGCTGCTGGCAGCGTGGCGGGACTCCAGGGGCCGTAAATGAGTGGCGTAGAAGGCACTGACGACACTGAGCGCCCAGAAAGCATCCGCGAGGATTTGAAAAGAAACGTCTCTGGACGCCTCGTCGGCTGTCATACCGGCCGAGTCGGCATTGCTGTGAGAAGCGCCGTTCTCCGCTTCCGGGAACACCAAACCTCTCTGGCGGTGTCGCTGCCGCCAGCGTTTCTGTGCCGCCTGCGCCACGTCGCGCACTTCGTGCTGCGTGAGGAGCTGCGCTGGGGTGCAGGACAGCCAGGGCATGACCGTCTCCAGCACTGCTTCGGGGTTGCGCGGCAGTGGCGGCTCTGCGCTCTGATCATCCTTCTCGGTATTTTGTCGCTGCTGCTGACGGCAACTCCGGCGGCGTTCCCACTCAGTACCAATCAACTGCACCTCCTGGGCTTCATTTACCGCCTCCTCCTCCTCCTCGCTAACGTCGTCCACGTCACTGGCACAAGCAAATTCGTGATGATCGGTGCCAGAGGATGATGCCATGAGTGCAGAACCGTGCAGCAGAACCCCCTCGGATAGTGCACGCTCCGCTGTAGTGGGACGCATACCGGCAACTCCAGCCCGTGTGAGGGCCGCGCGTTCGTGAATGTCTTCTACGTGGGCCTCGATCACAGCGCGGACACCCCCAGGGAGCAGGGAAAGCATACCATCCACTCCACGTGCCACGGCTTCTGGAAGGGACAGGCTTCTACTGGTACTGCTACGGCTAGTCAACGCCTCGGAAGAGGAAGGAGGAGCGTGATCAGCCGTTGGCGTTGGCGTATCGGCATTCGTCGGTGTGCCGCCATGCCAACGCCCCGCACTGCCTTGTTCCTCCGCCTGCGTCTCGGGACGGCGAGCGGCACTACCGCCATCGCCTACAGGGGAACGAGGTTCTGGTAGAACCGTCGCCGTCGCAGGCGATCCCACGACAACCCCTCCACCGCCTAGCTGGGCGATGCCACTCAGCACACACGCGTGTATTTGCAAGTCTACCACCGACTCCATCTCCACGCGCTCCGTTCCAAGAAAGGTGAAAAGGAGGCGGTACACAAGGCGCGGGTGAAGCAAAATTTTCTTCACCCGCGGCTCTGCCAACAGCATCGCCAACAGCGGCAGCACTGGGCCCACGGATGCGGAGAGCAGCAGCACACGCAGCGGATGAGCAGATGCGTGCGACTTCTCATCTCGCATCGGCTGTTTCTTCTGGTGGTGGTTGTTCGTATGGAGCGCATCACAGGAGCGCTGGTCTTCCGCCTGATCCACCACATAGAGAAAGACTCGAATCGACGACAGCAGCTGCTCCGGGTCCGTGAAAGTTGTATCTGGAGTCCCTGCGCGGGCAGGTGGGGCGCTGCTGTGGAAGCTGGTGGCCTGTGCCTGGTGCTGGCTCGTCAGCCCATCCACCAGGCACTTGAACTGCTGGGGGTGCCGCAGGAGGCTGACAGAGTTCATCAGCTCCACATCCACCACGGCATCGCCGAGGGCTCCTTCCAGAAGAGATCGAAAGAAAGGAATGGCGTCCCGCAAGACCACATGGCCCCTTTCCAGTGGCAGCGGCACCCCGGCGGCAGTTCCCTCGTCGACAGGCGTCTCGCGTTTGCTGGGGGGAGGGCTTGCCGACCCTTTGGACTCGACTGGTGCCGCCGCCCCTGTCGAGGTGGTTTCTATGCTCTCGCCCGTGTCTGGGAGAGAGGAAGGGGTCTGAGGCGGTGGCGGCGCTGGGCAGGAAACCGCCGCTTCTTCTTCTTCTTCCCCACACTTTGGACCACTCCCGCGGCGGCGGCTCGCGGTAGGCGATGCGCTCCTTCCCACGGACCGCCCAGCACTCCTGTGGACGGTGTCCTTGCGGCTCTCCTCTTGTGGGGGCTCTTGGGTATCGGGCAGCGTCGAATCTCTGGAGCGTTTGGCGCCCACCGCAGGCGGCGGTAACGGCTGCTGCTTCTCTCCTGTTGCAATCGTGTGGGGCGAAGGGGAAGAATAAGGAGGCGGAGAGGGGCGTGCGGCCGCCGCAGGTTTGCCTGGAACAGGGGTGATCCATTTTTCAATAGCGGAGAGACAAGCGGCGGGCGAGGTAGTGGCGGCACGTTTTATGGCAGCGAGGCGACCATTGGTGGTGGTACTGGTGCTCTTGGCCCCCGGCGTCGTCCATGCTGGCCGTTGAGGGCGCATGGCGTCGCCTCGCTTCCCTCAGTCGCCACCGCAATAGTAACTTCTGGTTTTCTATCTAAGGAGAGGAGAGAATGGTCTAATCCAAGTAGCTGTCGTACAAGACGAGTGCTGAAGAAAAACAACAATCCAATAAATAAGCGAAGGGAATCTAGTGGTGAAGAGGATGAGAATAAAAGAAGTACGTAGAAGAATGGATGTTCCCGTGTGTACTGTACCAGTGCTCGTCGAAAGGATATCTCTCTCGCTGCAGCTCTAAAAAGTATCATAAGGGGAACAAAACAAAAATGATCTCGAGAGAGAGTGTGTGTGTGAGAGACAAGAAAGAACGACAAGAAAAAGCAAAAGAAGAATACTTATTCCTATGCAGGGGCACGGCGTGGCTCTTAAAGAAGTCTTTACTTAATGAGCCCGCATCACCCGCAGCAAGACTTCAGCAATTCTTTTTTTTTTTCCTTTTGAGTTGTCACAACACACAATACGTTTACTACTTCGCACCACTTCCAGCAAACAAAGACTGCCACACAGTACTTTTCGTTTCGTGATATTTTCTCTTGTTGTGACTGATGTTGTTCTTCCCTTTCAGTTTCTGCTGGGCTTGCTGTTAACGCTGTTCATCTCCTACTCAGTACACCACCACGATCTCGGCAGGATTGAGTGCTGCGTCCATGTCAAATTCGTCGAGGTCCTCCTCCTGCATGACGGCAGCAAAGCGGTGTTGCTCCCCGTGCTCCCCCGCTGCCCCGGGTGGGTTGGGCAGCACCACGACTCCACCCTGCACGCCGCTGTACTCCTGCCCAAAGTGGAAGGAGCTGTTACCCGCACCGGACACGTTGCGAAACAGGCGGATCCTACCGCAGGTGAGGACGAGCACAACCACGAGCAGGACACGACACCAAATTTGGTAGTGCGGCAGCATGGCTGGGCAGGAGCGCAGGCCACGATTGAACCGCACCAGACTACCGACGATGAGGTAGCTCACGAACCCGAGGAGCAACACCAGGAAAAATACACCAATAAACGGCATGATGACTATTGGTCTATTTATATATATATATATATATATATATTTTGTATGTGGAGTCTAACGAAATATTATTCTTTTTCTGTTTCGGTGTCTTCTGAGTACGAACTGCAGTGGGTATCGATTCACTGCAATCCAACACGAACGGGGGAAAAGTTCGCCCTCGAAGTGTAGAATGTGTAAGAATAAAAATACTAATTATTATTAGTATTCACAGGCGGAAATATATGAGATGCTTGTGCAAGGAAGATGACAGAAATCAAAAGGACGTATGCAAAAGAACAACACGCCAAACAAATAAATAAATAAAGAAATAGAGAAAGAAAGGATAACAAAAAAGGGATAAAAATAAGAAACACCACTTCTTCGAATTACTGCAAACTATAAAACAGTTACAATAATGAAGGAAGGAGAAGGACCGTAGATGTCTGGGGGGGGGCTTTTCACAGAGATCCCCCGCAGTAAACAGCACTAACCCTGAATCCTGATCAGAGCTAATATGATAAATAAATATATTAATAAAGAAAGAAAAGATACCTACCGATATTTTTCTTGAATTCGATTGTTTGTTGTACGTGTGTATACCAGGTGCTAGACCAATCAAGTCGAATGTCAATGGTGTGCTCTCTCTTCGATACAAATTATTCAGAAAACACAGAGAAAGTACAGAGAAAAGGGCAGGAAAAAAAAAAGAAAAAAAAAGGATTGGGACGACAAGTGAAAGGAGTGAAAGGGGGAACCATCATAGTCATAGTGCTGTTCTCTTCTGGGGGATATTGTTTTTGTGTCTGTTGTTGGTTTCTTTTAAAAGCCGTGTATGTGTGATAGATGCGGAGGGCACCGTGTTTAAAAAAATCCGGTTGATGGGGAGAAGAGGGGAATTTACTCGGATACAGCTTTCACAGCAGCGGTCGCTCTCGCCCACGCCGAGTATACCTCCTCCACGTCTGCCGCCGTGACGGCCTCGCCGTTCCACTCCAAAAAGGCGTAGTCGCTGCTGTCCGGACCTAGAGGGACTTCGCAATACGCCACACCGAGGAGGTGGCGGAGCTCTTGTACGCATTGACGGCAGCGCTGACGCTCTGCTGCACCCTCGTCGTCCTTACCACGCTCGCCATCGGCCTGTGCTGCTGTGGCGGCCTCGCTGCATTCATAGAAGTACTGCTGCAGCAACGCGCCGTACGCCAGCGCCCGCTCCGGAGTCATGTCCTCAGCCGGGGCAAATTCCACATCTAGCAGTACCGTCGCGGCGATCGGCTGGCGGGCGATTGCCCGGTGTGGGTGCGCCACCAGCGCGGGCCGCTGCAGAACATCCTGACGAGATTCCTCCGCGTCGTCATTGTTGTTTTGTTCCTCGCGGATGACGGGGACTTCATGCGGTGCTTCTGCCGCGGAGTCTGTGTAGCGTGCCTGTGGGGAAGGGAGGTGCTGGGGCGATGAAGGCGGCGACCCTGCCCCCGGGCCATCGGCTAGGCGGGGCGAATCCGGTAGTCCCACTCGGAAGAGCATCATTTCCTTCGTCTGCTGAAGGCTGCCCAGCACAATATTTTCTTCAGGGGTGTCGAAGAAGCGGGCCAGGCAGGAGCGAATCTGTGGCTTACGGGCCACCATCTCGCGGATACCAAGGCAAGACGCGGATCTGTGCCGCTGCTGCTGGTGTAACTCGTCCCGGTTTGCCTGGCCGAGGAGTCGTACGGGCGTGTGGGAGGCACCGCCACCGGTGTGGCAGCGCGCGGCTTCTTGAAACCCCAACGTGCACACAACGCGGCGCTCGCCGAAGAGAGGGCCCAGGGCGAAGAGTTTGTGCAGTCGCTGGCGGATACTAGGCACAGCGCTGGACTGAAAGCGAGATGGCTGGGGTCCATCCGCCGGGACGAAGTCATCTGCAAAGGCGTGGTAGTACGTCCGCCGAGCGCACCGCAGTGACATGCTGTTCGTCGGGCCAGCCCCGCAGCGTAGAGCTGGAGACGTCGAGAGGGATGGCACAGTCGCGGTGCTCCATTCAGCCCCAAGAAGAACGGTGCGGCCGCAGCAGAGAGCGGCAGCGCCACTCACACTGGCCCGCATAAGCATTTGGCTTAAAGTATTATTGTACCTACGCCAAGAGAGAAGAGGGAAAGAGGATACACAATTCATTCATCATACGATCATGAGAAACGGAAGTGAAGACTCTCCAACGAAAAGAATGGTTGCCTCGCCTTTACGGGCCTCTGAAACATCTCCTCCGGCGTTTGATGAGGGGTAGACACATTGGATTGATATGTACTTCTTTTTTGTTGTTGTTGTTTTATTTCCTTTGTTGCTTGGTAATAAATAAATAATAATAAAAAATGACACAATGAGACGTGAGAAAATGATATATAGGGAAATGTAGGAGTAGAAAGACCCCGAGAAAGCGTAGTACCCATGTGAGCATGGGCATGGGCCAAAATGTGTCATTGGGGTAGACGCATTCCCATCCATGTGTGTGTGTGTGTGTGTGGGAGGGGGGGGGAATCTCCTTTTTCATGTACACCTTTTCCCCCTAACCGCGTCCAGCGCACTCAGATGAAAGAGCAGCCCGTAGGCAGGTTCCTTCGGTGAGCGAATGCAGGAAAACCAAAAAAAAAAACGTTTACCACGCGACAATTCGGCTCCTGAAGAGTTAGAGCGCGACGGCAGCGGTGTGTGTGTGCCTCATTGCAGTGCGGTATATGTACATCATGGAAAAAGAAGGTAGTGGTCTGGGGGAGTGGGTTCCATCCTTCTCTCGCCTAGAGAGGGATGGGAGAGAAACAAACAGGAGCAGCAGGAGGGAAGGAGGGAGGTGGGGTAGAAAGTAATATTTAAAGGATATAATCAAATCTGTATATAGCTATACTTACTGATATAAGAATCGAAATAAAAGGTAATATTCAAATAATTCGAACACAACGACTAATGTGGAGATCCATCATCAGACGCGTATAATAATACTCAAGGATAATACAGGAAAGGAATCTTCTAGACCTCACCCCCTACATACCCATCTTTCTCACTCTCAGGCATTTCAAAGTTTACCTTCTTTCCCCCACCCCTTTTTCTTTTTTACTTGGTGGCATCAATGACATCCGTGAACTCGGGCTTCAGAGATGCACCGCCGACGAGGAAGCCGTTGATGTCCTCCTGCTGGAAGAGTTCCTTGGCGTTCTTTTCAGAAACCGAGCCGCCGTAGAGGATGCGGACAGCGTTGGCCTGCTCCTCACCGACCTTCTCCCTCACCCAGTCGCGGATGGCCTTGTGGACCTCCTGCGCCTGCTCGGGGGTGGCGACCTTGCCGGTGCCAATGGCCCACACGGGCTCGTAGGCGAGCACAATGCGGTTCCAGTCAGAGGGAGAGAGGTCCTTGTTGATTGCCTCCAGCTGCTGAATGATGATGTCGGTAGTGGTGCCGGCCTCACGCTCCTCGAGTGTCTCACCAATGCAGGCGATCACCACGAAGCCCTGCTGAACCGCCGCTGCGACCTTCTGGCCCACGATCTCGTTCGTCTCACCGTAGTACGTGCGGCGCTCGGAGTGACCGAGGATGACCCAGTTGATGCCGAGATCCTCGAGCATGGGGAGGGACATCTCGCCGGTGAAGGCGCCGTTAGCGGGAACGGCGTTCTGACCGGCCACGACGAACTTGGGGTTGCGCAGGGTCATCGTGAGCAGGGAGAGGTGCACGGCAGGGGCGGCGATCACACATTGGACGTCATGGGCGATGGGATGCTTGTTGAAGATCTTGACCAGCTCCTTGAGAGAATCTTGTGTCCCGTTACATTTCCAGTTGGCGGCGACGATGGATTTGGAGGCCGTCGCGCTGTCCACTCTGGGGAGCGTCCCCTCCGAGACTTCCTTCTTCGAACCACCGCAAAGAGGCATGATGAGGAGAAGAGTGGGGGGAGAGTGAAGCTTGTAAGTGGAAGACGAAAAGAAAAAAACGCAGCAAAAAGGGGCTTTGAAGGCGTATGCGGTTGAGAAAAAAGAAGCGAAAGAGAGGTAAAGCAGAGGAATGAGAAGTTTGCATCGTCAGTTCGTTTTGTTGTTTGGCTGAGAAGAGAGAGAGGAGGAGGTCCTGGTGCATCATCCGCTAGAAACGGATCCGCACTTCTTTTACCTCGTCTTCTGTGAGGCAACACAGTGCTGCCCCGGTACCGCACACACCAGTGAGCGAATCGGTCAGCCGTGTTCGCTTTATTCATTTAATTTTCCTTGTTTTCTTTTTCTGTCAATTTTTCATTCACTTTTTTTTAAAAAATTTTCTTTGTCTTTTTTCTTTGTCTCGATAGAACGCCTCATCATGAATTTCGGTATTTTCTCATGCCCACGGCCTGCTGCTTTGGCTTCCCTACACAGGAGTGGAGGGAGGGATAGAAGGAGGGTAGGAGAGAGAGAGAGAAGGCGGTGAACTTGTATCCGATGACGGAAGCCCTACGATGTGTTCCCTTCTCTCTACTGCCCAGGCCACTGAATGAATCGGCGTAACATTCCAGGTGCATATAGAACCAACAACGATAAATATGAACAATAGGAGTAAAATAAAATAAAATTAGATATTATAAAATAGTTATATTTAAAAAAAAAGGAATACAGATATAAAAAAAGGCAGAAGCATCCCCCATTCAAAAGACGTAAGAAGCACAAAAGTTCAAAAAAAAATAATTGTAGAGCTAGAAAAGCTTCAAAGAAGCATCTCTTTCTCTCTCGTATTTTCTCAATTGGTTTCTTGTTCTCCCTATGGGGTATACATCTTCTTGTTCTTCTGCTTCCATTGGACGATCAACGCAAACGCACAACACCAAGCGCCGAACCGAATGATCGAGTGCGAACCCATTACTGGGCAGCATCGATGATCTGGAGGAACTCGGGCTTCAGGGAAGCACCGCCGACGAGGAAGCCGTTGATGTCCTTCTTCTGGTACAGCTCCTTGGCGTTCTTGGCCGACACGGAGCCGCCGTACAGAATGCGAAGGCTGGCAGCGACGTCCGCACCGATCTTGCTCTTCACCCAGAGGCGGATGGCCTTGTGGACCTCCTGCGCCTGCTCGGGAGTGGCGACCTTACCAGTACCGATGGCCCACACGGGCTCGTAGGCGAGCACGATTTGCTTCCAGGCCTCCTTGGGAACGGCTTTGGCGATGGCGGCAATCTGGGTAAGAACGACGTCGTTGGTGCGGCCGGCCTCGCGCTCCTGGAGGGTCTCGCCAATGCAGGCGATGACCATGAAGCCCTGCTTCACGGAGTCCGCGACCTTCTGGGCCACGATCTGGTTCGTCTCACCGTAGTACGTGCGGCGCTCGGAGTGACCGAGAATGACCCAGTTGATGCCCATATCCTTGAGAATGGGGAGGGAGATCTCGCCGGTGTAGGCACCGCTCTTGGCGATAGCGTTCTCAGCGCAGAGCACGAACTTGGGGTTGCTGAGGTGCGCCTGGACAAGAGGGATGTGGATGAAGGTGGGGGCGACAACGCACTGCACGTCGTGGCTGACAGAGTGGCCGTTGAAGATGCTCACGAGCTCCTTGAGGGACTTCTGCGTCCCGTTGCACTTCCAGTTGGCGGCGACGATGGGCTGGGGCTTGGACATGGTGCTGGGGAGAGTGGGAGGGAGAGGAATAGGTCAGAGAAGATCTTTCACGCGACGGGATTCGCGATGTATGATTCATAAGAGAAGCGCAAGCAATAAGGGAAATAAATGAAGAATATACTAATTGATGAGCAAAGACAAACGAGATTCACATTGGCACCTATCTGGAAGCACAGAACGAAGTTGTAGATGTCGTTGTCCTTTTGGTTGTTTGTTTTAGAAATAAGATGTTCGCAGTATCGTAAATAACCAATAATGAGTAGTTACAAGAAACACAATACACACACACACACACACAGAGCAAAAAAAATAATAATAATAATAAAGAAAAAAAGAACCGAGAAAGGACAACAGCGAGCCCAATATCCGTTGTGCCCACTCACTCTGACCTCCTCAGATCGTCTTCTCATATTTCCTTGTTGTTTTCTTTATTTCTTGTCAGTGCCTTCGATTTCTGGAGGAATGACCTCGGTATGGACTTGTCTATCACCAATGCATGCGTGTGCATTATTTTCTCTCCGCCAGTACAAATAACGAACTTCTTTTTTTCCCCTTTTTTTCTGTTTTGTTTGTTTGATGGATTTACATGAGGAACGATTCCCCTTCACATTGATGCGAATCCGTGGAGCAGTGCCGACTAGGCGGACCCAGCACACAGTCCGTCATTCAAACAGACACACACACCCCACCACAAGGCACAATCTTCTGCAGAAATTCACTCGCTTTCTCTTCCTCGTCCTCGCCTTCTAGAGGAGCAGAGTAACTTGTGTGTTTTCCTTTTTCGTTGCCTTTTTAACCCTTGGTGGGGTTGACGATGGTCTGCAGGTTGGACGTGAGGGTCTGGTAGGTGCGGCGGAAGAAGGCCACCTCCTCGGAGTGCTTCTTTTCCTCCTCCGCGCGTCGCTGCTGCTCTTCCTCTTCGAGCGTGTCGCACTGGGCCTCAAGCTCCACCACTTGATGCTGCAGCTCTTCCTTCTCGCGTTCCAGGGCCCGGATCCGGGCCTCTAACTCCACCTTGGTCTGCTCCGCGTGGAGCGCCTTCCGCATACCGAAGGCGGTGCTGCTCTCGTAGATAGACCGGTACGCGTCCAGCGACATGCGGATCTCATCGCGGACACGCAGCAGCAGCAGACCGCGCTCGGCACAGTTGATTGTCACCTGGCGGATGAGCTCATCGAAGGCTTGGCCGTACAGCTCCTCGCGGATGGGGCACACACCCGTTTCACGCGCCTGGCGCTCCACCAGTAGGGTATCGAGACGCTCCTGGAGGTTGATGACATCCAGGCGAGTGGCGGGAGTGCTGCTGGCGTACTGCACCCACTTTTGGCCCTTCTCCTCGAACTCCCTCGGGGGGATGATACTGTAGAGCACATCTTCCGGCTGCGGGGCCCCTTGCGAACCCTTCGCATCCCGCTTGTGCTTGGCTTCTGAGAGCAGCACAGGGGTCTCGTACTTGACCAGCGAAGCAACGGTAGAAGACATCGGTGGTTCGCTTTCTAAACTTATTTTCCAACTAGATAGAGAATAATATCTATCTATTCTAGCACTTGTTGTTACGCCTGGGAAGAGCTTCCACTTTTCTTTACGGAGGCTTATTCTTCTCTGGCGGCGGTGTACGTCTCAAGATGTGATGGCAGCGCGTTGTTCGTCACGAGGCACACAGATTAGCAAAAACCAAAAGAAAAAAAGGCCCTGGTAGACCTCTTCAACAAATCTATGCACATTAATAGACAATTATAAGAGCGAAGAAAAGAAAAAGGATAAAAGTTGTTTAAGCACGATACGTTAGAGTCAAAATAAGTCCATTAGATTCAGAATCTATATCTTTTGCATATCGTTTGTGAGGGGACCATCATCTCATTTTAATGTTCCTAGTTGTTCTTTTTTGTTTCGTTTTCAATTTTTTTTTAGAAAGAAGGATCTCTTCTCGTTAACTTCTGTGGTGAAACACACACACACACACACGCACAGTAAGACCCTACCCACGGCCTTCGTTGGAGAGACGTCCACACGAATCCACACGAAAGAAAGAAAGGAGACGAATGTATCGCTTTCCCGCTTTAAAGAGAGGGCGAATAAAATATTCAATTGCTTCCTCTTCGCTGCCCTTCATCTTCGCCTAGTATGGCCCGCTAATCTTAAACTTGCTCTGCTTTTCAATATCGTGGTAATCCCAGCGCGTCGGCTTCCTGAAGTTGCGCCGCTCTGGGAAGATCTCGGGCATCGGGCCGGCATAGGTCATGTCGTAGGACGGGTGCTGGCCCCTGGCGTACTGCTTGTACTTCTTCTCCCACGGATCGGGGAAGGTCGGTGGTCGCATCGGATTCTTCAAGTCGCGCCACTCCGCGGTATAGCCCCTCTGGTGCTCGCCCTCCATCGGTGGAGCGTAGTAGCCGGGGCCCTTCACGGGAGAGCCAGGACCACCCGGGGCACGCCACTGACCGAGATCACCGTACTCGTCCGGATAGCCCGCATCACGATCTGGAAACGGTAAGGCATGCGACACGTAGTCAATCCACGGGTTGGGCAGCTCACTCGTGATTTGCCGGCTGTGACGCTTCTCTTCGACTGTCTGGAACTGGAATACGGCGAGCTCGCGGAAGGTGCGGGTGTGGACGCCAATGTAGTCATAGTCATCCTCAATCAGGCGCTTCAATGTTTCCGAGACCGTCACATCATACCGCGCCGTCCACACCAGCGCCCGCTTGGTCAGCTCCGCCCAGAGCTCCATATCCTCGTGTCGGCGGTACTCGAGGTATAGTACTTCCAAGAATTCGCACGACCACTGAAACTGGCGCAGGACGTGCTGGACAAAATACTCGTTTGCCTTCATGGTACCGCAGTTCACCAGCACTTTAACCACTTCCAGATGCATGTCTGCCGACCAGGTCAAGTGCGGATTACCGCTGATGTCCTGTAGGACACCGGCAAGGGTGCGCATGGTGGCCTTCGGATCAAAATCCTTGTGAAGATATTGATAGCCAGAGGGACTTAGACACGGCGAAAGAATAGAATTCTTTTTGAGCTTCGCTTCATCCTTCACACTCAGCACAAGGGTGAAGGCACTTTCTTGTGCAAGACCTTTCAGAATTTCCAGGTAATGCGAAGCAGCAAGCATCGCCGGCAGCTCAGCCGACTCACTCTTTCCTCCTTGATCTTCTACTACTTCCTTCTTGTTCTTGCGAGTGGAAATGGCGTGGCATTTCTTGTTGAGGACCTCCGCCATGTCCAACAGTTGCTTCCCCTTTGATCCACCTACCACCCGATGGAGCTGGAGATAGGACGTCAAGAAGGAGGTAAAGTGCACAGGGCCGCGCGTTACGGCCACGGTGTCGCTCTCCAGATAATCGAGCAGCTGGGAGACAAGCTTCTCTCCAAACGAAAGCGCTGCCTCCGGGGACTGAAAGAGGGACGGCGTGTCATCCTCTTTTCTTTCTGTTGTCTTCGACGGCGTTGCGGCATCACAGTGAATGCTCCCCTTCGCTTTCGCGGTGCTGACACCCTCCACCACCACATCCAGCATGTGCCGCACGGCGTGAATGAGAAACTGAGTGTTGCTAAAGAACCGACTGTCCATCTCAAGATCCGGGGACTCGGGGTGCAACACCGTCTCGGGGCCCAGCGCCCTCACCCGCTCATTGTTGTTCACTCGCCACGGCGAAGCGAAAGGAGAGGGGAGGTGCTCGTACGGCTTCCACCGAGGCCGGCTCACCATATGGGGGTTAGGTGGCTCCGGTACAGGTGTCGGAGTAGTCTTCATCGCCTCCACCAACCCATCGTAGAAGTGGTGATAGAGCCCCATTTCCCCGCCGAGCAGCATCACCTTCGCCATGCGCAGATAAATCTCGCGTGTACGGTTGAATCGATTGAGGTCCGGGACGTCCAGATTGGGGTCGTGATCAAAGTGTTTCTTCCACTTGGGCAGGTAGAGCAGCTCCTCTCTCGTCAAAGAGAAGGGGACCCGAGTAATGGGCTTGGGGTCGACTTCTCCAGGCTGCAGAAATTTGAGCTCATTCCCGTACCGGTTCCACGCTTCCATCGCCCAGGTCGGTTCCCCGGCGGCGAAGCACACATCCAGGTAGGTGCACAGGGTGGAGCTATCGGGCCAGGTTTGCTGCCGTTCCATGATGCGCCAGACATCTCGCGCCATATCCGGCTCCTTTGCGTCCAGCAGTGTGCGCATTGCGGCGATGTAGTGCACGTGCTGGGGGTTAAAGTTGTCCACGATCATCCGCAACAGCCAGTGAAGGGCCTCTTGCGGGAGGCCTACCGACCTGCCGCCGGACCGAATATGACGCAGGAAGCGCAGGAAATGTTTCTTGTACTCACTTGGAAAACGATTGATCATCAAGTATCGCTGATACTCGTACCGGCCCTGCTCGCTGTACTTCACCGAGTACGTGTCCGCACCGCGGAACCACGGGGCCGTACCCTTGTTTCGCTTCGGCATGTACATGGAGTACAGAATGTTCTTTGTTTGGTTGGATTGGTCGCTGTTGCCGAGGTCATCATGCGAGAGGAGCGGCCAGGCGTGCTGGTACTGGCGGTTGGCGTAGAAGCTATCCACCTTCTGGTACCCCAGTGAGGTGTGCTCCGGCATACCCATGCGCTTCATCTGCTGAAACCCAGATCCAGCGCGGAGTTGGTACAGGGATGGATCACGGAAGACGAAGGCGCGAGCCTTGCCGCTACGGTGGTGATGAGCACCGCTCCGTTGCAACATGTTGTTTTACCTTTTCTTATATATATATAATAATAATAATAATAATAATAATAAACGAGGCGGGGCGGGACCGGGTTTATATATTACCTTCGTATTGTTTTTTTTTTGTTGTTGTTTTTTTCCCCCTCGCTAAACTTCAATGCCAATGGGGCAAAAGGGTCCGATCAACAACAACACCAACATGCCAAAGGAGCAAAGACGGCAAACATTAATGCGCAGCAGCGCGCATGCCAAAAGAGGCAAACACAAGATCTTCTCGCTTCGACATCAGAAGCGGGCGAAAACCTCAAGGGTCGCTAAATATTGCCGCAACTGTTCTACGCCCATCATGGTACACGGCATATATACCACAAATAAACGCTAGATAGACTTTATCCTTCATTTTTTTTTTTTCATCCTCGCTTATGCATGGCGCAGATCTCATACGGGAACACGCTGAAGGATGCATCAGCGGGCTGCCCTTGGTCCCCCTCCGCCCCAGTGCCGGGTGCTGGAGGAGGTCCTGCAGCAGGGGTGACCACCACCTTTGCCAGTCCTTCTCCCGCGGCCCCGCGAGAGCGCTCTAGCACTCGCACCAGCTCCCCTCGTCGCTCACCGAGTACCAATAAACCAGTCTCCCCACGGCGCGGCACGACGGTCTCCACGCTGTCGACGCCGATCACGTCCAGTACATCGTCGCACGTAGAGCCGGGAGCACGGGAAGTAGAAAACGTCGTCTCACCACCGCCCCTTACCCTGCTGCCCGTCATTCCGCGTGCTGGCGGGGCGGGCGGGAGTCGCAGGAGCCGCATCGTTCCCTCTTTCCGGTCCACCGACTGCACCACCGCCTTGTGGCCAAGCCACGCCTCCCCGGCGTCGTCGGCCACAATTCGAACCACCAGCCCTCTCGCAATCCACCATGGGGTGGGGGATGGGGTAGGCCCATCGGAGGAAGGACACGGTACGGTACTGCTGCCGTCCGTGCAAGCAGCTCCACCTTCGCCTGCCACAGTGTTTGTGGGAGAGCTGGACACAGGGGTGTGGCCGCTGGGCGAGCCGATCACCTGCACGGGGCGGCTGGAGGGGTCCGACTTCCACTTGGCGTACAACTTCTGCTCCACAAAACCAGCAGGGCGAATATCGAAGAGGTGCAGTTTGGCGCGCTCGCCGGAGAGAAACAGCGCCTCCACCACGCCGCGGGCGGCATCACAGCGGGTGACTTCAGCCAAGCTAGACCACAGCTGCGGGTCCAATCGGCGGCCGTACGTAAATTCATCCGCGTTCATCTGCGATTCCGACTTGAACCGCTTTGTGAGTAGCTCCTTGGCTGCCGTCGTGCCGACGGAGCCGATCGCCCTACGCGCCGGGGAGGCGGTGGTCACGGCATTCGAAAATGATGACGCCTGGTTCGTGGCGGCGGCAGGAGAGCGAGCCGTTGTTGGTGTGGTATGGCTGGCGGTTGTGGGGGAGGAGGCGGGCGAAGAGTTGCCGCTGGAGCCGCTCTTCACGTCCGCCTTGGCCGGCTGCTCGGCCAGCCGCTTCGGCACGCAGACCACGGCCCCAACGGCCATACACCGCTGGCGGTCCGCCGCTCCTTCCGCGGCGCACATGAAACCACCAGACGACAGCGGCTTGTAGCGCTTCACGACGGAGAAGGTAGAGCTGTTGCTCCCCGGCTTGTTTCCCCCTGCACCCACCCCCACCGCCTCGGACATTTCCGGGTCCTCTCTGGGCTGTTTCCCAATGCACCCACTGCCGTCCGGACAATACGAACTGCTGGCGGGCGTACGCTTCACCTCCATGCGTCGAAGGAGGCTGATACCGACGTGCCTCGCAGGGCCCTTGGTGGCGTCGCCCTTGCTGCTGTCCACCTCCTCCTCCCCTGTAAACGCTTCGAGCGGCGAGCCGAAGAGCGCACTTGCTGGTTTGGCCGCCACCGCCCCGTCGATAATGGTGTTGGCCATAGCAAGCGCTCCTTCCCCGTTCTCTTCTCTTGCGGAGGAGGAGCGTGCATGAACATCTCCGTCCTTGTCCACATCGTCGTCACTAGCAAAGGCCTGAAGGGATATCAAAAAACGCTCTCGGGCGTCAGTCATTGTAAAGTTGAAGGAAAATAGAATACCCCTCGTGCTATCTGAAACGTAACGCTCACGTACGAACTGTCCCCCCCCAAAAAAAAAAAATAAATAAATAATAATGTATATATTATTGTAATATATTATTGTTAAAAAATATGTATGTAAAGGAGGACGTAATGATGAAGAAAGAGAGTACAACACAAACCTCTACGTCTGCCCAGCTGCAGAGTGCAGAAATAGTAGCGTGAGAGGTAGAATAAATTGAAAAGGAGAGAGAGAGAGAAGAATGAGCATTAAGCGGAAATACAGCGAGCAAACAAATTTGTGGGTAGTTTCCCTCTTCTTCTTCTACCACCTCCGCTATACTCTCTCGTTCAATTGGAGCATGAATCTTTTTATTTCTATTTTTTCGCCTTTTCGTTTTCTTTTTCGGTGATAATGGTGTAGACAGATGTTGTTTTCTTCATCGTAAACAACGGGGGCAAAATAAATAAATAAACAGCAAAGACGTAAGAAGGCTTACCTCTCCTTGTCCCTCTTTTATGTGTGTGTGTTCTCTGTGATCGAATGACGGTCCACCCGCACTCATTCCTCTCGTGGTCTCTTTTGCCAGCTCTGCCCGCCTGCGAAATCCTGTCGGAACCCTCTGCTGCCCGCCTCCCACCCGCCATAACCGCCTCGACCGCTTTGATACGAAGAAGCATACCCCTCTCGGCCCCCACGACCCACACCACCACCTCGAAAGTTCCCACCGCCGCCGCCGCGTTGGTACGAGTTCTGATCTCTCCCTTCGCCGCCGCGACGGTACCTTGCATGATTGTGATGTGTCGGAGGGGGGGGCTGGTAGTACCGCGACGTCGCCCCGCCGGTACCGTCCGGGTTGGATGAGGTGGCGATCGTCAGCTCCGCCGGCTGCATCGTCGCCACATCGACTTCACGGAGCGCGTTGCGCATCTTAAACTTATTCTGCCGGAACGTGAGAAAACGCGGGTCGGGTGGGGGGCGGTTGGGATCGCTCCGCTCCCCACCCGACCCGCGTTGATTCCAATCGCCTCTACGCCACGATCGGCCGCTTCCTCCACCGCGATCGTCACGGGCCTGACCGTGTTGGGCAGAAACAGAGTCGGAAGGTGGTGGTACGCCTCCATCCGGCATTCCATTGGGCATGTGAGTGGGAGGCGGTTGCGGCTGGGATGTGTGGTACGGCCTAGAATGGCTGCTTCTTGGGTAGGACCGGCCGTCTGCCAGCGGAGGTGACGGCGCTGAGGTGAAGCGTTCCCCCTTTTCAACATTGTTCTTGATAACTTGCGGCTGCTGTTTTTGGTGCTCCGCCTTCAATTGGGCAATTTTAGCATCTCGTTCCCTTTCATAAACCGTTTTTGGCGGAGGTCCATCCTTGGGCTGCTCTCGCTTCTCTTTGGGGACGTAGTCGAAGTCGAGCCCCAAGTCGAACTCATCCTCCCTGTGATCTGACATACCTGAATAGAGGAGTGAAGACGCCGCTTCTAATGCAGACGGATCTATTATTTATTAATCTTTTTCTTGTACGTTTCTCTCTACTCCAATCCTACATGGAAAAGACAAAAAACAAACAAACACACAAAAAAAAAAACTGTCGTGCAGTTGTTGGAGATGTACCAGGAATGCGACAGAAACATTTGCAATGCAATATATTTATATTTATATGTATACAACCGTGAAGAGATCAAGATGGAGCGGAAGGGCATCGAGGATGACACTTCTGTAACAACGCTACATAAATGGAGACGCCAATAACGGAAAAGAGATAATTCGAAGGCATTAAGCCGCCGCCCTCGATATTCAGTTTTTTTTTTTTTGACTATTTACCATGTTTCCCGCCCCCCGAACTTTTCTGTGTCAGAATTATTTTGTTTGTTGCTGTAGTCCTACTCTACTGCAGGCCTGTAGACCTCACCTCACTCTCCTTCAGGATAGAAGGAAGGAAGAGGAGATTTTATGTTCCAACAGAAATGATACTACAACTGAGTACCGCACCTCTTAGCACCACACTAGGCGGGCGAGGAAGACCTGACAGGAAGGAAGGCGGCAAGGAGCACGCACAAAGAGAAACAAACAAACCAGCAACAACAATTTCCTATATGAACAATTACTCAAAAATACAAAAAAAAAATGCGGATGTGGGGGGAAGAAGTTGAAAAATACGATTATTATTTTTTTTTCTTTGTTTTTCTGTCGTGACATCTTTTTATATCACACTTTTTTCTCTCTATCAATCTTTCATAACAAAACTTCTCTCATATAAATATATTATTTCAGACTTTGTGGCGCTCTTTTTTTTTTTTTTTCATCTTGAAGGCGAGAATGTGGGATGTTTGTGTCTGACCACTGATGATCACATGTTGGTATGACTGTCTTTGGAGGCCCAAAAGAGCCAGGGAAGGGGAGGGAAGGGGATATCTTTATCATAATCGATATACCTAAACATAAACCACGTGATGTAAAAGTAACACAATAATAATCGCTGCGCTCTGTGCGCCTCCATCAGCAGCGTCGGCAGCGTTCCATGGCAATAAGAAAAGAGGGAAATAACAATCATCCTGAAAAGACTTCAATTCGATAAGAAAAGGAAAGACATATATGTTGTTGCTGTATTTTTTTTAATTTTTTTTGAAGAATACCATTATGCCAGAGAGGACTATGTGTGCGTTGCCGCACGTTTTCCCTCAGACTTTTCCAAAGCGTTTTCTTTTTTTTTTTCTTTTTTTCTTTTTTTTATTTTTTTATTGCTCGTCCGCTACATTCTTTTTTGCCGGGTTAAAATTTGTTTCTTTTGTTTATCTTTTGTGAGCTGGGGGAAAAAGAAAAAAAAGTAAAAAATCAAACTAATGTCACTACCTTATTAGATGGTTGTGTGAGATCAAGCAAGTCGGAAAAGGAAATGGAGCCTTCTCTCTCTCTCTCTCTCTCGCTCGCTCGTTCCTCTTTGTCCTTTTTCTACCCCATCACATCGTTTATGCATCTGAATATTGCAGTGGGAGGGGTGCTTTGAATCTTTCTTTCTGAGCTCGCATCCAAAATTTATTACTTTGATTTATTTTTTTCTGCTTCTTTTTTTTTTTCTCCTCTCTTCTCATGCCTCTTCGCTTAGAAGAAGATCTGCTTCAGGTACTCCTCCTCCTTGATGTACGCCGGGGTCCACATCTGCTGCTCCACGTAGGTCTTGAGGGCCGCCGTTTCTTTCGGGAGCTCCTTGTTGGTGCAGATGCCGAGGGTCTGCATGTTCTGGACGCACGCCGCGGCAACATCGCGAGACACCGCGCGGACTTCTTCGATCGGTGGGTACAGCTGGCCGGCGGCGAGGTCCTCCTCGCTAACGAGGGTGCTGAGGGAAGCGGCAGCCGTAATCAGCACTTCCTGGGGAATGTTCTTGGGCTGCGCCAGCGCACAGGCGAGACCGATGCCGGGGAACACGTACAGGTTGTTGCCCTGCGACGGCTTCAGCGTCTTGCCGTTGATCTTGCACTCCGGAAACGGGCTGCCGGAGGCGACGATGGCGCCACCGTTGGTCCACTTGTACGCGTTGGACGGCAGAATCTCTGCCTTACTGGAGGGGTTGGACAGGGGGAAGATGATGGGCCGGTCGCAGTAGGAGGCCATGAACCGTACAATCTTTTCGGTAAAGGCGCCCCCGGTGGCGCCGAGACCAATGAGGGCTGTCGGCTTCACATACGTCACCACCTGCTCTAAGGTCTGCAGCTCTGCGCTCTTCTCCTTCGGGACGTCCTTGCGAGCCAGGACCAACTTGTGCTTGGCCAGCTTATCGCCGCGGCTGTCCGTCACGAGGCCCTTGCTGTCCACGAAGTACACGAACTGGCGCAGCTCCTCCACCGTCTTGCCGCTCCGCTTCGCTTCAAGAGCAAGGATCGAGTCCGCCACGCCCGCAGCGGCAGAGCCCGCGCCGAAGAAGAGGATCTTGTGCTGGTTGAAGGGCTTGCCAGAGAGTTTGATGGCGTTCAGGAAGCCGGCGGCGATCACGGCGCCGGTGCCCTGGATGTCGTCGTTGAAGCAGCGGTACTTGCTCTGGTAGCGCTCCAGCATGTCGAAGCAGTGGTTGTTCGAAAAGTCCTCGAACTGGATAACGGCGCTAGGCCAAACTTGGTTGGACGCTTCCATGAACTCATCCAGCAACGCATAGAAGTCGGCGTCGGGAATGCGGGGCTCACGGAGGCCCAGGTAGAGAGGGTTCTCGCGCAGCGCCGTGTTGTTCGTGCCAACATCCAGCACCACAGGCAGGACACGCGCCGGATGCACACCGCCAGCGGCCACGTACAGGGAGCACTTGCCGATGGAGATGCCCACACCGTTGGCGCCGAGGTCCCCCAGGCCCAGAATGCGGGAGCCGTCGGTGATCACCACAATATCGATGTTGTCCTTCCCGGAGTTTTGCAGAATTTCCTTCAGCTTCCCTTGGTGCTGGCGGCCGAGGTACATGGCGCTGTCCATGTGGTACAGGTTACCGTACTTTTGGCACGCCTCACCGACGGTAGGGGTGTAGATCAGGGGCAGCGTCTCGGTCAAGTGCTTCGCCACAATAGCGTAGAAGAGCGTGGAGTTGGTGTTCTGCACATTGCGGAGCACCTGGTACTGGTTGATCGGCACCTTCAGAAGGTTCACCTGGGTCCAGCAGCGCTCCACCTGGTCCTCGAGGCTCTCGATAGCGGGCGGCAGTAAACCGTCCAGCTTGAGGTGCGCGCGCTCCTTGGCGGAGAAGGCAGTTCCCTTGTTGAGAATTTTATTGTGAATGCAATCCGAGCCGTGGGTGATCTTTTTGAACAAGGCAGAGACCTTGCGCTCGAGAGCAAAAGAAGAGCGAGCCAACATCGTTCTGGAAGAAACCAAAGGAAAGAAGGAAGAGGAAATTACGGAGACGTTATCACTAATCGGAATAAAAACCACCAAAAGCACTCAAATATCGATCACGACCCCCATGCAAATCATCATCATCATTATCATAAGAATAATAATAATAAGAAGAAAGAACACAACATAGAAGGAAAAAGAGAAAAGCGAAGGGCACTGCATTGTTTACAGATCGCATGCATGATTCATCACGCACTAGCCTGCTGCATTATTCTCTTCTTAGGCTGGACAGCTTCTAGAGCTGTGAGCATCCAGGATATCAACCAGCAGCATTAACGGAAAAAATTCTACGTCTGGGGTAATCATCATCTATTTATTCATTTGTTCATTGAACGAAAAGAAATGAATAAACGAACTGAACAGATACAAAATCAGACTTTAAGTAAATAATTTTAAACTTCTAGCGATCATCCTTGGACACCAGCGCAAACCACTGCAAGCCCGGACAAGAGCCTGGGCCCTACCTTCACTACCGATCTTTACCGTGAATCAGTCGCATGTATGTATTTTTTGTTGTGCCTTTTCATTACTTTCTTTTTCGTTTGTTATTTTTTTTTCATTTTTTTTTTTGTTGTTGTTGTTGCGTCTCCACACGGAGCTATGGAATACACTTCACATTAATACTATGAAACCGAAGCGATACCAACAAAGGCGGCAGTAGGGGGAAAAAAAGAGAGCATGTATGATTATACGGCTATAAGTTGAACTAAAAATCAATACATGCATATAGCTGACTGAGAGGAACACACACCACACGAAATATTGCAACAACAACAAAAAAAAATGTGTATATCAATATCTATACAACCGAAAAGCAAGTACAGCCAACTCGTGTTTCACCTGCACCTCCATCACCACAAAATAAAAGGCAAAAAGAGAAAAAAAGAGGAAAAGAATTATATAGTGCATCAATTAAGATAGATATTTTGATACATCCACGGCCATGACGAGATAGTGACACAAACAAACAACATAAAAGATTATCTCTGTTAACAAAAAAAAAAAAACGACAAACGACGCTCTAATGCGTTCGATTTGGTGCTTTATTCTATTTTGTTGCCTTTCCAAACGTGACATAGCGACAGTGATCGATATAAGTCCAACGCGAGTGTTGGAGAAGAATAAACTCATTTTCATCGGCGCTTATCTTCTAAAATATTTTTTGTCAGGGAACAGTGAATAGACCAATAGAACGTATAGCAGTCACACCAACGAAACGCTGAGGCGCACATCTCTTCTCCTCAACTTCACTTCATCCACAGCTCCAATAGTATCACAAGACAAACAACCAACAAGGTATAGGACCAAAGATAACCCTAACACGACTCCATAACATCCAGCTGGAAACGACTTTGAGATATCTACTGGATGCGGAACTCCAGCTCTGGGGAGTACTTGGGCATCCACTGCGCCTTGCGGACCACCGCCAGGATCTCATCGCGGTTCGTGGGGAGCGACTTGTCCCCGTCCACGTTGAGGCGCTGCGCCTCGAGGATGACGTCGGCGGCGATGTTGGCCGAGATCTTGTGGATCTGGTCCAGCGGGGGGTACAGCTGGCCGGCGGCGAGGTCCTCCTCGGTGGTCTGCGAGTACAGCGACGCGGAGGCGGCGACGAGCACCTCGTCCGGGATCGTCGCGGGCTGCGCCAGCCCAGAGCCGAGGCCGATGCCGGGGAACACGTACAGGTTGTTGCCCTGCGACGGCTTCAGCGTCTTGCCGTTGACCGTGCACGCCGGGAAGGGGCTGCCGGAGGCGATCAGCGCCTTGCCGTCCGTCCACTTGTACGCGTCCGCGGGAATGCACTCGGCCTTGCTGGTGGGGTTCGACAGGGGAAAGATGATCGGCCGGGGGGTGTTGGCCGCCACCTTCTTCACGATCTTCTCCGTGAACACCGGGCCCACGCCGCCCAGGCCCAGCAGCGCCGTCGGCTTCACGAAGTCCACCACGTCCTCCAGCGTCTTCAGCTTCGCGCTGTCCTCCGCGCTCACGTCCGTGTGCGCCAGCAGCACCTTGTGCGCCTGCAGCTTGTCCCCGCGCGTCGTCGTCACGAGGCCCTTGGTGTCCACCAGGTAGAAGGTCTTGAGCATATCTTCGTACGTCACGCCCTTGTGCAGGCGGGCCGCCAGCTGCGCGATGTTCTTCGCCACGCCAACGGCGGCGGAGCCCGCGCCGAACACCACCGTGCGCTGCTGCAGAGGCGACACGCCAGAGATACGCATGGCGTTCAGGAAGCCGGCGGCGATCACGGCGCCGGTGCCCTGGATGTCGTCGTTGAAGCAGCGGTACTTGCTCTGGTAGCGCTCCAGCATGTCGAAGCAGTGGTTGTTCGAAAAGTCCTCGAACTGCACAACAGCCGAGGGCCACACCACCTTGGCCGCCTCCATGAACTCATCCAGCATCGAGTAGAACTCGGTATCCTCGAAGCGCTTCTCTCGGGTGCCGAAGTACTGGGGGTCGGTGAGGTACCGCTCGGTGTTGACGCCGGCGTCGAGCACGACGGGGCACACCAGCGACGGGTGGATGCCGGCGCCGGCCACGTACAGGGAGCACTTGCCGATGGAGATGCCAACGCCGTTCACACCAAGGTCGCCCAGGCCCAGAATGCGGGAGCCGTCGGTGATGACGATCACACGCACGTTGTTGCGGCGGCGGTTCTCCAGCGCCTCCTTGAAGGACCCGCGGATGCCGCGGTGGAGGTACACGCCGCGCTCACGGATGTAGTAGTTGCTGAAGTTCTGGCACGCCTCGCCGACCGTTGGGGTGTAGATGATGGGAAGAAGGTCCTCCAGGTGGGCCATGATGACGGCGTAGTAGAGCGTCGTGTTGGTGGAGTGGATGCTGGCCAGGTGCTGGTACCGGTTGATGGGCTTCTCATACCTGCACAGCTGGTTCCAGACACGCTCCACCTGCTGCTCCAGGGTCTCCACGCGGGGCGGCAGGAGGCCGACCAGCTTCAGCTCCCTGCGCTGCTCCTCCGTGAAGGCCGTGCCGCGGTTCAGGTGGCGGTTGGACAGAATCGCAAGACCCGCTTCCACCGTGACAGGCTCTAGCAGGAAGGACATGAGGAAAAGGTAATGACAGTAATGCAAAAGAAAATGAGGAAGTAAAACTTAGCAAAGAAGAGTAAGTGTACAGCATACGGAGTGCACAAGATGAAAGAGAGAGATAGATAGAGAGAGAGAGAGAGATGAAAGGTAATGTGTACGATGAGGAGGAAGAACGCTACAAAAGAACATTGGCTGTGCATGGCGCATCCTTATTCAATGGAGAAGCGCTGTGATGTAAGAAGGAAGCAGCAGAAGACTTCTAAGCGTTTTTTTTTTATTTATTATTGTTATTCTGTTACGAGTGATGGGAATTTGTCCGCGTAATAACTTGATGTATCGGTAATAAATAATAAATACTATATAAAGAAATATATAGATATATGTGTAGAGAAAGAGACTGTATCCGACTGGAGTACGCCACGGAGGTTCTGAAGGGGAGTCGTAACAGGGCAGCAGCTCACGAATGATGACTAACGGCACCAATGGAAACGGCTGCGGCGACAAAGGGGGAGAGGGATCTCCATATCGAATTTGAGTTTTCTTTCGGGCAGAAAGTAATAGTAAAAATAAAAATAATAATAAAAAGTAGGTATATGCTGTATACCGAGGTACCTGCATAGTGGAGATCCGGGAGGGTGCGAGGACGGTACTGAGGGAGGCGGTATTATTTGTCCAAGCAAACAACTACCTGGGGGTTGAGATGGGGAGCACGCTCCTGTTAATAAATATGTCAGTAAAAATAAAAATAAAGGATGTGATGACGCAAGAAAACATAAACAAATCGAAGTAATGACAATATATGTGTGTGTTTGTGTATATGAAAAGAGTACCACAACAGAGACCGTCGTTGGTTGGTAGAAGCATTTTAGAGTTTGTGTCGTCTCTGCCGAGATGGAAAAATCCCCAACTCGCAGAAACAAAAAGAAAAAAAGAAATCACAATAAATAAATATAGAATGGGAACAGAAATGGAGTGAATTGTCTCTTCGTTTGTTCATATATAAACGAAGTTAGGTCGAGGGGAGCTCCGTGAGCGCCCTACCGGAAGGTGAATGAACTGCCCTCATAAGCTGAATAAATAATTAGAGCGTACACACACACCACAGAGTATATAGTATATATAGTACATATATATGTAAGCAATGCTTCTACTCTTTTTTTTCTTTTCTCTTCGATTTCATTCTTTTCTTTCTATACGCATTCACCCGTACTTCCTTCGCATTAGAACAGCGAATCCAAAGCGAAGAGCCAGACGCGTAGCAGAAGAAACTCATTTGTCTGCACCGCACTACAGGGAAAAGTCGTAGACCTGCTGCACGTCAACGGGCGTTCACCATTTCAATGCGATTCACCCATATGCGCACACAATGGCACAGAGGTACAACTATTCGGCATCGCAACAGCAACGCCTCAAGTGGAGCAATCCATCAAACGATCCACAGAGAGAAGAGCATCACAGGAACTACAAAGAAACCAACAAAGTCCAAAACAGAATAAAGAAAAAAAAACAAAGCAAGGCTTCCTCCGTATATCAAACAAAAGAAGCCGGCACCTCTACAACTTCAGCACAAAATCCAGCTCTGGGGAGTACTTGGGCATCCACTGCGCCTTGCGGACCACCGCCAGGATCTCATCGCGGTTCGTGGGGAGCGACTTGTCCCCGTCCACGTTGAGGCGCTGCGCCTCGAGGATGACGTCGGCGGCGATGTTGGCCGAGATCTTGTGGATCTGGTCCAGCGGGGGGTACAGCTGGCCGGCGGCGAGGTCCTCCTCGGTGGTCTGCGAGTACAGCGACGCGGAGGCGGCGACGAGCACCTCGTCCGGGATCGTCGCGGGCTGCGCCAGCCCAGAGCCGAGGCCGATGCCGGGGAACACGTACAGGTTGTTGCCCTGCGACGGCTTCAGCGTCTTGCCGTTGACCGTGCACGCCGGGAAGGGGCTGCCGGAGGCGATCAGCGCCTTGCCGTCCGTCCACTTGTACGCGTCCGCGGGAATGCACTCGGCCTTGCTGGTGGGGTTCGACAGGGGAAAGATGATCGGCCGGGGGGTGTTGGCCGCCACCTTCTTCACGATCTTCTCCGTGAACACCGGGCCCACGCCGCCCAGGCCCAGCAGCGCCGTCGGCTTCACGAAGTCCACCACGTCCTCCAGCGTCTTCAGCTTCGCGCTGTCCTCCGCGCTCACGTCCGTGTGCGCCAGCAGCACCTTGTGCGCCTGCAGCTTGTCCCCGCGCGTCGTCGTCACGAGGCCCTTGGTGTCCACCAGGTAGAAGGTCTTGAGCATATCTTCGTACGTCACGCCCTTGTGCAGGCGGGCCGCCAGCTGCGCGATGTTCTTCGCCACGCCAACGGCGGCGGAGCCCGCGCCGAACACCACCGTGCGCTGCTGCAGAGGCGACACGCCAGAGATACGCATGGCGTTCAGGAAGCCGGCGGCGATCACGGCGCCGGTGCCCTGGATGTCGTCGTTGAAGCAGCGGTACTTGCTCTGGTAGCGCTCCAGCATGTCGAAGCAGTGGTTGTTCGAAAAGTCCTCGAACTGCACAACAGCCGAGGGCCACACCACCTTGGCCGCCTCCATGAACTCATCCAGCATCGAGTAGAACTCGGTATCCTCGAAGCGCTTCTCGGGTGCCGAAGTACTGGGGGTCGGTGAGGTACCGCTCGGTGTTGACGCCGGCGTCGAGCACGACGGGGCACACCAGCGACGGGTGGATGCCGGCGCCGGCCACGTACAGGGAGCACTTGCCGATGGAGATGCCAACGCCGTTCACACCAAGGTCGCCCAGGCCCAGAATGCGGGAGCCGTCGGTGATGACGATCACACGCACGTTGTTGCGGCGGCGGTTCTCCAGCGCCTCCTTGAAGGAGCCGCGGATGCCGCGGTGGAGGTACACGCCGCGCTCACGGATGTAGTAGTTGCTGAAGTTCTGGCACGCCTCGCCGACCGTTGGGGTGTAGATGATGGGAAGAAGGTCCTCCAGGTGGGCCATGATGACGGCGTAGTAGAGCGTCGTGTTGGTGGAGTGGATGCTGGCCAGGTGCTGGTACCGGTTGATGGGCTTCTCATACCTGCACAGCTGGTTCCAGACACGCTCCACCTGCTGCTCCAGAGTCTCCACGCGGGGCGGCAGGAGGCCGACCAGCTTCAGCTCCCTGCGCTGCTCCTCCGTGAAGGCCGTGCCGCGGTTCAGGTGGCGGTTGGACAGAATCGCAAGACCCGCTTCCACCGTGACAGGCTCTAGCAGGAAGGACATGAGGAAAAGGTAATGACAGTAATGCAAAAGAAAATGAGGAAGTAAAACTTAGCAAAGAAGAGTAAGTGTACAGCATACGGAGTGCACAAGATGAAAGAGAGAGATAGATAGATAGAGAGAGAGAGATGAAAGGTAATGTGTACGATGAGGAGGAAGAACGCTACAAAGAACATTGGCTGTGCATGGCGCATCCTTATTCAATGGAGAAGCGCTGTGATGTAAGAAGGAATCAGCAGAAGACTTCTAAGCGTGTTTTTTTTTTTATTTATTATTGTTATTCTGTTACGAGTGATGGGAATTTGTCCGCGTAATAACTTGATGTATCGGTAATAAATAATAAATACTATATAAAGAAATATATAGATATATGTGTAGAAAGAGACTGTATCCGACTGGAGTACGCCACGGAGGTTCTGAAGGAGTCGTAACAGGGCAGCAGCTCACGAATGATGACTAACGGCACCAATGGAAACGGCTGCGGCGACAAAGGGGGAGAGGGATCTCCATATCGAATTTGAGTTTTCTTTCGGGCAGAAAGTAATAGTAAAAATAAAAATAATAATAAAAAGTAGGTATATGCTGTATACCGAGGTACCTGCATAGTGGAGATCCGGGAGGGGTGCGTGGGAGGACGGTACTGAGGGAGGCGGTATTATTTGTCCAAGCAAACAACTACCTGGGGGTTGAGATGGGGAGCACGCTCCTGTTAATAAATATGTCAGTAAAAATAAAAATAAAGGATGTGATGACGCAAGAAAACATAAACAAATCGAAGTAATGACAATATATGTGTGTGTTTGTGTATATGAAAAGAGTACCACAACAGAGACCGTCGTTGGTTGGTAGAAGCATTTTAGAGTTTGTGTCGTCTCTGCCGAGATGGAAAAATCCCCAACTCGCAGAAACAAAAAGAAAAAAAGAAATCACAATAAATAAATATAGAATGGGAACAGAAATGGAGTGAATTGTCTCTTCGTTTGTTCATATATAAACGAAGTTAGGTCGAGGGGAGCTCCGTGAGCGCCCTACCGGAAGGTGAATGAACTGCCCTCATAAGCTGAATAAATAATTAGAGCGTACACACACACCACAGAGTATATAGTATATATAGTACATATATATGTAAGCAATGCTTCTACTCTTTTTTTTTTCTTTTTCTCTTCGATTTCATTCTTTTCTTTCTATACGCATTCACCCGTACTTCCTTCGCATTAGAACAGCGAATCCAAAGCGAAGAGCCAGACGCGTAGCAGAAGAAACTCATTTGTCTGCACCGCACTACAGGGAAAAGTCGTAGACCTGCTGCACGTCAACGGGCGTTCACCATTTCAATGCGATTCACCCATATGCGCACACAATGGCACAGAGGCACAACTATTCGGCATCGCAACAGCAACGCCTCAAGTGGAGCAATCCATCAAACGATCCACAGAGAGAAGAGCATCACAGGAACTACAAAGAAACCAACAAAGTCCAAAACAGAATAAAGAAAAAAAAAAAAGCAAGGCTTCCTCCGTATATCAAACAAAAGAAGCCGGCACCTCTACAACTTCAGCACAAAATCCAGCTCTGGGGAGTACTTAGGCATCCACTGCGCCTTGCGGACCACCGCCAGGATCTCATCGCGGTTCGTGGGGAGCGACTTGTCCCCGTCCACGTTGAGGCGCTGCGCCTCGAGGATGACGTCGGCGGCGATGTTGGCCGAGATCTTGTGGATCTGGTCCAGCGGGGGGTACAGCTGGCCGGCGGCGAGGTCCTCCTCGGTGGTCTGCGAGTACAGCGACGCGGAGGCGGCGACGAGCACCTCGTCCGGGATCGTCGCGGGCTGCGCCAGCCCAGAGCCGAGGCCGATGCCGGGGAACACGTACAGGTTGTTGCCCTGCGACGGCTTCAGCGTCTTGCCGTTGACCGTGCACGCCGGGAAGGGGCTGCCGGAGGCGATCAGCGCCTTGCCGTCCGTCCACTTGTACGCGTCCGCGGGAATGCACTCGGCCTTGCTGGTGGGGTTCGACAGGGGAAAGATGATCGGCCGGGGGGTGTTGGCCGCCACCTTCTTCACGATCTTCTCCGTGAACACCGGGCCCACGCCGCCCAGGCCCAGCAGCGCCGTCGGCTTCACGAAGTCCACCACGTCCTCCAGCGTCTTCAGCTTCGCGCTGTCCTCCGCGCTCACGTCCGTGTGCGCCAGCAGCACCTTGTGCGCCTGCAGCTTGTCCCCGCGCGTCGTCGTCACGAGGCCCTTGGTGTCCACCAGGTAGAAGGTCTTGAGCATATCTTCGTACGTCACGCCCTTGTGCAGGCGGGCCGCCAGCTGCGCGATGTTCTTCGCCACGCCAACGGCGGCGGAGCCCGCGCCGAACACCACCGTGCGCTGCTGCAGAGGCGACACGCCAGAGATACGCATGGCGTTCAGGAAGCCGGCGGCGATCACGGCGCCGGTGCCCTGGATGTCGTCGTTGAAGCAGCGGTACTTGCTCTGGTAGCGCTCCAGCATGTCGAAGCAGTGGTTGTTCGAAAAGTCCTCGAACTGCACAACAGCCGAGGGCCACACCACCTTGGCCGCCTCCATGAACTCATCCAGCATCGAGTAGAACTCGGTATCCTCGAAGCGCTTCTCTCGGGTGCCGAAGTACTGGGGGTCGGTGAGGTAGCGCTCGGTGTTGACGCCGGCGTCGAGCACGACGGGGCACACCAGCGACGGGTGGATGCCGGCGCCGGCCACGTACAGGGAGCACTTGCCGATGGAGATGCCAACGCCGTTCACACCAAGGTCGCCCAGGCCCAGAATGCGGGAGCCGTCGGTGATGACGATCACACGCACGTTGTTGCGGCGGCGGTTCTCCAGCGCCTCCTTGAAGGAGCCGCGGATGCCGCGGTGGAGGTACACGCCGCGCTCACGGATGTAGTAGTTGCTGAAGTTCTGGCACGCCTCGCCGACCGTTGGGGTGTAGATGATGGGAAGAAGGTCCTCCAGGTGGGCCATGATGACGGCGTAGTAGAGCGTCGTGTTGGTGGAGTGGATGCTGGCCAGGTGCTGGTACCGGTTGATGGGCTTCTCATACCTGCACAGCTGGTTCCAGACACGCTCCACCTGCTGCTCCAGGGTCTCCACGCGGGGCGGCAGGAGGCCGACCAGCTTCAGCTCCCTGCGCTGCTCCTCCGTGAAGGCCGTGCCGCGGTTCAGGTGGCGGTTGGACAGAATCGCAAGACCCGCTTCCACCGTGACAGGCTCTAGCAGGAAGGACATGAGGAAAAGGTAATGACAGTAATGCAAAAGAAAATGAGGAAGTAAAACTTAGCAAAGAAGAGTAAGTGTACAGCATACGGAGTGCACAAGATGAAAGAGAGAGATAGATAGATAGAGAGAGAGAGATGAAAGGTAACGTGTACGATGAGGAGGAAGAACGCTACAAAAGAACATTGGCTGTGCATGGCGCATCCTTATTCAATGGAGAAGCGCTGTGATGTAAGAAGGAAGCAGCAGAAGACTTCTAAGCGTTTTTTTTTATTTATTATTGTTATTCTGTTACGAGTGATGGGAATTTGTCCGCGTAATAACTTGATGTATCGGTAATAAATAATAAATACTATATAAAGAAATATATAGATATATGTGTAGAGAAAGAGACTGTATCCGACTGGAGTACGCCACGGAGGTTCTGAAGGGGAGTCGTAACAGGGCAGCAGCTCACGAATGATGACTAACGGCACCAATGGAAACGGCTGCGGCGACAAAGGGGGAGAGGGATCTCCATATCGAATTTGAGTTTTCTTTCGGGCAGAAAGTAATAGTAAAAATAAAAATAATAATAAAAAGTAGGTATATGCTGTATACCGAGGTACCTGCATAGT
The DNA here is from genome assembly GCA_010157825.1 of Vickermania ingenoplastis. Lineage (NCBI taxonomy): Eukaryota > Euglenozoa > Kinetoplastea > Trypanosomatida > Trypanosomatidae > Vickermania > Vickermania ingenoplastis. The sequence continues at coordinate 381,453 of VFSE01000211.1, read as the reverse complement.
GGAGATCCGGGAGGGGTGCGTGGGAGGACGGTACTGAGGGAGGCGGTATTATTTGTCCAAGCAAACAACTACCTGGGGGTTGAGATGGGGAGCACGCTCCTGTTAATAAATATGTCAGTAAAAATAAAAATAAAGGATGTGATGACGCAAGAAAACATAAACAAATCGAAGTAATGACAATATATGTGTGTGTTTGTGTATATGAAAAGAGTACCACAACAGAGACCGTCGTTGGTTGGTAGAAGCATTTTAGAGATTGTGTCGTCTCTGCCGAGATGGAAAAATCCCCAACTCGCAGAAACAAAAAGAAAAAAAGAAATCACAATAAATAAATATAGAATGGGAACAGAAATGGAGTGAATTGTCTCTTCGTTTGTTCATATATAAACGAAGTTAGGTCGAGGGGAGCTCCGTGAGCGCCCTACCGGAAGGTGAATGAACTGCCCTCATAAGCTGAATAAATAATTAGAGCGTACACACACACCACAGAGTATATAGTATATATAGTACATATATATGTAAGCAATGCTTACTCTTTTTTTTTCTTTTCTCTTCGATTTCATTCTTTTCTTTCTATACGCATTCACCCGTACTTCCTTCGCATTAGAACAGCGAATCCAAAGCGAAGAGCCAGACGCGTAGCAGAAGAAACTCATTTGTCTGCACCGCACTACAGGGAAAAGTCGTAGACCTGCTGCACGTCAACGGGCGTTCACCATTTCAATGCGATTCACCCATATGCGCACACAATGGCACAGAGGCACAACTATTCGGCATCGCAACAGCAACGCCTCAAGTGGAGCAATCCATCAAACGATCCACAGAGAGAAGAGCATCACAGGAACTACAAAGAAACCAACAAAGTCCAAAACAGAATAAAGAAAAAAAAAACAAAGCAAGGCTTCCTCCGTATATCAAACAAAAGAAGCCGGCACCTCTACAACTTCAGCACAAAATCCAGCTCTGGGGAGTACTTGGGCATCCACTGCGCCTTGCGGACCACCGCCAGGATCTCATCGCGGTTCGTGGGGAGGGACTTGTCCCCGTCCACGTTGAGGCGCTGCGCCTCGAGGATGACGTCGGCGGCGATGTTGGCCGAGATCTTGTGGATCTGGTCCAGCGGGGGGGTACAGCTGGCCGGCGGCGAGGTCCTCCTCAGTGGTCTGCGAGTACAGCGACGCGGAGGCGGCGACGAGCACCTCGTCCGGGATCGTCGCGGGCTGCGCCAGCCCAGAGCCGAGGCCGATGCCGGGGAACACGTAAAGGTTGTTGCCCTGCGACGGCTTCAGCGTCTTGCCGTTGACCGTGCACGCCGGGAAGGGGCTGCCGGAGGCGATCAGCGCCTTGCCGTCCGTCCACTTGTACGCGTCCGCGGGAATGCACTCGGCCTTGCTGGTGGGGTTCGACAGGGGAAAGATGATCGGCCGGGGGGGGTGTTGGCCGCCACCTTCTTCACGATCTTCTCCGTGAACACCGGGCCCACGCCGCCCAGGCCCAGCAGCGCCGTCGGCTTCACGAAGTCCACCACGTCCTCCAGCGTCTTCAGCTTCGCGCTGTCCTCCGCGCTCACGTCCGTGTGCGCCAGCAGCACCTTGTGCGCCTGCAGCTTGTCCCCGCGCGTCGTCGTCACGAGGCCCTTGGTGTCCACCAGGTAGAAGGTCTTGAGCATATCTTCGTACGTCACGCCCTTGTGCAGGCGGGCCGCCAGCTGCGCGATGTTCTTCGCCACGCCAACGGCGGCGGAGCCCGCGCCGAACACCACCGTGCGCTGCTGCAGAGGCGACACGCCAGAGATACGCATGGCGTTCAGGAAGCCGGCGGCGATCACGGCGCCGGTGCCCTGGATGTCGTCGTTGAAGCAGCGGTACTTGCTCTGGTAGCGCTCCAGCATGTCGAAGCAGTGGTTGTTCGAAAAGTCCTCGAACTGCACAACAGCCGAGGGCCACACCACCTTGGCCGCCTCCATGAACTCATCCAGCATCGAGTAGAACTCGGTATCCTCGAAGCGCTTCTCTCGGGTGCCGAAGTACTGGGGGTCGGTGAGGTACCGCTCGGTGTTGACGCCGGCGTCGAGCACGACGGGGCACACCAGCGACGGGTGGATGCCGGCGCCGGCCACGTACAGGGAGCACTTGCCGATGGAGATGCCAACGCCGTTCACACCAAGGTCGCCCAGGCCCAGAATGCGGGAGCCGTCGGTGATGACGATCACACGCACGTTGTTGCGGCGGCGGTTCTCCAGCGCCTCCTTGAAGGACCCGCGGATGCCGCGGTGGAGGTACACGCCGCGCTCACGGATGTAGTAGTTGCTGAAGTTCTGGCACGCCTCGCCGACCGTTGGGGTGTAGATGATGGGAAGAAGGTCCTCCAGGTGGGCCATGATGACGGCGTAGTAGAGCGTCGTGTTGGTGGAGTGGATGCTGGCCAGGTGCTGGTACCGGTTGATGGGCTTCTCATACCTGCACAGCTGGTTCCAGACACGCTCCACCTGCTGCTCCAGGGTCTCCACGCGGGGCGGCAGGAGGCCGACCAGCTTCAGCTCCCTGCGCTGCTCCTCCGTGAAGGCCGTGCCGCGGTTCAGGTGGCGGTTGGACAGAATCGCAAGACCCGCTTCCACCGTGACAGGCTCTAGCAGGAAGGACATGAGGAAAAGGTAAACGGAAATAGTAAAGGCTTTGATATGAAATCTTTAAGAGGAAAGAGTGTGCGTAAAATGTAGTAGAAAACACGGGAGATGAAAGATGAGAGAGACAAAGAGAAACAACTTAAATGAGAAATGGTGCAAGAGCAGCAATCAATGCCAAGTGGAGAAACCGCAGAACAGAGGTGGAGGGCCGCTGTTGGTGTGGGCCCCTGCTCTCGTTGCGGGTGTAAACAAGTGTGGAGGGTGCTCATCAATTCCCTACAGTGTCAAATGAAATGGTGGACAAGAGTGGTTGATAAGACAAACAAGTGACACAAGCAACGCATAAATTTTTGTTACTTCTCGTTCTTTTTGTGTTTTGTTTTTCTTCTTTCTTTTTCGTTTACCACACTACTAAACGGTAGGATGTAATGACCACCTTATAATATACTTTTATTTGTTTTTGTTTTTCTTGCAGGACAAGAATACGCCATCACACAGCACGACGAAAAATTATATATATATATATATATATATATATATATAAGGAAGGAAGAGGGGATGGCAAACGCTGACACCCATAACGAATGAAGGCAACAGGGAAATGGCGTGAATGAGAAAGGTGCACTCAGCTTCAGTGTGTGTTGCCGGCCGTGAAGTCTGCTGTCATCCCGGTGCTACTCGAAGTTCAGTGTGACTCAAGCAGTATCTTCAAAGAGTGAGCCTTAAACGAAGGATAGTGAAAAAAAAAAATACAAAAAAAAAAATACAAAACTGAAACATGAATAATACCAAAGAATTTTCCGAATGAATCTTAACTTGACTCTGTGATATCTTTATACGGCCGTTTGCCTTTGAAGATTGAAGCATCCAACAGGGGGCCTCAAAAAATATGTATACCTCACAAAATATAATCACAGCAATATTTTTTTTTTCATTTCGCTTCGCCCGGCAATAATACAGAGAAGGAAAACATCAAAACAAAATCAAGCGATAAATAAATGAAGTAATAATAATAAATAATAATAAACTTCTTCTGCATCTTTCAGCTTTAGAAGCAGTCCTCCATGCTACCATGACGACGGCTACTTCCTTGATCTTCCTTCTACCCGTGGTAGATGATGAAGGAACGAAAGACACAAAAATAAAACTCAAGGGATAAAAAAGAAAGCAAGAAAAAACGATGAATGCTACGGGTAACACGCCTCCCTTCTGACCTTCTGCCATCAGAAAAACGCACAACAACCCGTTCTTATCAGAGGACTGCCTTCAATGAACCAGAAATATGTGCTACTGTCCTGGCAGCCGTAATTCACCCGCCACCCACATCCACCACCAAGAACCATATCCGACACCCACCTCCTACTTGATGCGGAACTCCAGCTCTGGGGAGTACTTGGGCATCCACTGCGCCTTGCGGACCACCGCCAGGATCTCATCGCGGTTCGTGGGGAGCGACTTGTCCCCGTCCACGTTGAGGCGCTGCGCCTCGAGGATGACGTCGGCGGCGATGTTGGCTGAGATCTTGTGGATCTGGTCCAGCGGGGGGTACAGCTGGCCGGCGGCGAGGTCCTCCTCAGTGGTCTGCGAGTACAGCGACGCGGAGGCGGCGACGAGCACCTCGTCCGGGATCGTCGCGGGCTGCGCCAGCCCAGAGCCGAGGCCGATGCCGGGGAACACGTAAAGGTTGTTGCCCTGCGACGGCTTCAGCGTCTTGCCGTTGACCGTGCACGCCGGGAAGGGGCTGCCGGAGGCGATCAGCGCCTTGCCGTCCGTCCACTTGTACGCGTCCGCGGGAATGCACTCGGCCTTGCTGGTGGGGTTCGACAGGGGAAAGATGATCGGCCGGGGGGTGTTGGCCGCCACCTTCTTCACGATCTTCTCCGTGAACACCGGGCCCACGCCGCCCAGGCCCAGCAGCGCCGTCGGCTTCACGAAGTCCACCACGTCCTCCAGCGTCTTCAGCTTCGCGCTGTCCTCCGCGCTCACGTCCGTGTGCGCCAGCAGCACCTTGTGCGCCTGCAGCTTGTCCCCGCGCGTCGTCGTCACGAGGCCCTTGGTGTCCACCAGGTAGAAGGTCTTGAGCATATCTTCGTACGTCACGCCCTTGTGCAGGCGGGCCGCCAGCTGCGCGATGTTCTTCGCCACGCCAACGGCGGCGGAGCCCGCGCCGAACACCACCGTGCGCTGCTGCAGAGGCGACACGCCAGAGATACGCATGGCGTTCAGGAAGCCGGCGGCGATCACGGCGCCGGTGCCCTGGATGTCGTCGTTGAAGCAGCGGTACTTGCTCTGGTAGCGCTCCAGCATGTCGAAGCAGTGGTTGTTCGAAAAGTCCTCGAACTGCACAACAGCCGAGGGCCACACCACCTTGGCCGCCTCCATGAACTCATCCAGCATCGAGTAGAACTCGGTATCCTCGAAGCGCTTCTCTCGGGTGCCGAAGTACTGGGGGTCGGTGAGGTACCGCTCGGTGTTGACGCCGGCGTCGAGCACGACGGGGCACACCAGCGACGGGTGGATGCCGGCGCCGGCCACGTACAGGAGCACTTGCCGATGGAGATGCCAACGCCGTTCACACCAAGGTCGCCCAGGCCCAGAATGCGGGAGCCGTCGGTGATGACGATCACACGCACGTTGTTGCGGCGGCGGTTCTCCAGCGCCTCCTTGAAGGACCCGCGGATGCCGCGGTGGAGGTACACGCCGCGCTCACGGATGTAGTAGTTGCTGAAGTTCTGGCACGCCTCGCCGACCGTTGGGGTGTAGATGATGGGAAGAAGGTCCTCCAGGTGGGCCATGATGACGGCGTAGTAGAGCGTCGTGTTGGTGGAGTGGATGCTGGCCAGGTGCTGGTACCGGTTGATGGGCTTCTCATACCTGCACAGCTGGTTCCAGACACGCTCCACCTGCTGCTCCAGGGTCTCCACGCGGGGCGGCAGGAGGCCGACCAGCTTCAGCTCCCTGCGCTGCTCCTCCGTGAAGGCCGTGCCGCGGTTCAGGTGGCGGTTGGACAGAATCGCAAGACCCGCTTCCACCGTGACAGGCTCTAGCAGGAAGGACATCAAGAAGTAGCGGGGGGGTAAGAGGAGGAAAGGTTGATCTTCAGAAGAACAGAGAGAGAGAGAGAGAGAGAGAGCGAGAGAATGTGGTGTAAGGGGAAAGTAGAACGGCGAAGGGTAGAGGATGGAAAATAAAGAGCGGGGTTGTTCCGGTAGGAGCGCTTCTTGTTACTTTTCAAGCGGCATGTGTATATAATAATAATAATAAGAGAGCAAACGATGGAATCAGCCTGCTACTGTGTTACGGTCGCGAAAGTAAGACGCCAGGTATACTATTTAGGGAGTCTGGCAAGCGGAGTTTAAATTCTGATGAACTGGTAGAGAAGGTGATTGCTGTTGAGGGAGGATGGAAATAACGCATTACGAAAGGAGCGGATATCCACACAGACGGTGTACTGCGCTAGTCCCCGTCGCTGCAGTCACTCGACTCGCTTGTGATAATTTCGATCTCCGTTTCTTGCCGTTCGACGGCGTCAATCGCGACCTGGCTGGCACACACGATCGGGTCCTCATCTGTTGCAAACGGTCGCTCCACCTGAAGGCAGTTCTCGATCTTCTTCTTGGTGTTGTCTCGCTCGTCGGCGAAGAGAAAGCTGACTAAGCTGGGCGCCTGAGAGGCGATGAATCGCATGACGGCGTCGAGGTTGAACTGCGCCACGGTGGAGATGTGGCGCCAGGCCTTGAGCTCATCCATTCGAGGCCCGCTTTGCTTTGTTTTGCCGTCTTCGCCGCCAACATTTCGAAATCCAGTCATCTGGGCGCTCTCCTTGGCCCTCTTGGCCGCCGCCGCAGCGGTTGCTTCGCAATTTTTGCAGTGCAGCAGATCGTGTGTATCGGAGAGGGTGTCCGGTTTAAAGGCGAACAGAGACTTGAGCTCCTCTAGAGTGAAGTGCTGCTTCGAGTCCTCCTGCATATCCACCACGTTGGCCGACAGACCTTGTTTGCTTACCTGTCGTTGGTACACCTTCTCTTCGATGGTCCCTGTGGTGAGGAGTCGGTAGATGTAGACCCGCTTCTTCTGCCCGTCACGCCAGACGCGGCCCATCGCCTGGGCATCGTTGGCAGGGTTCCAATCGGGGTCAAACAGAATCAGCCGGTTTGCCCCAATGAGGTTCAGCCCCACGCCACCCGCCTTGGACGAGAGAAGGAAGACAATCTCTTGGGAAGCAGGGACGTTGAAGTAGTCCACCAGCTCCTGACGGCGCTTGATGGGCGTACTCCCATCCAGCTGAAAGTAGGCCACCTTCTTCGACTGGCACAGCGCGGCGATGATATTCAGGGTCTGAGTGAAGTTGGAGACGATCACCAGCTTATCGCGCTCCGGGCTTCGCCGCAGCTGGTCCAGCATGAGAGACACAAAAAACATCTTGCTCCCACTATCTTGCTGCAGGCTGCCCTTCTTGTAGCCTGTGGGGAGCAGCGCGCGAGGGATACCGCTGTCGCTGGTGTGCGGCGGCGCACCGCGGCGAGGTTTATTTTCGCCCTTATCTCCTCCGTTCCCGGAACTTTCGGAAGGCTTGTGAGAGAGTTCGATGGCATCGTGAAAGAGATCCAGGTGATTGCACAACTTTCGGAGGGCCGAGATGAGAACCAGCGGGCGACACTTGGATCCGTCCCCGGCCTCATAATCTGCCTGCTGCATCACAAGGTTGGAAAGTTTTAGATACGCCTGCTGCTGCAGCGTGCCAAGCCGAACAAAAACGGTCACATCCACCTTTGGAGGCAAATAGGACTCGTTGATCGACTGCGTCCGGCGGAGGATAAACTTTTGCGTGAGGTGCGACAGGTAGTGCGCTCTGTCCCTGCCGAGCGCCCGCAGGTGGTCCGGAGCCTCTGGGTCTCTGCCGGAGAGCACCGGCTCCTCAAACACCCTGGAAAAGAGGTCCCGGTTGCCGAGAACACCAGGGTTGACAAAATTCACCATCGCGTGGAACTCCGAGAGGTCGTTCTGTATCGGGGTGCCGGAGAGGATGATTCGATTTCTAGTCGGGAGCTGATCCACCGCACGGGTCGTCTTCACTTCTGCGTTCTTGAGACGATGACCTTCATCGCACACCACCAGCTCCACGGAGGTGAGAGAAGATAGCCGCTGAATGTGCTTACGCAGCTGATCGTACGAAATAACTAGTACGTCTCCTTCGCCGTCAAACCTGGAGATGATGCGGTCACTCTTGGGGGTCGACTCTGCAATGGCGAAGTGCTTCACCGATCCTTCTCCCAGCCACTTATCGAATTCATTACACCAGTTCTTCACCAGCGAAGACGGGGTAATGACCAAGCACTTGCGGGCGGTAGGCATCCCAAACTTCCCTTGCTTGAGGCACGTGTAGATGGTGGCGACGGTTTGAATAGTCTTACCGAGGCCCATCTCATCCGCTAAGATTGCCCCGTGATAGCCCTCCACACGCGCGCCAACGATGCAGTCGTACAAAAACTTTACGCCAGTAATTTGATGAGGGCGGAGTTTGTCTCCGATGATTGGGTCCACCACCACGGAAACCTGCCGACGGCCTTGGATATCGCGCTTGTAGTCCGCACGAAAGAGCACCACCGCCTGGGGGCGATCGGGGTCGTGCAAGGGCTTCAGTTCCTCCAGGAGCAAGCCGTTTCGACCCACCTTGGGCCGCCCCGCCAGCGGAACGGTGAAGCCCGTCTCCCCGTCTCGCGGTCGCTTCCGAAACTGCGGCGGGGGCATGAAGCCGGGGCCCGCACCGAAGGACATCTTCGCCTTCACTCGCTGCTTCTCCTGCTCCGCCGCTTGCTTTGCCTTCGCCTTGTCTTCTCGAATGCGCAGCTCGTGTTCACTGCGCAGGAAGAACTCTCCGCTGCGGAACACATCCTCGCAGAGGGCGGTGATAATCAGCACAGGCTTCGTGCCGACCTTGAGGGTCTCGCCGGCCTTGACTCTGTCCACGTCCTCGTGCCGCAGCGGATAACCGGGATATGGCCGATTGCCGTGCTGACGCCCAAGACGATCAAACATCATCACCGCAGGAGTTTCGACGTCGATCACGATAATACCCACGGACTCGTGACGCGTGGCGCCGTCGGTTTCCACTTGAAAGTAAAGCATTCCATCCGGGCTCACGGGGTGTCGTGAGACAATTGTGGTCGGCGCCGTTGTTTCCTCCTCCTCTTCCTTTTCCTGCGGCGACGCGGCTGCCGGCACTTCCTCGCCGCCACCACTTCCATTCTCCGTGGTACCGTTGCTCGCGGCGACCGCGTCGGCGCGAGGTTGTGGGGCGCCACTAACTAACGCTCCTATTTCGTCCTCCGCCATTGGGGCGTTGTTGGTGGAGCGGCGCCCCGCTGTGGGAGGCTGGTGGTAGTCAATGGCGGTCCGCTTGGCAAGCCTCAGCCGAAGCATCTCATCCTGCGTCTCACCGCGGCACTCTGGGTAGACCACCTGCCGCTGCTGCCCCACGGATAGGGACGACGACGACGTTCGTGTGGTGGGGCTCTTGAAGCCCGCGATGGGACCCGCACTGCCGAGCTGCTGGCCGGCCACACGGCAGAGGGGCGGCGCCCCGCCAGCGCTCTGCCGCCATGACGCCGTCGTCCCTCCCACACTGGCTGGAGGGCTGCTGCTGGTCTCCTGGCCTGTGGAGCATTTAGGGGCCCTGAAGCCCGCCAAAGAGGAGCTCGGCCGGCTTAAAAAGGGCATTCAAACCAGATAAAAGTAGCTGAAATAAGAGGAGTACTACTTGCGAAACGAAAGATGCGAAAGAGCGGCAGTGAGAGAGAGTGCCGGTGCCGGACGGTGTACTTGTGATGTGTAAAGGAGGAGGAAAGGAAATGAAAAAGGAAAAGGAAAGAAGGCCGAATAATAGTAATAATGATAGCAAAAGATAGAGGAATAGGAATCGATTCCCTCCTAATCAAATTGATCTATCTATGAGGAGCAAAAGAAGCGAAGGTGTTGGATTGGACTTAGCAAATAATGATACGGCTGTAGCGCCATGCCAAAAGTCCGGCGTCGTATCACCGGATTGTGCAAAAAAAAAAGAAACAAGTCCGGCGTGCAGCACACGCAAGACTGAAAAGAAAGATAAAAGCGAAGCAGGCGAATCGAACAGAGAGATGAAATAAATCACTATTGCCGTGCCATTCCCCCGTTGTTATTTACAATTCACACAACAACAGGCCAGACGTCAAGGATCTTCTTCTTTCACATGGCAGCAAGTTTTGGTTTCAGTGTTTCCCATAAACGGGATGAAAGACAAGGTGTTTCGCACACCACAACGTAAACAACAACAAACAAACGAACAGGAATCACTGGTACCAAGCAAGTTTCTCTTATGCCGTGCTCTCTTCTGCACTTTTTGGCTCTCCCTCGCCTGTGGGATCTTCTTTGGTCGTGGTTTCGCTCAGAGGTTGGTCAATCTCTTGTGTTCTTTCCATCGTCTTGGCCTGCTGCAGCTCCTTCTTTTTTGGGGCCCGTATCTTCTTCTCCAGCTCCTTCTTCTGCCGCAGAAGTTGAACAAAATTGCTAATGCGTTGATCCACCGCCTTGCGAGTGGGCCCGGAGGAGCGATGCGCCAAATTCACCGCCGCCTGGAGGGTTGGATGGCGCTTGGAGAAGTCTTCGAGAGCAAGACGGTAGCTCACCTCCTCGTGTCGCCGCTTCCACTCGGCTTCACTGCGCTGGGTGGTCCTCAACTGTTCAGACAGGCTCTGGATCTTCTCCGCCTGCGCAGCCGTTGTTTCTCGTAGGGTTTGAACCTCCGCTTCTAGCCGTTCTCGAAGAACTTTTTCAATCTCGAGCTTCTCTTGGAAGAGCGTAGGATCTGTGCGAGCCGCGATGGCCCGCTCCTGAGCGACGGCGACAGTTGGAAGCTGGCGAGCAATGTCCACGGCCCGCTCGATGTCTTCATCCACCAGCCCTGTCTCTGTTTCAGTCTTGAGGAAATGCCCCTTCATGCGCTCATCCACATCCAGCTGCATATCGTCAATGGCGATCCAACGGCCACCAATGCCCTCCGGATGATCTGCGACGTGCTCGTGCAGCCACGCATAAATTTCATCCACACGATCTCGGACGAGGCGCTGCTCGGACGGGTGGTCGGCGTAGTAGCTCACCTGGGTCACCAGCACCGTTTCCTTCGGCGTACCGCCTGCAACAGGTGGAATCGTTCCTGCGCCGTAACGCACGAACATGCTGTTGAGCCGTGCGATCATGTCCGGAAAATTCCGCCAAGTGGAGGAGAGGATAATCGTGACGGGATGCACCAGCGGCCCACCCGAGCGGCATTCCTCCGCGTGCTCGCCCTGGAGCGCCTCTTCAATAATGTGTTGCAGGCGGCAGATGCATCGACCATCCAGCTCTCCGCCGCCGAAAGAGAAGCGCGGTACGGGGAGGAGAACGCCGTCGACATCGAGAAAGATAATCCAGCCCGACACGTCCGGCACATCATCCGCTGAACTGGAAGCCATGAAGAAAATCTCCTTTAAAAAAAAAAAGAAAGAAAGAAAGAAAGGGAGAGAAAGAGGCAGGATGAAACGCGCCTGCAACGCGTTAGAATAATCTACCCCATATCCACCACCAACCAAGAAACTGCCGTGGAGAACTTCAACGTACCCACAACAGGGACGTGGGATAAGGCGAGACCAGGGCGTTCCAAGATTGGGTCGTGCGGCCTTTCATTCTTTCTCTTCATATTTTTCTTTGTAATATTTCTGTGCGATGCAACACTGCCTTGGCCAGCAGTCTTGTGCCATACAAAACGAAAGAGGGAAAAAAGAAGAAGATAATTCACAACGCAGCAACCAGATCGAAGTCCTTCTTGTGGGACCACAAATATAAGTTCTATTCCACTGCGATCGCACCCTTCAGGATGGGAGCAGCGCGCACGCATACCTTCGAACCTCTCTTGACATTTAAATATAAAGATTTCGCAAAATTTCTTTCGTCTTCTTCTTTTCTTTTTCATTGACATTCTTTTGTTGGCACGTCTCTATCCTTTCTCTATAACTTAATAAGAAACAACAAAAAACAACCCACGCGCACACACACACAAAAAAAAAAAATCAGAGAAGCACCAACAGGTAGTTGCTCCGCTTGGTTACTGCGGGGAATAAGGCCAGGGGAAAGAGTGGAAAGACGTGGGAGTCACGAGATGGGTGGGTGTGCGGGGAGGACGATGGATCATCATGATGGAGGATAATAATGCACATAGAGAGAGATTTTTGTTCCTTTTATATATATATATATATCGGTGTGGTGTGGCATATCGTTTGGCTTTGAATACGGAAGGTGGGCATTGCTTGAAAAGGGGAGTAGAGCAGAAGAGTAACTAAAAAGTAATAATAATAACAAGAGAGAAAAATAATAATAATACAGGAAATGGCTCGCACACAGGTCATCACAGTTCATGCCACTGTCTCTCTTTATTTAGATTGAGATTCCTCTCTCGCTCGTATCCTTTCATGATGATGGATCAGCTGTGAAATATGTGAGGGGCAAACGAGTTGGAGATCACAACACCTTGGAGGAGAAAGATTCATTTCAAAGGAAGACTCGAAAGCGTCACAAATAAAGAAGCACAGGAGCGCTTAATATATATATATACATATATTAAGCAACACAACACAGAGCGCTCTCACACACACACAGAAAAAAATAATGTAATTAAAAACAGAGGCCTAATGAAGGCCTTAAATACATTGCATTTTTTTTTCCACCTGCTCATTCTTTTTTTTTTGCGCGTATTTTCTTTGTTCTGTTCTTTTTGCCCTTCTCTCGAGTATCCTGGGCATATCGCCCACCTTACGCCATCGTAACCAGCAATCAGCCCCTCCACACAGCAAAAAAACTTCTGGAATACATCTAAATGAAACAGTCGCAAGCACAATATGACATGGCATTGAATTACATTCGATACTCAGAACCAACCAACCGACCAACCAAAAGAAACAAACAAAAAAAATGTGTGTATACTTGTATGCAGCAGCAACTGGATCTATCCATCCTTGTCCAAATAACGTGGGTATGATGAGCAGGCACTGATGTACAATATTGACGAAGCGGAGCGGGGTAAGACGTGCAAACATATAGTGATCTCTATTTATTGTTTCTTTCTTCTTCACCTCTCTTTATTTTGTTCTTCACAGATACACACACACCTCCGATATCTATTTTTCCCTCTCCCTCTCCCTCTCCCTCTCTCCGACTCCTCTTCTTTCTTGCTCTGTGAGCACTGCACGCTACACGGGAGAATGCACTGAGTCGATGCGAGCGAAGTCTTCGTCATCCATGGTGGCATCCCCCAGCGGTGGCGGTGTCCTGGCCCGCGGGCCAGGGAAGATACGCTCGGTCGCCCGTATTTGGCTCCTCTGCTTCTTCCGTTGGATACCTGGAAGTTGCACCTTCTTCGGATAGTGCTCCGGCACTCTCGACTCGGACTCAAAGCAGCGCAGCGTGGCACACCGGCGCGGGCGCCTCTCCCCAGCCACGCTCTCTTCGGCATTCGCGCCGCACGCCTCCGCGGCGGTGGTGTCCGCCTTGTCTGACATCGGCACGGCAGAGTGCGGTCGAGTGCGGATGCGGCACTCAGGTGTCTGCACGCGGCTGGATCGCGGCTTGCCGGTCGGTTGACTGGCAGAGGCCACCAAGCTGCGAGGCCCACCTGGAGCGCGCTGTGCGGAGTCCTCCGTCTCATCTGCAAGGTAGCGTCGCTTCGCCTTCTCCTTCTTGTACGTCTGTGGCAAGCCGCGAGGTGCGTTCTTTCGACCGTAGGCGGTGCCGAGCAGGTTTTCCTTCGTGAAGAGCTGCCCTAGACGCTCCTTAATTTGATTCATCTCCACCTCATGCTGCGGGAGATAGATGCGCTGAGGGGACGAGAGCATGAAGTACTCAATCATATCGCGAAGGTACAGATCCCGTTTCATGCAGATGATGCGCCGTGCCTGCCGCTCGATCATCTGAATCGCAGGGATGGCCACCATCTTCTTGTAGAGGCAGTCAAACATGAGCCCTAGGATTTTCTTTTGGTGCTGCTGCAACTGGAAGGCCACGTAGGTGTCCATAAGCTGGAGGTGCTCCTTCACCGTGATGTGAAAGGACATTCGGCAAATGGCCTCAAGGCCGGAGCAGGGGCCGGATTGCATCTGTACTGCCATGGGATCGAGGAGGTTGATGCACCGCCGTGACAGGTGGGCATTTGCCAGGAGAACGAGAGGAGACGACGGTGATGCGCATGGGTTCATCATGCGGGATGGCGGTGGCGGCTGAGGGAGCGTGGAGACGTCTGTGTCCCGCCTGCCAGCAGTCGTAACGAGGCCTCCGTTTCGATTTCTCTGCCAGTCTGCCGACGGAGACGGATCAGGGCTGGACGGCGGCAGCGCCACGGGGCTGCTGAGACCCAGACGGCTGCTGGCGCAATCTGGGCTACTGCCCAATTTGCTCGCTCCAGCGGCACCACGCTGCGGCAGTAACAGGATACAACTACTCATGATCGACTCGGGGAGCAGCTCCACCAGACGGCGATGCCCATTTTCTCCACTCGGCCGGTACCGCTTCTCCCACCACTCCTCGTAGAGCTCCGCTGCCACGCGAACGATTGCCTGGCGGTGCTCTTGCATCATCTGCAGATGGATCGTGCGGTGGGCGTTGAGCAGGACGTTTCCGCTGGACGGGATGAAGCTACTCGTTGTCAGCGGGATGGAGTTCTGGAACGCGAGAAAGTGCGGGGTGGACGACGATGGCGCCTCCTCGAGCCGGCCGCACCCGCTTGCCCCGCTGTCGCGACTGGTGTTGTTGCTAGGCGTTTGCATCTGCGTCGTCGTCGACTCGGGGTGCGGCGTCTTAGCGCCATCGGCCGCCCGCTCCGGCGTGGTGCCGGCCGTCGTGCTGCACGAGGACGACGAGGCGGTCAGCCGTGGGTCCATCTGCAGCTGGATGAGCTTGCCGTCCACCACTGGGGCGTCGGGGTCCGGCTCCTCGCTATAGCCCCGCGAAGGCAGGTTGAGGGAGGCACTGACGGTCATGAAGGACAACGATGGTGAGCCGGCTGGGGAGCGCGAGGCCGTCCCGTGATCCCGCTGCACCCCCGACCTGCTCGGGCTGAAGGGTGCGGTGCTGCCCAAGGAGCCGCCTGGCCCCCTGCTGCTGCTGTCGGCGCTTCCGCCACGGAGAAGTTGATGAAGCATTGACTCGGGCTGTGGCGCAGCCAACGGGTCCAGCGGGGCCGGGCTCGGGGCGCGGTACACAGCGGCCTCACACAGCGCAGGAGCTTCCTCCTCTTGGTCCTGTTGGCCGTCGTCGTCCCCCACCATTGCCGTGGGGTGGGTGCGCGAGTCTCTGCGGGCGCGCTCCTCCTGTATCACCGCCGCTGCGGCCAAGCTCTCGTCCGAGGTGAAGGGGCCGGAGGCGAGGAACGAGTTGTGCCGCGGCCCTGGAGGCCTCTCCCTGTCCCCTTCCGCGCTGGGCGGCGGCTGTGGGGAGGGGGTGTACCCCCGCGGGAGCAGACCGCTGTCGTACACCGTGGCGGCCATCCAAATCCGAGGCGAGACGGTCACACTCACTGGCACTGGGCAGCAGGGTTCTTCCTCGCCGGGGCCCTCGGGGGAGTGGCTCGTGGTCCGCCCCACTACTTCGTCTTCCTCCTCGCAGCCACTGGTGAGCGTGGGGCGGCAGCGCTGCGGCACAGCGTGCAAGGACTCCGATGCGGCTGTCCCCGACCCGGCTGTCGCGCTCGACACGGGGGAGGAGGAGCAGAAGGAGGGGAAGGGGGAGGAGCAGGGCAGGGAACTGCTGCTGCTGCGGGTCTCCACCCGCACATCGAGAGTTTCATCTTCCTCTTCCCCCTCGCCGGATAGATCACTGCCGGACCATGGGGAGCTCTCGTAGCCAAAGAGAACGTTGAGCCGCGAGTAGGCCCGCCCGGGCTCGCCACCCTCCGGCCCAGGGGGCGGCGGGGGCGGCGGCGGCAGGCCCGCCTCGGACCGCCCGTAGTCTTGCGATGCATTCGGCAGAATCGTGACGCTCACCGTGGGCGGCAGAGGCGGGGGGGGAAAGGAAGAGCAGTGAGCGGTGGTGGGGGGGGTGTTGGCGCTCGGCCCCGCTCCTCCCACTGGGGGAGGCGGGGGAATGGTGCGCTGCAGGGGAAGGGCCGCGGCGCCGTGCTGTTGCTCGCCGGCGTTGGTTTCGATAGCTGGGGGGGCGTCCTCGTCGCCGACTTGGCTATCTTCATCCACCATCTCGCTGCGAAGGAGTGCTTCACGGCGGTGAACAATGGTAACGGGAGCACCGTGTGCCGGCACCATCTGCGCCAGAGCCGCCTCCTGCTCCCCTTCATGCCGGCGTCGCTCTGAAGCTTCCTCTACCACAACCACCGACTTCGGTTCGTAGAACGGAAGATTTTCTCGGGCGGCGCTGTAACACCTCGGCGAGCCGGCGTTGGATGGCGGTGACGCCGCGGCAGCGGCTCTCTGGCGATGCGAGTCGGAGAAGGACTGACCGCGGCGGTGGCTCGTGTTCCCACGAGAATGCCCTTCTTTGGCGTCCTCCGCTGACCGGCTGTTGTGTTCTTCTCCGTGGCCGGCACGAGGCCGTCGTGCGCATTCCCCGCCACCTGGGGTGCAGCACTCCCGGCTTGAGAGCACAGCCGCGCGCTCCCGGTGCGCGGCTGTGGAGAGTCGGTGCGCGGGGCGGCTGCTGCTCATCTCCACGGCCGAAACGGCCGCGGATGCCACTCTTGCCTTGGTCTTCGCCTTAGCGAGCGCGGCAGGGGTGGCTGGGACTATTGGGGCGGCAGGGAGGCCGTTGTACGGCGGCCGGGTGAGCGGAGGGGCCGCGGGGCTGGTGGTCTCCACCGCCGACACGATTAAGGAGCTCGACTGTAGCGTGCTGCGGGCCGAGCCAGAGGCCAAGATGACCTCCGCCTGCTCCGCTGCTTCGTCCTGTTGGACACGTGTCGTGTGCTGTGGGGCGCTGCCCTGCCGCGGCGTGGCGCTGCGGTGTCGCGTGGCGGCGGCGGCTGCCCTCACGTGGACCTCAATCCCGCCGTCGGTTCTACTTACCGCGACAGCGGAGGGAAAGTTCGCGGCCGCACCTCCACCGCCGTTGCTGCTCTTCGGGCGTCCGTAGGGTGACGCCGGGGCCTGGCTGGGAGCGGTCGTCACCACCGTAAACCGGTCTTGCAGCACGATGCGGGAGCGCTGAAAGGGCGCTGCTGTAGCTGGAGAGCTGGCCATCCTGGTGCGTCTTCAGTTCAATTGTTTGCTTTTTTTTTTCTCTTTGATTGGACTGAAAAGTTTGTTGTTGTTGGTTGGTTCTTTTTATTTTTACTTCGTAAATCAAAATATTTTTTTTACGGTTGGCTCCCAGATGGCTCGCTACTGTATGTTCTTCTAACTATATATAGAGAGAGATAGATAGATAGATAGATAGATATGAACCGTAACCAAACAACAACGCAGCACCGCCTCTCTAGATCCGTAGAACTAGAAATGCGCCGCACTCCGCTGGGTGAGGTGTGTTTGTGTGGCGGTTAGAGAAGGCACAAAAGTCAGTAGTTGCTTCTGAAGCTCCAAGCGGTTCGATAGAGGAATCTAAGAATAATAAGTTTAACAGAGAAAGCAGAAAAAAGGCAAATGCCTCCAGATGATGCAATGGATTTCGTTTGCTTCTTTTTCTTTTTCTTTCTCTCTCTCTCTCTAATTTTCACTGCCCGCACCAGATCCCAAGAGCACTGGATCGCCTCTGTAGTGAACGGGGACCCTTCAACAACAACAAGAAGTGATGTGCGACGGAGAACAGGATATGAGCAGGTTGGCACAGAGCAACTGCAGAAAGGATGTGAAGAAACTCGAAGGACGGCACTATCTCTTCCACTCTCTTGGCGTGACGACCACAATCTTTCCTTTCTTTCCTTTTCCTTTCTGTTTGTCCGGGATTGTATGCGCAGAAGACGCACGAAGAGTGGCTCCACAAACAAACAAACCAAAAAAGGATAAATGAATATAATTATGTGGAAAAAATAAATAAAGAAAAGTATAGTAATACAAGCCTTGATAAAATTGTCTGTGTATGCAGCTGTTGATTTCTGCACCTTTCTCTTGCTATTAGTCTATCTCTTCCTCTTCCTTCTCTTCTTCTTGTTCTTTTATTTATTTTTATTTCCCGCCGGGGATGAACGTCCCACTGGTAGAAAAAAAAGAAAATACGAAAGAGACTAAGAATGAGCCTATGAACGTACCCAGTGCGTGGATCACCAACGTTGATGGGCAACAGAAAAAAAAAAATAATAATAACACCGAACGAGACACACAGAAAGGGGGAACGAGAATGATAAGCAGCTGAATGTAAACGAGGAAGATGACAAGTCTGTTGTATTTTTCACACAAAGCATATCTCATTTGAATGAGATCTCCGCATCACTTTTGTTTTTCTGTTGACGGCTACTGCTTTTCGATACAATCGCAAGCTCGTACGAATATGGACGGATACAGAAATGGGTTCTGTATGGTATCTCCTGCAAGAGCTGTACGACTACAGAATTAGGGGAGTGGGGGATTGTCAAGCACACCATTGTTGTTGCTCTTTTTTTTTTTTAATTGTTTCGTAGTCTTTTTGTTTACCGCTTTCCACGCATCATCTTCATCATGTTTGCCATCTGGCTCATATCTGGCATTCCTCCAGCACCACCACCCGCCATGTTCTGAACCTGCTGTACCATGTTCTGCAGCCCACCCATGCCACCCATCTGGCGCAGCACATTCGGGTTGATCATCTTGGCGATTTGACCCATCTGCTGCTGGCCCATGCGACCCGAGAGCGCGCTGCCGGGATCCTGCGTCATGGCCTTGAAGTTGACCTTGCCCATCTTTTTTACCATCTCCTCGAACTTGTTGTACGTCAACACGAGGCTCTGAACATCAAGAAGGCTGTGGCCGCTGCCCCGGGCGATACGGAACATTCGGGACGGGGTCATCATTTTCTTCACCTTCCCATCATCGAGCTCCGCCGGTGTCATGCTGTCCAGCATATGAATGAAGCCGTGGAGTGCCGCATCCCCCTGCTCCCCCGCCATACCCGCCAACCCGGACATGCCGGGGATCATCTCCATGAGCTTGCCGACAGAGCCCATCTTGTGGATGTTCTGCAGGTGCTCGTACATGTCTCGCATCGTAAACTGGCCCTCCTGGAAACGCTTCATGAGTTTGTCGTTTTTATCAATATTTGCGTCCTTGAGGGTGTCCATCAGCCCCGAGATATCCCCCATACCCAGCATCTTCTGCACAAAGCTATTGGGCTTGAACAACTCAAAGTCATCGAAGTGCTCTCCGGTACCAATGAACACGATGGGGCTCCCCGTGGCGGCCACGGCGGAGAGCGCCCCACCGCCCTTCGCCTCGCAGTCAAGCTTGGTCACGATAACGGATCCGACCTTCACTTTCTGCCTGAAGTTGCGGGCCTGCTCCTCCACCGCCTGGCCGTCGGTCGCGGACATCACGAACACGATATCGTTGGGCTGAACAGCCACCTCCACTTGCTTCATTTCCTCAAACAGCGCCGCCTCCTGCTTGTGACGGCCACTGGTATCCACCACAATCAGATCGTACTTCTCCTTCTTGAGCTCGGCCACACCTTCTGCGGCGATGACCACAGGGTCCGCCTCGGTGAGAGAGCCGTAGAAGCGCACCTTCGCCTTGGTGGCGTTTTGCCGGAGTTGATCGTACGCCCCGGCCCGGAAGGTATCCGCGCAGACCAGCGCCGTCTTCAGGCCCTTGCGCTGCCAGTAGGCGGCGTACTTTGTGCACGAGGTCGTCTTCCCAGAGCCCTGGAGCCCAACAAACATGACAACACTGCACTTCCCCTGGGCAGGGTAGAAGGGCGCCACGCCCGGATCCAGAATCTTCTTGATCGCATTAAAAATGGCGTTCTGAAGGATCTTCCGTTTGTTGAGCCCCGCGCCTTCCTCAGCCATAGCAAATTCTGTCTTGACACTAATTTGAAGCTTCTTCACAATATTGATGTTGACATCTGCCTGGAGGAGCGCACGGGCGATCTCGTTGAGCAGCTCCTGGACATCCCTCTCCTCCAGAATAGATTTGGAGGAGATCTTGGAGATCGCCTGCCCGATCTTCTGGCCTAGTTCCGCGAGCACCATGTTGGCGAGTGTTGCGCTTGTATTTGTGTCTGTGTGTGTGTGTGTGTTGTTCAGCTCGTTTTTTTTTCCCCCTCTTGCGGCGTTAAGCAGTTGTTGAGCTACAAGCTGCTTGTCGTAAACTGCAACGGAGTGGATACCAACAAACGCTCTCTAGAATCCTGAATCCTTACGCTGCTTTATTAACTTTTAGTAATTATTATTAATTTATTATTTTTTTCAATGTACTGTACCAGTTGTTTTCAAAGAAACCAACTATATTTTCTAAAGGGGAAGAGACAAGGACGGAGATAAGGGCGATAATACGCATTACGTACGCGTGCGTTCAATGGTGAAGGCCGAACCCACTGACTCAAACAGCATTCTAGAAACACCATAGATAGATAGATATGCTTGTGTGATTCAAGTGGATGTGTATCCTTTCTTGTTTGGTTGTTTGATTTCAGTTTAGCAGCACGGCGGAGTGCATGCGTTGTCGTGCCACTGGATCTTAGTGTGGCGCACGTGTTATTGTGGCGGGGAGGCCCTCGCAACGGGGTGGGGGTGCCTCTCTCCTACTCCATCTACCATCTCTGTGAACACAAGATCACCAAGGAAGGAGGCGATCCTTTTGTTGTTGTTTGTTTTTCTGGTGTCTCTTCTTTTTTTCGTGCATCTGTGTGTGTGCGATACTTCATGTTTGTGGCCCTAACCGTTCCACACCTCTCTTGTGTGAGGATGACTACTTGGCAGCTTTGGCTGTCTTGGCTGCCTTTGCTGCCTTGTGTTGACGCTCTTCTTCAAACTGTGCCTGAGCAATGTTCGTGATGACTGTCACCTGGTTCATTTGCTCCAAACAGTTCTGCATGCACGTCTTATCACGCAAGTAGAACTTATTTACCCAAAAGTGTTTGATGCAGCGATCGTGGCAGACGGTGGCATCGCGAAACGCCATGCGGGTCTCCTGGATCTGCTTCAGCATATCAAACTCCTCGTCGAATGCCGAGCGGCGCCGCGGCATCATGTGCGGGGGCTGCTCCATGATGAGAAGACCTAAAGACTTGCTTGTTCGTTAAAAGGGTTGCTTTCGCATATATATTTTTTCACCATTATTGTTTTTATTGTTATTTAAAGAATGTTGTCAGCAAGACCAAGGCATAGAAGGAATTCAAAGAACAAAAGAGAGAGAGAGAGAGAAATCATGAGGCATGAGATCTTGTCGTTGTTCATGGAGGTCCCACATGTCTGGAACAGTGCCAGGGCTCCGCATGGCGCTGCGCTTCACTAGTTATCTCTGAATATGGCAGTGAATATGACTTCTGTCGGTCTTTCTTCTTTTCTTTTTTGTTTTAGCGCGGTCCTAGGCGACTCCTCCCCCCGCAACGGCAAAGTCTCCGCAGAAAGCCTCGTAGCGACGTCCCACGCTTACCAGAAACGATAGCAGCGACGGTGCCGATCCGCCGCCCTCCGGTGGCAGCCGGCCCAACGCGGCGGATGTGGCGGTTTCTTGCTCAAAAGACTTGAGCTGCCGCTCCGAGATGATGGGGAGGGGCGGCAGCCGCCGAGAGGATCCCGTGCCCCGGCCCTCCTGCAGCGCAGCATGACACGCGATCGGCTTCTCTGCCGCAGCCACGGCCAACTCGTACCGAAGAAGTCCAGTGAAGAACCCATCGCTCCGCGTGTAAACGCATCTTGCCGAGGACGGCGTATACACGCGAGCGTCGGCGACGCCGCAGCTCGGGGAGCGGGCCTTGAGTAGCGCCCCGTGCACGCCCCCGCCCTCCAGGAGCCGAACGAACGAAGAAACCCTCTCCTCCCGCGAACGTCCATCCGGGGAAGAAGAGGAGGAAGGTGGGCCCCGTCTAACCGCGGTATCTGGAAGTGACGTGTTATCAGCTCGAGAGTCCAACCCGACAGCACTAGATGCCGCTGATTGGGGCGCGCAGTTCCAGTCCACTACCTCTTTCATGACAGTCCGCAGCCTTGTTCCTTGGTGCACGTGCAGCAGGCAGCGGGAACACGAGTCATCTTCTTTCCCAGTGCTCCGAAGCTGCACGGACAGTGACGTCTCCCCCCCTTTGCTGGGCCCCGCTTGAAGAAAGATCGGCGGACGAGGAGCCGGAAGCCCAAGAAGATGCATCTCTGGGCAGAGGGAAATGGTGCGAAGCAGCGGCTCCGGGGCGGTGGGAGATGGAGTCTGTGCAGAATTCGGCCCCCGCCACACCGCTGAGTGAAACGCAAGAAAGTGCAACGGCGTGCCGGGCCTCAGGCGAGCACTTCCGCCGTGGTAGGCAGTGGGCTCACCCAACAAGCAGCTGCTCACCAGCACCAGCGGCAGACCTTCGGCACCCGGTGTGAAAGCAGTCGCCGTCCGCTTCATATGCTCGCTGTTGGTATCACTAATTTCTGAGGGAGGGCAGCAGTACTGCGTGTAGTAGCGTTCAAACACCTCCTCCCAGCAGATATGGCGCCAGACAGTTATGTGGTGCAGACCTTCGTGATACCGGCGGCCCAAGTTGCGCCAGAGGCCCGGCGATGCAAGGCCACGATGTGCGCCCATCCAACGCCCCCAAGCCGAACAAAGGCCCCAATTAGGATGAAAGGGCAAACTGTTGGTGGACAAACCATAGCCGGAAAAAAAAAAGAAGAAGAAGAAAAAAGAAAAAATAAAATAAAGGAAAAGCGTAAAAAAAAAAAACGGGGGACGTCGCACGTAGCCGGTTAGAGCACCGCCGCACGTATGTTGTTCAACCTCCGTGACGACACTCCTATTCATCCACAGCGTATACGTATGAAGAAACGGATAGGCAGGGGGTAAAAAAAGTAAAAAGACTGTGCGTGCTCTGCCGGGATGGAACCCAGCCTTGTCAGTCCCCCTCCGCCACCGTACCGGTAGTACCGCACCAGGGTTGACCCAATCGTGTATAGGAAAGTATACACCAGGATGGCTAGACTGAAGAAGACCAGCGTCTTGTCCACGATCTGCTGGCAGGCAAGGTGGAGTCCGAGCCAGCGCCTATCCCGGCAAGGGGAGACATCCAGCGAGGCGGGATGTAACGCTGCCTCGCGGGTATCCACGGGAGGACCTTCGGAGCGATCCGTTGAGGCGATAGAGGAAGCATAGCGTTGTTGGGTATTCATGGCGGCGTGTGTGAGAGATGCAAATGCTGCAGGGGTACAGCTACATGGACGGACAGCGCCGCTGGTCGTTAGACAAGTACTGAGAGGACAAGGGTAGTGCCGCAGGAGCATATAGAAGGATGATGATCGCAACGGCATGGTCATGATACAGTAAGTAATGTCTATATATATAGTACAGTATAAGTGATGGCTGAATCAAACCCTTTTCACTCAAAATGGAGAAGCTAGTGAGATAGGCGCGGTGAGCTGTCTTTTCTTTTCCTTTTTCCCATATCCACTCTCTCTCTCTCTTTCTCTGCCTCTCCATTTAACACTGTTCTTGAAAAAGAGCACAAGGCGAAATATATATATATATATTGCATAGAGCGAGCAGAAGGGAAAGAACTAGGTTGCTCGGCATTAAATTCTCATATACTTTGTATACTCATAAGTTTGACGGACATTGTTTGCTGTCACTGCGGCGAGGACTATGCAGAACGGTGCACGGGCACGGATTTCTTTCTTAGCGGATCCCATCAATGCTTTTACTTTTGTTGCGACAGGAGTATTTCGTTTGTTATGCGTCAATATGCTGCGGTATGACAGCGTTTCTTTTAACGTTTATCAAACTGGATCGATACGAGCACCGGCGGCCGTGTAAAAAAATACATGCCACCCCCTCTGTATATCTCTACAACGACATCGCAAGGCGATCTAGCCACCATAGAGCTACGCAATCGTTTCGCTGTTCCAGCACAGGTGCTCCTCCGTGGTATCCATCCCCACATGCTCCCGGAGGTGTTGAAGAAGCTCTCGCTGTGTCGCAGAGAGGGGACGGCGTGGGGTTGGCCAACCATGCTTCTCCCTCTCCGCGTCCTCCACAGCAAAGAAATCCAACGCTACGCGCCAGTTGGCCATCAGATGCTCCTCCTTGTGGCTGCGCACCAGCGGCACAAACCCCTGTGACAGCCCCCACAGCAGGCACACATCCGCGATGGAGAAGTCGGGGAATGATGCGTGCTGCAGCGCTACCAGGGCGGGGTGCTGGAGGAGCTTGGGGTCCCCCTTCCCCAGCGGGGAATACTGCTGCAGCACCATCCCGTGAGACCTGCAAAAGGCCACCACCGACGGCTGCGCGCAGAGCGGGTGCAGCTCAATCTGATTCAAGGCAGGCACATAGGGGTTTGTGGCATCGAATGGAGACGACCACGGCATGGCGTGTAGCTCCTCAAAGTGCCGAGGAAGAAAGTTAGAAGCGCCGACGGAACGAACTTGGCCAGCCAACTGCAGCTCGTGCATCACCTGCCAGCAACGGCGCCGCGCCGCACTGTGGCCCGCCGCATCCTCTGGTTTCAAACCACCACAGCCGGGCCAATGAACCAGTACGGCGTCTGCGTAGCCAATTCCCAAGCGTTCAATGCTTTCTAGAATGCCACTCCGCAACGTCTCCGTCTTACACATCGACTTCATTGCGATCTTCACGACAACAAAGAGCTCCTCACGAGGTACACCGCTCTCGCGGATTCCTTCCCCCACTAGCGCCTCGTTGCGGTACACCGCCGCGGTATCCACTAATCGAAACCCCGTTCGTAAGGCGAAGGACACCGCGCGGACGCAGTCGTCCCCGCGCAGCTCGTAGGTCCCGATTCCAATCGGTGGTATGGAGGACGATGCAGCAACACCTGCATTTGGTGGGATGCCTACTTCACCAACACGTCGCAAGGAAACACAAGGAACCGAAGGCATCCGTCCCGATATATATCTCTTTCCTTCCAAGTATTTCTATTAGTGTTAGTATTATTAGTATTATAGATAATGATCCATATTAGTCAGACCAAGAAAAAAAAGAATGAATAGATGCAGAGAAAAAACTAAAACATCAGCAAAGACAAGAAGAGAGAAGGCAGCAGCACACCGTGAAGGCTGAGGCAGCCTCGCAGCAGGGCCCATGCATATGTTTTCTATTAGTAGTAGTCGCCTCACCATCACCTGTGAAGTGGCGTATAGAGTGTTAGACGCCTCTTTTCTGTATAGTGGGGCGTATCAGGCATGTAGCAATGAGTATTACAAACAACATACAGTAAAGTAATACATACCGTGTCCGTAGGAATGCCCGGAATGCTTCACGCGGCGACAAGTATGGTGGTCCGGCTGCACAGGAGGGCAGCGGGCACCCTTGTGCCAAGGACTGCCGGCGCGTCAGAGTGTTGGATTGGAGCGCTGCAGGAAAACGGTGCTCCGCAACTTCACTACTTCATTATTTCATTATTTCATTATTTTCGTCACATTCGTCATATTTGTTAAAGCAAAGCAAATCTTTTTAGTTCGTTTGATGGTGGTACTTGTTGTTTTCAGGCGGAGTCGGTGATGAATGGGGTACGGGGTGGTGGTATCTTCTAGGCGAGTTGTACCAAGTTTCCTGTCCTTTCCAACTTTTTTCTTATTTTTTTCTCATGTTTCTCCCGTTATCAACATATCATCTCATTCTTTTCCGGTCTGTCAGGCTGTTGGCAGAGCGCACAAGATGATAAGACGCAGTGTGCAGAGGGATCTGGCTCGCGGCGCTGGCGTCCGGCTTGCTCCTACAATGAAGAGCAAGGGACGCACACCCTAGGCAGGTGTGTGTCCGCCATCGCAGCACACGAACAGCAGCACAACACGAGAGAATACCTCAGAAATTAAAAAACGAAACCAAAAAATCAGAATAGCGGTTAATATATATATATATATATATATCCGGCACTCGGTGGCGACCCGTCCCTGGGCACCTCTTGTGTGCGGGGGTAACATTGTGCGCGGCTTATCTGCTTTGTACCTCACAGCCCCGTACAGTGGGCAACAGAAAAGACGGCACCGCGGCGCAGCCCATCTCTTGTCTTCGCTCCTGAAGGAGTGAATCACTGACGCCAGCGGTAGCCCTCTCCACGAGTCATCTGCCCAAACGGGATCGTGGCGACACAGAAAAAGAAAACGAAGAAATACAATAATAAAAATAAGAACTAAAAAAAAAAAAGAATACACGCAACGAAAACACTTATCAGGGGTAAAGCATAAACGCAGGCGGAGACACAGGCGCCACGCTACAAGCAGAGCAAGGGCATGCACGCTAATCCAGCATGCTGTGAACAGCACTGGGCTCTACCCCCGCGGCCGCCTCAGGGACCTTCTTCGTACCCTCCCCCACCTCGTCCACAACCGGCTCCTCCAGCTCGTTCTCGCGGCGGTACACCGGCTCCAGGCCGGCACGCACGCGGAACATGTTGTCCAGCTCCTCCAGCGAGTAGCCCTTCGTCTCCACGGCGAAGAAGTAGATGTACAGCGAGCTCAGCAGCAGCAGGAAGCAGATGAGCGTGAAGGTGCCGCCAACGCCGATCGCGCTGCCCATCAGCATCGGGAACACCTGCGACACAAGCGCGTTTGCAGCCCAGTTCGACATCGTCGCCAGCGACGCAGCAGACGTGCGCAGGTGCTGCGGGAACACCTCGCCCATCACCACCCACGGGATGCAGCCGATGCCCGGGGCGTAGAAGGCCAGGAACACCGACAGCAGGCCCAGGAACAGCCACCCACCAACGCTGTACGGGATCTCGTTGCCCAGCAGGAAGCCCACAACAGCAACCACGCACGTCGTCGCGAAGCAGCCAAAGATCGACAGGACCAGCATGAAGCGGCGGCCCACGCGGTCCACCGTGAAGAGCGCAATCACCGTGAACAGCGCGTTCATGAACGCCAGCGGCACAGACAAGATCACAGGCATCGTCTCCCCGTCGAAGCCGGCGTCCTTCAGGATCACGGAGCTGTAGTACATGATCGTGTTGATACCGGAGAACTGCTGGATGATCTGCAGCATGCACCCGTACACGATGCGGAACCGCATCTCCTTCGCGAAGAGCGGCCGGTAGTCCAGCCGCACCGTCCGCAGCTCCGTCGCCGTGTACTCGCCAAGGTCCACCTCGTAGCGCTGCGCCACAAGCAGCGCCTCCTCAGCGCTGCGCTCGCACATGATCCAGCGCGGGCTCTCCGGCAGGACCGTCAGCAGCAGCACCAGCTGCAGGATCGCGGGCACCGCGCCGATCGCGACCGACACCCGCCACCCAAAGTTGTTGCCCGTGTACACAACGAACAGCGCACCGATCCCGGCCGCCAGGAACTGCGCGCCCGTCAGGAACACGTTGTTGAGCACAATCGCAGCGCCGCGGTGCTTCGGCGCCGTCACCTCGCCAAGGTACACGGGGATCGTCGCGGAGCTGATGCCGATCGCAAGACCGACGATCACGCGGCTCACCAGGATCACCGTCACGCTCGGCGCCCCGGCCATCAGCGCCGTGCCCACGATGAACAGGATGTCGGCCATCACGATCGCCGGGCGGCGCCCAAACTTCGCCGACAGGAACCCAGCGGCGAACGCACCGACGAAGGCGCCGATGATGGCGATGGACACGATCAGGCCGTACTTCCAGCTGTGGTCGTCGAAGCCGAAGTGGTACTTCATCTGGAACAGCGCCGCGTTGATCACCGTCGTGTCGTACCCGAACAGGAATCCGCCGAGGGCGGCGCACAGCATCACACCGGTCCGCATGGCTCTGCACAGGGAAGGAGGAGGGTGGGGGCCGGATGCGCTGTGTGGAGCGTGGAAGACTCTGTGGAGAAGCGCAAGGAAGTGAAACTGAAGAAGCGATCGAGAGGAGAGATGTGGTCAGAGCAAAGAAGGAAACTCATGGTGGATGTGGCGATGTTAGCATGAAATGAAGAAGATTAACGAAAGAAAGAGAGGTGTAAAAGGATGAAAAGAGCGGAAGCAACGAAAAGGTTGTTGCGGTACATCTCCCGGCATGTGGAGGTGATGGGTTCTAATAGTACAAGAGAAGAGAACCATAGTGCGGGAGAGCACCGGCTTGGAGGTAGGGAGGAGCGTTTATGTTAGGTTGGCTGTGAAATGGCCTGGGAAGTTAGTGTTAATGGAATCGCGGTGTTCGAGTCATCGAGGAAGGTAAATGTTTAAGGAATAAAGTTTGGGTAAGTTTGGCAAAAGTTTAAGTTTGGCGAAAATCACTGGAAATTAAGTACGGAGGAAGGGTTATCGAGTAGTTCGCTTGGGTTGTTTAGGTCGGCAGGGTGAAGGGTACAAAAGGGTAGTTATTCCTTCTGAATCCTTTTTGCCTGCGTGCAAAATGCACAGGGTGCTGATGTCTTCTAGCCGAGCCTATCCTCTTGTCCTTACCCTTGGCTTTCAATGCGCAGCGCAGCGAGGGTGAAGTGGGGGTTGTTGATCCCACGCAGGAACAATGAGGGTTAGGGTAGCACCAAGGTAAATTTAAGCTAATACCCTGTGGAAACCAATAACAACAACCGGAGAAGGTTTATAAAGACGTATTTGGGCTACACAGAGGAGTATATATAGAGATATGGGAAGAAGAGAAGGTAAACTGAAGCGAGCAATGAAGAACAATAAAATAAAATGCATCCAAACGACAAAGAAAGACTCTGTTGATAGTGTGGTTGATCATTGTTCTTCATGCCGATGCCCCTCTGCTGCCCCGCTGACGAAAAAAGAAACAATATTATATACAGATGTACGCGACGTAGTTGTATTTTGCGATCATCACTGGACTATAATGAGCGCTGAACGAAAAAACAAACAAAAAAAAAACTGTACTAAGGGGGTGGAGGGTGGAGGGTGGAGAGTGGGTACGCCCGAGCTTGTGCTCCGGCACCCTTCCACCAACACACACACGCGCACTGCACGCAATATATTGTGATGAAGGGGCTGTACGGCCACCTTGACCTATCTCTATGTTACACGAGGTTCCTCCAGACTTACGCAGGTGACAGGGAGAAACTGCCGCTACAGATGATGCGGCGGTTCATTTTCTGGGTCGATTTCGGTTTTCGATTTGTGTTATGTCTATACATAAATCTGCATTATTCTCCCGCATTGTAGCACCGTCCTGAGTTTACGTTATCGGACCTAGTTCGGTGCACTGACCGTCTCCTCCTCATCTGTTCTACGCTGCTGGTCTCTACCATGAGAATCTCAAAGTAAAGTTGGGAGAACACACAAAAAACAAAGTAAAGAAAGCGTTCTCTCTGCCGTACGGTGGTGAAGTATAAAAGGACCCGCGATGCGGATACAAGAGAAGTGTGCATATATATCGTCGTCTATCGATTCAGTAATAATAATAATAATAATAATGAATAAGATAACAAAAAATGGAAGTTAACAGTTAGCTACTAAATAAAATAAATAGTAATAATACAATCATTGAACCCTCCGTTAAAAGGGATAGAATAAACACGAATTACAAACAAAAAAAAAGCCTAACTTAACACCCATGCGTCCACGTCGATAGATTTCTCATTCTCGCCGTCAGTGAAACCAAAAAATCGATAACCTTCTCTGAGGCCCGCCTCCCCCAAAAGGAACATCGAACAGGTGCATACATGCTGTCTGTGAAGGTTGTGTGTGTGAGGGGAGGCGGTAGGGGAAAATGAAAAAAAAAATACAGACGGAAGTATCTGAAACCATCACAAAGCGCTCAGCGAAGCAAAACAAAAACACTAAAAAGAACTAAAAATAGACATAAAAACAAAACAGCTTTTAAAAGGGAACACCGACAAGAAAAAAAAAAGTCGTACATTCCCAATGTACAACGAAAAATATATAAAAAGAAAAATAAAAAGAATTAATGGTGTGTGGAGATCTTGTTAATACTTATTCGCTTCCCTTCTGCTACCCCCCGGAACCAGGCGGCTGGCATGTGCTCGTTGTTGTGGGGGACACACTAATACCTTGCGAAGACGCAGGGGAGTTGGTGCTGCAAGTGCTGCTCACTGTGGGGTGCGGGGAGCGGCATGGGGTGCTTGGAACGCCAGGAGCACCCGAGGGTACTGTCGGCTGCTCGTTCTCCTCGTTCCTCTTCCCGGGTTGCTCTTGTTCCTCTGCTGATGGAGTTGGAGCAGCCGACAACCGCGTTGGCGCTGCGGGGGGTTCGGGTTTAGGTGCGGACGGGGTGGGCGGTTGTTGATGATGAGCAGAGAAAGCAAAGGGCACGCAGGCCGGCGCTGCGTTGGGGAATGGGGTCATGGGATTCCTGTTCTTTCCTGCACTAGGATGTCGGGGTAAGGAGGACACGGGCTCAGTGTTGATGCTAGGGACGGTCTGATTCGTCTCGCTGGCGGCGTTGACCACGTTGGCCTTTCGTGCCGAGGCAGTCGAGAGCCGTGACGATGAGCTGCACACCGCCACCTCTCCGCCCTCGACTCTGGTGCTTGTGCTCAGCAGTGACACCGCTGTTTCTCGCTTGAGAGAAGGCGGGGCAGGCAACTTGGGCGTAGGAATGGGAGGCAGCGGCTCTAGAAGAGTGACAGTCGGCGCACCACCGTTGCTGATCACCACCGAACGTTGGAGGCTGCTACGCAACGTTTGAGCGACGTTGTTCTCTGTATCGCTCCCACTAGGGCCTCCCGCTGCCCGCGAGACGGGCCGAGAGAAGGAATTCTCGGGCTCGGCGTCGACCTGCCGCCGTGGAGACGAGTAGGGGCTGCCCTCCTCCGGGAAAGGAACAACATTCTCCGTGGAAAGCGCCAGCGGGGACGCGCCGCGCAAGGGAAAGCTGGCACAACTGTACTCGGTGCGACTGTTGTTGAAGGAGTGCACCCCGGAGCGTCCCTCCCGATCAGCGGCGGTACCGCCGCTGACAGTGGGGTTACTGTCCCGTATCACGACGCGCCGCTGCTGCCCGTCGGTCGTCAACGGGCAGCAGGAGGATGGGGACTTGCGGTGTACGCTAGGAAGGCGCTGCGACGCGCTTCCCGAGTTCAGATGATGGACCAAAGTAGGCCGCACTGCCCTCTGCGAGCTCGTGAGGGTGGTGGTGGAGAGTGTGTGGAATGTATTCGGGGCATTAATGCAGCCCCTGCGCATCTTGCTACCCTTGAGAGATAGCGTACTGGGGTCGAATATCTTCTCACGCTTCGCTATCGCCTTGGCACGGCGGTTCACAAGCCGCAGCAGCAGTTCTTGAAAAACTTTCTCCTCCCCTTGCTTCACCACTCGCATCGGAATGTTAGTGGACAGGCGCCATATTTTAAGTATATCCATTATCTTCTCTATTTTTATTTTCGAGCTACACGGGCTCAACATACCAGAAATAGCCTTGTAGATCGTCTCCGCTATAAGGTTTTTGTACCGTGTCGATACCTCAGCGTTGATCGTGTCATCTTCGCCATCGTCCTCATCCACTTCGCTACTGCTATTCTCCTCGCCTAAACCCGTGTTGGCGTATCCCCGGTCCACCACGGCCTCCACTTCGTACAGCTGGACGGGCAGCGTCACACCTCGAAGGAGGTACAGGCCAACATCCCGTACCATCACACCTTGAAGTAACGTGGCGCTAAAGGAAGACGCCGCCACACAATCCCAGGTGCTCTTCGTCATGAGGATCTGGCCTCCCATCGCCGTAGCCTCCGTGCGAGCCGCGATGTTTACCGTATCGCCGTAGTAGTCGAACCCCTTGGTCACCTCATCGAAACGAATCTCGCACATACCCGTGTGAATGCCAATGCGAACCCGCAGGCCGTGCCACTTCTTCTTGTACTCTTCTGGAAGCACAAGATCATCGTTGACAGGGGTAAACTTTGGCTCGGTGAAACGAAATTCTCCGGAGCCGAAGTTGTTGTTGTTGTTGTTGTTCTCACTGCGAGATTGCTCCTCCGCCACGGTGCTCTTGTAGTAGTACTGATCAAAGCAATCCGTACCCCAGGAGTGCTTGTACAGCACTAGCTGAATCGAAACGGCCAACTCCACTGCCTTCATGGGGTCGCTGCAGGCGATCATGAAGGAATCTCCTATGGTTTTAACCTCGTAGCAGCGGAGCTTGTTAATCTCATTCCGTATCAGCTCATGATGAGCATCAACGGCTTCCACCATCTCCAGAGGGTGCGCTGCCCACAGCGTGGTGCTGCTCTGTATATCCGTGAAGATGATTGTCACTGGACTGTTCTCATCCTTAGGAGCGGCGTTGTTATCGCGGGCCTGGCGCCAGCAAAAGAAGTACAAAGCAAGTCCAGCCAGCACTGCAAATACTACACCAAACGGAACAGCGGCGGCAAGTATGACGTTGTTATTCCTCATCGCTGGCGGTGGAGCGGAGACGGTGATGTCGAACGGGCCATACAGAGGGGGGACAGTGGTGCTCTTGAACACTCGTGCCATCGAGAGGACTTGAATAGAGTTAGCTCCGTAGTTCTTGCAGCGAATGTCAAAGGAGTTGGAGCAGGAATTCGACTGCCAGTTAAAGAAGCCAAACTTAATGCTCCCCGTACTGAAGGAACTGAACCGATACGTGCACTCCAGCAGCGTGACACTAACGTTCCCAACCATACACCAGAACACTTGTCGAAGGGCCTCGGCGGTGTACCACGCCTGGAGAGAGAGCGGGTTCATCAGTTTTGGGTCCGTCACCACCTGGTGATATTTGGCCAGCTCGGGGTACGCCGCGGCGGTCGCGTGGGTGAAGTCGTTCCATAACGGCAGATTGGTAGCGACGAGCAGTCTCTCTTGTATCCGGGAGGATTCGTTCGCGAAGACCTCAAAAGCACTGTAGTAGAGAGAAAATTCCTCGTAGAGTACGGCGATACGATGGTGTGGATTGAGCTTTAGCCACGAGGGCATTAATTGAATGAGCTTGGGATGGATCCCAATACAGAGTGTAACACCGCGGCCCGACGAGCGGGTAATATCGAGTTGACTGCTCCAAACTTGGAAGTTGATCGCCACCTTATACACCTGCGCCGCGTTGTTGGCGATACTGGTGATGGCATCGACCTCACTAGATTTTTGCAGCAGGATGGAGAAGGGTAGCCTTTGCTCTTTCGCCACTTTCGCCCAGAGGTAGATCTGCTGGTCCAGCGTAGGGAGGAAGTAAATGATGTTGAACTGAGCGATGCGGGGGGTTGGAACCATTGTGAGAGGGTTAATGAGGAGCGTCTTGATCAGCTGCTTTGCTATTTCTTTCGGCTCCATCACGGGACCGAGAATTATGTCCAGCAGGAAATCCTTGGCAAAGTCAATCACAGACGGGACGCCCGTGAAGTTCAAAAGCTCCAGCCCTAGATGGACTTGCTCCCGGGTGTCTTGTGTCCCACGGCTAAAACCGGCCTTGATGGACTCTAGCAAAAGATCAAAGACCTCCGATTTGATGGGTGGATTCAGGATGACCACCTGGGAGTAGGTTTTCAAGATGGTCTCTGTGGCGTAGCAGTACTGACGCGGGTACGAATAGGTCCACTTTAACTCCGGGTGATACGCACGCATGCCATCCGGCACGACTTCATCCCGAGGTGTTACGGTAGGCACGGCGACTTGATATATGTTCACCAAGTGCCCGCCTTGATTACAGCTACACATCATATTTTGAAGCCGTTCATACTCGGTACACTGAGCGCCGAAAGGGCCAATCATATCGACGCCATCCACCATGTATTGCTTCTGTCTGAACAAGGAGGCCTGGAAGGTTTCTCTGTCCGTGACATCCTGCGACAGCTGCAGCATCTGAATTAAAACTTTACCGGTAAGCCAGCCAGCCACCGTCAGGGTCCCTTCAATGGGCCGCAGTACATCGTCCATGGACTGATACCTGCTCTTTCCTTTATCTACAAACGATGCCATTTCCTTCATGAAGAGGCCGCCGTGGCCGAAACGTAGATCTCCAGGAAGTAAGTTCGTAGAGGTAAAGAAATAGTTCAGGGGGACCGACTCCGGGACGGCAGACTGGTACATCGACGTGTACCCACTGCTCGTGAAGAATATCGGCACGTTCTCCGTTTTCTTGTTGTTTCGGCACGCCGTAATGAAATCTGTAGCATGGCTGCCAGATACGGAGTACATCACAATGGCCTGCGGTTGTGCGCTGGCAAAGACAGCAAATTGCTCCTCGTTGAAGGGGGCGTAGATGGCGCTGGCGTACACAATCGGGGAGAGCTGGTGTATCGTGTACAGGGCGCTCAAGAGCTCTTCAAAGCCCTGAATGCCGAAAGGGGAACCGGTGAAGAGGGTTACGCCCACACGCCGAACATGCAATTGCATAACGACGTACGTCGCGATGGCGTATATCTCCGCTGTGGGATCTGCTCGAAGGAAGTAGACGAGGGGGGACCAAGTTCGAGCCTCCATGTAGTTGGTGTACGGCCCAATGGAGGTCAGGTTTGGTGCGTGCTGGCTCGTGTAGGCGAGTGATTCACCGAGATACTCATCGGATACCGGCCCGATCACTGCCAACAGCGTGGGGTACTGCTTTAACGCCATTTCAATTGCCTCAGCGATAGAGTTGCTCGAGAGATCGGGTGAAACGAGCTGGATCGGCCGGCCGTCTGCCCCGGTATTGGTGTCGCTGAGAGCTACCTTGAGACCCTCCACCAAGGGGTGGTGAGGGAATTCATTCTCCGTCTTGATCTCGAACAAATTGAGTAGGTAGAGGGGCTCAAGACCATGCGCCACGATAGGGTACCGGGAACAGAGGCACGACGTAAGCAGAAGCAATAGCAGCAGCGCAGAACAAACTTTGCTTAATAGACACATGTTGAACAGCGAAATGACATTTAACAATAGAAATTAATAACAATAACAATAATAAAAAAAGAGAGAAGGAAAACAAAACTCTAGGGGAGCGATGGGGAAAAGAGCCTCCACTACAAAAGAAAAAAAAAACTAAAGTAATTATTGAGGAGTTCGTTTTACAAAAGCTTAAGCTGCTGTTGACTACCTCTACGTCATCCAGGGAGAAAGAGAAGGGAAATTTTATTTCATTGGGGTGATTCGGTGATTGGATTTGGGACGAATGCGGTGCACCGTCGAAGGCATCAGGAAGGAGCACTCTTCATCTAGCCCTTTGTGCTGTTCAGGTGACGGATATATTTATATTATCTTTTTGGATAAGTATTATATATAAATACATATTTTTTTTTCTTTTTCTTTTTTCTTTCTCTCACGCGGCTCTTTCTCCGTCATAATCGTAGCGTCAATGAAACAGAAAAGATGATATTAAAAGCCGATGCTTCCTTTCTATTCTTCTTTATTTTTCTTATTATTTTTATCTGTTCAGTTATTTTTCCTTTAAATCATCTATTTGAACCAGGTATATAATATGTAAGGCACCATCAATTGGGTGAATACGTTTAATACGTCGTACGAACAAAAGATGTGAGTCTTTTATATTTATATTTTGAGTGAACAGGACTTTGTACGTGCGTGCCGTTAAGTGAAACTATCGCGCATCGCGCGTATAATGTTTTTTAAGTAAAAGCATGAAACTAATTGGATACACGAACGTGAGAGCGAGGGGTACTCGGCCGTACAACAGAAGAGAAATCTTTATCTTGGCGAGAAGGAAATCCGTGTTCAAGGTGTACTCTTGTTATTTTCCTTGGGAAAGAAGAAAAAAAAAGGGGGGGGGGTAAAGAAAGATATCATGGTCTTGTTGTTTTCTGTGTGCTTTATTGTTGGATGGTTTCTCCGTGTGCTCCAGATACGGCAGAGATAAAGGATAGGATTGAATGGGAACACCAATAGTGTTTCAGAAAAGAACAACAAAACAAAGAGGAATAACAATAATAAAAGAAACGGGGGAGAGAGAGAGAGAGAGAGTATCTAAAAAAAATAATACAGGATGCGTGCGTAACTGACCACCGGTGTAATGTGTAATTAGTCTCTAATAACGGCCCATAGCACATAAACGTATTAGTAAAACAAACAAAAGAAAACTAAGAAATAAACCAGGTGATCTTCTTCCCCTCACGAATTTTCAATGTTGAGTCCGTCGCTTTTCTCTCTATCGCTGGAAGGGGAGACAGCTGAGAGAGGTGTTTAAAACGTAGAAGCATATGTGTATATATATTCCGCCAATGTGCGCAGCCTCCCTCTCACTCTCTTCGTCATGGCCTCAAATCCTCACTAATACACACACACACGAAAAGATATAGAAAATGAAATA
Source organism: Vickermania ingenoplastis (assembly GCA_010157825.1). Classification (NCBI taxonomy): domain Eukaryota; phylum Euglenozoa; class Kinetoplastea; order Trypanosomatida; family Trypanosomatidae; genus Vickermania; species Vickermania ingenoplastis. The sequence goes on along the minus strand of VFSE01000211.1, from coordinate 345,575 downwards.
TAAAGAAAAAAATTGAGTGAGGCCTCCGACAAAAGACAAGAGGGGTGGAGGCTCTACGCAGCACTGCGGTCCGTAAGGGAAAGAGAAATGCTTCTCACTTTGGTTAATCGTTTGTTTAGTTTAAAAAGCATAATAATAATAATAATAATAAACGAAAAAGAAAAACAAAATAAAAATGAAAATCGGCAAGTAAGCCAAATACACCTGAAGTGCATACCTAACAAACGAAACCATAGTGCCTAATGAAGAAGAAAAATGGAAACCAAAGACCGAAAATAAAAATAGCAATAACCAAAAAAAAAAAAAGAAGAAGAAGTAATAAATCAAAAAAAAGCTGAAAGCCCTCTTTTGGAACGAGAGCGAGAAAGTGGATCACCGATATCATGTGCTGCCCACATTTTTCTCTTACTCCTCTAGATTCACCCTCTAACCTATATATATATAGTGTTTCACTTTCAGGACACAGACTTGCGTGGCTGCCAGACACGTGGTAGAGGCGGAGTGTTGTGCGACGGAGAGCCTTTCAAAATGTTAGAATCGTTGTTGTCTGTTATCCTCCTACAACTGGCGTCTGGCGCCGCGCCGTGCGTAGGTGAAGCGGGAGAGAGCGATAGGGGCTGCATGGTGGTGTCCAGCAGTGAATCACACGGCAACAGACTAGCGGTACTCTGGGGCTGTACGCTCGCGGTGAGCATCAGGCTCTCCTCTCTCACCGTCGCTCAGGTGTTGGTCGCCAACCCCGTGGCCAGAGAGAGTCGGGATGACGGCCCGCTCATCTCATCGGCTTCATGTTGCAGGGACTGCGCATCCGCATCCACCCGGAGTTCCTGTTCGCCCTTGCTGTTGGGCTGTGGTGCTGTCCTCCGGCGGGTGCCGTTCGACTTCTGCTTCCCGTCTCGTGCGTTCGCGCCGCGGCGGATGTGGTCCGAGAGATCCGGGGAGCCAATGGGGGGCAGCGGGCCCAGCGCTGGGGGAAGTTGACTGTGGACGGATAGTGTGGCGGTCGTCTCTGGTGCGCTCGGTGCCGTCGTGGAGGTGGGGGCGGAGTCGAAAGCGACGGACTCCGGCCCCCTCGACCTCGACCCGGTTGTGCAGGACATGAAGGGTGGGAAGTTCGCATCCGTCTCCGCGCGGGGCGGCGGCGATCGGGTGACGTTCTCGGTAGCGGTGTGGAAGACCATCATGCCACTGTCGCTGTTGGGAAACATGAGTGGCGGGTTCTCACGCATTCCCTTGTCGGATAAGAGCGCGTGAACGTTAACGGGAGAGTGAGCAATATCACCATATGAGGGCTTGAAGTCGCAGCTGGAGCTGAGCGTGACCCGCACGCGCTGGCCCACGCGGTCTGGCATCAGCGGATCACTGCCTGCCTGGATCACGCGCCGGCCATGATCATCGGCTGTCAGAGGGCAGGACGGGATCTTGCGAGCGACTCCGGCGAGGCGAGGGTTGCTGGTGGAGTTCAGCTGCTGCACCAAATTCGTGCGGGTAGACGCGAATATGTTTTGTGAAGCGGTGGCGGACAGGGGAAATAAACGGCCAATTTGGCAGGGTGTCCCGCGTGTGCCCATGGAGCTCGAGTGCCGGAGCCGACTACTGGGCGAATGCAGCTCCGACACAGGATCCGCGATGCGCTCTCGGCGAGCGATGACCTTGGCGCGATGGTTCACGAGGCGCAACAAGAGTACCCGAAACACTTTTTCATCCCCCTGAGCGACGACCCTCATGGACACACTTGTGGGGAGGTGCCACTGTTTAAGATTTTCCTTTAGCTTCTCTACTTTGCGTTTGGGAGGGTATGGGCTCAGCAAGCCACACACCGCCTTGAAGAGCATTTCCGCGATTGGCGTCTTAAAATGGGAGAGGATTCGGTAGTCTGCACTGGAGCCCATGTCCTCGACCTCTGAAACACTGCTGGTGGAGTGGTCGTCTTCCATAGCGCCAACATCGAACTCTCGGCCGGGTACGGCTTCCACCTCGTACATCTGCACCGGCATCGGCACACCGCGAAGAACGCGTGCACCAGCATCACCAATCGTCAGTGACTGGACTCCAGCCTCGCCGCCAGATTCAGAAAGGATGTCCCATACACTCTTCGTCATGAGGATCTGGCCTCCCATCGCCGTGGCCTCCGTACGAGCCGCGATGTTTACCGTATCGCCGTAGTAGTCGAACCCCTTGGTCACCTCATCGAAACGAATGTCACACATACCCGTGTGAATGCCAATGCGAACCCGCAGGCCGTTCCACTTCTTCTTGTAATCCTCCGGGAGAGTGAGTACATTATCTGCTGCACCAGGAAATTTCGGTTCAGAAAATTGAAACTCTCCAGAGTCAAAGTTGTTCATTGTTCGAGCTTGCTCCTCGGCCAAAGCATTCATTTGATAGTAGAACTGATCGAAGCAGTCGGTCTTCCACGAATAGTTGTACAAGGCCTGCTGTACGGCGACGGCCAGCTGAACGGCGATGAGAGTGCTGCTGCAGGCAATCATAAAGGAGTCGCCAATAGTTTTCACCTCGTACCCGTTGTACGTGTTAATCTCGTGCCGTATGATCTCGTGATGGGACTCCATCGCCTCGGCCATCTCCTCTGGAAACTCAGCCCACAGCGCGGTGCTGCTCTGAATATCGGTAAACATAATCGTGACGGGCTTGGTCTCGTCCTTCGGAGCCGCGTCGTTATCACGAGCTAGGCGCCAGCACAGGAGGTACATGGCCAAGTACACAACGACACATAGCGCAAAGAAAGAGGGAATCGTCGATGCCAAGACGACATTGACGTTGACATAGGCGCGAGGCGGCGGCACAATGTTTACCGAGTACTTCCCAAAGGCCGAGGGAGTACTGCTGTTGAAGACTTGGGCCATGGAGACGATATCCATCCAAGTGGCGCCGTAGTTCTTGCAGTGTGTATCAAATGTATCGTCACACGAATCATTCTCCCACTCGAAATCCCCGAAACGGATACTCCCCGCCCTGAAAGAGCTGAAGCGGTACGTGCATGCGATGAGGGTCACCGAGACATTGCCCACCATGCACCAGAAGATTTGCCTCAGCGCGAGAGCCGTGTACCAGGACTGTAACGCAAGTGGCGTGACCTGATCCGGGTCCTTGATACTATCGTGAAACCGATCTAGCTCTGGGTAGACGTCGGCCGTTGCATCCGAGTAATCCGACCACAGCGGGAGATTTGTCGGGACGAGGAGGTGTTTCTGCACATCCAGCGACGCATTGGCAAAGACGTTCTTAAAGCTATCGTAGAAAAGTGCAAATTCGTCGTAAACTATCGCGATGTAGTGCTGGGGATGGCGTGCCATCCATGCTGCTAGTGTAACAACCAACGGCTCGCTGATCCCGATGCACATCGTGATCTCCTGGGCATCCGATTTGCTCGTGTCGTCCGCAGGGTCCAGCAGAGGGCCCGCCACAATGGAGATTCTGTGAGTCTGAGCGGCGTTGTGAACAATGGCAGAAATGGCCTTGACATCTAAGGTTTCGTTAAGCCGCACCTTCAACGGAACCCCTTTGATTCTCGCGATCTTCGCCCAAAGGTAAATTTGCTGATCCAGCGTGGGTGTGAAGTACACAACATTCCGCATTTGAATACGAGGCTGGGTAATTGGGGTTAGAGGGTTGATGATCAGCGTGGTTGGTAGTGCCGTGGCAAGCATTTGGGGCTCCACAACAGGACCTACGGTGACGTCCAGCACGTAGTTCGCCGCATAGTTCTCGATATCGACGGGGGAACTGAAGTTGATCACCTTCAAGCCGAGATACACTTGGGGCTGGCCGCGCGCCGCGGCACCGGTAAAGCCGAGTTTGACAGAAGAAACCACCCCATTCCATCGGTCGTTGTTCATTGGGGGCCGTAGAATCCCCGCCTGGGCGTAGGTGGGCAGAACAAACTCGGTAGCATAGCAGTATTGGCGGGGGATCGCAAAGGTCATCTGCAGCTTGGAGTCCAGAGGCATCTCGTTGGATTTAGGAAGCACCATCTCTGGATAAGAAACCTTATAGATGTTCACCGCATGGCCCCCTTGATTGCACTCGCACATGGACAGCTGATCCTGCTCATACGCTGTACAACTCCCACCAAAGGAACCAATAAGATCCGAGCTTTCGATGACGTACTGTCTCTGGTTGAAGAGAGCGCCTTGGTACGTATCCCTGCTGATAACGACCGACGGCAGCATCATGCTCTGCTCCACGACCTTTCCAGTGAGCCAGCCGGCTACGGCGAGGGTGCCTTCCACGGGCTTCAGCACCTTGTTCATTGACGCATACGTACTATCGCCCGAATTTATATACGCTTCCATCTCCCTGGTGAACATTTTAATCAGCTCGTAGCCTTCATCTCCAGGGAGAAGATTCGTGGATGTAAAATAAAAGTTGAGCGGGATGTTCTCTGGTACGACAGAATTGTACATCACCGTGTAGCCACTGCTGGTAAACATGATGGGCACCAGCATAAGCGCCGGGGTACTGCGGCAGGCGGAGACAAATTTTACCGTATGACTTTCGGCAATAGAGTATATGATCACTGCTTGAGGGTCCGCAGCGGCAAAGGCATCGAACGCCGTTTGATTGAAATAGCTGTCTGCCGGCACCTGATACACAATAGGGACCAGCTGGTGGATGGTGTAGAGTGCGGTGCGCAGCTGCTCGTATCCCTTCTCACTGAAATGCGTTCCCGTTAAGTGCATCACCCCAATGCGCTTCAAGTGCAGATCTCTGATGGTAAAGGTGAGAATGCCGTAAATCTCTGTGATGGGATCGGCGCGAAGGAAGTACGCCTGTGGGGACCAGACCCTCGACTCCTGGTACGTTGTGAAGGGCCCCACAGCGGTGAGGGTTGGGTAGTGCTCCTTGGTGTAGGCGAGCGTCTCGGCGAGGAGTTCATCCGACACGGGCCCTGCTATCGCCATGATACTCGGGTGGGCCGTCATGGCCTTCTCGATCGCCTCGGCGATGGAGCCGCTGGACAAATCCGGCTCAATCAGCTCAATCGTACGCCCATCTGCCCCAGTTCCCGTGTTGAACAGTGCAGCCCTAAAACCTTCTTCGAGAGGAGCCGTCGGAAGAGCAACAGGCGGCTTCCACAAGAATAGGTCGAGCACCAAGAGAGGTTCTATCCCCGTCGCCGTCAGCACACTGCACCCTGCCGTCAGGAGGAGGCCAATTGCTAGAAGGAGTACTTTGGAAAAAAAAGAAGAGCCATTAGTACCTACTAATGGTTGATGTTATTCCACATAAAAATACCGAAAGAAGTGCAAAGGAAAAAAAAAAGGGGGGGGGGGCAGTAAAATCTTGTATAGATGTATGGATACACTACTCTCTTCGCTTTTAGGAAAAGGAAACAAACACGCAATAATAAATAAAAAGAATCCGATATTTACTGCTAAAAAAGGTCAGGAGGCAGCGCAGGATACGGAGGAAATGGTAGAGGATGAAAGGGACCATAACATATATTTCACAGCATATTATTCATAAACCTCGGATATGAAAAGTGGTACTATTATCCTTCCGGTACTCTCACCACTGAAAAGAAGAGCACAGGAAATTGATGTTCACTCATGTATTACCATTGAATCCCGATGTTTTTTTTGTTGTTGTTTTCCTAAAGCACACGACAAGCTTCATAACGATTACTTCAACCTTCCTATCTCGTCTACACACAACAGAAAGTCGATGAGCCGAACGGAGAAAAAACAACGCTTCTCCTCCCCTCAGAAGCCTTTATACAGACAGCACCCAACGCACCACGCGAGGGCGCTCCTACTACCTTCCTCTAGATGACTACACACAGACAGCACCGAAGAGCCCATTTTCACAGAGATCATACATCAAAACATACACAACATGGAAAAGAGATCAGAACGAGGCAAAAAAAAAACGACTCGTTCATTTACGATGCATATCTGAACACACACACAAAAAAAAAACGCTAACAACTACAACAGCAACATTTATTCTCTCTTCCGGTGAGATGAACGGCGAGACCCCTGCGAGATGTTGTCGCCAACGGCCTCCGACGCCGCGGCAACCTTGGGCTTCCTGGTGCCGTCATCTTCGTCATCGTCTACAACCGGCTCCTCCAGCTCGTTCTCGCGGCGGTACACCGGCTCCAGGCCGGCACGCACGCGGAACATGTTGTCCAGCTCCTCCAGCGAGTAGCCCTTCGTCTCCACGGCGAAGAAGTAGATGTACAGCGAGCTCAGCAGCAGCAGGAAGCAGATGAGCGTGAAGGTGCCGCCAACGCCGATCGCGCTGCCCATCAGCATCGGGAACACCTGCGACACAAGCGCGTTTGCAGCCCAGTTCGACATCGTCGCCAGCGACGCAGCAGACGTGCGCAGGTGCTGCGGGAACACCTCGCCCATCACCACCCACGGGATGCAGCCGATGCCCGGGGCGTAGAAGGCCAGGAACACCGACAGCAGGCCCAGGAACAGCCACCCACCAACGCTGTACGGGATCTCGTTGCCCAGCAGGAAGCCCACAACAGCAACCACGCACGTCGTCGCGAAGCAGCCAAAGATCGACAGGACCAGCATGAAGCGGCGGCCCACGCGGTCCACCGTGAAGAGCGCAATCACCGTGAACAGCGCGTTCATGAACGCCAGCGGCACAGACAAGATCACAGGCATCGTCTCCCCGTCGAAGCCGGCGTCCTTCAGGATCACGGAGCTGTAGTACATGATCGTGTTGATACCGGAGAACTGCTGGATGATCTGCAGCATGCACCCGTACACGATGCGGAACCGCATCTCCTTCGCGAAGAGCGGCCGGTAGTCCAGCCGCACCGTCCGCAGCTCCGTCGCCGTGTACTCGCCAAGGTCCACCTCGTAGCGCTGCGCCACAAGCAGCGCCTCCTCAGCTGCGCTCGCACATGATCCAGCGCGGGCTCTCCGGCAGGACCGTCAGCAGCAGCACCAGCTGCAGGATCGCGGGCACCGCGCCGATCGCGACCGACACCCGCCACCCAAAGTTGTTGCCCGTGTACACAACGAACAGCGCACCGATCCCGGCCGCCAGGAACTGCGCGCCCGTCAGGAACACGTTGTTGAGCACAATCGCAGCGCCGCGGTGCTTCGGCGCCGTCACCTCGCCAAGGTACACGGGGATCGTCGCGGAGCTGATGCCGATCGCAAGACCGACGATCACGCGGCTCACCAGGATCACCGTCACGCTCGGCGCCCCGGCCATCAGCGCCGTGCCCACGATGAACAGGATGTCGGCCATCACGATCGCCGGGCGGCGCCCAAACTTCGCCGACAGGAACCCAGCGGCGAACGCACCGACGAAGGCGCCGATGATGGCGATGGACACGATCAGGCCGTACTTCCAGCTGTGGTCGTCGAAGCCGAAGTGGTACTTCATCTGGAACAGCGCCGCGTTGATCACCGTCGTGTCGTACCCGAACAGGAATCCGCCGAGGGCGGCGCACAGCATCACACCGGTCCGCATGGCTCTGCACAGGGAAGGAGGCGGCGGGTGAAATGAAGAAAATGAATGAAAAAGTCTGAAGAGACGACTGTAGGGAGTCCAAAAGGGTTGTGTTAGGGTTGTATAGGTGGGGTGTACGGTATACGGGAGGATAAACGTATATTTGTTTTTTTTGTTTGTGTGTGAATGGCTCGAGTAGTATGTGTTTGTGTTTTTCCGCGACAGGATTGAGCTAGTAAGGATATATTTTTTTCGAGAATAAAAAGTAGCTAAATATGAGCGGGAAAAGGAAAGAATTGCACGAAATGGGAGGGAAAGAACGACGGAGATGCAAAGTGTTTGGTTGTACTAGAGGTAACTGAAGGCGGGGAGGAAAAGATAAAACAGAAGCGCTCCAGATGTGTGGGTCAACTCCACTCTACGGAGGTAGAGAAACAGAGAAGTGTAAGAAGGAGATGCTGCAATGCAGGTGCCTTGACCTGTCTGTGCACCTTTCTCTTCGGTATCTACAGTGGGAGAGCAGCTCCCTAGATAATGGGCGTGTAACAAGCAACGTCGTAAGATAATGAATGTTTTGTTGTAGTTGTATTATTTTAATTTTGAATAAAGAAGAAATGAAAAAAAAAGATTTTCTGTCACTATGGTTAGTGTTGTTCGATCGTTTACCGCTTGAGGTAGAAGTTAAGTTTTAGTTCAATTTTTAGTTGTAAAAATAAAATAATAATAATAATAGATAAAACTAATAAGGAAGGCGCCACCCCGTTTCTCTCCGCCGTACCTACAGGCCTCTCGTGTAACTATCTCCCTGCTTGTCTGTGTGTGTAGACGTTGTTGGATGTGGTGTCGCCACTCCCAGAGGGGATCACATATTTCTTTTCTTTAATGCCCCCTGCTCTGTTTATTCTATTTTCTGGAAGCTTGCGAGAGGAATAAAAATAAGAACGAACAGAAGAAATAATGAAATGATAATGATAAAAACAATATGGGTAACTGTAGCGGGCACGCTAGAGTTATCCATACAATCTGTCACGATGATACTTCATGGGAACAAAGCTATGTGCGTGAGACAAATGTTTATTTTTCCGGATTTCTTCTTTCTGATTGACAGTACAGCAAGGCATCGTGTTCTTCGATACTTTTGCTGCTAAGCTTTTGCTTTTTGTAGTTTATATATTTTTTTGGTTTTTCAAGATGCGGGTTAGAAGAAAACGATGCCGCTCCAATTCCACTCCGGTTGGCGGAGTGATGGAGAACAGTGGAGCCCATTTCGAGATCAAAGGGCTTCGTAAAAAGTGGAAAGAACTGGGTGATGCCATTGCCCAGGTGGCTCCAGTGGAGGATCGATTTACCATTTCAGTGGTCGTTGATGCTCAAACACGATGCGTCAAATGCGAGCTGTTTGCCCCGGGTATCCTGTGGATCTACACCCCTGGCCCGCAGAAATGGGACGAGTACTTCTCACCCTCTATTACATCCGTTCGGATGGAGGACTCGTCGCTGCACGAGAAGGTCCTGCAGGCCTCGTCTACGCCGGTGCGGGATCCATTGTGCGACGACTCCGCTGACACGTCGGAGGCGGACTCTGTGGAAGAGGCGGCGCAAGAGCTCCTCCATGTCGAGACATCCCAAGGCCTTTCAGAAGCATCTCTGGCGTCTGTGGAGGCGCGCCTGACCAAAAAAAATTGAGAGCCAGATGGAGCAGCTGACGCAGACGATTATCGCACGCCTCTCTCCTGCAACGGCGCCACCTTCGGCCACCTCCGTGGAGCCGGTTCCGCCGAGTATTGCCGCAAAACAGGTCGGAAAAGAAGCCGACCTCTTCCCTGACTTTCCGGTGGTGGACATCGCCGCCTGGAAAGGGCTCTTGGAGCCGGCGTCGGCTAGAGGGCGTCGCGCGATCTTACGCGATGGCCTGATGGAGGATGCGGCGGACGCCACTGATGGGCCCCTCCTCAATGATCTTTTCGTAGACTTGTTGGGACTCGTGGAGGGAGCCGCGAGGACCAATTGGGTTGCTCTTGAGTGCAGCCTGTTCGTGCGAGTGCTGCAGCGTTTCGCTGCAAAAATATTTTTCCTGTCGAGCAGAGCCCTTCGGGGTTCTTCGGGCAAGATGCTCGACTACATTAACTACCTTCGAGATAAGAACGTTTTTGCGGCCCCTTCGACGTTTCGCGACAAAACGAATGATTTTGTTCAAAATGGTGAGGTTCCTGCCAAAGGTTGCAATAATCAACAAACAAATATCCGATAGAGTCGAACGCTTTATTTTGTTGTCGATGGGTATATTCTCGCCATCGTATCTGATTACCTTGTTTTTTAAGTGTCATGAAAATGCAATTGTTTGCTTCGTCTCCTTCGTTGCTTCCTTTTTTTTCTATATAGAACGCACACGCTGGGTGATCCTAATGCTTCGTCGTGCCATGTACGACTTGACGATTACTTACCCAGGGGTTTACTATTTTCTATACACCAAGTGCTGTCTCGCTATAGAGAGAAATTAATCCAAAGAAACAAAATTAATACATATAGGCTATCAATCATACACGCTATCAATACATATAGGCATATAAGGCTATCAATACATCTGTATCAAAAGATGTGTATTTTAGTACTACTATTCGCATTGTTGTGTTCGTCTTGTTGCTGTTGAAGCTATTGGTGCTTCGCTGTTGGTTCCCCCGGCTGTCTATCCACAACTTTCGTTGCGTACAGAGAGAAAAAAAAGGAAGTACTAAAGGCACCTAACAGCACATCAAATAAAAGTAAAAATAATAATAATAATAGAAGGAAGATATCTCAGACCTCGGTGTTATGCGTTGGTCCTGTGCGGCATGGCGCTTGGAGGCATCCTTTCTTCTAGCACAAAAAATAATAAAGAAGGAAGAAGAAAGAGAGGGGCTAAATCGTAGCAGCGTGAACAGAAGGAAAAAAAAGAAACGAGAAAAGAAACGAAAGAAGAAGAAATTCTGTTCGAATAACGTTTTAATAGAGAAAAATAGAGAAAGGGTATAATACAACGTGAATCCAAATAATAAACAAATAAAATAGAAAAACTGAAAATAAGAGCACAGAATAACAATAATAATACCGAACCCACTCGGATGGGGACAGGGAGAGGAAAGGAAGGAGCAGGTGGGCGCTCTGCATCCGCACACCCTTTTGTGTGACGACTACGGCTGCGGTGCTATCTACTACACGGCATTGGCTGCATCTTCCTCCTCGCTGCCCTGCGCTGCTGCAAGACGGTTGGCGACAGACACGCCCGCCGCGGTTTCCCTTGACAAGGAGGCCGATGCGAGACGGACGCCCGAGAAACTCATTCCCGCCGAAGCCGTCAAGGGTTGGGGCTGCAATTCGCTTGCCATGGTGGTGTGGCACTCGTGCACCACAGAGAGGAGATTGCTGATGACCTATGACGACTGCGTGCTGCTCGCGCCAAGGGCACCGATGCACTCCTCGTTAACGTGCCGCAGCCCGTGTGGGGTGGTGCTAGCCGGTGCGCACGTGGACGTGGTGAGAGAGAGGCCAAGGATGGGGGGGGAAGGAGGGCACGGCACCGGTGGTTGTTCCGTGCCCTCTGACGATGGCTCAACAGTCCCACGAGAAGGGGCCGCAGTGGTGGTGGTGGGCGTGCCGCTGAAATTCGCGGCTTCGGGACAGCATTGCGGGATCCCAATTTTAGGGAGAGCGGACCCGGCTGCTTCTCTGCGGGCTGAGCGGTAGCCCCCCAGCCCGAGACCTCACCCCGGCGTCGCCAGCCCGTGCTGTGAAGACGCCTGGCTCGTGCCGGGGTGGTGCGGGAGGGTGGCGCCGGAGGCGTTCAGCGAGGAGCGGCCCGTCTTGGATAAATCCATGGGGTTTGAATCTTTGAGCCCCATCGCCGTGGCGACCCTGGACGAGACATTGAGAAACTTCTCCTTCGCCCCCGTCTCGCGCCGCTCCAGCGCGCTGAACGGCGTGGCGTGCCCATTTGGTGACCCTATAGGGGAGAAACTGTAGCTCGTGCTTGACTGGGCAGGAGAAAATACGTTTGGGCTGGGCGCCTTCCGCAGCGGTGACGTGTTGCCATCGCCCATCACCGGCTTCACTGAGGGTCCAGTCAGTGGTGGTTGCTCTCCCTTACGGCTGCTTGGTACGGAGCGCACCGAAGCGTGGCGGCTCAGCCCACGACGGTGCGACCCACCCCGCAGAGAGGGATGGAGGAGCACGGATGGAGCCGGGCTGCAGACAGGAGAGGAGTGCAGGCTCACCAGTCGGCCCGCCTGGCCGGGACCCACTCCACCACTCGTCGTATTGGGGGAGGAAAATACGGTCGCCGACTGGTTGGAGAAACGGCGCGTACTTGGGAAGTGGACGCCACGGCTCTCAATAGAATTCGTGCCCATCAAGGTACCGCCACCGCGGAGGTACTGGTCCAGCTCCCGTAGATACTCCCGCTGGGCAATCACCTTCCCCCGGCGGTTCACAAATCGAAGGAGAAGCTGCCGGAAGATCGTCTCCTCACTCGCATCGGGGAGGTGGAGCTCCGAAGAGACGTGCCACTGCTTCATGATGTCCTTTAACCGCGCTGTTTTCTTCTTGCCATGGAATGGGCTCAGCAGTCCGCTTGCTACCTTGTACACCAGGTCTGAGATGGGGTTCTTCGTGCGAGTGTCCAAGGTGCCGGTGCAGCTGTCCGAGACAAAATCGTCAATCTCTGTATCGCTGTCTGCCTCCTCCGCTGGCGCACGTACGAACTCCCGCTCGGCCAGGGAGTTCACCTCGTACATATCCACCGGCAGCGTCACCCCGCGCAGGTTGTACGCACCAACATCCCCAACAGTAATACTCTGCAGTACGTTCGAGTCCGATTCACAAATGCTGTCCCACGTGTTCTTCGTGATGAGGATCTGGCCTCCCATCGCCGTAGCCTCCGTGCGAGCCGCGATGTTTACCGTATCGCCGTAGTAGTCGAACCCCTTGGTCACCTCATCGAAACGAATGTCACACATACCCGTGTGAATGCCAATGCGAACCCGCAGGCCGTTCCACTTTTTATGATAATCGCCGGGAAAGAATGCGGCAATGCTTGGCCTGCTGCTCTCGCCATTCAGTGGGTTCCACTGTGAAGCGCAGAGTTCCGCTGCGCATAATTCTGCGCCGGTGCTGATGCTCCGCGAACATCTTCTCTTGTGGCTCTCGTTGGGGCTAGAAGACCTTGCGTCATTCATTTGGGCATCTAACTCGTCCTGAAGGTAGAATTGATCATACTTCTCTGTCATCCAATCGAAGCGGAAGAGCGCCCACTGAATCGCGATCGCTAGCTGCACCATTTTGATTGCACTGTGGGAGGCGATCATGAAGGAGTCTCCGATCGTCTTCACCTCGTAGCACTCGAACTTTCGTATTTCATTGCGAATAATTTCGTGGTGGGACTCCATCGCCTCGGCCATCTCCTCTGGAAACTCAGCCCACAGCGCGGTGCTGCTCTGAATATCGGTAAACATAATCGTGACGGGCTTTAAAGGGTTTTTTGGTGCGGTATGGTTGTCCCGCGCGCTCTTCCAGTAGCAGAAGTACGCCACTATCCACAGGAGCACCAGCAGCATCACCCCTAGGGGGACGGCGACGGCGATGATAGTGTTTAGGTTCATCGGCGGCAAGGGGGGCAGGGCCACCACAATATCGAATGGCCCCCACGTGGCGGGGACACTAGTGTTTAAAACGCGTTCCATCGAGATGGCGCTGATTCTTGTGGCCCCATAATTTTGGCAGTCCGCCTTGTCTGCATCCGATGTACAATCCTGTCCCCATGAAAAGCCTTGATACTCCACGCCGTTGGCGGTGAAGGTGGTGAAGTGGTAGACGCAGTCGAGCAGTGTCAAGGTAGCGTTCCCCTGCAGGCAGCTGGAGATCTGACGGAGTACTCGGGTCGTGTACCACGTCTGTAGCGACAGCGGATTCACAAGTTCTTTTTCGACAGTCTCGTGGTACTTGGCCAGATCAGGGAAGGAGGCCGCTGTTTCCTCCGAGTAATCGTTCCACATGGGGAGATTGGTAAAGGTCAGGATACGGCGCTGCACCTCGATGGGCTCGGAGGCGAAAACTTGTGTGAAGGCGCTGTAGTACAGGGAGAACTCCTCCAAAAGAACACTGAAATACGCGTGGGGGTGCTGCTCCATCCACCTCGGAAGAGACGCCACGAACGCTGAGTCAATGCCGATAGCCAAGACGATGAGTTTCTCTGCGCTACTCGAAATCCGTGTGACACTGGCGGCGTCCAGCGATGTGATGGCAATACCGTAGATCTGCTCGGCGTTGTGCAGCACAGCCGTGATGGCGGGTCTTGGCGGTTGAAGTCTTCGAAGGATGACCAGGTCCGCTCGCTGGTGCTTCGCTACCCTCGCCACGAGGTACACCTGCTGGTCCACTGTTGGCATCAGATACAGGGTGTTCCGCAGAGCGATGCGCGGGGTGGGATAGAGGGCCAACGGGTTCACGATCAAGGTGCTTGGGAGCAGCGCCGCCGTGTCGCGGGGGTCGATCAGAGGCCCGATAACGACATCCACAAGGTAATTCTTGGCGTACGAGAGAAGAGACGCCTGGCTCGTGCACGGGGCGACGGTGGCTCCAATGTCCGCCCCCGGCTCCGAGCTGTAGGCCTCAATGGCCCCGCTCAAACTCGCCTGCACCGACAGCACGGCATCGGCCAAAGGGGCATCGTTCGATACGCTTAGGATGACCGCCTGCACGTACACAGGGACTGCATAGTCCGCCGCATAGCAGATCCGACGAGGAAAGGTGAAGGACGACTGCCGCGCAGCCGCGTAGAGCGGATCGTTGCCCAACGGAAGGGCTGCCGGAGTCGTAGCGGGATCAATTGGAGCCGTGTTTGTGCTCGGGATGAATATTTTGTAGATGTTCACCGTATGGCCCCCTTGGTTGCACTTACAGATGGCCTGCTGCATAATCTCGTAGGCGCCACACACGCCACCGAACACACCGAGAATATCCGAATGTTCAACGGCGTACTGCCGCTGATCAAACAACGACACTTGATACGCTTTCCGATCTACAACAGCTTCAGCAACCAGCATACCACTCCGCAAAACTTTACCTGTGATCCATCCGGCAACCGTAAGCGACCCCGTAATGGGCATCTTCACCTGATCCATACTCGTGAAACTGCTCTTGCCCGACGCAATATAATCGGACATTTGGCTGTTAAATACCCGAATCACCTCGTACATCGTATCCACCGGCAGGAGGTTCGTGGAGGAGAAGAAGAAATTGAGTGGGACATCCGGCGCGATAATAGAGTCATACAAGGCGATGTACCCCCCGCTCGTGAAGAAGATTGGGGTCAGCATCAACGCCACGCTGTGCCGGCAGGCCGACACAAATTCATAGGTGTGTTGAACGACGGAGGAGTACATGAGAATCGCCTGAGGGTCATCGCTGGCAAACTTGTCGAAGGCGGACTGGTTGAAGGGGCTCTCCTCCGGTTCGACGTACTCCACGAGGGTAATGCGGTGCATCACGATAAGCGCGGAGCGGATTACATCGTAGCCCTTCTGGCTGAACTTCGTCCCAGTGAGGCGGAACAAACCAACGCGTTTGACGCGCAACCTGTGAATAATATCTGTTGCAACGGCCAGAAACTCCGCAGTAGGATCCGCCCGCAGAAAGTACGCCTGTGGGGACCAGACCCTCGACTCCAAATAGTTGGTGAAGGGCCCCACAGCGGTGAGGGTTGGGTAGTGCTCCTTGGTGTAGGCGAGCGTCTCGGCGAGGAGTTCATCCGACACGGGCCCTGCTATCGCCATGATACTCGGGTGGGCCGTCATGGCCTTCTCGATCGCCTCGGCGATGGAGCCGCTGGACAAATCCGGCTCAATCAACTCAATCGTACGCCCATCTGCCCCAGTTCCCGTGTTGAACAGTGCGGCCTTGAAGCCCTCTAAAATCTGTTGTGTGGGAAAATTGTTCGGCGACTTCCACAGAAAGAGATTCAGGACATAGAGTGGATCTGCTGCGCTAACAGGGCGAATGTCCGCCGGGAGAAGAACTAAAAGAGATACGAGTAGAGCGTGAAAAAGTCCGAGCATCGGGCGAAGAGAAAGTAGTATTACTACTGATAATAATAACAATACACGAACAAAGTACCAAAAATAATAGATGGATATGCTGTGTAGTGCAAGTATAGGAGTACAGAATCGAGTGGAAATTAATTCGTACAGAGGGCAAGGATAAGCGTCCCGTTCCTCAATCCAACAGAAGCAAACTGAGTAAGAACGGGGGAAAAATGCGTCACACGAGTGCTGATAAAACCGAAAAAAATAAAAATAAATAATAATAACGAAGTATATGTGTTGAGAATAAAACACCTACTACCGCGGAAAGATAATTCTGTGTTGACAGTGGGGGGTTGTACAGTTAAGAAGAGAACAAGATACAAGGAGAACCGAAAACGTCTCTTGAACTCTACTCGAAACAAGAATAACTATTTAGAAGCACAGACCCTTAAAAACATAATCGCAAGAGAGAAAGTCTAAAAGAAGACTAGAAAAAATAATTAAACAAAAAAAAAAGAAAGAAGAAGCTGTCGATTGTTCTTCTTCTAAAACCGTTTTTCAGACGCAGAGAAAAAAAAATTAAGAAAAAGAGAGCGGAAAAAAAAAAACACTGAGACTAAACTGTAGAGAAACATGCGCGTAGACACACCCGCACACACACAAAAAAAAAAAAAAAAAAAATAGAAAAAAGAAAGAAAGAGGGAGAGAGAGCGAGAGAACTATAGTAAGTAATCAAGTACGTACGTAGGGATATTGTTTCGCCAATCCATGAAGGGATTGATTCGATGACCTCCGTCTCCCCTGAGTGTTTCGCCTTTGTTGTCTCTGCTTTTATATTGTTGATTCTAATTCTTATCGTACTTGCAAGCATATATATTGTATGACACATTGCGTATTATTACTGTTATATATCGTGATATCGTGTAAGTATGTTGAATAAAATAAAAGTTAGTTAGGTCTCCAGATAATTTCTTCCGGCATCCCACGCTGACTCGTCGTACGGCACAGTGGATGAATGGTAGGTTATGTTTGTTTGTTTGTTTTCTTTCTGATATTCAATAATAACAAGACTCTCAAAGAGCGCTGACACACACACACACACACATTAGAAAAAAAGAAGAAGAAGACGTTTCCCTCTGTTCCACAGAAGAAAACCGAAGAGAGAGCCCTCAAACTAAAGGAATGTGTGCCTGTATCGGTGTTCCTCTTCTTTTCCTTCACCCCGGTGTTCTAATGAGAAAATTTATCTTTCTTTTTTTTTTTTTCTATTGTTGAGCAGCTTAAAAAACGTCAAACAGATCATCGGTATATAATCAATTGGGTAGGAGTATCCCCAGCGTAATCCGTCAACAAAAAAGAACATATAGACAAGAAAAATGAGCAAAGCGAAGAGCAAAGAGAAGAGGGGGAGAAAAAAAAGTAGTATAAAAAGTGAGCATAAAAAGAAACGAAGTAAAGTTAGCTGTTAGAGAAAATATATTTAAAAGAAAAAAAAAAGGCGTTTAACGAGAAGAAGAGCCGCGAGCGCAGTTCGCACCCCCTTTTTGGTAACGGTGGCACTACAAACAACGGCTGGAGCACTACTCACTCTGTCGTACCTCCTTTCGAGAACAACAGTTGAATGGTGCTCGCTTGTGACCGTATGAAAATGCTGATTTTCGTGTGTGCGTAGAACGAGATGTAAATGTCATTCACGTAAATAACTCATCCGCATGACTAGAGAGGTAAAGGGGGATCTTCTATCCGTATCCGTACGGCTACGATATCTACGCCATTGGTTCACTCATATTACAGATCCAGTCCATCATTTCACATGCATAGATTCTCATGAAAAGAACCATCGTTGCTGTTGTTGTTCATTTTTGTTTGTTTGTTTTGTTTTCTGGTCGTGGGCTCCTTTAGCCGAGATGTTCACATACGGCCCTCCACTCACTCACTCTCGCCTAGTGGATTGAAGTGCACCAATCGTGACGGTAGTAGAGTGCAGAAAAGTCGTACGACTCTGGCCTTGAAGGGAAATAAACCGTCGTCAGCCCGCGTTTATATATCTATAGAGAGAGAGGAGTGGGGCCTCCATTCGCCACACGGTAGCCGGCGGAGACACTTAAGTCATGCGGGCAGACCTGTACGAGACACTGGTCCGGCGTCCGCTCGTGAGAATCGACTCGGGGCTGCCGATGTGCAGGCGATTGGGGGAAGGGCTGCCCAACATGTGCTGCTCCAACGAGGCGCGCTCCTCATCCTCCGGGTCAAGAATCTGGATCGCTCGGGGCCGCAGGCGACGGACCTCAACGGTTCCGGTCAGGTCTCGCACATCGCTGTCGTCACTGACATCCAGCGGAGAGAGACAGGCTCGGCGGCGGGCTGGGATCTCGTTGGTGACGATTCGAGAGAGGGGGTTCCCGCACTTGTTGCGGCTGCTCGGGCCCGTAAGCGCCGCCGCAGCGGGGCTGGGGGAGTCGCCGTGGTACGGATTACTGGAGTCCTGCTTCAACAGAGGGGTATCATCCGGCGCGGTCAATTCCTTCTCGACCTCGCAGAGATGCTCCCGCTGCGCAACGGCGTGGGCTCGTCGGTTAACAAAACGAAGGAGCAGAAGACGAAAGGCTTTTTCGTCTCTAATGTTCGGGACGTTCACTTCCGTCGACACATGCCATTTCTTCATGAGGGACTTGAGCCGCTTCAGCTTCACGCTGGGGGCAAACGGGCAGACGAGGCCGCGAATCATCTTGAACATCGCCTCCCTGACTGGGTACCGAAATTCAGGGTCCGAGGGGTCCCACACCTGTGACTCCTCCTCCTCGAAGTCGCTGCCGCTGTCCTCCTCGCTGCAGAACCGGGTCCTGAACTCTCGGTTCGGTATGCTATCCACCTGGTACATCTGCGCAGGGAGCGGCAGACCCTTCAAAGGGTGAGGCCCCATATCCCGGAAGGTGATCGCCCCCAGCGAGAACGGATCTCTCTGCTCCCACACCGCCTCCAGAGTGTTCTTGGTGATGAGCACTTGCCCTCCCGACGCTTTCGCCGCCGTGCGGAGAGCAGTGTCTACCGTATCCCCGTGATAATCAAAACTCTTTGTTTCCTTATGATATGTAATACCGCACAGCCCCGTGTGAATGCCAATGTACACTCGCAAGCCGTTCCATCGCTCCTTGTACCCCTTATCTGCGAGATGTTCAAAGAAAGGAACCTCATCGACCATCTCGTCTTCACTGGCGTCCGCGTTCGCAACCCTCATCAACCGCGCTACCCCCTCCTCGTCACGAGCGTCGCTCAGAAAGTAGAAGTTGTCGAAGCACTCCGTGCCCCAATGGTACCGGTACAAGGCCTTCTGAATACTAACGGCCAGCTCCACTGCTTTCACCGGGCACTTGGAGGCGATCATGAAGGAATCCGCAATTGTTTTGACCTCGTAGCCGTCGTACTTGTTTATCTCTAGTCGAATACTCTCATCATAAACCGTCATTGCCTCATTCATTTCCTTCGGAAAGGATGACCACAGCGCGGTGCTGCTCAGCACACCCGTAAACAAAATCGTGACGGGTTTGCTGCCATCTTGGGGAGCGCCTGCGCTGTTGCGGCCCCTCCTACAGCAAAAGAACAGAAAGAGCACCACTGCTACGAAGGTGGACACGGTAACCGGTATCAAGGTGGCCAGAAGTATATTGACATTAAGGTTATATCCAATGCGGGGCGTCGGTACATTTGCACTGAACGGCCCCCAAAGCGGCGCGTTACTGCAATTATTGAACGCTCTTTCCAGGGTGGCGGAGGTCATGGACCCGGCCGCGAAGTTCCTGCACGCAGGGTTGCTGGGATATGATGCGCAGGATGGTGGACAAGCCAATCCCCCAAACTCGACACCGCCGAAGACATACCCACTGAGGTGATACGCACATTGTACTAAAGTACTGCTCGCCGCGCCGTACTGGCAGGTCTGGATCTTCTTCAGCACCCCTGTGCTGTACCACGCCTGGAGGGAGAGGGGGTTTATCAGCGCTGGGTCGGTGATGGAAGCGTGATACTGCGCCAGGGCAGGGAACTTCGTAGCACTCGCTTCGGAGTAGTCGTTCCACAGCGGAAGATTCGTAAGAAACAGTAGGCGGCGCTGCATCTCCGGGGAGGCGGAAGCAAGGGATGTCAGCACGTCGAAGTAGAGCGACAGCTCCTCGTACAGCAAGGCAATAAAACGCTGCGGGTGGCGCTGCAGCAGTTGGCGAAGATAGGTGTCGCAGTTAGCATCGAGGCCAATCACCAGCACTATACTATTCGGGGAAGCACGCTCAACAGCCTTCACATCCGGGGTGACGGCAACGTCCATCTTCACCCCGTACACTTCTGCGGCGTCGTGGGCGATCATGGTGATCTCCGGCGCATGCGCGGGAGGCACCACGACGGATAGCCCTACCCCGCGCTCCTTCGCAATCTTCGCCCAGAGGTAGATCTGCTGGTCCATGGTGGGGGTGAGGTACAGCACATTCCGCCGTGCGACGCGAGGCTGTGGGGACGAGGGGATGGGGTTCACAATCAGCGTCTGTGGCATCTCCTGCGCAAGGTGTTCGAGCTCCAGCACGGGGCCCATTAGAAGATCGACGTAGCGGTCCTTCGCGTAGGACGCGAGGGACAGTACGGACGACCCCCGCATCTTCTTGACACCAATTGCCGCACGCAGCTCCAAGGCACACAGTTTCGCCGCTTTTGTCATGGCCGGCTCCAGAGATGCGACCGCATCATGGAGGACTATGGAGCGTTGAACTTGCAAAAGGGCCCCCTGCGCAAACGCCGGAGGCTCATACTGCGTTGCATAGCAATATTCCCTGGGGAAGGAGAAGGACGTTACCAAATGCGCATTGTACAGCGATCCATCTGCTGCCGGTGTTGCGCGGCGAGTGAGAGCGTTGACGTAGGCGGTGTGACCACCCTGGTTGCACCGGCACAACGCCTGCTGGTGGTCCTCAAGAGCGTTGCACTCTCCGCTGAAGACGCCCATTATGTTCCCCGACACAGAGAACAGCCTCTCCCGGAAGAGCCATTTTTGCAGTTTCTCTCGGCTTTCACACGCTTTGGAATTGAGCAGGGCTTGGATGAGTATTTTTCCTATCATCCAGCCAGAAAACATTTTTACACTGCGCAGGGGGTCATCGTGCAAGACAAAGTCTTTGTTCGCGTCGCCGGAGAGTGCTTCACACTCCGCCCGGAACTGCTGTGCGACGGTGTACTGGGTGGCATCCGGGACAGGTTCTGGGCCGTGTCGGATGGGAGGTTCACCTCATAGAGGACGCCGGACGTGGCGCTGGTGAAGTAGAGTGGGACCGACATCAGCATCGACCCAGCTTGGTCCGTGCGGCACGCGTGAACGAAGTCTCGTGTGTGGTAACCAGGTTTCCCCAGAATGACGACAGCTTGAAGTCGTTGACTAGAGAAGGCTCGGAATGCATTAAGATTGAGAGGATTTTCTTCTGTTTCGACGTATTCGGCAGTAGGTTCAACTTGATGAATGTCGCGGAGGGATGCACGAAGCTGTTCATGTAGCGTATCACCGCCATTCGCTCCCGTGAGGCGCATGATCCCAATACGAGTGGAGCTGAGCCTGTGAATGATGTCGGTGGCAATGGCATTTATTTCGGTGACGGGATCTGCTCGTAAAAAGTATGCTCGGGACGACCAGGCCCGCGATGATTTCTGGTTTGTATATGGCCCGACGGCAACAAGAGATGGGGCGTGCTCCTTGGTATAGGCGAGCACTTCCATTAGCTTTGCATCCGACGCGAGACCCACCATTGCAATGGTGCCCGGGTGTTTCTCCAGCGCCATTTTAAGGTGGTTGATGAAGGAGTCGTCGGAGAAGTCCAGGGAAGATACGTATACACCTCGTCCGTTTATGGTGCTGTCCGGCCTCGTGAATGGGTACACCGCAGCGCTGAAGCCGTTGGAAAGCAGTCTAGCGTCTTCGGTCGTGTCGCTGGAGAAAAGATTGAGCACAATCAACGGTGGCTCGCTATTGGTCTCCAGTGGCTTGTTGGTCTCCTCCTGTACGCGGACGTGGATTCCAGTGGCGCATCCTGCACGTTAACGGAGGCGTGGGCGAGGAGTTCAGTGTTTCCTGGAGCACAAAGGAGCACTGCCAGCGCTACCTCTACCGCGAGAAGAAAGCGCTGTAGAGAGAATAGATGCAGGCGCCGCATGATTCTGTCTACGTGCGATAGAGAGAAGAAGATTCGGGTGTGTGGTGGAAGCAAACAGACACGTTTTCCTATCTCTCTCTTCTTCTTTTCTGTTATTGGTGTTGCTTAATCTAGGCGTATTTTTTTTTTGTGTGTGTGTGTGTTTTCGTGACACGTCTCACAATCTTCTCGCTGCACGCCAAATGTGTGTACAAGAGTATCTGTATCTATATTCACCCGAGTGGATGTGAAACACTCGGGAACAGGAAGAAAAAAAGCTGTGGCCCGTCACCTCAGCACCTGGACACGATGTAAACCAACTCCACCCCCGGACCGCAGAGGGAACACTATTGATTTCTCGTTTAAAATAATGATAATGATGTATATAAACAAACAAAAAAAACACTAAAAATGTTGATAATCAAAAGAAAAAAATTAGACAAAATGTATTACATACAACAATTATTTTCTTGATGTAACTTTGTTCTCTATGTCTTATACTGCTTAATACTTTTCATGTCTAATTCACTCTCTTGTTCTAGCACACTTGCTCAGCGTTTGCTAAGACTAACCGAAAGAATAGAATGACAAAAAAAAAAACAGAAAGAGTGAGAGGAGACACAGAGACGCATAAAACAAACTGCGGGCATCATACTTCCTTCTAACCACACACACACCATCTGCTATGGAAGAGCTCCAGCACTTCACAGGTGTTGTTGCTTTGTTGGACTTGTTGTAAGGTCTTTTGTTTCTCAGTGTGTCGATTGCCTTTTCAGCACGTCTGTGGAGCATCACCTTGATACGAACGAAGTACCTCAGAAGCGCACCGTACCACCCGCTGCGGCTATAGGAGGTCGATCACTTTCGTCACGTCATCTAGGTGCTAACACTTGCTTCAAGGGGGAAGCTCAACTGAAATCCTTCTTCGTTCTGCTTGACTTTTGAGCAGCAGCTTTCAAAGCACTTTGAAAGAAACAAACAAAAAAAAAAAAAAACATCGACAAACAAATGTGCACCACCATAACAATCCAACTGCTGTTCATACAAAAAAAAAAACGTTGTAAACAGATTCTGGTATGATTTTTGTCTTTGTAAACATAAAAATAATCACAACGCATTGCCATCCACCATCTACAGCGCAACACTCTAAAACACAAAAACACACACATTTGCAACGCTCAAGAGCGATTAGCGTACACACGAAAATATCGCCAGCATCCATCAAGTACAACCATTCGACACTCAATTATTCACAAGACAAATGCGGTGCATACGTTGTCTCTTGACTACTATTCCGTCTCCTCCTTATGACACGACTTCACACTTCTCACCTTCCGGTGAGATGAACGGCGAGACCCCTGCGAGATGTTGTCGCCAACGGCCTCCGACGCCGCGGCAACCTTGGGCTTCCTGGTGCCGTCATCTTCGTCATCG
This sequence comes from Vickermania ingenoplastis, assembly GCA_010157825.1. Taxonomy (NCBI): domain Eukaryota; phylum Euglenozoa; class Kinetoplastea; order Trypanosomatida; family Trypanosomatidae; genus Vickermania; species Vickermania ingenoplastis. Next base: position 322,477 of record VFSE01000211.1, on the reverse strand, counting down.
TCTACAACCGGCTCCTCCAGCTCGTTCTCGCGGCGGTACACCGGCTCCAGGCCGGCACGCACGCGGAACATGTTGTCCAGCTCCTCCAGCGAGTAGCCCTTCGTCTCCACGGCGAAGAAGTAGATGTACAGCGAGCTCAGCAGCAGCAGGAAGCAGATGAGCGTGAAGGTGCCGCCAACGCCGATCGCGCTGCCCATCAGCATCGGGAACACCTGCGACACAAGCGCGTTTGCAGCCCAGTTCGACATCGTCGCCAGCGACGCAGCAGACGTGCGCAGGTGCTGCGGGAACACCTCGCCCATCACCACCCACGGGATGCAGCCGATGCCCGGGGCGTAGAAGGCCAGGAACACCGACAGCAGGCCCAGGAACAGCCACCCACCAACGCTGTACGGGATCTCGTTGCCCAGCAGGAAGCCCACAACAGCAACCACGCACGTCGTCGCGAAGCAGCCAAAGATCGACAGGACCAGCATGAAGCGGCGGCCCACGCGGTCCACCGTGAAGAGCGCAATCACCGTGAACAGCGCGTTCATGAACGCCAGCGGCACAGACAAGATCACAGGCATCGTCTCCCCGTCGAAGCCGGCGTCCTTCAGGATCACGGAGCTGTAGTACATGATCGTGTTGATACCGGAGAACTGCTGGATGATCTGCAGCATGCACCCGTACACGATGCGGAACCGCATCTCCTTCGCGAAGAGCGGCCGGTAGTCCAGCCGCACCGTCCGCAGCTCCGTCGCCGTGTACTCGCCAAGGTCCACCTCGTAGCGCTGCGCCACAAGCAGCGCCTCCTCAGCGCTGCGCTCGCACATGATCCAGCGCGGGCTCTCCGGCAGGACCGTCAGCAGCAGCACCAGCTGCAGGATCGCGGGCACCGCGCCGATCGCGACCGACACCCGCCACCCAAAGTTGTTGCCCGTGTACACAACGAACAGCGCACCGATCCCGGCCGCCAGGAACTGCGCGCCCGTCAGGAACACGTTGTTGAGCACAATCGCAGCGCCGCGGTGCTTCGGCGCCGTCACCTCGCCAAGGTACACGGGGATCGTCGCGGAGCTGATGCCGATCGCAAGACCGACGATCACGCGGCTCACCAGGATCACCGTCACGCTCGGCGCCCCGGCCATCAGCGCCGTGCCCACGATGAACAGGATGTCGGCCATCACGATCGCCGGGCGGCGCCCAAACTTCGCCGACAGGAACCCAGCGGCGAACGCACCGACGAAGGCGCCGATGATGGCGATGGACACGATCAGGCCGTACTTCCAGCTGTGGTCGTCGAAGCCGAAGTGGTACTTCATCTGGAACAGCGCCGCGTTGATCACCGTCGTGTCGTACCCGAACAGGAATCCGCCGAGGGCGGCGCACAGCATCACACCGGTCCGCATGGCTCTGCACAGGGAAGGAGGAGGGTGGGGGCCGGATGCGCTGTGTGGAGCGTGGTAAAGGGGGTCGAAGTAAGTGGAGTAGCCGCAAAGAGAAGAGAGCTATTCTATATAGTATGGTGGAACATCTGTTTGGTTTTTTTGTTGTTGTTGTGTTGTTGTTGTTGAAATGTGGAGGGTGAAGAGATCTCTACCATGGTAGAGAGTATTTGTTGTTGTTGTTTCAGTTGGTGTAGGAGAGTGAAGCACGGAGGAGGCAGGGACAGGCATGAATAGTGGCACCCCTTCAGACTCCATTACCCTATTGCCCTTCAAAGGTCGTGCCTTTGCCCGCATGCTAGTAGGGAAGGCTGGAATCCGAGAAGGATTGGCATGTGTTTGTGCTGTTTTGGTACGATGAAGGTGCGTGACCTTTTTTAATGGAGGAGAAAGGGAAGTCAAAAAGAATAAAAGTTGTCAACAACAAGGTAATAAGAGAGATAGCTTATTGATAAAAGGGAAAGAAAAAGACATAAAAAAGAGCTAATGGATGTGTTCAAGATGATATACGAGAAGAAGTATGCGATAGAAATAAAGTCCATGCAATCCGTGACAACGAGGGAAAAAAAAAAGGAAAAAGAAAAAGAGAGAGCGTCACCGGAGATGCCGTCCTGTTTTGTGTTCTCGACGAAAGTACGCAAAACAAAAATACAGGAGGAATAAAAATGTGAATAATATAATGGTGGGGGATGGAGTTCTACTGAAACAAGGATATTGTGGATGTCGTACGGGACTGTATTTATTTTTTGTTTTGCCCTCTTTGTAGACGTCTGAACTCTCAATGATGAGCGAATCAAAAGGAACAACCAAGCCAGTGCCAGTGAGCACATAAAATACATAAAGGGGAGTCCTAGACGAAAAAGAAAAAAAAAAAGAAAAAAAAAAGCAAGAGGTAGTTCTATCATGCAGTGTGTCCTGCCAGGGTAGATGCATATAGAGATACATAGTGAGAGGAGAAAACAAAAGACTATATTATCGATTTTCTTCAGTATTCTTTACATTTCTTTTTCTTTATTTTTCGTTGTCTGGGGGAGAGAGAAGGGGACTACAAGGAGGCAAAGGGTATTCCAAAGGGAACGCAATGCACGGACAGCAGCGTCACTTAAAAGCGCTCATCATGTTTGGACGGAGTGGAGTATCGAGAACGTTTGCAGTCGTCCTACTGAATTTTTTAGCATATGGTAGATAGTATTATTGCCTTCGGGGTTGATGTTTTTCCTTCTTCTTCTTTTTTTTCCTTTTGTAAATCTCTCTCTTCTCCTAATATGTTGCTTTCTATAATGGGAAGAAGCTGGTGTGAACACACCTTGGTTTCATTCAGCTGAAACATTTTTAATCGAAATATAATTATTATTATTATTATGGATCTTGAGGGGCTGTTTGTTTGTTTTTTCGTACTTCTTCTGTTACTTTTTTGTTGTTGTTATTTTCGTTTCCTCCTCTTCCAACTGCTTCGGCAACCGGCCGGGCTGGCCCGCGCCCACGCCCTCAGAGACCGGCTGCGACCCCGTTGCAGCTTCAGGTGAGGCGGTGCCCGGTTTGTCCGTGCTGCCCGCCTGTGTCCTCTCTGTGTCGCTCGCCATGATGGCAGCGGTGGAGTGCTGGATCAGAGGGTTCCGCGTATCGCTGCCAGAGGACAGCCGGGCATCGCACCACTTGGGCGGCATCGGCACCGGCAGCGCCTCCAACAGCGTCTGTGGACTGACGCACAACGCATCGCTGCTGGTGTGCGGCCGCTCGCTGATGGATTGAATGGGCGGCACAGCGATCTCCGTCGCGAGCGCACCGAGGCGCTGGCGGCTGGGAGAAGCAGATGGAATGCGGCGCTGCGGTCCGCTGCTCCCCACACGCCAGCGCCCCGACTCCCTCCGTTGTGCAGCGGCGGACCACGGCGGCACTTCGCCTCGCGGCAAGCGACAGCAACTCGCGTCGCGGCTGCGCTGGGCACTGCAGTGGGGACTCGGCGAGCCCACACCCACACCCATGCCCGAGAAGGTAATGGAGCACCGTCGCTGCGCTGGGGCGACGGCCGTCGGGGAGGTGGTGGAGCTGTGGGCGGTGAGACTGCCTTGCATGGGCGTCTCCCGCAGGTACTCTCGACGGGCCATCACCTTGGCACGACTATTCACAAAGCGGGACAGCAGCACGGTAAACGCCTTCTCATCGTTCGGATCGGACTTGCGTACCTCCGTTGGTACCCGCCATTGTCGCATGATCTCCTTCAGCAGCTCCACCTTTCTCTTGTGGTGAAAGGTACTCAGGACCCCGGAGACGATCTTGAAGGTAGTCTCCGCAAACGTATTCTTAACGTTCGGCCCAACCATCTCGGTGAAAGAGTCCAGACTGCGCGTCTCCGGATCGCCGTCATCATCACTAGATGCTTCATCTTCCTTCCCCTTCACGGCAACACTGAACACACGGTTGGGTACGCCTTCCACCTCGTACATATCCACCGCATGGGAAACACCGCGCAGAGTGTGCGCCCCGTAATCTGTCACGGTCAGTCTAGCCACGCAGCGGGAGTCTGAAGACTTGCAAGCGTCGTCCCACGTGTTCTTCGTGATGAGGATCTGGCCTCCCATCGCCGTGGCCTCCGTGCGAGCCGCGATGTTTACCGTATCGCCGTAGTAGTCGAACCCCTTGGTCACCTCATCGAAACGAATGTCGCACATACCCGTGTGAATGCCAATGCGAACCCGCAGGCCGTGCCACTTCTCCTTGTAATTGGCCGGCAAACCACTAATAAAGGAGTTCTGTATCTCTCCTTCCTCCGGATCGCCCTGTAGCCCTGCATTAAACGACGTATCGTTGCCCATCTCCGCATCACCGTGGGGACCTGTGTTCTGCGCTCCCACAATGGGGTCGCCGGGATGGTCGCCGGAAGAGTAAAAGGCATCGAAAGCAGAGGTACCCCAGTCGTACTGGAAGAGCGCTTTCTGTATCGAGACCGACAGTTGAACCGCTTTCAGTGCATCGGTGCAGGCGATCATGAAGGAGTCCCCGATCGTCTTCACCTCGTAGCACTCGAACTTTCGTATTTCATTGCGAATAATTTCGTGGTGGGACTCCATCGCCTCGACCATCTCCTCTGGAAACTCAGCCCACAGCGCGGTGCTGCTCTGAATATCGGTAAACATAATCGTGACGGGCTGCGCTGCATTTTTTGGAGCGAAATGGTTGTCCCGCGCGCTCTTCCAGCAGCAGAAGTACAAGACCAGAGAGAGGCAGATCGCGACGACAGCGAACAAAGGAGCGGTGATGGCAGCGAACTCTGTCACGTTGAAGGAAACGGGCGTGGGGGGAACGACGTCAACCGTAAATGGGCCCGCCGCCACCTCCGCGCTGTTGTTGAGTGCCTTGGCCATGGAGATTATATTCATGTTCTTCGCACCGAAGTTCCTGCACAATGGGCTGAAAGCACTTGGGCACGATGAATCCCACGCCAAGTTACCAAATGCCAACCCTCCAAAAGAATAGGTGCTCAGGTGGTACGTGCACTCCAAGAGCGTGCTGGTCGTGTTGCCGCTCTGGCACGAAAGAACCTTTCGCAGTATCCCAGCGCTGTACCACGCCTCCAGCGAGAGTGGGTTTACGAACTCCTTGTCCACGGTCTCGTGGTACTTGGCCAGATCAGGGAAGGAGGCCGCTGTTTCCTCCGAGTAATCGTTCCACATGGGGAGATTGGTGAGTGTGAGGAGGCGGCGCTGCACCTCGATGGGCTCGGAGGCGAAAATGTCCACTAAGTCGTGATAGAAAAGGGTGAACTGCTCATATATGAGGCAGACGTGGCATTTGGGGTGCCTCCGCAGCCAATCGCGTGTGGGCACCAGGGATGCCTCATCGATACCGATGACCAGCACATAGTCTTTTATCGGGAAGCGGTGAATACTTTTCGTGTTTCCAAGTGTTAAGATATTCACGGATGTGCTGTACACTTGGGCCGCGTCGTGTATAATGCTGGTGATCGCGTCGTAGGCATCATTTTGGGCCAAGGCGACGGCCAAGGTGTGCCCATAACGCTGTGCCAGGGAAGTCCAGAGATAGATCTGCTGCTCCAGTGTTGGGGTGATGTACAGCACGTTGGGGCGCGCGATGCGTGGAATCGGGGAAAGTGCTGTGGGATTCACCACCAGGACTTGGGGTAGCGCAGCCGCAATCTCGCTCGGGTTCTCTACGGTGCCGATGATCACGTCAAGAAGGTAGTTGCTGGAGAAGTTCAGGAGGGAGTCGATTCCTTCAAACAAAATGGTTTCTTGGTTGAAGAACACGAGTCGCTGATAATAAACGTCCGAGGCGGCGTTCAAGCCCTGCTGAATAGAGAGTTGAGCAAGCTGTACCGTCTCGGACGCACTCCGGTAGTTCATCAGTAGCCACTGAGAGAAGGAGGGGAGCTCGTAGTCGGACGTGTAGCAGTACTCTCGCGGAAACGCAAAGGCGGACTCCATCCTCGCCTGTAACCTGTCAGAGCCATCTTTGAGCTCTGTTTCTCCGAGGTGGTATACACCAACGGAATGACCGCCTTGGTTGCAATTGCATATGCTCATCTGGAGTATCTCATACATGTCACAATCGCCGGCGAAGACACCAATGATGTCGGAGTACTCAACGGTGTACTGACGATGATTGAAAAGGTCCCGCTGGAAGACTTCGCGACTGACGACACTGCTGGAGAGGGAAAGAGCCTGAGCCAGTATCTTCCCTGTAATCCACCCAGAAACCGCCAATGAGCCGAGCATCGGATTTGAAAAGCTCACCTCTTCATAGTTGTTGTTGTACGCTTTCCATTCCTTGCCAAATACCTGCATGATGCTGAAACTGTCATCCGTTGGAAGTAAATTTGTGGAGGAGAAGTACATCAGCGTGGGCATCTTATCGTGATTTATAATAGAGCTAGAGATAATCCTGTACCCTGCTCCAGTAAAGCAGATAGGGGTATTCTGCAAGACTTCATCGGTGCGACACGCCGCTACAAACTCCAACGCATGATCGCGGGAGACGGAGTACATGATCACCGCCTGGGGATGCTGATCTGCAAACGCCCGAAATGAAGCAAGTTTCAAAGGGCTATCCGCTGGCTCCACGTACTCGATAGGGATGAGCTGATGGATGGTGTAGAGTGCGGTGCGCAGCTGCTCGTATCCCTTCTCGCTCAAATCCGTTCCCGTCAAGTGCATCACCCCGATGCGCTTCAAGCGCATACGGACAACCACCTGAGAAACGAGAGCATAGATCTCCGCCGTGGGATCGGCCCGCAGAAAGTACGCCTGTGGGGACCAGACCCTCGACTCCTGGTACATTGTGAAGGGCCCCACAGCGGTGAGGGTTGGGTAGTGCTCCTTGGTGTAGGCGAGCGTCTCGGCGAGGAGTTCATCCGACACGGGCCCTGCTATCGCCATGATACTCGGGTGGGCCGTCATGGCCTTCTCGATCGCCTCGGCGATGGTTAGAGATATGTCAGGCTCCACTAATTCAATTGGCCGCCCATTTGCCCCAGTTCTAGCAGCCGCCAGCGCGATCTTAAGACCCTGCGCAAGCCGTGATCCAGCAGCCCCATCATTTGAAAAACTGTACAAATTGAGCACATACAGCGGTTCTGTATCTCCCACCGCGAGTCCAATGGCTATGCTGAGTAGCGTAAGCCCCAGCAGCCCCAAGAGTGCGGTTGTCGATGAAGACCGGCGGCGGACGACACATCCTGAACGATGTGGTCGGAGCATCGCGAAGGAATAGGCGCGCACGCGTGTTTTTTGTTTGTTTGTTTGTTTGTTTTTACTTTAATAATAATCACTGAGAGAAAAAAGAAGGATATATTATACGTATTGCGCAGCTGTTTGGTATGTATCTATATCTGTATATGGTATATATTGACAAACTGTTTTTCTCCTTTTGAAGGGAGATCGTGTCGATGATGGGATTCACCGTTGTCTCAGACCAGCGAGTGGCCAAGTTGTGGTGGATTTTTTTGAGGTAAAACAACAGCAATAAATGAATAAATAAAGAAATATATGTCTACAAGTTTGTTTTACGGATCGGAGTGTTTGGGTGACAATTCAGAGAAAGAATGTACAGTGGCTGCGTTTCTTGTTTCCGTGTGCCACTGCTGTCCTTCCTCTTCTTGATTCGCTTGAGAACGAATCCGGGCACCTTACCGACGATCGTGTATAATAGTAAAACCGGGGAGAGTCAATCAATAGTAAAAGAAGCCAAAGGAGTAGATAGGGAGAGAGATAGAGAGAGCATGGAAGGTACTGTGGTTATGGTTGTACATCGGATAAGCGCCACAGGTGGAGAAGAGCAGCAAGAAAAAGCTGAGCCCTTCAACCTGCAATAGTGGGGTTAAGCAACGCTTTTAAGAGTTACGATCCATGGAATGGAAGAGACATTCAGAGGTGGGGAAGGGGGATGAGAAAGCAAAGAAGGATTCAAAATAGAAAGAAAAGAAAGAGATATTATAATCACTAGACATATAGGAGAGAAAGAGTTACGATTTCCATCGAATGCATGCTTCTTGCATTGTAGACCGTGGTTCATGTTGTTGCAGCTTCTGCACGTCCCTACTCTTGAGGATCTATAAACGAGGACTCTTCTTTTTTTGTTGACAAAAATGGAAGAACGACGGCATCAAAAAAAAAAAGTGGAAGGAAGAATAGTATGGTACGTGTGTGGTAGAACCCCTTCAACTCTCGAGAAAAGGAGAAGGACTTGGTGCGGGACCGGATGTATGGATAGTCGATTCATCTGTTGCCGGAAACAACACCAACAACAAAACAAAGAAAAAACACTTACTCACTGTCGCTTCTTTTTTCCCCCATGATGGCAAGCATCTACTCGGATCCTTCTTCTTGCGCGATGCAAGGCCAAGGCCGCTCCTCACGGGGTCATCTGTAGAACACGGCATGACCGCCGTGTTTGTGTCGACTGCGCCATCTTTTACCAGTAGCGTAGCGGGTAAGATCATAGCAAAGAGATATAGCACTCACTCACAAGGAAAAAAGGCCAAATAATATAAAGAACAAGAAAAAGAAAATAATATATTAAAAAAAAAAGATGATTGAAAAAACCTAAAAGATAAATAATAGTAGATTTTAAGAAGAAAAAAAAAATATTGTTAAAAGTCATGTTGATCGTCAAACTACCGAGTTCTATATACGCTCGGTTATTTTCATCCCCTAACATGAAGTTCGGTAGACAGAGGAGGGTCCATGCAGTCCGTATCATCCTCTTCTCCATCATTGGGTACGAGTAGGTACACATACACGTACATACGTTGATGTGTCTGCCTCGGAACATGGTCCAGATGCGGTATCCCACAACGCTAGTGACACCTACTCCTTCTCTGTCTGTCTCTCGAACGTTTTGCTCTCTCGTGCCACAATGTCCTCCGGCCCGCCGCTGGTTCCCTCGCACCGCGGCTTCCATGCTGGCCGTGGCGATCCCGGGCCCGCCACGGATGCCGTGGCCGAGCTGGAGACTGGAAGCGCAGAGCTGGTAGGCCGCGTGTGCAGCAGGCCGGTGTTGGCGGCCGAGTGCGTGAGGGATAGAGGGTTGGGGTGGCCCTCTGTGGAGCCAGCACCGACGCTGCCAGAGCCGTCCCCGTCTCGTGGGATCGTCTGCGGTTCTGTGAGGGGCCGCACATTGCTCATTGCCAAGGTACCCGCCAAGCTGAACGGAGATCCGGTGGCCCGTCCGTCCTCCTCCTCCTCCTCCTTGTCCCGCACTGAGGCCCCGATAGGCGTCGTGATGATGTGCAGCGGACCTCCACCACTTTCTTCGGCCACGACCTTCGTCACGGTCACCGGGCGAGTCGTTGTTGGGCTGTCAGCTGTCGACGCTTGAGAGGGCTGCACGCCGGACTCGCTGGACACGGCTTTTTTCTCCCCCCTCGTGCCCGACCTTCCGTTTCTCAGGCTCTGCGGAGCGGCGGTATCCACTCCGTCGTGAGTGAGCGGCGCTGCCACCTCCGTCGTCGGCGAGCTGATGGAGCATGCATTCGGCTTTTGCGTGGCCCGCAGATCGCTCGGTCCCAGTCGCCCTCCACCAGAGAGCGATATGTTGTTTTCGCTGAGGTTCATTTGAGTGGGCGACACGGTGTGGTGCATTTCCGGATCAGTAGAGGGTGTCTGGTGCCGCCTAAGCCGGCTGCACCGGTCCTGGGTGGTGGCGCTTCGCGGCGTGGCGGCAGCTAATGGAGACCCCCGCCTGGGGGACTGGCAGGGGCTCACCAGGCCGAGGGCCCCAATTGAGCACCGCCTCGAGACGCGGCCCGAGTGCTGCGCGTTTGCCGCCCCACTGAGCTGCGCGTTAGAGAAGATGGCGGAGTCCCGCATAGAGGCCGACGGCCCCGATAGGAGGGCGCAGCTGTTGAAATGGAACTCGATCTCCTGCATGGCTTCGCGCCTCTCGATGACACGCCCACGGTGGTTGACAAACCGAAGGAGCAGGGCATGAAAAAGCCTCTGTGGGGTGGGGTCGAGTACCCACACATTTGTGGGTACCTTCCACCACGCCATGATCTCCGTGATCCGTTCCACCTTCTTCTTCTCGTGAAATGGACTCAAGATGGAGCTGAGCAGGTTGTACGTCACTTCACTCATCGGCGATCGAAAGCGATCGACCCGTAGCTCCGTACTGCTATCAGACGTGGGATCCTCCACCTCTTCTCCCTCGTCATCGTCACTAGACTGCGGATCAAAGAACTCTCGATGGGGGACAGCGTCCACCTGATATATCTGCACAGGGTAAGGCACCCCAGCTAAATCAAGTGCGCCAACACTCTTCACGGCTAGGGACTCTAGCAGAGAATGATCCGCCACGGCACACACGCAATCCCACGTGCTCTTCGTGATGAGGATCTGGCCTCCCATCGCCGTGGACTCCGTGCGAGCCGCGATGTTTACCGTATCGCCGTAGTAGTCGAACCCCTTGGTCACCTCATCGAAACGAATCTCACACATACCCGTGTGAATGCCAATGCGAACCCGCAGGCCGTTCCAGGAGTCCTTGTAATTATCTGGAATGGACAACCCTATCATACTTACGTTGAGCACGACGGACTCTCGGCGTTGTTCCAACGGGCGTTTACTTTCTTCAATTCGATTCCTCGCCCCCATCTCCACGTTTTGGTAGTAAAAGTGATCGAAGCACAACGATGTCCAGGGGACGCGGAACAACGCCACCTGAATCGCTACCGCTAGCTCTACGGCCTTGGTGGGGTCACGGCAGGCGATCATGAAGGAGTCCCCGATCGTCTTCACCTCGTAACACTCGAACTTTCGTATTTCATTGCGAATAGTTTCGTGGTGTATTTCCATCGCCTCGGCCATCTCCTCTGGAAACTCAGCCCACAGCGCGGTGCTGCTCTGAACATCGGTAAACATAATCGTGACGGGCTTGGACTCGTCCTTTGGGGCGTTAGTGTTGTTCCTTGACTTCCCCCAGCAGAACAGAAACACAAACATCCCGAGAAGGACGTCTGCGGCGACAGCAAATGGGATCCCCCCGGCCAGAATGAGGTTCACGTTGAGGGAGGCTGACGGTGGGGCAACGACGGTGAGGTCGGACGGTCCCCATTTACACGGCCGCTCCGGTTGAGCCACGTTCTCCGTGGAAATGGATCGGATCCCGATGGCAAGGTAATTCCTACACGAGTCATCAAACATATTCGTACAGTTCGGGTTGAAGGCGAGAGTTCCAAAATCCACGGATAGAGTACAGGGATCAGTTGATGCATCGTGAAGAGCGCCGTTCGAAGCTGATCAAAGCCCTTGTCGCTAATGAGGGATCCCGCCAAGTGCATCACGCCCACGCGGCGCACATTCAGCGTACTCACCACATGGGACACAATAGCATAGATCTCCGCCGTTGGGTCTGCCCGGAGGAAGTACGCCTGCTTCGACCAGAATCTCGACTCGAGGTCGTTGGTGTACGGCCCGACAGCAGTGAGGGCCGGCAGCTGCTCCTGTGTGTAGTCCAACGTTTGTGCAAGAAGGCTGTCGGACATGGGGCCGACCATGGCGACCGCTGCCTTTTCGCCCGATACGGTTGCCGCAATCGCATCTCCAATGGAGGCGCCTGTGGAGATGTCGAGGTCCATCAGCTGGATGGGTCTGCCACCGGCCCCAACGCCGTTGGCAGCGAGCGCTGCTCGCAGCCCATCCAGGATGGCGTGGGATTTTAAGTCCCCGGCCGCCCCGGGGCATACGTGAAGGCGTTGAGGACGTAGATTGGTTTCTCCGTGGAGAAAATGTCGTTGGCTGTTGTAGACGATGGCGACACGACAACAACGAAAAGGACGGCAAGCCACCACCAAAAGGAAAACCGGGACTTGATAGGAGGGAGGCGATAGCGGTTCGTGTTACGGTTGTTCGTTTTCTTAAACTTTACTCTTTTATAATTCTGCTCCCCGTTTGTTCAAAGGTCTCCTGTTCGTTAAGGAGGAGAAGAGAATGGTGCCGGCAGAGCAGACGTCAAATTCGTCTTCTTCTTTCACAACAATTAACAAAAAAAAAAAGGAGAAGTTAAGCAGCGGAGAGGAGTTCGTTGTTACCGCTGGAGGTCCGCTTCGTACTCGCTCTATTGGGCAATCAGAGAAAGACTCTCTCACCTTCCCAAGACGAGATAGGAAAAAAAGGGAATGCTGATATCTTTTCACAAAATGTATATGCAGATAATTGAGTCTAAAATAACAAGACGAAAGACTAAAAACGAATAAATAAAAAATAAAAAAAAAAAACTTAAATAAAAAAAAACGAACACAGATAAAAAGCACTAACGTGTACAAACGATGAAGAAGAAAAGTAAAAGAAAATAATAGTAATAATAATAATAATAATAATAATAAATAGAGGGAAAGCAAAAACAAAAGGAAAAAGAGATGCCCCTCTTAACGGATCCGTACCCAAGAAAAGAGTCGAACGAAACAAAAAGAAACAACAGCAATAAAGAAAAAAATATATATATTTTTTTTTTTTAAGAGCTTCCTAAACTACTGAGCACATACAACATAATACTATCGAGAGCGGGAGAGAGAGGGAGAAAGTTGTTGATCTCCGCCATTCTTAAGACGCACAGATCAAACAGGGGGCGGACCTTGAGTAACGAGACTCGACGTCGAACGCACCGTATATGTTATAGATCATCTTGTTCTGTAGTAATCATTATTATCAGTATTATCCTTATTATCCTTATTATGATCCTTGGCATACTACAACGACGAAGTACTATTTAACTTTTACAAGAAAAGGTTTAACGAAATAGTTAAGATATATAAGTTATTAATATTAAACTGTTCGTAAGGTGGGATGCAGCAACAAAAGGAAAAAAAAAACGGTATGCCGCAGGAGGAGTCAACACCCTTCACAGGATTAGGGAACATACACGAACCGCACTGACAAAAAAAAAAGATGGATGAGAAAGAAGATGAGAGGTCTGCGGGGCCGTAGACAGACCTTCTCAATCTCATCGTTGTGATTCATGTCGGCCTCTACTTGCACTCCACTGGTAGGCGAAGTTATTGGTTGACAATAATAATAATAATAATAGTAATAATAATGAATAAAAGAGAATCAGAATCTACATACATTGGATAGCATGCTCACATATGGCCTTAAAAACAAGCGAAGAAATAAAAGATGGTTATATTAAGTTAATTGTTTTTGCCAGATATACATTGGTTATAGGAAAAAATAGTGCATGTGAAGTGCAAAGTAAACCCAGGAATGTATTATACGCTCCAAGGGTCCAATTGGCGGTGGGTCCTCGGGGTGGGTGGGAGGTTTTCTTAAAGGAAAAAAGGATAGTCTGGCGACTGGAAAAAACAGGAAAGGCAAAGAGTATATGATTGAGCGTGACAGAAAATGTAGACATTTTCTTCTATCCATCTTTCTTCCAATTGTTCATCTCATGTCATTCATAACGCAAGCTTAAAAAAAAAAAAAAAATGATAAGAAACCAGCCCTTACCTTAATCTTAAAAAATGCCCACTCGAATTGTCACAGATGTTTCTACAATGCACGTGTGAGGAACACCAGATACACCGGATATACCTATTCTCTGCCTCTCCAGACTCTGTGTATATGATATCAGTACGAAGCGGGGAATCGTTTATGTTCGGATGAGGACGAAGAGGGAGCAACAGCAATAAAAAAGCTTTCTTTTTTTGTTAACGTTTGTTTGTTTCATCTGTGTGTGTCACATCTCATATCTCATACATGTAGCTTTCGTCGTTTCTATTTTCTCCTATGCGATATTTACGCTTTTGTGTGTGTGGGTGGGTGTGATTTCACAATTATTATTATAAAAAAGAGAAGGGGATCAAACATAAGAACGCACATGTTTTTTTTTTGTTGTTTTTTTGTTGTTTTTTTTTGGAGCCGATTACCTGCCTTCCCTTTACTCGTTATACGATCTACGAAGTCAAAGGTCGTGGCTTCCACGGTGAGCGGGGGCTGCGGATGGCACCTTGCACGGACTTCTCCTCTCCACCATCCTGCACCAGCACATGGACGTTGGTGCAGGACAAGGGGTTCAGCGGGGACCCTGTCACAGATTTCTGGCTGGGGGTGGAACTGGTCGTCGGCACCGGGTTGTGCTCCTGTGCGACAGGAGGGAAGCTGCCTCGTTCCTCCTCGTCTTCAGTCATCTTCGCCAACGCGATGGGCGGCAGCGGGGCCGCCATCGTAGCGCGGTGCATTGCCGTGTTCTCTGGAGGCTGTGGCGAGCGCAAGGGCAGCTCGTGAGCGCTAGCGGGATTTTTGCAGGAGGCGGAGGGGGGTGGGGGCGGCACCATCTCCCCTGCAGCGCCTGTCCCCTTCCACTGGTACAGCGGATCTTCCACAGCGATCATGACGCGGCGCTGCGGCCGCTCCGTGAGGGACCATTGAAAAGAATGATTGGGTGTCTTTCGGGATGTGAAGCGCGAGAAGCTCCCCGATGGGGGCCGCCGCAGCGCGGAGGTGGGCTGGGAACTGTGCACCTGCAGCATAGGCGCAGAGGTGGACATCTGCTCGCTGTAGTTGGCCGCATGTAGCTGCTCCGTCTCGATCATGTGCTGCCGATGGGCAATCACCTTGGCAGTGCGGTTAACAAAACGCAGCAGGAGGGAAAGGAAGACTCTCTCATCCGATGCACCAGCAGTGCTGTACGCGGTGGACAGCCGCCACTGCGTCATGAGGGACTTAATCTTCTCCACCTTCTTCTTGGGTCCGAAGGGGCTCAGTACGCCGCAGATCACTTTATACGTCGTCTCCGCGGCGGCGGACTTAAAGTGGGGCTCGATCGGGTCCACCAGCTGAACGAGATCATCCTCCTCTAGTTCGTTGCTCTCCTCATCCTCCGCGGATGTGACGTCCTTGAAATTTCGATGAGGAATGGCATCTAGCTGGTACATCTGCACCGGGTGAGCTACACCGCGAAGGGTGTGGGCACCAACATCTTGTATGCTCAGCGTTTCTAGTAGAACTAAGTCGCCAGATTCGCACGCACTGTCCCATACACTCTTCGTCAAGAGGATCTGGCCTCCCATCGCCGTGGACTCCGTGCGAGCCGCGATGTTTACCGTATCGCCGTAGTAGTCGAACCCCTTGGTCACCTCATCGAAACGAATGTCACACATACCCGTGTGAATGCCAATGCGAACCCGCAGGCCGTTCCAGGAGTCTTTGTAGTTTGCTGGGAGTAACATTCCCGTGGATGTGGATACTAAGCCGGAGAAAATTTCTGATTCACCCCGCCCCAACTCCCTCATGTTGGATTCATTTAGCGGTCGCTGCTCCTCCGGAAGACAGCAGCGGTAATAGTGTTGGTCGAAGCAGTTGGTGCCCCAGTCAAACTGAAAGAGAGCCTTCTGGATGGCCACCGCCAGCTGAAGCATCTTGGCAGCATCACGGCTGGCAATCATAAAGGAGTCGCCAATCGTTTTCACCTCATAACAGTCAAACTGCAGGATTTCTCTACGGATAAGAGCGTGATGCGCTTCCATCGCTTCTGTCATTTGTTCTGGGAAGGATGCCCACAGGGCAGTGCTACTCTGAATATCGGTGAACATCAGGGTGACAGGCTTGCAGTTATCCTTGGGGGCTTTTCTATTCTGCCGTGCATGCCGCCAGTAGCACAGGTACAGGAATAAACATGCTACAAAAAAAACGATGACGCAGAGCGGAATCCCAACAGCCAGCATCAAGTTCATGTTCATCGACTTGGGGGATGGGGCTTCAATCCTGGCTTCCAGTGAGCCCCACGTGACGGGCTCACTGGCGTTCAGTGCTCTGGCCATGGAGATGGCATCCATGCTGCTGGCACCGCTGTTCTTGCAATTGGGATCATAGATGTCCTTGCACCACTTCTCCCAGTCCAGCTTGCCAAAGGTGACACCCCCGAACTCGTAGTAGCTGAAACGATAGATGCAACTCGGGAGATCCGTACTCACGTTGCCGTACTGGCAGGTCAGTATTTGATTCAGCACACCGGTGCTATAGAAGGTTTGGAAGGAAAGGGGGTTTACCAGCGAGGGATCTGAGATTGATTTGTGATACTCCGCCAGCGCCGGGTACCTCACCGCTGTTTCCTCCGAGTAATCGTTCCACATGGGGAGATTGGTGAGTGTGAGGAGGCGGCGCTGCACCTCGATGGGCTCGGAGGCGAAAGTGGTGACGAGGCTCGTGTAGTAGAGAGAAAATTCGTCGTACAGGAGGGCCACATAGCGGCTCGATCTTCTCCTGAGCGTGTTACGAATCGAAGGAATGGCGGCCTCACTCAAGCCAACAACGAGTACAAGCCGATGTTTAACGGATCTACGAATATCCTCTGCATTTTCAATATCCACAATGCGGATGGTAAGGCTGAACACTTGTGCTGCGTCGCGAATTATAGAGATGATGTTCTCACGCTCGTCGCGCGATCGCAACAGCACGGCCATATCCATCTGGTGTTCCTTGGCCACCTGCGCCCAGATGAATATTTGTTGGTCCAGCGTGGGCGTCAGGTAGAGCACATTCTTCGAGACTACTCTCGGTGTGGGCCAGGCTGTCAGAGGGTTGACAATAAGCGTAGAAGGAAGCGCCGCCGCCGCCTCCCGGAGATCCACAACAGGCCCGATGACAACATCCAAAAGATAGTCGTTCGTGTACTCTACCAGAGACGAAACCCCGTCCATGATGAGCGTGGTCGTCACGTGGAGGCGGACTTCGTCCCCCCAGTAGGGCTCCACGGCGCCACGAAGGCCCGTTTCGATATCGCTCGCCGAGGCGTCTAGCACGGCGCATCCCGGTACCTTGGGAACGACGCTCTGCGCATAGAAAGGGAGTCGGTAATCCACGGGGTAGCAAATGTGAAACGGGTATCCAAAGGTGGACTGCAGCGAGGCGGAGATAGTAGGGAGTGTGGCAAGGCTGTAAACATTTACCGTGTGGCCGCCTTGATTGCACATGCACGGGACATTCTGGAGGCGCTCATAGGCGGAGCAGACGCCGGCAAAGGCACCGATAACGTTGTCGTACTCCACCACGTACTGCCGCTGATTGAAGAGGGCGAGCTGGTAGGTCTCCCTGTCTTTGAGCGCCTGCGGCAGCCACATGGTCTGATGGAGTATTTTACCCGTGACCCAGCCCGACACGGCGAGACCCCCAACAATAGGGTTTTGAATGTCGTCGTAGTCGGTGAACGCACTCTCCCCCGAGGCGATGTAGGCCTTCATCTCCTGCTCGAACACCTTGATGTGCTCAAACTGTGTATCGGATGGCAGCAAGTTAGTGACTGAGAAGAAGAAGTTCAATTGGCCTTTGGCGTTCAGCATGGCTTTGTACATGCCGAGGTAGGACCCGCTCGTAAAAAAGATAGGTCGCCCGCTAATTACGGGGCTCGACGCGCAGGCCATCAGAAACCCGTACAGGTGATCCTCCTCACTCGCATGAATGATGATGACCTGCGGGTCTTGCGCCGCAAAGGCATCGAAAGCTGTGGTGCTGAACGCAGAATCCACAGGCTGCATATACGTGATAGGCACCAGCTGGTGAATTGTGTACAGCGCTGTGCAAAGTATATTGAACCCCGATGGGCTGATCTGGGAGCCGGTTAAGTGCATCACCCCAATGCGCTTTACACGCAACTTATCTACCAAGTAGGTCACTATAGCGAAGGATTCTGCCGTAGAGTCCGCCCGCAGAAAGTACGCCTGTGGGGACCAGACCCTCGACTCCAAATAGTTGGTGAAGGGCCCCACAGCGGTGAGGGTTGGGTAGTGCTCCTTGGTGTAGGCGAGCGTCTCGGCGAGGAGTTCATCCGACACGGGCCCTGCTATCGCCATGATACTCGGGTGGGCCGTCATGGCCTTCTCGATCGCCTCGGCGATGGAGCCGCTGGACAAATCCGGCTCAATCAACTCAATCGTACGCCCATTCGCCCCCATTCCAGTAGCCGCGAGCGCAGCCTTGAGGCCTTCGTGCTGCGGCTCAGTGGGGAAGCCACTGATGGGGGTCCATGTGAATAGGTCGAGGATGTACAGCGGATCAGCGGCACGGACAGGGGAGTGGAGAAGGAGAGCAATGAGAAATGTCAGCAGGTGGCAATACCGTGGAATCATGGAGGGTAGTGGTGGGACGTGGCCGAGAAACAACAACGAGAAAAAAAAAGGAAAAAAATCTAGTAGTCTTTTACTATAGGAAGAAACAGGGGGCAACGAAGAAAACAAGTAGCGGAGAAGGAAAGGAGCGGAGGAGACGATAGCAGGCGAGGTTCGGCTCGCAGGACACTGCTGGAGAGGGTTCGGGTCCCTCCTTGAGAGGTTAAAAATACCGCCGCCGCCTTCACAGCCGTGTAAATTGGCATTAATGGCTTTTATTTGTTTCATTTTGTTTTTTGACGGTGTGATATGTTCGTCTGGTAGCCTCGTACAACACGGAAGAAGATTTCTGGTGGTGTAAGGGAAAATGGCAGAGAGATGGATTACAAAAAAAAAAAAAAAGAAGCACAAGAACAAGAAAAGAACACACACATATGGATGGAATGAATGAAGAGCCTCTGCCTTTCTTTTGCATTTTCAATAGAGAGTGCAGGATGGCCTCACCCCGCCCCCAATGGGGCGAGGTGGCCCCTGCCGTCTCACTCGCTCTCACTCTAATTTTCATTTCCTCTTCCGTGTTGTGTATCTCTGCGTGCCTTTCGGTGCGTGTAGCTTTGCCTTTTGCTTGTGTTTCCCCTCTCCCGATCCCTTCCTGCTGTTCCAATACGACGCATATGCTACATATACGCAATGAATTAGGTAAGTAAAGGAAAGCAGGCACACATATCAATAAATAAATAAAAAGCGGCGATTGATGGGAGAGAGTCAGCAATATGCAAAGGGGGGGGAGCTAAAATAAAAGAAAAATATTCATTTAATATATGAAATAAAAAATTAAGAAGCAGAGATAACTTTTTCTAGTTACTAGATGCACTGCGCACACACAAAAAAAAAAGAAGTAGAAACATACATTGGCACGTCTTGCAATGATGACGAGTAGGCGCGCTCAAGACGGGACAATGAAAATGACAGCGGCAGTTCAATCGGATCTGAAGAATATAGTCAGTACACGTTGGTCTCTCTTCTTGCAGACAGCGACAGAGAAAAAAAAAAACGAATCAAAGAAGAAGAAAAAAGCTCTTCTTTGAATTATTGCATTCTTTTGCCTATGGGCTACTCGTTCATACTGTCTTCTTACTGTGTGTCTTCGTAGACGCTTTTTTTTTTGTCTCGCGTTAACGCAGAAATCCCCACATGATTTTCCTTAAGTGGAAGGGCTAGGGTCTACTCCTTGCTTCGGTGTCAGCTCAGAGCAAATACATGCGGAAGGTAAGCGCTTCGATCTCTGCTGCGTAGCTGTATTTCTTTCTCACGAACTCTCTTGTCTTCTTCTCTTGAGTTTCTCAGGGCAGTACCGCGATACGTAGGAATGGGATACGTAGGAAGATGAGCGCTGAACGAAAAGTTGAAGCAGTCAATGAATCTGTAAACGGCAATAACAACGAAAAAAAAAAAGAAGAGCAGCATGAATCATAGCCAGAGCTATGATACGAAATCCGCATTACAGTATTAATAATAATAGCAAACAACAATAAAAAGCTGTGTGAAACTGCTTGCCACGAATAGAATATATATACGATACAAAGTATAGTATTTACTCATAATATAAGAGAAGACAATATGGTTCCATCGTACATTGGTTAGAGTTGGATTTCTCCTAATGATACGCGTGTCAAAAGGGACCAGTCGAGTGTGAGAGAAGTGCGATTGCACAGGGGAGTGGAGGAAGACGCAGAACGGGGAGGGCATCACTGTCTCTCCCGTCGTCATTCTTCCTGTTTTGTTTTCTTTTTGTTGTTGTTGTTGTTGTTGTTGTTTTACATTGTGTGTGCTTCCTGCTGCGTTATTCGTCCAGCACACGCACAAACATCGATATACATATAGAACGTACTTAGTTGGTTTTCTCTGTTGGTTCCTCCTTAAAGAGAATCAGTGTTTCTACTTTACTAAACAGTTGGTTCATGTGTGTTTCGCCTTTTCTTCTGAACATATTCCCTACACAGGAATGGAAAGTGGGTTTGAACACATATACATATACATCTATATGAGAAGCAGAAGTTATACGGGACGTCTGATGAATCCCGTTATCAACCTGCTTCCAGAGTTCATTGGGGGTCGGAACGGACGGAAGGAAACCACAGGCACATATGAGGGCTTCCAGCAGCAAGAGCCCTTCTTCTTTTTGGTGAAGAGGAGATGGGGAGTAGCAGGAGGAAAAGAATAATCATAGCAACCATATAGGGGGAAGGGGCTAATAATTGACAAAATAAAAGATTTAGAAAAAAAAAACGAGGAATAATAGAATGTATGTAGAAAGAAGAATAGACCTGGTAAAGGGAAGGTGGAATGTATAATAATATATGTATAATATTCTATTTGGTATCACGTACAATGGGGGGTTGGGAAAAGGTTAGATATTTCAGTGTTCCCCGCAAAGGACATAAATAAACAAATAATATGAATAAAAACGCGATACCCAAGGAGTCAATCATATATACTGAATGCAGAAATAGTTGTACTGGTTCCGAATTATTAGCGAGTCCTCGTAAGAGAAACTTAGGGAAAGGGGAGGGGTTTCAAAGAAAAATTCTCTTCTTTACGGGAAGTATACAATATAGCCTATATTATAGCAATTGTTTTCCCTTTCTTTTTTTTTTTCTCCTTTGGCTTCTTCTTATATTTTTTTTCTTTAAATAATAATAATAATAATAATTATTATTATTATTATTATTATTATTGTGTTAAATTTGTTTTTCTTCTGATTAACGAGACAAAGTCATCTTTCTTTCTCCCGTTGAGAGCTTTCTTTTGGGATACAATGAGTACAAATAATAACAAAATATAAATCCGTATAATGCTATTAATATCTGTTCTCCCTCTCCCTTTCTCTCTCTCTCTCTCTCTCTCTCTCACTTTCGTTCCTCTTTTGTTTGCTCTTCTGTTATAGTGGATATATGTCTGAACCTTTTCGCCTTTTTTTGTTTTCTGTCTTTCCGGTTGGGTTCGGTTCCCTTCTCGCTCTACGCCATCGGAGGAATGGTATCGATAGCACGACTCGCTCTAGGCGAGTACAGCAGTAATAGGAGACGTAGAAATATCGCTATCCGGCACTCCTTCCTTCTGTGTCCTCGTCCACTTGCGCGATGCTCTCCGCATTGCCGTCAAGGCCCAAGTCGGACGGGGGCCCAAGTCGGACGGGGGGGTAGGGAAGCTGTCCGACGCGGTTGCAGTCGGTCGGCGTGCGGCCGCGGCCAAACCGATCGTGAGCGGGCTGTACTCCTCCTCTTCTTCATGACTCATCGGAACGGGAGCTTTATGAATTAAACTGGCGCGTCCCCCGCCTTGGATGGAAGGTCGGGAATGTGGTCGTGGGCCACCGCTTAGGGGCCGAACGTTTGTCATTTGATTTCTATCCGGGTGCTTTGGCGGTGGCGTCTCCTGTCGGGCGCTGCTGTTGTGGGCCAGCTCCAGTGGGTTTGCTGCCGGATTGGACGCAGCCCGTGGAGGCACCTCTGTGCCGCAGAGGGAGGGCTTGGAGACACCAGCCATTCCCATGGGCGGAGGGGACGGGGGCGCGAAAGGAACGGGTAACAGAAAGGGCCCCGCACTGGCGCTGTTCGCCGCCCGGAGGATATTGAAATCGCGCTGCACCTTGAGGGAATTATTTTTATTCGCGATGGACTGGATCGTCTTAGGTCGGATGTCCATCGAGGCAACGGCTGTGACGGACGGCAAGTGCGAGGCGCTGGTCTGTGAAGGTCGAGCAGAATTGTTCTGATTCCGAGAGCTGCGCTCTGCAGAAAAGTCGCTGGCGTTAACTGTGAACTCGCGGCATGCGATCACCTTAGAGATGCGGTTAGAGAAACGCAGGAGTAAATGTTCGTACCTCCTTTCTTCCGGTAATCCGCTGCACTCTGTGGAAACCTTCCAGGAAGCCATGAGGGGCTTGAGCTGGACTAATCTCTGCTTCTGCGTCAAAGCGCTGTAGGCACCCTTAAACACTTTATACACTGTTTCTGCAAAGCCATTGTTAAACTTGGGTGCGTGACTGTCGCTTCGTTTTTCATCTTCATCCTCGTCGCTCCCCTCATTCCCAGAAACGATCTCCTTAAACACGCGGTTCGGTATGCTATCCACCTGATACATCTCCACCGGCAGCGTCACCCCGCGCAGGCGGTGAGCACCGAGATCTGCTACGGATGCGGTCTGACAAAAATCTGCATCGCTACCCGCACAAACGGCATCCCAGGTGCTCTTCGTCATGAGGATCTGGCCTCCCATCGCCATGGCCTCCGTGCGAGCCGCGATGTTTACCGTATCGCCGTAGTAGTCGAACCCCTTGGTCACCTCATCGAAACGAATCTCGCACATACCCGTGTGAATGCCAATGCGAACCCGCAGGCCGTGCCACGACGAGTAGTAATTTTTAGACATCAAGGACGCTGCTTCAGTTTCAGGCGGTATTGCTCCTTCCGGAAGTTCGCTTTCTTGTCTAGACCACTCCTTCGACTCCTCTACCTTCTCGGCCTGTACGTAAAATTGATCAAAGCAATCGCTCTCCCAGTCGTGCGTAAACAATGTTTCTTGAATGCCTATTGCGAGCTTGATCATACTCCCGTGATTGTGAGAAGCGATCATGAATGAATCGCCGATCGTTTTCACTTCGTAGCAATTGTGAAGCAATATCTGTTCCCGAATCAGTCGATGATGTACATTCATCGCTTCTGTCATTTGTTCTGGGAAGGATGCCCACAGGGCAGTGCTACTCTGAATATCGGTGAACATCAGGGTGACAGGCTTGCAGTTATCCTTGGGGGCAGCCGTATTGTTGCGCGAACGGCGCCGGCAGCACAAGTAAATGAACATACCGAGCAACGTAAAGAACACAACGAACATTACCGTTCCGCAGGCTATTGCAACATTCATATTAATCAGTCGTTTCTCCGGCAACTCCATGGAAGGGTTGAACGGGCCGAACGAAGCAGGAAGTGTGTAATCAAATGCCTTCGCCAAGGAGATAACGTTTATGTTCGAGGCTCCGTAGTTCCTGCAATTCAAGTTCGACGCACTGCAATCTGCACCCCATTGGAACCTTCCGAAATTTATGCCGTCGTAATCGTAGTTACTGTACCGATACACCGAGTCTGCCAGAGAGATCGTCACATTGCCGTACTTGCCGGTAAGTACCTTCCCTAGAACCCCGACGGCATACCACGCCTGAAGGTGAATAGGAGAGAGCAGCAGTTTGGAGAACTTTCTCGCGCTGTTCGCAGAACGTGTTTCGGTCTCGAATGCATCTGATTCAGTGGTCCATAGCGGCAGGTTGGTGCAGACCAGCAAGCGACTGGTAATTTCGACCGGCACATCCGCGAATGTTTCTAGAAGTTCCTCATAAAGCACTGCCATTTCCTCGAAAAGAATTAAAATGTACCTTTTGGGATGTGTTTTCAAAGCGTGATAAATTCTTTTCGATATCCCATCTTCTGTTCCGATGATGACCATGAAGTTTGTGTTGGGCAGGTCACGAGCATCTTTGAATGGTGTCGGTATAATGTCTCCTCCAACACCAGCAACTTGTGCTGCTTCATGAATAATACCTGTGATGGCCTCCGTCTCAGACGTCTCGCGGAGGAAAACGGTCATCCTGAGATACAGACGTGCGGCCAACTCGGCCGCAATATAAATTTGTTGATCCAATGTCGGCATTAAGTACAGTACTTGGGGAGAAGCGATCCGAGGAACAGGAAATCGATTCATCGGATCTACAATCAGCGATGTCAACGTCTCAGCGGCTTCTCGAGGATTCATTAGAGGTCCCATAATAATGTCGATGAGGTAATCTTTGTAGCAGTTATACAACTCTGTGTTGTCGCTTGAAGAGTTTATGACGTTGTACCCGACGACCACCTCTGTGGGAACATTTAACCGAACGGCAAGTTTAACACCTTCTACAAGTTTCTTTGAAGCCGTCAAAAGCATTGGATTTTGGTAATCGATGATTAGGCTTTCAGCATAAAAAGGAAGAATGTAATCCGTAGCGTAGCATGTGTCTCTAGAGTAGGTAAACGTACTTTCCAATGTGGCGGTTAATCCCATTACCCCCTCTAAATGCTTTTTCCTGATGTTGTATACATGCACTGTATGACCACCTTGATTGCATTCACAACTGGCCTTCTCCATTTGCTCGTACTCCGAGCATACACTCCCAAAAATTCCAAATAATGCTTCATTCTCAATTAGGTAAAGCTTTTGGGCAAAAAGAGACTCTTGAAAGGCGGCTCTGCTACTGGTATCTCCTCTTCTTATGCTCTCCAGAAGCAGTTTTCCAGTCAGCCACCCGTACATGACCAGGCCTCCGATAGCTGGGCTTGTAAATATCTCGTAAGCCGGTATGATGCTAGTGCCTGACGCAATGTAAGCCTTCATCTCCTTCTCAAATGCTTGTACTTGCTGGAACTGAGTATCGGTAGGAAGCAGGTTAGTGGAAGTGAAATAAAAATTATAGTCGAAGGATTGCATCATCGACTTATACATGGCAGTATATCCGCCACTGGTAAACAGCAAGGGAATCTGAGATAGATGGGGATTCCCTGTGCACAACTGAACAAACTGAAGCGTGTGATGCCCTTCCACAGCGTACATGATGATAGCTTGAGGGCTCTGCGCCATAAACTCGTCGAAAGCAACTAAATTGACATTTGGAGAGGAAGCCTGCTCGATGTATTCGATAGGGATCACTTGATGTGCAGTGTACAAGGCGCTCTTCAGTGTCTTGTACCCTGATTCACTAAAGGCGGAACCTGTTAGATGCATAATACCGATGCGCCGAAACTTTCCTACCTGAAGGAGATTAGTAACAATAGCGTAAATCTCTGCAACGGGTGACGCTCGCATAAAATATTTTTGCATGCTCCACATTCTGGTTTCTGTAAAATATGTGTATGGGCTGAACGCTGTCAAAGTCGGGTCCTTCTCTTCGGTATATTTACAAACGGCTTCAAGAAGTTCATCAGAAAGTGGGCCAATCATCCCCAATAATCCCGGTGTATTTTTAAGAGTCTCATTAATAATTGATTCAACCGATGCATTTGGGTCGCTAGGCTCTACTAACTCTACTTCAATACCATTCGACTTTGCTGTGTATAGAGCAGCTTTCACTCCTTCTGCAGCTGGGAAAGGGTATTCCCGGGTCACTACGCTCATCAAATTCAAGAAATAGTAAGGCTCAGCAGTCACTCTGCTGCACAAGAGGAGCATCGCTAAGTAGAAAAGAAAACATTTGTGGGAAAGATTCATTGCACCAAAAAATGAAGTGAGGGAATATAATTATATGAATATGTATAGAGCTGAGCAGAATCACTATTAGGAACTTTGAAATATGCAAAGATAAATAATTTGTAAAGAAAAATAAAAATAAAGATCACAAAATAATAATAATAATAAATACATAAATCAAAATACAACCCAGCCACAACGCCACTTTTGGAGCTAAGAAAAGGTAAGAGGAAGGAGGTTGGAGAGTCAGTCATTGTTTTTTTAATTAAAAGTAGAGGCAAACGTCAAGAGCAACAAAAACAAAAACAACAAAAACAAAATAATAATAATAATCTATTTGTTGAACGAGTCTCTGGAAAAGTTATTCGTTCGTTAGTAGTAGTAGTTGATGTTGTTGTTGTTTCGTCTTGACAGATGTATATGTCGACAACATGTCCAACAAAATCAAATAGTAGAATATTTCTATATGGCGTTGTCAAAAGAAAACAAAGCATCCTTTCTATGTATGGGAAAAGACCAGGACGAAGAGTGAAAGTAGATAATACAAAGAAGTGCAATACACATTGGCAGTAGTTCAGTCTTTATATATATAATAAAAACTTTAGCCCTCGTTCTACCACTTAGCTTCTACATCGCTCAATTCATCTCACGTCTCACAGACCTGGATAATATTAATCTTAATTAATAAACAAATAAATAAATAAGGAAAGGAAGGCTATTTTAACGTTGAACACCCCCCACCACCCCACCCCCACCCTGTTGCTTTTTATCATGGTTATTTCACCCAAATATACGGTTCCGTTGTTACTTTTGAGATGACTGAAGTAAAAGAAACATTAACAGATACATACAAGGATTGAAACCAAACAAAAGAAACAATAATCTTTATTCAATAATCTTTATTAATGATTGGAGTGTTCTTTCATGTGTTGCCAGTTTTTCGGTGGGCGTTAGATCGGATTATAAACCAGTTTGTTTATGTATTTTTTTATATATTATTATTTTTTTGTTGTTGTTGTTGTTGTTATTAGTCTTTTAATAATATATTATTTATTTATAAAAAAAAAAAATCGGAAGATAAAAATATTTGTTATTATTATTTCTTATCTTTTGCACTGGTTTTGTTTCTTGTCTTAGTCTTATTGTTAGGTTACTACCTCTATGACTTAAGGTCCCTCTAAGATTATTATTATTATTATTATTAATGTATGCAGTTCCAGACCAAAGCAAGAGGAAAAGAGTTTCTGCTTCAGTAACCAAGAAACAATTGCCTCATCAAGCCGGTCACTGAACAAATATAATAAAATAAAAGTGTGTAGTAATAGCAAGAAGGATAAAATTCAGGTAGCATTTTAATAATAACAATAATAATAATAATAAGAATAAGAAGAAGAAGAAGAAGAAGAAGAAGAATATAACAAGAAGAAGAAGAAGAAGAAGAAGAAGAATGATAATAATAATAATAAATAACTAAATAAATAAATAACAGTAACAATAATAATATATTATTTATGTTAAAAGTGACACAATACTCTTAACCACCAATTATATTTTCTTTACCAATATTCACTTCGACTGGTTCTGCTTGTTACCATCATCGCTCCTTCTTTCTGGACAGAGTAGTGTAGCATAAGGATTTACTCATCGAATTACCCGGCACCCCACCTTCTCCCCACCCTTATCCTCCGTTGCAAACTTTAAGCATATTTCAGCCATTATATAAATTGTCAGTATGTTTTTATTGATCACCAATTAACCCCGCCTGCATTAGTAAACAGAAAGAAAATAGTTGATTTCTACTTCGCTGTCTTAATAGGAAGGATGAGATCATCAAAAGAAAGAAGAGAACCTCCGAATCCTCCAAGTACAGTTGCCAATTAAAGATTAGATTAAAGATTAGATTTATTGTAGATTTGATTTATTTATTGTGTTTTATTGTTATGACATCTGCGTTTTTAGTGATTTAGTACAATACAAAAATATTAGGATAATAATTCTATTTTTTTTTTTTCATGAATTCATGAAAAAACGAAGAATAATACATCGACTATAATGTAAAAAAAAAAAATAATAAAAATTAAAAAAAAATAACAGCAGAACTCGAAACAAATTTTACACACCTTCAGAAACATCATTATTGAAACGTCATTATTTATAGTGATCCAATATATAATATCCATATTGGGACCAATCCATATATGCACCCCCTAAACCGATGATCCCCACCCCATTTCCCAGCGTTTTTGCCAGTGGCGCCCCCCCATGTGGTTGAGAATGATGGAAAAACCTTTTTCTAATCCCATCCGGTGGGAATGGAAATTTGCGTCTCGTCTTCGTTTCGCCGGTTCGCCCCCCCAGCGGCCTGGAAAAAAAAAAGAGGAACAACCGAAGGCCACAGGAATTGCGCATACAGGCCTTTTTCGGGGAAATTGGCTTCGGCGGGCACCAAAACCACCCTTCTATTCCTGAGTTTGGTTGAGGGAAACGAAGTGTTACAATGCCTCGGGAACGACCTCTTCGGGGCATTGCACTGCTCAACTTTTTTGTTATCCCATCCCACTCCATTCATCTCACAAGCTCTAAAAAAAAAACAACCTATTTTTAACATATTTTAGTTCCCGTGCTCCAAGAAGAAGAGATGAAAATGCCTCAAAAGGAAGGAAATAATGAGACAAAGAGCCGGGAACGCCAAACCATAAAGATGACTGAATGTCAAACTGACTGAAGGTCGCCACCTCGGTCTGCGATCTCTCCCGCACAAAGACAGGGACAAAAAAAAAAAAAATGACTGAATGCGATCGCCCCTTGCTCTGGTGAATCTAGGCCTCAGAAAATGAATAGGGGTTCTTGCCGTTTCCGGGCTTGATTCCTACGGATACTTGGCTCAGTGAGAAGGCTGGCTCCTTATGTTTTCTTTACTCCTTCTTTCTCCGTTTTTCCCAGGGCACAGGTAAGTCTAGGCAAGGGGCTCTTTCCCAAATGCGATGCATTATGCGCATGCGAAGGCACTGCTTCATCACATTCGTCTTGTCCCTTACTACCCCCCTAGGTCCCCGAGGCATTTAATTTCGTTTTGTAAGCACAGCGCGCCATTGGTATTCGCGAAGTCTCCCCGTATCATTGAAAAGGCTGTTTTTGGCAGGGCGGGCCCGCGACAATTAAAATTTTTTACTTTTATTTCCCCTGTTCAACCCTTAAGGGGAACTCGGTGCGATGCGATGGCAACCCTCCCGGAAAATTCTGGTTCGTCGACTGGCCACCGTGCGCTGGCACGTCGGCGAGGGTATGGAGGAGGGCGAGTTCTCCGAGGCCCGGGGGGATCTCGCCGCCCTCCAGATGGACTGCGGGGAGGTCGGCGCTTAGACCGCCGATGCTGGGGGTGGGGAGGATGTGGGGGAGCACTGGGCTTTTTTTTTTGTCCCTGTCTTTGTGCGGGAGAGATCGCAGATCGAGGTGGCGACCGTGCAAGTAAGCAACGCGTGTGTAGTAGGAATGGTACCTCAGGGTACTTGCTTCGTGACCATGGCCTTCTGTTTGCACTGGGCGCACGTAGCCAACCGCTTTCCATCCATGGCGAGTGCCTCGCTCTCTCCGCGCGCGGTCTTCGGGCTTTCCGCTATCACATGTCTAGTTCCCCCCCCAAGCCGCAGGCCCGGCAAGGCACCTAATTTTTTCCTTGGTTATGTGAAAAAAAAAAAGAAGAAAGAAACGAACTGCGACCCTGCAAAAAAATAAACCGTGCCACCACGAAAAAAGGACACACGTTACAAGTAAAAAGCTTAACAGTCCACCGAAAAGAAGTCACACTCACGACAACAACTCTTCACTTCTTTTCATCCCTCTTACCCGAAACGTAGCGGAAAACACCGGAACCAATCGGTAGCGAAGCACATAGTCTCCATCCGTCCGTGGTAATTGGTTACTGCTGGGGCCCTCGCTTCTCATCATGTGGCGGCCCACCAAGCCACAAGAACCCTGGTGCGAACCGAGTGCTGGCCGACCCTAAGGTCGAAATATCAGACGATGCATTCAGGTTCTATCTGAAACACCGCCTGCGGATTTTTTTTTTTTGTCCCTGTCTTTGTGCGGGAGAGATCGCAGACCGAGGTGGCGACCGTGCAAGTAAGCAACGCGTGTGTAGTAGGAATGGTACCTCGGGGTACTTACTTCGTGACCATGGCCTTCTGTTTGCGATTCATCCTATGGCAAGGGCCCTCTGCGCCAGTGATGGTCTTATATGTGGGGTTTATGGCGCAGAGTAAAGGAAGAGAAACGAAAGATAGACACGTCAGCCTGGCTGGAGATATAATCCAAACAGCTGGGTGGGGTATATAGTTAATGAGGCCGCAGTCAAAGGGAGGACTCCTTCCAGTAGGCATGAAGAGCCCTGATTAGTTGCGCCTGTGCCTTCGTTACTTCCGAGAGTTCGTTGCTTCGCTCCTTGGTTTCTTCGTGGCACTTTCTTCATTGCGTTTTCTGGGTTTTGTTACAGCTTTGTTGCCGGTGGGATTTCCTGCGTTTGATTTCTTTTCATGTGGTGTCGGATTCTGGAAAGGTAGAAAGTGAGAGCTGTGAAAACTACGAGTTTGGTCGGGATGCCTTGGAGTCGGGGGACGGGTGATGTTGTTGCTATTCATGTGTGTCCTTGTTTCCTTGTGGCACGAGGTTTGGTAACGTTTTCGTATGGTGTTTCTTTTCTTTCGGTTCTTTCTCTTCCTCCAGGGCGTTCTTTCACAACAAGATGGCCTTATGTTATATAGATTTGGAAAAGTTTTTGATATGTGGGAGAGGTGTATAAAAGTTGTGTATAGGTGTGTTGCGGTTGTGGCTGGCACTGCCTCATGGACCGGTAACAAAGCTGAAACAAAACCCAGAAAACGCAATGAAGAAAGTGCCACGAAGAAACCAAGGAGCGAAGCAACGAACTCTCGGAAGTAACGAAGGCACAGGCGCAACTAATCAGGGCTCTTCATGCCTACTGGAAGGAGTCCTCCCTTTGACTGCGGCCTCATTAACTATATACCCCACCCAGCTGTTTGGATTATATCTCCAGCCAGGCTGACGTGTCTATCTTTCGTTTCTCTTCCTTTACTCTGCGCCATATACCCCACATATACGACCATCACTGGCGCAGAGGGCCCTTGCCATAGGATGAATCGCAAACAGAAGGCCATGGTCACGAAGTAAGTACCCTGAGGTACCATTCCTACTACACACGCGTTGCTTACTTGCACGGTCGCCACCTCGGTCTGCGATCTCTCCCGCACAAAGACAGGGACAAAACCCACCAAGCCGCTCTCATATTTCTGCCTTCCTCCAGCCAGTACGATTTTCGGAGCGTCTCTCCCAAGGAAGCCGAGGCGTACCCAGAATCCGAAATGAACCAAACCACGAATAAATCCTTCACCGTGAGGCAAGCAAAAAACGGAGCAGGGAACACAACAGGCGATAAAGGCACGCGCAGCAACGAACCAGGACGCACGGGATCCACTAGAAGGCTTTTTCTCTTTTCCCCACAGGGAAGGCATATCCCCCGGCCGGATTATACCTCCAGCAAGGATGGTCTACACGATCCCTTTTTTTCTTTCATTCAACCTGCGCCCAATACACCCAAATATAAGACCGCCAACTTCGCAGAGGGCCCTTCCCAAGGAATCGCAACAGAAGGCCGCGGCCACGAAGCAAGTACCCTAAGGTACGCCCAAATTTCACTATCGAAATTCCTGCTTCACGTTGCTTTTTTTTTTTTTGTTGTTGTTGTTTGTCCCTGCCTTTGCGCGGGAGAGATCGCAGACCGAAGTGGCGACCGCTCAAGTGGCAGGTAGCGAAGTGGTGGTAATAGGAATTTTTGGGTGCAAATTCTTGGCGTACCTTCGGGTGCTTGCTTCATGGCCTTGGCCTTCTGTTGCGATTCGCCCTAGGGAGAAGGGCCCTCTGCGCTTTTCATGATCGTATATGGTGGGGGGATGTATGGGCGCAGGTTAAAAGGAAACGGGTTGGTGTTTGTCGGTTCTTTTCGCTCAGGTTGCTTGCATCTGTTCGGTCGCCACTTCTAATCTCTCCAGCGCAAAGGCAGGGACAATTTCAAGGAAAAACAAGCTCGGCTTCCGGCGATGGGGGGGGCGACACCCAGGCGCTCTCTGGGGCGATGGGCCACGCATTTCCAGCGCCGTCCTTTTTTGGAGGGGCAGCCGCGGACGCCCGGACGCGTGTGGCAAAGCTGGCGGGCACCCTGTGGTTTCGATGTCCTTTGCGGGGGGCGGAAAGGTCCACCCGGGAGTCTTAGTTCCCGAGCGCAGGAATCAACAGCTCGCGTGTACAGCCGTCGATTCCGGGGCTTTCCGATCCCGACATTCTATTCCCGAGTTTGGTTGAGGGAAGCGAAGTATTACAATGTCCCAGGAACGATACGTTTCTCTTGTTTTCTTGTGTTTTCTACTTGTGCTGCTAAGATGTTTTTCTATCACCTTTTCTCCTTGTTTCCCCTTGATGTGGTAACCCATAGCCTCTAGCCTCAAGATCTTCAGCACCCAGCTGCAGAGTTCAAAAAAAAAAAAAAATATATATATTTTTTTTTTTTAATATTTTCGTTCCCGTGCTCCAAGAAGAAGGGATGAAAATGCCTCAAAAGGAAGGAAATAATGAGACAAAGAGCCGGGAACGCCAAACCATACAGATGACTGAATGTCAAACTGACTGAAGGTCGCCACCTCGGTCTGCGATCTCTCCCGCACAAAGACAGGGACAAAAAAAAAAAAAAAATGACTGAATGCGATCGCCCCTTGCTCCGGTGAATCTAGGCCTCAGAAAATGAATAGGGGTTCTTGCCGTTTCCGGGCTTGATTCCTACGGATACTTGGCTCAGTGAGAAGGCTGGCTCCTTATGTTTTCTTTACTCCTTCTTTCTCCGTTTTTCCCAGGGCACAGGTAAGTCTAGGCAAGGGGCTCTTTCCCAAATGCGATGCATTATGCGCATGCGAAGGCACTGCTTCATCACATTCGTCTTGTCCCTTACTACCCCCCTAGGTCCTCGAGGCATTCGGCGGCGGATGCCGGGGTGCCGGTAAGGTGGACGCCCACCTCGGTGGGGCGAGGGAAGCCGGCCTCCTCCCCCTCGGGGTGAAGCGCGCGGGGAGGGGCCCCCGCGAGGGGCGCCGGGAGCATAGCCGCCCGGTACAGTTCTCCCGCCGCGGGCGGCCCCCACGTGGGGAATGCGTGTCATCCGGGCCACCTCCCTTGATTTGGGGGAAAAAATAAGTATATGTGCGCCTGTGCATTTTACGCTTCGGCGCTCTTGCGGCCCCCTCCCCCCCCCCGGCCCATTAGCAACGCCAAAGGGGGATTTTTTCGCCCCTTCGCGGCCGCGTTTCGACATTCAAATGGGCAAAATATGAACGAATCGCGCGGCGGGCCGTGGGTGGTGGTGTTCGCGTTTTCTTGTTTTTGGCCCGGCGTGGCAATTCGAGGGATGGGCGTTTTTTGTGCGGCCGGGGTGGTAGCGGGGGGGGAGGCGGTCGCCACGAATGATTTGGCCAATGGTTGAGCTCGCGAGCGGGGTCATTCCATGGGAAGAAATAGTTGTTACGATTCACTGGAGCTCCAAAATCACGATTCGGGAATCGCCCTTTTCTTTCACGACATGCTTCTGGGAAGTCCCTTCATTGCTTCTTTCAGGTGATTGTTTCCTTGTGGCTGGGTTTATCTCTTATCTCAAGCTGATTGCGGCTAACTCCTTTCTTCTCTTTTGATTCCGGTGGAGGGGTAGGATGCGAAAAGCCGGCACGTAAGACCGAAGGATTATGTGTCAGCTTCGAAGGTGGGCCCCTTCTTTTGCGTCGACACGATGGTCTTGTTGCGTTGTCCCTGGGTTTCTTCAACTTCGTGGTACGTTTTCTGTTAGACATCACACAGCCTTGTTTCTCTCGTATTTCTGATTGTCTTTCGCGTTTTTAACAGATGGATTATTTCACAAAAGGTGCTACCCCGGACAGTTGGGTACAGACATACCATAAAAATATGGTAATTAGCTGGGCATATATGCTTTCATCCGTTACAGTGCGCGGCGTGTAGTCAGTGGGATGCCCGTGCTGTGCCCACAGCTCCTCGCACGAAAAGGTAGTTTATCTCGTGAAGGAATATGGTTATTCTTTTCAGGGGTCATGCAACAGTTTCTGTTTTTTACCCTGCTCGTTTTTACTTTTCGTTCGAGTCCTCGGGAGCCAATATGGCAAATGCGCACCAGGCAGGCTCAGCGTCGGCGAGGATTGTGGGAGTTTTGGCTTTTGTGGACACTAATCATCGGAGATTTTTGTCTTGCAAGACATTCGAACTGTGGACTGGAGGGAAGGAAAGTTGTAGGGGGAAGCGGTTTGTCCCTTGGCCACGCGCCAAGTCTGGGCAACGGGGTCTACATACGCAGAGCCATTCCGACAGGCCACAAAAAACCAGTATCACCAAAGGAAAACTGAAGCACTCTTTTGACGCTCCTCAGTCTTTGCTGCTGGTGTCTTCTACAAATCTCGTTTCGACTGGCCTGGCACCCTGGCTACGCTCCAACATGGCAGTAACGATTAAAAACATTTCAGAAGAAGCTACCCCCCAAAGAGACTGAGGACGATACACTTTTCCCGAGGACCTTTTTTCTTCTGTTGTTGTTTGAAACGTTGTCCCAGATCGGCAAAGCGATGAAAAACATTTGATCTACTATATCTCTCTATTATCTCACAATCGACTGGAAGTACGACGGACGAACGAGAGCACATTCACGCACATAACTGTAGCTAACGGTATCTGAAGAAGTGACTCGTAGAGGACCCCAACAGGATCCTACATGGGATCCGAGGAAGTACCGCTGCGGGCTGCACAGCCCCAAAGGGGGGAAGAAAGATATGCCGTACATCCCAGTCTCGTCCTTAATGAAAAAGTGAAAAAAAAACAACAACAACAATAAAAAAGAACAGAACGACAAAAATGCATCTTATGAACTCGAGAGCCGATAGCAGTGGCCTTCACACAATTGAGACAAGGCTAGTCACAGCTTGGTACATTTTATTTGATCTCGTAGATCTTGCCTATTCTGAGCATAACAGAAGAAACTACGAGCAATATTTCCCCTGCTGAACAACTGTTCACCGTCAGATCTAGGAACTAGCGAAAAAGTCTTTAATAACAAAAACAAACAAACAAACAAACAAAAAAAAAACCTTAGAAATGAGGAAAAGAATACCCATGCTCTCTTAAAAGCCGTAAGCAACCTACAACAAGGAAGAGACAGGTAAAGAAAGTGCAAAGATTTTTTTTCTCTTTTTTTTTATTCGTTAGAAAAGAAGGGAAGAAGAACAACACCGGATTATATAGCTCCTAAGTGCGAGCCGAAAATCAAAGAAAACCAGAAAAAAACAACAACAAAAAAAGGAATACATTGTTAATTGCATGCGATTGTACGTCTCCAGCATCACCATGCTAGAATGAGATTAATTCTTGTAAGTACCAAAAAGGCTAAAAACACACACACAGAATCTAATCTCCCACACGAGAAAACAACAACAACAACAGTATAGAAGGAAAACAAAACAAACAAACAAACAAACAAAGAAACACTACTTCCTACCCCCGTCCTCTATTGCCGAACCATGCTGGATGTTGAGGAAATGAACTATCACAGAATGATTCACTAACGACAATTACGCATATATACAGTGAGATCCAGGGTGTCTCGAACGCATTTTCATTCCATGACTCGAGATTGCAGGTGGGATACCACACTGCAATCCCTAAATCCATGAATGCCTTCTTTTATTTCTGAGTAGGGGGGGAAAAAATAGTTATCTGGATATGCCATTGTTATTTCCTCATCGACCTTGTTTATTGTTGGATGGAGGCTCACTTTCACCTTCTTTCGGAGCCGGAAGCGGAAGAGGCGCGGGGCTCTCCTCCTTGTTGGGACTGGTTGGGAGCAAGAAGACAGCGGCTAGAGGGTTCATGGGTGACAAGGGCTTGCTAGACGAGTGGATGGACGAAAGCTGTGGCAGTGGCGAGATAGTGTCCTTTGCCTGATCGGTTGTGTTGGCATTGAGGGTTGGAATGACAGGTTTCCTTCCTCCTTGGTACCGGGCGGATGTGACGGTTGGATTTCTCAACTGATCTGGGGATGCTGTTCTGGACCGCGGGGGGCTAGCGTTATGCTGATGATAAAGTGGCTTTTGGTTGAGAGAATCCGCCTTTTTCGATGACGATACTTCACTCTTAGACGTGGATGTCAACGCAGAAGGCACGTAGCAGTTATTCATTGTCGGTCCCACTTCCCCGAAATGCGATGGCCTACTGGTCAGCTCTGGTTGAGGGAAAACATCCGTGGAGCGGGAAGGGGACGGGACTGGAGGCACGGAATGGAGATGCGCCGCTCGTGCCAAAAAATGCGCTGAGTTGGAGAAGTGATGACAACTGGAGGAAAATTCCTCACGGGCAGCGCCCCTTTCGGGGTAGCTCACCCTGGAACCCTCCGGGGAGAAGAGCAGCGCAGAGGCCACGGAGGCGTTGAAGTGATTCACACGGTTACTTCGCATTCCCTCGAATGGCGTACGGACGCGACTGCCGATGGGATTGACGATAGCGTCCACGCTGTTCTTCGTGGAGAGGGCGTTTAGGACCGAATGCGCACTTCGGGGCTTTGTCATGGCGCTCCCATCGATAGACGCACTACGTCCGGTCATAGTGTTCAGTACCACTTGCTGAGAAATTATATTCGAGGTACGGTTAGCAAAACGCAGTAAAAGTGCCTGAAAGCCACCTTGGTCATCTTTAGGACACTTTGAAGGCACACGCCACTGGGCCATAATAGGCCGCAGATGCTCGAAACGCTTTTTTAAAGGGAACGTACTCAGGACACCGTCTATCACCTTGTATATTGTCCCTGCCACAAAGTTCTTTAGACGGGATTCAGTTGTGTTTTGAGTGTTGTTCTCCTCGTCTTCCAAGTCCTCATCGGAATCAGACGACTCCACTGGCTTCTTGAACTCCCGTTCGCCAATGGCATCCACTTGGTACATCTGCATTGGATGCGTCACGCCTCGAAGAATATGTGTGCCCGCATCCTGCACGGAAAGTGCTGCGAGGTCTTCCGCGCCATTTATCGCACAAACGGCATCCCAGGTGCTCTTCGTAATGAGGATCTGGCCTCCTATCGCCGTGGACTCCGTGCGAGCTGCTGTGTTTACCGTATCGCCGTAGTAGTCGAACCCCTTGGTCACCTCATCGAAACGAATGTCGCACATACCCGTGTGAATGCCAATGCGAACCCGAAGGCCGTTCCACATCTCCTTGTAATCCTCCGGGAATGACACCTCTGCAGTACAGATGGCAGAATCTTTCCCGACAGAAGAGGGTGAAATGAAATGCGGCCGCTCCGCTTCGCGTTCTTCTTGCTCCTTCTCCCACTCGCTTTGAACGTAGAAACGATCAAAACAGTCGGTCTCCCAGTTGAACTGGAAGAGGGCCTTCTGGATAGACACTGCCAACTTAATAATGGCAAGCGGGTTTTCAGAGGCGATCATGAAGGAGTCCCCGATCGTCTTCACCTCGTAGCACTCGAACTTTCGGAGCTCTCGCCGAATAATGGCATGATGGGCCTCCATCGCTTCCACCATCTGCTCCGGATAGGCGGCCCACAGAGAGGTACTGCTCTGAATGTCGCTGAAGAGGAGGGTGACAGGCTTATTCGGGTTCTTTGGCGCGGCATGATTATCTCGACCCCTGACCCAGCAGCAAATATACATGGCCAGCCACACGAACACGAGAAATGCCACTGCCCCAGGTACGACCGCAGCCAGGAGCATATTGAGATTGAATCGCGATGGGGGAGGATATACCATTTCCGGCGTCGTGGGGCCATAAAGTACCGCTTCCGTCGGGTCGAACACTCTGCTGAGAGAGAAGACAGTGAGATTTGTAGCACCAAAGTTGCGGCAGCTCAGGTTGTCCCCCGAACACGAGTCATCCCAGTAGAAGGGACCGAAATACACTCCACCGAAATTATAGGAGGTAAAGCGGTAGATGCAGTTCTTCATGCTCAGCGTCCCGATACCGAATTCACAGCTGTGAATCTTCTCCAACACCCCCGTGGCGAACCAGGCCTGAAGAGAAAGGGGATTGATGAGCTCGCTGCTGTCATCGAACGCCTCCCGGTAAGCTGGCATCACCGTGTAGGTGTCGTCCGCAGTGGTTGCCAAACTGTTCCACATGGGGAGATTGCTGCAGGTGAGTAGACGCTCATACATCTCCTTTGTCTCGTCCTTAAACAATTTCATGATAGTGTCGTAGTACAGTGCGAACTCCTCGTATAGAACGATGAAGCGCCTCTCAGGGTTATCCTCCATATTACTTCGAATCCGCTGAAGAAAGTTGGCGTTAAGACCAATCACCAGTACTAGATTCTCCGCCAGTGTGCTTGGCAGATTACCCTTATCCTCCATTGTTAGTACGGAGACGGTGATACCCCGAACCTGTGCAGCATTGTGAATGATTTGCATTATTTCGGCCTCATAAGAGCTGTCTCGCATCACAATCGCCAACGGCCAGTCTTGGGTAGCTGCCATATCGACATATAAATATATCTGCTGGTCCATGGTAGGCATCAGGTACAGAACGTTCGGATCTGAAACACGAGGAGAGGGATGGCGTCCAAAAGGATCGAGGACAATCGTGTTGATATGTGGTGCATTCGTTTCAAGGTCTAGCATGGGGCCGATGATGGCATCCATGAGGTAATGGTTGCTGTACTCCACCAGAGCCTTCCGACTCGATACGTCAACAAGAGCGGGACCCAGGATCACCTCATCATCGTTGTACTGCGCGGCCGCCTTCTCAATGCTTGTGTATATGGACCATGCAGCTTTGGTGTACTCATCTCCATAAGGTACGTGCAGCACCACTGTTTGCCCGTAGAAAGGGAGTGTGTAGTCTGAGGCGTAACACTTGTCTCTGGGGAATCCGAAGGTCGATACACGCGAAGGATCCAAAGCAAAATCTTTAACACTGTAGACGTTTACGGTATGAGCGCCTTGGTTACACTCACAGATGGCATGTTCCAGTATCTCGTATGGACCACAGCTCCCTGCGAAGGCTCCTACCACAATATCCGATTCAATAACGTAAGATTTCTCTTGAAAAATCAATTTTTGATACGTTTCCCGGTTCACTACGGCATCATTCAGCTGGAGGGTCTTCAGCAAGATTTGACCCGCCAACCAGCCGAAGACGACCAAGCTCCCCGTCACACCGTTGGCGATGTCATCGTACGAGGAGTAGTACTGCTTATCCACAGCGATGTAGTTCTTCAGATCTTGTATGCACAGCTGAATATGCGGGAAGGAGGTATCTGTAGGGAGAAGGTTTGTTGAGGAATAATAAAAGTCGACCAAGGTAGTAGGGTTCTCTTCTCGCCACACGTGCATGACACCGTAGCTCACACTGGTGAAGAAGAGTGGAACACGAGAAACACGGGGATCCTCAAAGCACCGCTTTACAAACGCCTTTGTATGATCGGACGACACGGCGTAAATGATAATGGCCTGAAGATCCTGTGAGGCGAAGTCGTTAAATGCGGTTTCATTCAACACGCTGCTTTCGGCAGGTTGCACGTACAAGACGGGGGTAAGCTGATGCACGAGGGCCAAGGCCCGCAGGACCTCCTGGTACCCACGTGCACTACCCATCGATCCACTGAGGTGCATGACACCGATGTGCTTTACATGCATGGAATTGACTAGATGAGACACAATAGCATCAATTTCCGCGGTGGGATCGGATCGGATGAAGTACGTCTGCGGGTTCCACGTTCTCACGGGAAGAAAGAGCGTGTAGGGCCCGATAAAGGTAAGGTTGGGCTCGTGCTCTTGCGCGTAGGCGACGGCCTTCTCCAGCAAGCGGTCAGAGAGCGGGCCCACGGCCGAGAGGATGCTAGGGTTCTTGGCGAGCGCCTTCTGTATGATAGTGGCGATGTCCTCGTCAGGGTTCTCAGGCTCCACCAGCTCGATGGTTCTGCTATCGGCCCCCTTTGCTGGAGACCCGCTGGGCAGCAGCACAGACTTGAGGCCCTGCAGGAAAGGTATGTTGGAGGTACCGTACATCCCCGCCTCGTCCTTGACGGACATAAGATTCAGTACGTAGAGTGGGTCCTGTGCTGCCACCTCCATGACCACAGCGGTGAGCAACACCGCGTAGGCAAACAGAGCCGAGAGAACCTTCATGGGGAACGATCCAACAACAAAATTCTGAGTACTACGCGACAGCCAGCACGGATTCCTGTATCAAACACAATTGTGATTCTTTTATTAATGATTAGCTTTTTTTTGTAGAACTAAACCCACAAAAAGATAAAAGAACCGACCTTAAACTTATTTTTCTTCTTCCTTCTTGCAACTGGCTTATAATGAAGGGGATTAGAAGAGCTACTTTTTAGTCTACGAACAACAACAAAGAAAGTAAATACAACAGAGCTCTAGAAAAATTAAAAAGTACAAAAAAAAGAAGAAGAACAAAGAATTTTTTCTACACCATTGAAAATAGCACACAGAAAGAAAGAAATGAACAATAAATCAGGAGAAAGAGAAAGATGAGGCGCACACAGCGACAAGAAGAACTTACACGCCTTACCCCGCTCCTAAGACCGAGGCATTTCCTTCCTTCTCCTCTTTCCCACTTTTTTTTTTGCTCACTCTCTTTTCTTTTCTTTTTCCTTTTTTTTTGTTGCTGTTTCAGCGGGTAAAGGAACAAACCGATTATGATTCTCCTACTCCACAAGTTCTTTCTGCAAGCTGTCGCACTGGCTTTTCTCCATGCCAAGCGGTGTGCTTCCCCTCTTCCGCGCCGATAATCCGAAGCGCCACCGGATCTTGGGCAGACGCCGCCCCCGCCGGGAGGGGCGACCCTTGCTCTTGCTCCGTGTGCGGGCGGGGGATTTCTCCGTCGAAGCGGAGTCGAGATACTTGGTCCCGCTCCTCCCCGCCAGCTCCATTTCCTCCTCCATCTCCTTGAGCAGCACGGGGGATCCCGTGTCGAGCGTGGCGGACTGGATGTTGCTGAAACTCGGCTCACCGGGCGGAGCAGCGATTGCAGTTTCCCCCTGCTGCTCCAGGGGAGAGGGGGGTAAGGGAGAGGCGTCTTCCGGGGGCGGTGACGGCGGTGTAGCGCCTGGGACGGGGTGTAGGCCCGTGCTGTGGTGGAGGTGCGGCTCTCTCTCCACACTGCTGTCGTCCTGCTCTTCCTCGGGGAAGTCGTCGTCCCATCGAACGCGCTGCGCTCCAGGGTAGGTGCCGGACCTGCCGTGAAGCGCCACACGGGTATCGCTGCTGTCCATGGTTAACGTGCCGGCTCGGGGGAGGGTGTAGAGCGTCTCGTCCGGCTCCGGCTCCTCGGTTTCACCATTAGATGTGGGAGAGAACTGCCCGTTGGGCTCTGTCCACGCCGTGTAGACGCCACCGATATTATACCGATACTTGGGCGGCTGCACAATACTAGGGTTCAAATACCACCCGTCTGGGATGACGGACTGGGGGAGACCGCGGTCGGTGCGCCGTGGGGGGGAAGATTTTGGCGGGCCTTGCCCGCCACTTACCTTGTGCTGGATCTTCGTCGCGACCACACGGGGAACAACGGTGTCGGCCATGCGGGCGGCGCGATTGCACCACGCCGGAACCTTGAGGGGCTCGACGGTGGAGAGCAGATCGCAGAGGCGCTGGGCAAAGTGGTTGCAGTTGCGGTGGAGGATGTGGTAGTCTCGGCTCTGCCACTCATTTTCTAGGCGATGCAGTATGGTGTCGACCTGGGTGGGGGAGAGCGTGGTGTCCCCGACCTCCACGGAACACGAGACGTACCCGGCACACCCTGGAGGGCAGTAGAAGAGGCCGGTTCCATCGCGGGCATCCACGGCCTCCCCGAAGGACCACTCGATGCCGAACACCACCACTCCCACGTGGTATATCCCAAAGCCTACTTTCTTCAACATCTTGTTCTTTCTAGACAAATCATAGACATTGAGGCGTACCTTGGAACGGCGCTCTACAGGAACACACAATTCCGGCGCGGGGCACCGCTCTAAACCCTTCTGCCGCAGGCGGCGAACGTGTTCTTCTGTTGCCTTCTCCACGACATCCTCATCACTACACCTGCAGCACGAGAACATGGATGGATGGACGACGACTCCAATCCTAACTATACCTCCAAGACTCCTTCCACACACAGAGAAAGAAGGAGATAGTTGAGAAGAACACTCTAGGGAAGAAAATAAACAACAAACCAAACGATAAATTATTTTTTCAGAAGAGAGAACAAAAGAACGAAGGCTTGATATGAGGTAATATGCAACTAACCAACCTGCTAAAATACATAAATAGTAATGTATCAGGTGTAAAAAAAACTTAAAAAAATGAAATAAAAATAAAATGGTGCGGCGCCTACGGTCTACAAAGCACCTTAACTATATATTTGCAGCAAGAAATCCCCGGTGAGGTGATGCGGTCAGAGTAGAGTATGGGCGGAGCGGAGTGCGAATCCTTTGGACCCTGACAACACACCGCCCAACACAAAAATAATCTATAGTATATCTTGGTTTAGCTTTTATACATATATATATATATATATATATATATATATAAACACGTTTTAGAGTTTATATCTTTTTTACGCGAATCCCCAACTAGGTTCTGTCAATCGCAAAGACCTCCACTGCCAAACGGAGAAGTTAGCCTTAAAACCCTTAAAGGACTACTATCACGTAGAAAACAGGGAGAGCGAGAGCGAAAGAGAGAGGAGAAGGGCCAGCACCATCTACACCTGGAAGGAGTACGACTTTCAACCGAAACCAAAACCACAGATTACAACACTCCTTGCATATCTGTTTCATTATTATTACTTTTATTAATTTAAATTCGATATTGTGACGTAAGTCATAGCACCGAAGACCGGAAACACAGAACAGGCAGGAAGGAAACAAAATAATAAAAAATAAAATAAGATAGTGATCGAGTGAACAGAATATATCCTGCCCCAATGGAGAGAAAACATAAATGGCACAAGGGAATTCAAAGGGTAGAGAAAGCAACAAGCATTACTCACCCGCAAAGCCATTTCCTTCCCCTTTCCTTCAACAGTGAGGGTAGAGGCTGAAGAACTCGATGCGGCGAAATGATAATAAAGGAGGGGTGGTGGTGGTGGGCCCTTCTCTCTCTCGAAGACACCGCTGCTGTCATCA
Source organism: Vickermania ingenoplastis (assembly GCA_010157825.1). Classification (NCBI taxonomy): domain Eukaryota; phylum Euglenozoa; class Kinetoplastea; order Trypanosomatida; family Trypanosomatidae; genus Vickermania; species Vickermania ingenoplastis. Next base: position 279,972 of record VFSE01000211.1, on the reverse strand, counting down.
AAATTATCGATAGCAACTACCCCTGCCCATGACAGACAGGTATATATATATATAGAGAGAGAGAGTGGGGTGGGGTAGTTAGTCCTCTATCTCATCCCTCCGAGCGAGCGTGACACTACACCGAAGGATACAAGGAGAAGAAGAAAAGAAAAGAAAAGAAGAGTGCGTTCCGATTCCGCGTGCTGCAGCCCGTGTTCATTTGCTGTACCACACCCACACAGGAGATTGAGAACCACCACCACCAGGACACAGCGCCGGGGAAGATCGATGGAAAACCACACGGGAAGGCAGTTGGTTTGATGGAGTGAAAGAGAATACTGGGATGTTGATGAGGTCATCAATAAAACGGGATCTTTTCGTAGTCGAGTTTTTGGTTTCTCCGCTTCGTTTTTAGATTTGGATTTATTGTTGACCTGAAACAATAAAAAATCAGAAGGCTCGTGCGCTACACTCGCGTCCCGCCACGCCGACTTCTTTCCGGAAAATCATTTCTTCTCCCTTTCATTGACCGTAAAACGAACAAAAAACATGTGATAATACAACGGGTGAAGCGCCTCTTCTTCCTTTCCTTTCCTTTATTTTTTACTTTGACAGGATATGCCCATGCCTAAAAAAAAAAACTACAACAAATAATCAAACACATCATGAAGAAATACGCGAGAGTTCTACGACACCAAGCATTACCATGATCCTTTTCGTCGTCGTCTTTCAGCCACCTCCAGTAACGCCCATTGCTTCACTTGCTTTGGTATCTCTCGCGCTCTCACGGGAGGAGGATTATTGTCTCCCTCCTCACGCCTCGTCTTCGCGCCTGCGTGCTGTCATCCTTCACTGCATCCTTCCCCTCAGTCACCGCCCTCCTGTTCACTGCATCAACCTTTTCCTTCCAGCTTTCCGACGACAGTCGTAATGACCCTCACGCCTTGCGCATCGACATGGTCAAGGTGTTGGAGAGGTCCTCCTCCTCCTTGAGCATCGTACTAATGCTAGAGAGCAAGCCCATGATCTTCTTCATGTCCGTCATTTGCTTCTCCAACTGCGCACGGACCTTCGTGACGTACTCATCCACTTGCTCCGAATCCTCGAACGACTGAATGGCGCATATTTCCTCCTTGATCCCTGTCATCTTCAGGTCAATGTGACGGCGATGCACCGCCACAAGCTTCTCCTCCGCCTTGGCAATCTCCTCCACCACGTACTCGTGGACCTTCCGCACCTGCCGCACCTCCTCCTGCGGGGCAACCTGGTTCGACGCCTCGCTGTCCGAGCCGTCGTCCCCCGAGTCATCGGAGCGCTCCAAGGCGACCATGTGGTTCCGGACAATCTTTGCGATCTTAGGGTCCCGGACCTTCACTTCCGTGGCGCCTCCTCGCCGGCCGCCGGCACCAGATGCAGCCCCCCTCTGGGCGGCGGCGCGCTGCATGGGCGGGTTGCTGCGTACCGGCACGGCACGCTCCGGCTCCGGCTCCGGGTCTGAACCTCCCGACTGCGGTACCATCGCATCGTCGGTGGGGTCGATCCACTCTGGACGGGGCTGAGGACTTGCTTGGGCCAGGAAGGGTTTCCTTGGTGCCGGGCCCCGGCCACGACCCGCCTGCTGGGGAACGACCTGCTCCACCCGAACGTTTGTATCGGGACCACCCAGATCCTTCACACGCTGGGTGTAGCGCAGTGTGTTCAAGGTGTTGACGCAGTGCGAAGACGACGGGGAGATGGTGGCGATCATGGTGGTGCGGCTGTTACCCGTGAAGGAATCACGGAGGACTTCGGTGAGAATCGAGCCGCGGAAGGGGACGTGGCTCTTGCCCATTCCCAGGGCGCGGATACACTCCTTGAGGGCCAGCAGCGATTTGTTGATCTCCGCGCCTTCGATGCGGGTCTTGCGCTCACAATCGAAAGTATCCGCACCGCGCTCATTACCAGCAAGATCAATGAAGGAGATTTTGCCGATCGTGTTGTTTCTTCGCGGGCCGTTGTTGCCCTTTTGACGGACCTCGATCTGCAGCACGGCGTGCGAGCGGCTACTCTCGTTGTTGGCACTGGTAACACCGGCCGCTCGGTACGCACTTCCTGACGTGATTACATTGAAGATTTCTTGAATATTGGCCACCGGGTGCTCACTGAGACCGCAGATGTTGATAACCTTCTCGCCATCCTCCCGGGCATAGAGCCGCTCGCGGTTATTCAGCAAATCGAAGATTTTACGGCCGTATATTTCGTAGAAGGACACGAAGACCTCTGCCCCGATTTTATCGGCCCTGGCAAACACCTCCTTCGCGGCGATCGCGTACAAACCAGGCTCCTTGCTGTTTCCTAGCATGGTGTGGGTCTTTCCGGAGCCGGTTTGCCCGTACGCGAAGCACGTCGCGTTGCCATTACTGAATACCGTGTCCAGCAGAGGTAGGCAGCACTTTTGATAAATATACGCATTATTGACCTTGTCGCTGAACACCTCGTCGTAGACGAAGGTGTGACGATCCGTGTACGGGGTGAGATCGTACTTGATCTTTGGCTCGTTGACGATGATCTTTGGGGAAGGAGTTTCCACAATATCCATACTGGGATCCGCAATGGGCCGCTTCCTCACGGCAACACATATTTTACTATTCATCGCTGGCGCTTCTCTTCACTCCTTTCCTTAGAAGATGCGCTCTCACGTTCACAAAGAGCTGATAATAATCCGAGGAGAGAACCAGACAAGACTTGTTGAGTCCTCTTTAAATAATTATATCTGCGTAGTGCCACGAACACAGTCAATCAGGTACAAAATTCAATTTCAATTTGGTATGAAGAAGAAATAATCTTTTAGAATATCCGTTCAAAGGGGAGAGGAGAAAGAAAGAAAGGGAAATAACAGAGAAGCGCAGTAAGAAGGCAGCAGGACGGGGAAGAACCAAAACATGAACATCTCATCCGAAGCAGGAAAGACCGAAAGCACCACAGGCACCCAGCTCTCTGGATGAATAACTGCTGCACTCATTATTATTATTATATATATTAAAGAAGCTTGTCAAAGAAGCTTTTGTTTCGATTTTGTGTTTTGAGATGAAACACTTTAGTAGTAGCCGCAGAAAGCGAGGTGAGACATCCACCTCCTCCCAATTAACAACACGCAAAGAAGAAGCGGAGCACACAAACATAACATTTGTGGCTTGTGTTCTGGGCCATCCTCCCCTCTGCACACTCTTCTTTCTCTTTCAGAACCTCTCTCAAACTGACGCCACCGATCCATGAGGGTAATAATAATAAAAACTAATATTAGACACATATATAGAACACATATTTCTAGAAACTTGTGAGACTGCAAGTGCTGCCGGGCGTCACTGCCACCTGAACACATTTTTTTTTAAAATATTATTGCTCCGGATCACCGCGCTGCACTTGTGTCTACACCTTTTCAACGCTGCTTCGGAATACTTATATTCTAAATGCCTGTTCAAAGCCAGAGAAACATTCCGCAACAGCAGTATTGAAATACTGTAGCTGAAAAATATTGAAACTTATGTATGCAGGTGGCGTACAGTGCAAGAGGAAAAGAAAGGGAAAGAGGGGATGGATGCGACCCATCCCGAACACCGACAACCTGCAGAGGATGGCGAACGCCTCTTCATCTTTCATACAATGCGTGCAGAGGGTGGCTCCTTCAAACAGTGAAAAGAGAAGAACGAGATTAACAGCGACAACAAACGGACGAGGGGGGGGGACCTCCATAACAAAGAAAACCGACTCCTTCCTCCTTTTGTTCTGTTCGGCTCTCTTCTATCACCTGGCCAGACTACCGGTTACGATAGTGGCGAAGAAACGAACTCCGCTCTGATGCCTCTTGAAAGCGATTTTTAGTGAGCACGTCGTCCGACGCCGTCCCCTGACGCACCCGCACCTTCTTGGTCCTCCCCTCATCCATGCTCCTCTGCCACAGCGGGTCCGTCACTTGCTGCTGGAACTTCGGGGAGTACTTTGGACGCTGCAGGGTGGTTGGAACGGTCGGAACGTTTCCAGGAGCGCGACGGTTCAGAGCGGAACTTCGTTTGCGGTTCTCCTCGTAGTTTGAGTATGAGGCGGAGGAGGCGACGATACTGTTGCGGAAGAGCCCTCGCCGGCCGATGCCCCCCTGCCGGGGAGACTGGGGTGCCACAGGACGCTGTGTGACCGCCCCGGCTCCACTCGGGGCTGCGCTGGGTAGTTCGTCCTCGCAGCCGACGCCGGGCGGCTGCAGCTGCAGCGGCGACTCGGATGGCTCCAGGGGTGGGAGGCGGCTCCGCTGGGAGGAGGACGGAGACAGCGAGTTGGTCGGGGCGACGCTTCGGAGTGGAATACTGAGACCACTTTCGGGAGTGCTGCGCTGAGAAATGGCGTAGCGGTTTACCCGACTGTCCATGACCGACTGCGGGGGCTTGCCGAAGCCATTGGCGATGGGCAACATGGGCTCCGACTGCTGCTGGAACACCTCGCCGTTGTCCTCTTTAGCCCGTTGCTTGGGACTGCTGGTGCGGTCGTTATCCATGGGGGAGAGATCACTGGAGATGCGCTTCAGCGGGCGTTGCAGCGCCCAGGCCCGCACCTCCTCTTCACTCAGCGACGTCCCCACCTCCTCCTTTCGCCTCTCCATCACGAAGGCAGGTGGGCGGAGAGGGGCGCTGGTAGTCGTGGCGCTGTGCTGCGGCACCTCTACCGAAGAAGGCACCACGCGGCGCGATTCGTTTGGAAAGTGGGGCTCCTTCCTGGAGTAGAAGAGCATATAGGCCTCCTGCTCCAGCGCACGGTCCTCCGAGATGAGCTTAACGAGGGAGTCGTTGCACTCGTACCACGAACCGTTTCGTGCCCGCACGACGCTGTAGTAGTGCCCGCTATGGATCGAGTGCCCCGAGTGTATGCACACGGCGTTGAGAGTGTAGATATGAGGCTCATCGCGGCACCTTGGTGAGCAGAAGGGCTGTAGGTTGAGCTCCAGTGGGTAGCGAATACGCTTGCTGGCCTTCCCACCTGTTCCTGCGAAACGCTTCAGCTGAATCATGAGAACATTTGGTGGAATGTGAATAGAGAACTGCTTCTCGGCAATAACACCGACGCCCCTCGGGGTGTGATAGCAGCGCCCGTCGAGACGCTCCTTCTCACAGAACTTCTGCAAACAGTTTTCCAACGTGTGACCCGCGAGCTCCACCGTCAAGATCGTGATGGGGTCGTAGGTGTTGGACACCATGCGATCCCTGTTGGGACCTCCCTGCTTACCCTCCATCTCCAGATCCGCCGCCTCCTGGCGCTTTCCTTTCTTCTGGAGCTGGTCTATTTCATCTCGCCGGCTCCAGCTGACCTGCGACAGAAGAAACCCTCCGCAGATCCGCAGCAGCGCTGTCGTGGTGGTGGCACGGTGGGGGAGCTTTGTCGTTCCTACATGGCGAAAGAGAATTGCTTTTTGCGCTGCAAAGAGCAATTGCACGGCGAACTCGTGAGCGTCGCACTGACGACCCAGCTGAAAGTGAGGCGATAGGTTCCGCAGATGTTTCATTAGGAGGGTGGGGCGGATCGCTCCGCCGCCTCGACCGCCGATATTGTTGAGATGCATCTGGCGAACGGTCTCACCGAGGGCATAGGCAAAGTCGTGCGGAGCCCCAATCTGTGAATTGGCACTTCTAAAGGATGTGGCGAAGTACTGCGCTAGAGCCGGGGTATACGCGATGGCCTGGAGTACGGCATTAGCGAAGCACGTGTTCCCCATGTTCTCTAGTCCCTGCCCCACCGGGCCGACCTCCTTCCAGCCCAGCTGCATCACCTGCTGCAGCTGCTGGTCGGAGCACAGGAAGGTGCTGGGGTCCATGTTGCTGGGATCGTCATCATCTATATCTCTTGACTTTCCTAGTTTCTTCTCGAGTAAAGGGTCCACTCCATCGTTCTGGTGCTGCTGGATGGCGTGCTGCTGCTGGGTGTGCTGGGGGTTGAGGACGACGGCCCGCCGGGGGTATTCCGTGACCTGGGGCTTCTTGTACTTCTCGAAGCAAATGGGCCTGTAGAGGTTCTGGCGACTACCTAGTAGAGCATCGTTGGCCCGCTCCGCCGACAGCATGATGGCGCCGTTCGATGGCGGGAGGCTGGCAGGGGAGGGGGGGACCGACGGACACCCGATCCCCCACGAAACAAACCTGGACGGAGGAGAACTGCAAAAGTGTATGCGAAGCCTTCGAGTTTGCAAGAACGAAGGCACTATTCTATTGTACCACGAGTAAAGCGCAGGTAGAATGACGACTGTCTGATTAATTTAAGTATAGTTTAAAATTATTCTTCTTAAAAACAAAACAAAACAAAACAAACGAACTAAAAACCAAGAAACACGACGGTTAGACTTGGTTCTTGGTTTATGTGTCACAGAAATGTTTACCGTTTCGAGATTTTCTTTTTTTTTGTTGTTTAAATAGCGCAAAAGGAAGCGCAGCACTTCTACCACAGTGAACTATTAACCTTTTACAGCAAATAATGCTGTATATATAGATCTAAGAAGAAGAGAGAACAACAAAACACTCCGTTATACAGCTTCTCTACTACTAATAATAATAATATATAATATATACTACTACTACTATGACGTGCTGTGACACACTGCAAGAAGTAAGCTAACCAAAAAAAAAAAACGAACGAGAAAGAAAGCAGTGAGAGACGTGAATAAAGTGGTCCATTAATAATAAAAACACACACAAAAAACAAACAAAAAACATGGGCATCATCTGAATCCACCGACCTATGCCCCCCTTAGAAAAAACAACGCACAAGAAGAACATTTTTGGTTCCCTGTGCTTCTCTTTCGTTCTTTCTTTTTTTTCCAAGGGGTATGAATTGCAGAAGTAAGAAATAGCCTCTGCCCCCTTCCCCCTTCCCTCAGGCAGGTTTCTGAAGGATAAAGGTGCGCCTTGTGGCGCGAGGGGGGCGGGCGTTGGCCGAGACCGTCTGCAGCAGCGATTCTCCCAACAGCGTCCCCACACCCGCACTGCTGGCAGTCGTCGGGGCGGAGGACGCGGGGAGCTCGCCAGCAGTTGGGGTTGGGGTGGCGCTGGGTTGGGGCGGCGCGGGCCCTCCTCCGAGACGCATGACTGTGCGGTGCCGGGCCACGCTTGGGGCCTGGAACGGTGGAAGTGGCGCAGAGGCCGGCACAGGCGGTGGTGGCGTAACAGGAGTACATTGAACAGGACATGCACCCCAACTTCCATTTCCCATCCAATCTCCTTCATTGCTGCCGCCCCCCTCTCCCCCGATCATAGCCAGCGGAGGTTCTGATGTGCTCTCTGTCTCATCCCTGCCTGCTGGGGGAGCACCAATGCGCACTAAGGTCCTCTTCCGATGCTGTGGCGGCGGTGGCGGCACTCCTGGAGATGGGCTGTCCCTAGCCGGCTCTGTACTCTCCAGCCCCAGCCCAGCGTTCCCCAGCCGCATAATCGTTCGCCGGACGGGGGGCCTCTGCCCCAGGGCGGCAGCCGCCAGCGGAGCCCTGACCTTGGAGGGAGAAGAGGGGCGTAGCGCAATCTTCTCCGTCAACAGCCCCGGGCCGCCGCTGGGCGAGGAAGAGAGGCGTAGGGGGCGATCAGACCCTCCGACGATTTCTGATTCGCGCCGCTGGACCTGCGCCGGCCCCTGGCCGCCTTCGTCTTCCCCACTGGGGACGAGCCCGGAGCCACTGCTGCGGGACCGCTTGAGCGTTGCGAGGACTGCCGCCGTGCCGGCGGGGACCCCCTGCGGCTGGGGGTGTAGCCCCGAGAGAGAGGAGCCGGTGTCTGGCGGCGGGGGTGGCGGGGCTGCGATGGGGACACCGTGCTGCTGCTGCTGCCCCGCTGTGTCTGGGTCTGCGGAGGGCGCTGAAATGACTACAGCCGGGGGGGAGGCTGGAGGTGCAGCTGTGACCTGCGCTGCCGGGACGGCGGGTGGGGGTGTCTCTGGTGTCTCTTGTGCGGCGTGGGCGCCCCGCGGGGTTGGGGAATGCAGCTTAAAGGTGGTGCGCCGAGGCGGACCCGCGCTGGAAGCCGGGATTGAGGCCTCCGTGTCCTGCTGCTTGCTGCAGAGCGTGATGACCGTCCGCCGCCTGGGCTCCACTGGCGGTGCAGCAGGGGTTGCAGCAGCGACTGAGGGTGGAGGGCCAGCGAGAGGGGGTCGGCGACCGCAGAGGGAAAGGAGGGGCCCCGCCCGCGGGGTGGACGGGCTGGGCTACTGCCGGAGGCTTCAGGATACGGGGCACACCGGGGATGGCCCGTGTGTGCGCCGTCTCCCGCCAGACTTGGTTCTGCCGCATTTCTTCAAAGGAGACAACAGCGGCAAGTTCCTCTGGATCGTCACGCCGCGGCGTACCGCCCACGGGGGTTCCGCTGGCAGGAGATGCGGACCCCTGCGGGGTGCGCCCCTCCTCGAGCTTACCGCCGTTGCCGTTGCTGTTGCTGTCGCTGCTGTGCTGTCCTTGTGGCTGCGACGGCGCTAAGTAGTTGTCCAGAGTGCGCTGGGTGGACGTGAGACATTGCTGTGAATCGAGCGCCTCACCGCCTCGCAGGATGACCCGGTGCGCCGTGCAGCCCTCGCCTTGAAGCGTGGCGCCTTCCCGATCCGCCTTCTCAAACGGTACCCCCGCGGAGGGCCGCCGCTGCTCTCCGGCACCGGACAGCACGGCGGTGGTGACGGAGAGCTTGGAGTTCAGCATTGGCCAAATAACCGAGTCCGCGGTGCCCTCCGCGAGGAGATAGCGGATAACACACGGCTTGGACTGCCCTATGCGATGAACTCGGTCTTCACACTGGAGGTGGGTGCTGGGGTTCCAATCCAGCTCCGTAAAGATGACGGTGGAGGCGCAGGTGAAGTTGTGCCCCACGCCGCTGGATTGCATGGAGAGAATGGCAACAACACACAGCGGATCCTTTCGGAAGTGATCCGCAAGCTTTTCACGCTGCGAGGACGGCGTTTCGCCAGATATTAAAATGTAGTCCACGGGATGCTTCATACTGACTTTCTCTACCGCAGCCTTAATGGCTTCCATCATACATTGATGGTGGGCGAACACAATCAATTTCTCCTTGCAGCGCATGTGTTTCTCTACCGCCCCCATTACATAGTCCGTCACGGCTGGGATCTTTGCCTGAGCGGTGGCGATTTTGAGTTCAAAAGCGTTTTGTGCTCTCGAGATCACCACATCTGCCGCATCGTTCCCACCGCCGCTGGCGTCCACGGTCTTGCGTAGCGCGGAGACCTGCTTCGATAGGGAAGCCTTTCCCTTCTCTGGCACCGTGACATACAGAAGCTGCCGAGATTTGGAGGGAAGATCATTGCCAAGCTCCTTCTTGCTGCGCCGAATCATGAAATACCGCAGGAGCAGGTGTAGTTCATCGGTGTGGGAGTGCCCGTCCGTATTCACCGTGTAGACGCCAGCGCGGGGGCAGAGATGAGCGTTGCAGTACCGCGCGGCGTACTGAATATGAGCGGGAAGGAGGGCGAACGTGGAGGAACGAGGGGCGATAGCACTGAGCTGCGTGTAGAGCTCCATCGGCCTGGAAAGCGTGGGAGTGCCGGATAGGAGGATCACTCTCTCCGCCTTCTTGGCTATTTCCAGCGCCGTTTTGGTTCGCTTGGAGTCGGCGGCCTTAATGTAGTGTGACTCATCAAAGATGGCGATGCGGTAGGTGGCCGGCAGGTTATCCAGTGAGGAGTAAGAGGCGATCACAACGTCGTGGACGTCCGACACCGTCGCCTTCTTCCCTTGTACAAAGCCGATGCGGGCGAAGGGGATGCTACAGAATCGGCAGATCTCCTTCCCCCAGTTCTCCATGAGGGACATGGGGCAAACAACGAGCAGCGGCCACGCCTCTCGGTAATAATGGGCAGCGGCGATGGCTTGAACGGTCTTACCCAAGCCCATCTCGTCCGCAATCATCCCACGGCCTCCGTGCTGCAGAATGAACTCAACACCGCGCTGCTGGAACGGCCGGAGCTGCTGGTACACAATATCGTTCCCATCTGGTACTTCTTTGGCAGAGGCCCGCACGAGCTGGTTCCCCTGGTCCACACACTGAAAGAAGAAGGTGGGGATTGGCTCCACCAGGAGAACGAGGGAAGCCGAACCGGCCGATCCGCTGCTGCTCCTGCTGCGGCAGACGAGCTGGTTGAGCTGTGCCAGTAGCGGGGCGTAGTGCGGGAGGGAGTAGAGATAGGCCTTGCGGGCGGGGTACCACACTCCGGCGAACTGCTCGTCCTCCATCAGGCGCCGCACCTCGTGCCCCTCGTACAGGTTCCCTTCGCAGACGGCCATGACGGCGGGCTTGAGCTCGTCCATCGGGTCTTGCAGGGCCTCAAAGCGAATAATAACCGTGTTTGGTGATGGCGACGCCGTTGGTAGTTCCACGCGGTGGTACCCGGCGCACTGCGTTGGACTCGCAGCAATAAACTTGCAGCGGCGCTGCGCGCAGGTGTAGTAGGGCGGCTTCCCCTCCCGCCCGAGGCAATACTGTGCGGTGACCTCACATTGGCACTGCATAACGCAGCAGAAGGAGGGAAGAAAATGTCTACACCACAAATAGAAACTGAAGGAGAGGAGGTACCACTAGAGGTGCGCACTCCAGTAGGTAGAAGTGAACAAGAGCGGCAACGCTGAGGAATACGCGCACACGCAAAAGTTAGCGCCTTAAAAAAATAAATAAAAAGAAATGCAAAAAGGTAGTGCGGTGAAACAAAAGAGAAACGCGAAGCACCAGATCTCCTCGTGACGGACCAGAAAAAGTACAGAAGCGGCTCACCGCACCCGCACACCTTACCCGGGACTAAGGCTCTCACAGCAGACTGTTACGTGAATCCCGCCGTGGAGCGAATGAAGCTTGCGGTCCTCAGGGCTGACTCACAGCAGGGAAGACAGCGGTGAAACAAAAGAGTGAATAAGAGTGAAGAAAAAGGTATATATGCTGCTGCGATTCTTATACAACACCTCCAGGGAGTACACAAATAATAATTAGATATAAATAAATAAAGAGCCAAGAGAAGCGGAGACAAAAGAAAAAGGAAAGTTGATAGCCAATCCCACTAACCTTCCGTTTAAGGATCCATGGAGCCGCATCACCCTATCTCACTACAAACGAGAGAGAGAGAGAGAGAATAAAGTACCATACACGAAGTGGTTTCTTCGAGCTTTCAATATAAATAGTTTCTGGTTGACTTTTAATCGGTAGCGATGGAGGGGAGCGAATGGCTCTCTCTCACCGTCAATTATTCGGAAATTTTCATTGTTCCTTTCCCTTTACAGCTTTAATCGAGCTTTTTAAAGAGGGATCGCGTATTCTTCTGTTATCGATGGATTCTTGCCTTCGCCACGACACTCCTGCGGGCACAGACAACACGTACACCGCCTGTGGCCCAGGCGCACGTCCCACAGGCAAGGGAAAACTGCCCAGCGGGGTGCGGGCTGCTGCACTCCCATCAGACGGGGGCGAAGGACGTTCAAATTTCCCTTTTTTCCTTCTTCTTCTCGTCATCTCACATTTTTCGCTTCTGGCGCTGCGGGATTCCTGCAGCAGGGGCTCCTATCGAGTTGCTGCGCTGGTGCTTCTGTCCAGCTGCGGGCCGTCGCGGGGCGGGAGACCGCCAGACCCGCTCCATCTGCCCAACGGCGTCCAGGGTTTCCTTCGCCGTCACACCAGCCTCCGTGAGTTTGAACCGAAGCAACAGAATGTGGTCCCCGACCTGGTGCTCAAGAAGACCGCGGGTGGAAGGGTCCCCGTGACGCTGCAGCAGGGTGCAGAGCCGCGTCACGAGCGACATGGTGGCGCGAAACAGCGGCTCGGCGTACAGAGACGGAACGGGCCCGTACTCGCGACAGAGCTGCATCAGAAAGTGAAAGAGCCAGAGGAACACACGGCCCTCCTGCGCTACCATCACCGCCACGGCTGTGGAGGACTGGGCAAAGCAAATGCGGGTCAAACACTGGATTAGCTCCAGACGTAGGTCGCTAGAGACCGTGAGCAGACTGCACAGCAGCATCACCCCTTGAAGCGACTGGGACTCGACCAGAGCAATGGCATCGCCCTGCGTCTGGCAACCGTGTTGGATGAGATCCAATATGAAACGCAACTGCGGCGGGGTGGCCTTCTTAAACTGTTCGATCGCCTGAACGGTGGAGCTGTCGGCAGCCGTTACGGCTGAGCCGTCCGGCCCGCCGCCGCCGCGCTTCAGCGCTTTCTCCTGCTGGCTGATCATCAGCGGGTGGCTGATAGCCCCGAGCGGGAATGCCGTAAGCCACTGGTGGAATGGTACAGCCTCGGCAAACGCTTCGCTGGTGTCGATGAGAAATCGGACGAGATGATGGTGCAGTGGGTCATCATATCTCCCCAGCGCCTTTACCGAGAGGACTAGGAAAGCGGAGACAGGGGCAGGGAGTCGGGGCACGGTGTCACTGCCGCCACGCTTCTGCGACAGCTGAATCATCTTGAGGCGTGCGAAACTGTGGACCACCTTCACGGGCCCTGGCGGGATGTAGACGGTGGAGAGGGCGCTGATGGCATGGAGGCGCAGACTGGGGTCCGTCAGAGAAAGAGACCGGAGCAGGTACGGGAAGCAGCGGATGCCCATAAAACGGCGTGTGATGCAGTCGCGGGGCAGAGCGAAGACGGTCTGCATCAACGGCAGGAAGTAGCGTGGATCCAGAATAGCGTTCGACGTGGCCGCCTCCGCCAGACACGTGGAGAAGTCCTCCTCCACGGCCACTTCGGGGAAAATGGCCCGGGTGACGTCGTGAAGCGGCGCGCGCTGCGGAGACGAGGACGCCCCTGCACCCCCCTGTGGTACCAAGGTCGAGCCGCAGAGCAGCGTGTTGTGCAGTCGAGAGGGCATCTCCATGGCCATGTGCATCAGCTCCTGGTCCGTCCACACGTCTGTCATAAAGGTCAGCACGTCCACCTCGGGGGTCAGGTACGAGGCGCAGCGGTGGCCCCAGACGGCGTAGCGCGCGTCCACCAGCGGCACAGGGGCGGCGGCGTCGCGGAAGAAGCATCTGGATGCTCCGGCACCAGATCGGGGACGGCTCTCCTCCTTCGCTTCCACCACCTGCTCCTCCTCGGCTTCGGCTTCCTCATCCTTCTGCTCGTCGTATTTCCCCGAGTCCTCCGCACCCTTGCCCGTGGCAGCGCCGATGCCATCCTGCTGCAGGTAGTGCAGGGTGAGCAGGCTGGCGTAACGCATACGATCCGGAACGCTGACAGTGCCGCGATAGGCCTGACGGAGTACCTTGGCAAGCGCAGCGGCATCGGCATCAGTCAGCGGCGTCGACTGGCCATTGCTCTTCGCCATCAGCATCACGTGGAGGCAGCAGAGCACGAGAAAGTAGAAACCGACCACGTTATCCTCCCGGACATCCCGATGGGCATCCCGAACTTTCTTGTGTGCCGCCGCCACGATTCGAAGCAGTTGCTCGCCAAACACAGCGGCCTCGCTGTCAGAGCGGAGCTGGGTTCCTGGTGAGACCTCCGCCACGCTGCGTAGCACCTCCCCCGCCAACTCCCAGCAGAGCGTGTTCATACCAAACCACGGCATACCATTGTCGTCCTCTGCGGCATCTCGCAGCGCCTCCTGGGCTCGACCCAAGTGCAGCAGGTGAAGACGTTGCTCCGGCGCCGCCTTCTTCTTCTTGGCCTGGAGGCGAGCAAGGAAGCTTGACTCCGCCTCCGTCGCCGGAGGCGCTGGGGCTCTGGCCGTCTGGCGGAAGCGAACGAGCTGGTCCAGCGCGGACAGAAGTGCGGGGGCCGCTGTGCGGGACGCTAGAGGGTGTGCATCTTGTGTGGGGGTGGAGGAGAGCAGGAAAGGAAGGTGCTCGCCTTCGCCTGTGGCGAGCCGCTGGAAGGCCGCAGCGAGTGCCTCACGGTCCTTCCAGCGGCGCTGGACCTTTGCCACCACCTTCTCAAAAATGGGGAGATGCATCTGGAGGTCATCCACCCACACAGCGGAGGACGCGGACTGGGCTGCTGCACCCTTCTTCGCGCCGCTGCTCTCCTCTTGCTTCTTCTCTTTGGCCTTCTCAATGAAGTTTGTGGCGGCCATGACCAGCACCCCGTGCTCGGCGTGGAGGAACTCCAGCGCCACACGATCCGCCGCCTTGGACAGACTGCGCTGGAGAAGATGGTTCAGGGTGTGGAGCAGGCACGGAATGGCCTCCAGTTCCATTAACTCCAGCCAGAGGAGCACCTCGCTCCACTCGCAGCCAAGAGAGACCGTGACACCGTGCACAGCCCACTGCGTCACCCGGCCGACCCACGCGATTGCCTTGACCGTCTCCTCGTCCCCCTTCATCACGCCGCCGTCAGCCGCCGCCGCCGCCGCCCGGCCAAAAGCCGCATGGCGATGACGGTGCACCCATGCGAGCAGCCGGAGCAACAGCGGCCACTCGGTGAGCCCGCCACCGCCTTTTTGGTTCGTCATGGTGATGTGGTGCAGCTTACTCATGGCGACGCCGTTGGCGAGGGAGCAGCAGAGCAGACTGCAGAGAGCGCTGATGGACTGCGGGGCCCAACGCAGCAGGACGTCGACATCCGAGCGGAGGAGAGCGGCGATGTGCCCCGCTCCGCCCTTGGTGCTGATCTGCAGTTCCTGCTGCTGCGCTGCACTGAGCGCAGGCAGTTGGTGCGGGATGGCTGAGATCCACGAGATGCGCAGCCGAAAGACAGTGGCGTAGCTCCTCATGAGTAGCAGCATACGCTGTAGAACAAACTCGACTCGCGACATGGAGGAGGACGAGACGCTGCCCGGGGCTTCTAGCGCAGCAGTGGCATTCGCGTTGAGGAGCTCGGGATGGAGCTGCTGCGTGAGACGGTGCCAGAATTCCTCTCGCTTTGGAAGGGCCGACAGCACCGCCCTCTCCATCTCCGCCTCGAAGGTTTCCCAGCACTCCTCTGGGCTCCCTTCTTGGAAGACGGCGTCGAAGGAGCTGCCGCCGCCCGCCTCCGCTCCCTCGTTGTCACCGTCTGCGCGGCGGCGGCGGACCTGCCGAATGGCTTCAAGCACTGCCTCCGCGCGGTACATGGCTGCCTGCGTCATCTGAAGGGTGAGCACCAGAAAAAGGAGGTCGGTGGACCCGTTGATGATCTTGTGGGCAAACTCAGCGAACCACTGCGGGCAGATCTCGTCTGCGACATCCTTTGGCCCCATATGGTAGAAGGTGTCCGGGGACGCGGCGCTTCTAGTGGCCGCTGTGGTAAAGTTGAGGGTCACGACGTGGTTGGCGAGATGGTACGGCAGCGGGGCCATGAAGAGACGAGTCATCAGATGAATAATGGCGACGCGACCCGTGGCCGGGGCGATGCCGCTCCCGCCGCCTCCGCTGTACTCCTCCATCAGGTGGTTACTGAAGCGGGCGAAATAGGGGCGAATGAGATCCGGGGCAGCCGTGAGAATACGGGTAATGATGTCGACAATTTTAGGATTCTTCTTCGGCCGCAGCTGGCGAAGCAGAAGGAATAGAATATAGTTCGGCATACCATGGTCCTCACCGCCATCGATTCGGTTCCTGCTGTAGTCCGAGGGACTCTCCAGCAGCTCGGTGACCATAGCGAAGAGCAGTTGTATCACTTCATCCGCGACGGGGGCGTAATCCAGGGCCTTCACCAGCAGACGAATAATATTTCGCTGCGACAGGAGGCGAGAGCGCTTCTGCTCTGCAGTGAGGGAGCGGTTGCGAATGAAGGACTCGTCAAGTAGGCGAAGTGCCTCGCGCCCGAGCGCCTGGCCCTGCACCGAGCCTTCCAGTAGGAGGTCTGCGCCATCTTCCAGCAGGCTGGTAAGGAATCCGTGCGCCAAGAGGACCTCCGTGGGGTCCATAAACCGGGAGGTGGCGAGATTTATGAGAAACTGTGCCCGGTACAGCCGGAGCCGGCGCTGCGTGTAGGGGAGCTGCTGGCGAAAACACGGGAGGTGGAGTGGGACCCGGCCATGGAAGCGAGCGAGCAAAACCTTTGGAACAAACTTTGCAGCTAGACTAAAGAAGTTCAAGACGGCACAGGCCATCCCAAAGCCCGCGTCGGAGGTGTTCGACAGAGCCTTCTTAAACGCCGCGAGGGGCTCATCGTGAATAAACTCTCGCACGAGAGTAGAGCGGGCTGCGCTGTTGCCGTCCGCACTGCCGCTACAGGCCTCCGCAAGGGCACACAAGGTTTCTACGACGGCCGTCTCTAGCTCACGCTGGAGGAGGGCTTGCTTAAGCGCCTCGATCGCCTGATGGTTGTTGAGGAATGCGGGGGCAAAAGCCTTGTCATTTGCTGCCTCGGTGCGGATCTTCTGCAGACCTTCCTTTGCCGTCTCCTTGTACTTGGAGAGCAAATACCCAATATACGGTTCCACCAGTGCCATGCCTTCTAGAACCTGACAAAACAACTGAAAAACAAAAGAATCAGAGAAACGACTAGTACGAGTACGCCGAACTGAAAGGCCTCCTCTTTCGGAGACTCTTCTTCTCTTCAGCACGTTCCACCACCAATATTCGTATTAGAGAAGGGAAAGAGAAACGAGAGCAGCAATAATAATAAAATGAATTAAATAGAAGAAAGGCACACACTTCCCATCCCTCAGAGGGATTCCCTGCTCTACTTTAGAATGAAGCCATCCGTTGTTAACCCCCGTGTGGGTTATTCTTTTTTTTTTCTTTTTGATGGCACGGATGAAGAACTATTTAGTCGTCCTCTGGAAGGAACACGTGCTTATCCGCGATACGACCGTCACGCGCATCAAACAATGGAACATTAGAGAGAGGTGGGAAGATGATATCGCTTGGGTCTGTGCTCTCCAATGCCTTATTGTCAAAGCTACAAACCAGACATCGCGAGACACCCTTTTGAGCGCCAATGTGAACGAGATACAACTCCTGCTCCTCTAATGCCTTGCGGACCTGCTGCTGCAGCCACTTCCCGCTGCCATCCGTGATCGGCTTGTCCTTTGTCCAATCGACGAGCGCCTTCTTCAACGTGCTCCATTTACCTGGTACGATGACCATACCGTTAGCCAGTCGCTGCATCGCGTATGCTTGGCCTTCGGCCTCTGCCTCCGGATCGCCCAGGAAGAAGCCTAGAAAATGCCGCGGGGTGAGGTCCTCCAGAGTATAGGTGAGCCGCCACTCCTCCTCGGCGAGCCCACGATTTCGGCGTGGTAGGACGTAGCTCCCCTTGCGAATCGCCAAGTCTTTCATACCCTGCGTTGTCCAGATGAACCAGTTCCTATCTAGCACGGAGCCCTCCTCCACGAAGAGGGTGACCTCCCAGTTTGTCACTGGGAGCCATGAGTCCATGACGTACTCCACCGCTCCCTTGATGGGCGGGCCTCGATGGCCCGTCACCCTACCGTTTGTCCAGCGTAGAGAGGTAATCAAATCCTGAACCTTCTCCTGGTCTGTCTTCTCAGCCGGCGTCTCTGGGGCTGGGCAGCGAAACTCCACGTGTATATCCACCGGGAAGAGCTTTTTTCTGTAGTCGGCCATCACGACTGACTCCAGCAGTGCCTGGACCTTCTGTGGGTCGCACTGCATAATCATCACCGCGATGACGACCCTGTATAAGCTGAGAACGTAGTGGGAGGAGTGATGCCAAACACCGACATCCACATTTTCAATGGGAACCCATTCAAAGTTTTTACTTCTGGCTACGGCCATGGTACGCTGGCGAATCTCCTCGTGCTCATCCACTACAGGCTTCCCATTAAAAAGGGAAACAATGAGAAACAGAATCAAGCAGATGATCAAAACCCCAACGGTGAGGTGCACTCTTCCGCGAGGGGCTCTTGACTGACGCATAATACTTGAGGGAAAATTAAACAAGTAAATATATATATAAATATATATATAATACTACAACAACAAGTTGAGATGCCCCCGGGCGAAACGATAATATGATAAGTCTTAAAACAGGCGGCGTATCACCTGTAGAACAGCTTTGACTGCAAGCAACACCAATAAATGAGAAAAACTAGAAGAATAAGGATGAAAAAGCAACATCAAAAAACAAACGCAAAAGAAGCGGAAAGAGAGAGAGAGAGAGAGAGAGACAATTGGAAGGAGATACTCTTAAGAAGATTTTTCGCATCCCACTTAAAGGTAACGCATCCCAGACATGTGCCCCAACCATTTTGGTTTAAACACTGGCATCAGGGAGAAGGACCTGCCGACCCGAATGAACCTTATCATCATATGTGCTGTTAGCTGTTGGACATTCTAAAAGAATGCTCATCTCTAGTAGTAGTTAAAATTACGTTAAAAAAAAGAAAAACAAAACCAAAAACAAACAAAAACACCTCCTCCACCACCACTCTTATGGGAGAAGGAGGCCGTGCCAGTTCATGCCCGTTTATTGTCAAGGAGTTTTTCATTCGCATGACACACTAGGAACCAACTGGGCGCGACAAAAAGCAGCCGTGCGGGACTCAAAAGCGGTAGGCCACGATGCACTTGTTCTTCGGGGTTACACAGTGCGGGACGTACTCTACGTACGCCGTGTGATACCCACGCTCCTTGAGCCAGAGTTGCCGCCCGTAGTTCATCAGGTGCTCAATGCCCTCCACGATCGTCTCTGCGGCAGGAATCAAAGCGTACACGGACTTCTGCTGGCTCTTGGTCAAGTTTTGGAAGGGACGCGCCGCCTCCACTGGTTTCGCATTCCTCGGCCCGGGACCTGGAGCTGCGCCATTATCTCTGCCGCTCTCGCAGGAACCCGATCGTCGTCGCACATCCCGCACATTCTGGTAGACAGACTTCTTCCAGGCGGTCAGGCGCGAAAGCCCGTCGAGGGTTTCGGCATCCTTCACGTGCAGCACCTCACAGAGGAACTCCTGGTTGGCGTACTTCTCGTGGACACAGCGATGAAAACAGCAGGGGACCAGGACCAGGAGCGCGGGCCAGGAAGCCTTCCCCGCTTTACACTGCTCCTCCAGGTGGAGTAAACATTCATCCACCGCCGTACCGCAGAGATGCTTGGCGATGAGGGCGATGCGTGGGGGCCAAACAGTGGAATCCGGTGCGAGCCCCCAGACCTCCGGCCACCAGTCGGCGCCGGCCAGTCCGGGGTCCCAGAGCGGTGTGTTCTTGAAGGTGGTCATGCTGCGGTAAAGCCGGTGCCTTCGGGCTCGAGATGGGCGGCAGCGGCGCTCCGGCGGTGTGTCGCCCCAAACACGAGGGCAGCAGTCGATGGCGTGAGAAGGGTAGAAGGGGTCAATCACGACGGCATCACAGCCGAGGCGCTCCGCCACTGCCGCCGCCAGAAAGCCGTTGCCCCCACCCACATCCACAACGCGGTCGACATGTGGAGCGGACTGTTGCGCTGCTGCAGATATCCCGACCGCCTCAACGAGGCAGCAGCGAGCCATCTCCCCAATCGCGATCTCTTGTGGGAGGTTCTCTAACTCGTGAATATTGGAACGGTCCGGCAGCGCAAGGGTGTACTGGTCGATGAGACCCGCCCATAAGCGCTGCCGCTCCAGGTCTGCAGGCAGCGCTTCCTCATCCTTACGCTTGTCAGACGAATTACTGCTCCTACCACTCCTACGTGTACCTGACAGTAGCCCGGGGCGTGACCACGGTTCCTGTGCAGAGACTTCCTGGGGGTCCACGTGAGGGGCGAAGACGTACCGAGAATGTTTTCCTGCCTCTTCCAGATATCCCTCCTGCGAGAGGTGGCAGCTGGCCGTAACCTTGCGGGCACGAGCCTCACACAGATGCTCCACATAGCGTGCCGTGGATGCCGGGGACCATAGCGCAGCGGCCAGTGCGGTCTTTTCTGGAAGTAAGACACCATGGCGCTGCGGTGTGTCCAGCAGCTGCGGCGATATGAAAGGGCTGGGGGGCAGCGAGGCCGTAAAGAACTCGAACACGCGTTGTATCGTATTGTCTGAGACGCCCTGCAGGGCTCGCAACTGAAGGGAAGTAATGGGGCCTTCATGCGCCAGCGTCGGCGGTGATCCGGCGCAGGCACCGCAGAAGGCCTCTAACTCCTCAATGTCTGTACCCCGACCAGCCGCTGAGCGGTTTTCTTCTGCCCCCTCCACTCCGTTGCGCTCACAAAGGGGAGAGGGCAGCGCGTCATCCACCTTGGCATGCTGCGAGAGGTATTGACGCACCATGGGATACAAAAAGGTGGAGATGAAGCGAACACTGGTGTATTGTTTCCGCTTGCAGTGAATGGTGGGGTACAGGCAGCCGATGCTCCACATCGGGTGCGCCTTCTTCGCCTTCAGCACAGGCGACGGCCTGCAGACTGACGATGTCTGGGTCCCGGAGGGCATCACCGCACAGGAATAAAGACCTCGGCGCTGGTGCCGCGAAGAATCAATACCAGTGAGTGCTCCAATGGACAAATAAGGTGAAGAATATGATGTTCGATGTGTGATGCAAGGGCCGGCGCGAACGAACACAATAATAAAAACTATTTGGTTGCTCCCTTGTTTATCTCTAAAGCTGGTCTGCCGTCACCTTCCTCCGCTTCTATCCTCTACCTATTCCTTCCGAGGTGATCAATAGAGAGCAGCAAAGACAAGGGGGTACTTCCTAACGATCATCTAGACGCGACAAGATCTGCTGCTCCCTCCATTTCAATATTGTTCGTTTTATTTCTTTTTTTTTGTTGTTGGTTTCTGTTGGATAATCTATGGAGCTGCCTCGTTGCGCTCTTTCTTCGTGCTTGTGGAAGTGTGGCATGAGGATACTGAGGGGAGGTACAACCAGAGACCAGCAGCACGTGAATCCTTCTAGTGGTTTGCTGGGGCCGCACCTTGACTCTTCTTCCTCCATACCTGGCGCGGTTTCCACGCTGATGGCAGCTTATGCTGTGAACAGTTGCTCGACATCTTCGCCTCGCATAGGGCTGGCTTCAAAGATGTGCGTGTACAGGGGAATAGTGTAAATTAAAAGATGCTCTGGACACTGGTGGAGTAAACGCCCTACACCATAATGCCACAATTATCTTCTTCCGTTTTCGAAGAAGGGCTTTTAGTGCAGTGGGTCCATATCCAATTCGGCTTGGATCTGCAGGAGCTCTGCTTGCCTGGCTTGGAGTGTCTCGCGAGCCTCCTGCTGAGTGTTCGGGTCGAGGCTGACGAGGTAGTTCTTCGCAGCCACCTTCACCTCGGAGCGAATACGAGCCAGCTGTGCCTGGATAGCGTTTTTCCGGCGAGCGCTCCCTGCAGCGGAGGGCAGTGGACGGTGATCACGAGGCGCCTCACTAGCCGTGCCTGCCGGGTACTCCACCCGTGGCCGCTTGCCGGGCAGCATCTGCAGCGTGTCATCATCCTCGATATTTGTGCCCGACGCGCTCGGGGCTTGAATATCCACATCGACAACACCATCAAAGAAATCCTCGCGGCGACGCAACACGCCGGACCGGTGAATCCCTTGCACAACGCCGTCCGCCGTCGTCATCTCTTCCTCCAGCGCCGCTCGCTCAGCGGGAATGCACCACGACTCACGAATATCTTCAAGGATGCGGCGTGCCTCTTTAGGGAAGCTGCCACTGCTCGGGCCGTAGTGCATTCCGAACACCCGACAGAGGCTGCGGTATGCTAGTAGCTCCTCCTCACGAGCCAAGCGATAGAGCTGGAAGGCGGGGAGGGGTGGGACAGGTGTGTGGGAGTCGGGCCGGGTCTGCTGAGCCGCATGAAGAGCACCATACACCACCTGGGCACTAGCAATGTCACCATTAGAGGACATGTTTCTAACAATAATAATAATGGCAATGATCAATTGAAAAGTAAGATAAAGCAATCTATTTACGTATCAAATGACTACCAGTATCTTTCCTATACTCGTCTTTTCCCCTTCTGATGCACACTCTTTTCTTGCAGGTCGATGCTCACTGCCAAATAAAGAATGCTTGCTCCTCAAAAGAGAAAAGAACCACAAAAAAACAACAACCACAGCAAAACTTTCCCTTCACTTAAGTGAGAAGCCAGGATGTTTTATGATTCTCTTAAGGCTGGTGCAGAGGAGGAGCGAGATGATGCTGAGAGGAGTGGGGGAGAGAGCGACAGAGAGAGAGAGTTGCACGACGCCTTTAGCAGAAATACAATATCTGAATTCAGGTCTAGAAGAGAAATAAAATCGATGGTACCGATGTCATCGAACGCAAATGAAACGAAGATTTTAGCAAGTGAATATTATCTTTTTGGGTTTTTGTTGTTAGATTTATTCGTTTGTTCATGTAGGCACACGAACCAAACTGCGAAAAGAAAAAAAAAAACTCCTTCCTTTTAGTAATTGACGTAAATATTAGTAAGAGCGAAACAAACAGAAAAGGAACGTAATACGATCATTATATCATGTAGTAATAGAAGAGACCAATGAGTCTCCTTACTCGAACAATAGATAGAAGCAACACCAAAAAATTGGGGGCAAAAGGAAACATGGGCACCTGACCCATCGCGATGTACAACAACATTTAGCCAAACCAAATGCCTTCCTTCCTTTCTCTTCTACCTGAGACTGCGACAAAGACTTTTACATGAGAGCGCTGAAAGGCACAGAGAGAGCTGGGTTGCAGGTTCCATCCAGCAGATCCCGCAGAAAACTGTCCACGCTCTGGGTCTGCGGCTTGATGGCTCCCGTCATGCGGGTGCCGCGAATGGCCAGAATCCCGAGCTGGGCGTCCTCTTGGAGCTCCTTTGGTGCTGCTGGCTCCCCTTCCTCCTTCTCGTCTTCGGTAGCTGGAGGCTTGGGTTCGTTTTTCTGGATCCACTTTTTCCATCTGCGGTGCTCCATGCCCAAGACCCGCACCGTGAAGCGCGTGTCGTTTGCCATCGGGGGTAAGGTGAGAGGCCCGCTGGCAGGGGGCCGCCTGTCGGCCACGAGAATAAGAAAGCCCTTACTCTCCTTGGCATCGTCAAGGTCATCCTCGTCGAAGATGGCGCCCATCTTCTTGCCGAGCTTATTGACGGGCTTCACCGGCGCCTTATTGCGGTTCAAGACGAAACGGTGAACGATGTACATGATGATGAAGGGCATGGTGGTAGAGGCGTATGGGCGAAGCGAATCCAGGAACACGGAACTCATGAGAGCATACCGCTGATTAGAGGAGAGCGGGAAGCCTGCCGAGAGCAGCAGGGTAGCGATCCCACTGGCCAGTGTGAAGAAGGGCAGGAGGATGCTGTCCTCGTCGTCGAGCTTGGAGGCCAAAAGTTTACCAAGGGCCTGATCGACATCCTCTGGTACGATACCCGACGGGTCTTGATTGCCACCCTCGGAGAAGATGGGATAGACGTTCTTGTCGTCCGACCCGATCAGAGCGGCCAGGAAGGGAATGGTGGGATCCACCCCGGCGTCCAGCGCCGTGCCATCCACCGCCTCCAACAACGCCGGGTGCTCGTCGAGGCACAGGTAGCCGGTGCGAACCTTGCGGTAGTTGCGCTTCAGCAGATGAACGACGCTGGACGGCGCAGGGCTTTCATCACAGGTGGGCCGTACATAGAGCAAACAATCCTCACGGCACACCTCAAAGAAGGTAAATGCGTCCATGTGAGGGATCGGCACCATCTCCGGGTGCGGTACGCCACGTAGCTCCTCCGCGAACTTCGCGGCCCTGTCATACGTCATGTACGAACTCACTCCGATCTCAACATTGCCGCAGTTGAGGTCCGGCTGGCCGTCCGCCGCATCGCTCGACGTGCCGTCGGCCGAGGGATCCTCCCCCGACAGAGGGCCGCGGATGGCGATCATAAAATCTGGCGTGATCACCTTGTCGCCAAAACGATCCGTCGCTGTCACCTCGCCACCGCAGCGGTGCACGAAGCGCAGCAGAATGTCGCGCTCCACTACACTGACCTCCAACTCGTTGTACCGAATCTTTAGCGTGTCAGCGATAGATTCCGTATCCATTCTGTGCAGCAGCAGCCTGCCCTTCTTGCCATGTGCCAGAGGCCTTTGGACGTAGGCTAGCAGGTCCTCATCACTGCGTATTTCTTCCTCCGTACCAGCATTGAGCACCTCATAGAAGAACTTGAGAAGAAACTCTGTGAGCTCGTCAGCGATGAGCCTGGTAGCCACCGACTTGCTGTGCGTGAAGGCCCAGCGCTCTCCATCAACGACAGCGAAAACGGGTGGATGAGAGCTACTCCAGAGGGTAATACCGAGTTTCTTTATCAGCTTGCTGCCCTCAGGGGAGTCGGAGTCGATGCGGTACATCTCCACCACACCGGAGCGCACGAGACTGGAAGTGTAAAGGGTCTCCCACGAATCGGCAAAATCGCGAGAGTTGCTGTTAGCGTCCGAGTAGACTTGCACAAGAAAGACTTTAGGCCCCTGAAAGTGCATAATGCGTTCCAGCTCGGTCAACGACTCAAGTGTGCGGCTCTTGGACACCAGAGGCATGCTCTGGTGGAAGAACTGATACAACTCCTCGAGACTGGAGAATTCGTTTAGCTCGGGAATCCGCTGGCCGACATAGCCTTTTTCATCGTACATACGGCGCTGCTCCTCATCTGAGAGTATTTCGTAGGCGTGCAAGATCTTCAGCATCTTTTCCTTGGCTTCTTCCTTCTCCTCTGCCGTTTCCTTGAGATCGGGGTGATGCTCCATACTCAGCTTCCGGAACGCCTTCTTGACCTCCGCCTTTGTAGCGTGCCGCGTTACCCCCAGTTCCTTATACAGATCATCTTCCTTTGGAGCTCGGGGGCCGAACGCACCGACAGGAAAGTGGTGAGCGAAAAGCACGAGGACCACCGCAGCAAGGAGTAGAAGCCGAAACTTTACGGCTGTTGCTGTCTGCATTTATGGCTTTGCAATTTCTTTTTTCTTTGACGTGAAACGTAAACTTAAGTAATGAATTCGGTGTTAAACAGAACTTTAGGTGATTAAAGATTGAAAGGGGGAAAGGTTGATGCCGATTCACTGAGCCGAATATATTCATGAACATAAGGGAAAAATGCTGAGGAAACGCTGAGCGCATGTCAACAACTATACATTCACATTGTTGTGTCGTTGGCGTCCCGATATTTTCTTGTTGCATATGTGCAGTGCTGAGGTCTTCAAGTAAGTGAGGAAACACTAAGCACCCGCATACAAGTTAAACACAAATTTAACGAAGCAGTGAGATAGGATTGGATCAAAATAAAACTGATACTAAGATCTGAAAAAAAAAAGTGAAGAAAATCATCCAAAAGTGTTAAAAAAAGAGGAAGAGCAAAAGATTAATCCACCGAGAGCATTCAGCAGAAACAATCCATGCCGTCTTCCAAGCTCCTTTTGCCCACGGTCCATGCCCACCGTCGCACCGTGTTGAAAGGCCGGCGCAGAAGCCGAATGAAGATGATGCTGTAGGCGACTGCCGCTATCAACACACTCCGACGTATGATTAGCTTTCTAGTGTGTGCCGCGCGCTCGTGAGGGTCACTCAACACCATCTTGGCGTCCTTGATCAACATAAACTGACGCTGTAATGTTTCCTTGTCAATGGTCGAATGATAAACGGCATCTGGGTGGAGGGCGAGGGCTTTTCGCCGATAGGCCTTGGCCACCTCTCGTGGGGGCACCGCCCATGAGACGCCCAGGATGGCGTAGTAATTCTCCTCCTCGCCATGATGGAAACATAATTCGTCAATGAACCGCACAAGCACCAGCACCAACAGCGTGTACCACAGTAACCGTAGCAGCAACCCCACCACTCTCCGAGCGAAGCGCCACGAGCGACGACTAAATTCTGTACCCGGAAAATATCGCTTCATTCTGATGTGAAGAAAATAGAATCTGGAACGTAAATAACGAGAACATTAATCTCTGGGAAAGGAATGGGTTAGACCCTAAGACCCCGTCTCCTCTGTTCTCAACCACAAAAGATACATAGTCCAGTGTTTGGGTTCAAATATTTAGAGAGAGGGGAGTAAAAAAGAAAGAAAACAGAGGTCCCATTCATAGGAAGAAAAGATAGGAATAGCGAGAGATGGTGAGGCACGAGAGAACCAAGAAGAATGCAATGCATAGGAAAAGTCTCCGAACGTCTCATCTCCACGGAATGATGCGCACCGCCTCTGCAGCAACGGGATGATGTGTCGATCCCTTCTTCTTTTGGTGAACGAAAGAATGTTAGCAGAGAATAACAAGCAGATAACAACAACAACAACAAACCAGTAATATATAACAGCAACATAAAACTGAAGGAGGAGGGAGCAGCAGATAAAGCCTTGTGAGAGTGCGGCTACGCGGTGGCTAGCTCCGCTTTGCGAAAGATGAGCTCCGTGTTCACCTCTTCCAAATGTGTTTGGATCTTCTTCGCAGAGGCGGCGGCAATTGCTTCATCTGAGACCACAGCACAGAAGGCCTCCACCAGAAGATCCTCCGGCAGGGTGTGCCACATGGAGTGCTTCGCCTGCTCCACAAAGGCGGTGCAACACTCTTCTTCCTTACCTCCACTAGCCGTCTTGGACCCTGGGCTCTCTGGTCCGGTGCCCCCGTCGGGAACCACTTGCTGGCTCGGCGGCTGGCTATCACCATCTTGGCCTGGGTTCTGTGCGTCGCTGCCCAGCGCAGTGAGATAGTGAAACAACTGGGTGCATACCGTTCGCGTATCTGGCCCATCCGCGACGGGGCCTTCCAGTCGGTCTATCACCTTCTCACGCAGGGGGGAGAACGAAACAAGGCACGAGACGGA
Organism: Vickermania ingenoplastis; assembly: GCA_010157825.1. Lineage (NCBI taxonomy): Eukaryota > Euglenozoa > Kinetoplastea > Trypanosomatida > Trypanosomatidae > Vickermania > Vickermania ingenoplastis. The sequence goes on along the minus strand of VFSE01000211.1, from coordinate 253,375 downwards.
AGCCGAGTCATTCGCTTCTGTTCCGTGGACCTCGCTCTCTTCCTGCGCGGTGAGAGCGGCCAGACGATGACGCCAGGGTGCGAGTGGATCTTCTGCTTCGGTCGTGGCTGTCGGGCTCTCTGGTGATGACGATGACTGCGTGGGTGAGATCGGCGGGGCAACGAGTAGGTCCGCCATGGCCTCGTGCAGTTGCTGCTGCAACGCCTCTACTTCCACTGCCAGGCCCTCTGCGGTGGTCTCCTCTGCGACGGCAGCGCAGCGCTCCGCTTCCGCCGCAGCGGCCGCGGTGCGGATAGCCTCGAGTTCTGCGGCCGCCGTCGCTGCTGCTGGGTCTGGGGCGGCGAGGAGCTCCTTTTCTGCCTGCAGCGCAGAGACGGCTGCCGCTACGTGTTGCAGCTCCGCCTCTAGCGCGGCACTGTCATCCGTAAGCGATCGCCGCAGGCGCTCCTGCTCCGCTGCCTCACTGCCCACATCGGACCAGCGCTGCGCCAGCCCTTCCAACTCGGCCCACAGATCCGCCTCATGTTCAACGGACTGCTGAGCCGCTGCCGTTGCCGTGACCACCTCCTCCTCGAGAAGGACTTCGCTGTCTCGCTCCTGCGTATTGAGCAGCTGACAAGCGACGCACTCGCTGCGTTCTTGATGGAGTTGACGCACTGACACCATCCAGCATTGCAGATCCGCTACCAGAGCGGAACGTTCGCCATCGGCAACAGACTGAAGCTGGGGGAAGAAATCCGGGTCCACCGACACGTGCCAGCGCCCGCACTTTGCATGCACACGGGAGAGCAACTCATTGGCTGCTTGAGTCCGCTGCGCGCAGATAGCGAACAACTGCGCGGGGGTAGTGCAGGCCGCTGTATCGGTGACCGTGACCAGTGGCGAACCATCGGGCGGCATAGAAAGCTCCGGGGCTGTAGAAACATCTGTCGATGGTGCTGGGGCGAGAAGTAGTAAGGAAGGCGCTACGGCGCCCCCAACAAAAGCGGCCGCGTCGGTCTCCTCGGCAAAGTAATGATAAAGCTTGTGAACGTCCTTATGGAAGAATTGGACCTCCAGCTCCGTCTCTGGCAGCGAGGGTAGGCCCCTCGCCACACAGCAATCCACAATGCTAGAAACAGCATGGTCTGCAGTGAACTTTCTGGGAGCTTTGGGGGCATTTGAGTCGTTGGCAAGGGCTGCGGCGTATGCCTCCGAGAGGTACACCCCAAGACCACTGAGTGCCTCTAGCTTCTGGCGCACCTTCACCAGCTCTGTGTGACTACGCCATCCACCCCGGTCCCACTCTCTGCAGCTTTCCAGCAGCCGGCAGTTGTAGATGCCGGTCTGACACATTTGCTGAGTGAAATCGCGTGTTACAGCGGTGGATCGCTTCAGTTCTGCACTGAGCTGACGGAACTCGACAGCACTGCGACGGCATGTAAGGGCCCGACCCCGCTCCATAAGAGCGAAGAGGCTGAACGGGCTCGTCGCGTTTGGGGTGCACACCTCGCTGACGAAGCAGTTGACGAGGTTCGCCACGGGCTGCGCATTTTTAAACATCCGAGAGCACAGCTGCTGGTCTTGTGTGATCTGCCCGATAGAGGCGTTGACTTCTTTGAGGGCGGCGGTGCGAGACGCGGCTTGCTGCTGGGCTTCTTCTGATATGGCCTCTATCGTAGCGGAATGGGCAGATATTTCAGCATGCAGACTCTGAATGACCGTTACCTCCTCTGCCATTTGCTGCGCCTGCATCTTGAGGTCTTCGATCTTCGTCAGGTCGCGCGTGCGCTGGTTGAACACCGCACTGGCGGCGTGTCGCACGGAGTTGAACAGGTCAGCAGTGACCGCCTCGGACTGGGCCTCCTGCGCCACAGCCGTGGCCTGCGGCACTCTAGATTGCTGCATTCTTGAACAAGCAGAGGAAACGCGTCAAACACGAAAGACTTGGAGGTGGAGGACTATGTGTGGGGATAGAGGACAACACAACAAGAAAATTGTTTCTGATGCGAAATGAGAGGATTTAGTTCAATCAAAGTTGAGTAATGAATGAGAAATAAATCCGTAAGTAGTGAAGAAAATAGGCTACGAAAGACTCTGAAGCAAGACGAATCCTCCAATCAAAAGGATCACGTGATGGGTGACTGGCACGAAGCGGTGACGCGTGAGGAAAATGGAGAGAGAAAACAAGAACTTTGTTGAGGACGTCGAACTATGGGAAAAGAAGGAAAAAGAGGAGAGAGAGCGGTTGAAAAAAATATATGAGATATACTTCTTCTTTCAAAGACTACTCTGGCCCACTTGGACGAACAATAGTATTCTTGTTGCCTCCCTAGGGTGAGGAATAGCCCATTTACACTCTTGTGTAAAGCATTATACTTGACTTACGCGCTGGTGTTTAACAATACTACGCCTCATGACCATCCCTGACACCGCGATTGTGCATGACCTCCTTCTCCAACGCCCGAGGCATCTTGGGAGCGCGTACGCTATCGGATAGCACAAACCGATCGCCTTGCTTCGACACGTCAGGCGCAGTGGGATCCTGTAGCGTGTCCCCGTCACCCTCACTATCAACGACGTCGTTCTCCCCCCAGACCTGATCGGGGTATAGCTCCTGCTCCTCACGGGAGCGCTTTCGGGTTTCCTCTTCATCCGGGACAGAGGTCTCTGGAAGAACTTCTTTGATGAGAAAGGACTGACGAGCTAGCTGGTAGTGATTCCGGTTGAAACGCGTGTCGCGCAATATAGTGGGGCCCGTGGTTGCAGCCCGGCCACCCAGCTCACTATCGCCCAAGCCGCGCAGAACACCTTCGCGGCGCTGCGTCTCGAACTTCTCGCGCCGTTTCACTTCCTCCTTGCGCTGCATAAATTTCATGCCCCGAAGGTACTCCACCGTCTTAGACTTGTTCATCTTTCTAAAGATAAGAGAACTTCTTCAGCTTTTTGTGTATTCGTACTTTACTAAATGGAATCCAAAGAGAAGAAGTTAAAGGGGAAGAAGATAATAATAATCAGACAAGAAATCAAAGAGAAAGAAAGAAACCAACAATATATTTAACACCACATAAATGGGGAAAAAAAATGGAGCAGCGCTCTTTCCAACAACCTCAACTAGATGTTGGTGGACCCACTAGGACACGGATATATATTTCTTACCGGCTTTTTTTTTTGCTTAGATAGAGGATTTGGATTATCCATTCGGGAATAATCGCGTAGACCGCAAAAAAAGGAATTACCAACGCTTTTCTCTTCATCTTTCATCGGTTAATCGTTCAGGAGGGGCAAAGTGGGAACCCATTCAACCGTAAGAAAAACAACGACAATGATACAGCAAAACAAAAATCCCACACGTCTCTCCCTTCACTTTTTAGCGGAGTAGCATCTTTGAAGTACTATATGCTGACCTGACTCCTGGAAGGCCTCTTCTCAGACAGATCTCCTTCTAATGAATTCAAGCAGCGCCAATGAGCGCTCATTGGCAATCACTTCACGGAGCTCATAGACCACATCTTCTTTTCTCCTCCTACTCTCTCATCAAAACTCACACATACACACACAAACACTCTCTAAAGAATCTTTTCTCTGCTTGACTTCTGCCGAGAGACCAGCATGATACATGGGTTCTCTACGACAGTAATATCGAGCAAGACAGAACAACAATAACGAGAAGTGGCACCACATCGATACATATTAAAGATATTTTCTTGTACAAACGCTCGCACACTAACTCACCGAACTAGTACAAAACATTCAGTGTCTCAAATATCGGGGGAAAAAAAGAAATATTTGAAAAATGTCTACAGGAAAGTAGAGAACAATAATAAGTCCGGGGGAAAAAATATATAAAGAATAACTACAATATACCAATACTGTGCGAAAACAATGACATCCAAGAGCTTCGCTTTTTTCTATGTGGTTTGTCGCCTCGTCGTTGTGTTGGTGCTCCCCAACAGAATCTCGTTACTCCTTTCTTTTCACGTTGACGAGCCAACACTCTCCCCACCAAACTAAACCATTCCTCGTACCACGCCTCATTTCATTTGTGTTGTCGTCCGTCTTTAAAAGCGATCTCTTCCTCGACTCATGTTAGCCGCCCGGCGCCCCGGCAAAATAGGAGGCTTCCCCTGCCCCATCGCTGGATTCATGAGGTGAAGCCGGGACTGTGCGGAGGGGAGAGAGTGGCTGAGCCGCTCCCCACTAGCACTCCCATTCCCATTCTGCCGCTCGCCCGAGTTACCGCCATTGGTGCCAAGAAAGTTCATATCAATGACCACGTTCGGGGGTGTGACGAGTTCCACCGGCCGAGAGTTCTCCGCCTTTTCGCGCTCCTCGTTTGTGATCGCTTTGCCGTCGAGGAAGGCCAGGGTGGGGAGCGCCTGAATCACCGACTGGCGGTAGCGCGACTTGCGGGTGACGGGATTGCCGACCAGCGTCAGCTTTGTCAACGGGCATCCCTTGATATCAGATAGAAGCAGATTCTGATCGCCGAGACGGTTGACACCCATACTCAGCACCTCCAGGTACTGCAAGGTGGCGAGCCCCTCTGTGCTCCGCAGTGCGTTCTCGTCCGCAGCGATCTCGGTCAGGAAGCGGCAGCCGACGAAACAATCGCTACCGAAGCAGCGCAACTTGTTCTGCTCCAGAATAATCTCACGTAATTCGGGTAGTTTGCACAACCCCTTCTCCAGGAACTGAATTTCATTATTCTTCAAATTGAGGAACTTGAGCCGCGGAAGTTCCAGTTTGAGGGAAGCGATGTCGGTCAGATGATTCGCCTCCAAGGACAGGGACTCCAGATACTGTGTGTGACGGAACGCGGCGCCCACGGAACCGGCGGCGGCGCTGCCCAGCTTGTTGTGGGAGAGGTTCAGGGCCTTTAGGTTTCGTAGGCACGTGATACCGTCTAGCTTGGTGAGAGTGTTGTGATCCAGCCGAAGAACTTCCACGCTGACGAAGGGCTCGAGCATGCTTACTTCGCGTAGGCAACAGTGCGAGAGATCCAGCTCTTTCACGGTATCCCACAACTTCTTTTGAAGACCCGTGCGCTCGGAGAGCAGGCACGCACTCATTTTTCCCGCAAATACTTCTCTAGCACGCTGACTTTCAGACAGAGAAACCGGCTGACTGTCCAGCATCTTGAGCCGGCGGAAGTGATAGATGAAGTAGCAGCGGATTTCCTCCAGCTCATTGGGACCCTTGTCGGCGGACATCATCGGGTTCCCGACCAGATCAAGTGTGATGAGCTGAGGCAGATCCTTTAGGCCGTAGAAATCTGTCTTGTTGTTGAACCTGTTCTTGGCAAGATAGAGCTCCTTCAGCTTTTCCAGCTTCGACATCTGACTAATATCAAGAGAATCGATTAAGTTTCCGCTAGCACTAAGACACCGTAGCTGAGGGAGCACGCCCATCGGTGCGAGACTCTTGATCTGGTTGAAAGAGACGTTGACTTCTACCAGGTGCTGGAGGTCCGTGAGATCCGGAACAGCAACGAGACAATTATCCTGGACGTCGAGAATATGGAGCTGCTTCAACTGGAGCGCTGGCCGGATGTCTGAAATGTTGTGGCCCCGGAGAATGAGATGCCGAAGGTTCGGCAGCCATTCTATAAAATCAATCGACTTCATCAAGCTCTTGTAATACTGAAAGGTTGGAACCGAAGGAAAGAAATTGTCATAGCCTCCGTCGTCACTGATACTCTCCGCCTCGTGGATAGCGACCACCATGGTAGAAGTCCGCTTCCTCGAGTCCAGATCCTCAATCAAACGGACAGAGTCCTCGAAAAAACGCTCTGGAGTGACGTCACTGTCCAAACTAAGGAGATCACAAGCACCCCCTTGCTGCTTCCATTCCTTGTGCGCCATACGCAGGAGGTACTTCAGGGCCATCGGTGGATCCTTATTCTGCCCTTTCTGGAGGTCCAAGGTGCGCTTTCGTCTAACGCACGGCAGAGGGAGGGTAGAGGAGCTCAACAAATCAAGATCGTTCAACTGCGCCAAATCCGTCTCAAAAAAATAGGACAACACAATAGCCTCCGTATTCTTCTTCGTCATCATGGGGTTGTTGTTGATAGTCAGGCGCTGCAGCTTCGGGAAAGAAACGGGAATGGCTTCGATCTCGCTGAGGTCCTCCAATTTGTTGTAGCTTACATCCAACGTCTGCATATTGGCCATGACGCACGACTGCAAATCTAGTCGCAAGAGCTCGTTATCACTAAGGTTGAAATGCTTCAGATTAGGGAAGGCAGTGGCCACACCGAACCACGAGCACAGAGAGATTTTGTTCCGACTTAAATCGAGCACCGTTATGTTCGGATGCACCACAGAGGCGATGTCCTGCCGAATCACAGTGAAACCCTTGAGTCTAAGGCAGCAGAAAGATAATTTCTTCGGATCCGTCTGCCCCAGTACAGCCGCGTAATGGAGAATCACATCCTTAGAGAATGGCGAAGCGTTGTGCACGGGGTTGCCGCCGCTCGGCTCGGTGGCCCCCCCACCGCTTACCATAGCCAACAGCGAATTTCCTTTTTGGAGCGCCTTGTCACTCTCCTCCTTTGCGAACTGGTCGAAGGCTCCGGGCTCGCACCACTTCATGAAGCCTACCAATGGATAACAAACGTTTTTCACATCGTTGCCATCGCTACGAGATGAAGGAGGAATCACGCTATCGATGTACTTCTTCAGCACCTCTGGCATATTGACCAGCGGTAGTGAAGGGGAGACGGTCATATGCACCAAGGGCTTGTACGTGAAGTCAATGAGCAACTCCGGCAGAACGAGCGTGCGGTCAAAGCAGTACCACGCACGAATGTGACTGTCGTCCGGCAGCGTCCGATAAACAGAGAAAACGTCTGAGCCGTAATCCTTCCGCACCACCTTCTTCCCCCCACGCACGAAGGTGCTTGTGTCATCCTTGTTGCTACCCCCAATCGCAATGACACTTTTGCCGAGGAAAACACGGAATACGAAAAGACGAGAAGATAGGGCGTTGGGGTTGGCGTTGATCCCGTTGAGCTGACCGGACTTAAGGCAGGTGTTGAGCCGCTCCTCGTCCGCGAGGAATACGCTGTTTGTGAGCGGCACACCTTCCGACTGCGGGGCCAAATAGGGGTGCAGCACAGAGTCCTTCTTGAGATTGACTGGGGTATCCATTCCGTGAATCAGCATATGCTGCAGCAGCGCGTCCTCTCCCTGGCGTGTCGAAGGGACAATACTAAAAAGGCACAAGAGGCTTTTCCTGTTGTACGGGTTGGCTAAATCAATATCCATTTCTTTTACCCTCTCATCAAAGCGAAGCCGAAGCCCCCTGTTCAACACGCGGTAGACACGGTTAATTTCTATTCCCTCAATCCCGTACTTCTTGTAGTTCTCCGGCTTGAAGCGAGCAAACACCAGCTCGTGCGCGCTCTCACTCCAACTGTCCTTTGGGGCCACTTCATCAAGGCGGATGTTCCCGCCCGTGTTGAGCTCCACACACAGTTGCTCCTTTAGGTGCTGCTTCATATCGTGCGCTGCGGAGACCGCCTCAGAGAGCTTCTTAGAGATATTCCGGAGTTCTACCTCGCGAGTACCCACTGCCCGACTTAAAAGGTTTTTCGTTTCCTCCAGCTTCGCCGTAGGAAAGATCGCGTCTGGCTCGAAGACGGAACTGCGGTTATAGGTAGAACGTTCTGTAAGATCGTTTTGTATCCCATTTAAGTGATGGACTAACAAACGCTTTATACCTCTAGCCTTGTGGGCCTTTTCTTCTGCCATCTGCTCTGCCTTCTGCACCAGCATGCCGAAGTTTCTGTCCAGCGTGTGAATCCGCATGCTGTAGTAGACCCTCTTCATGCCGTAGATGGAATCCGCCAGCGCGCGTTGCTCTGGTGTAATGACGTTATAATCCAGCACTTCGAGGGCCGTCAGTACGTGCAGCGTGTAAGTGGTATAATTGTTCAGACGGCAAATGGCGTTTTCGCCAAAGAGCGGGTCGCTGAACCACAGCGACCGCAGACAGGGCAGCGAGGCGAGGAACGCGACGTGATGAAACGAGTAGAGCCGGCAGGCCGAGAGGTTGAGGGAGTGGAGGGAGGAGAGGTGCGGCCCGAACGCGTCCTCCAGACTGCGAATCGGGTTGCTGGCGAGGCAAAGTGAGCGCAGCTTGCGCACGTTCTCCAAGTGTGTTATGCTTGTGATCTCATTCTGGGACAACCAGAGTTCCCGCAGGTGTTTTAACACTGGTAGCCCCTCCATCGATGTGATCCGATTGCCGTTGAGGTACAATTTCCTCAGTTTCGTCATATTCTCAAGTCCTTCGATCTTTGTAATATCATTCTGAGGGAGCCACAGTTCTTCGACGCATGCCAGGGGCTTCAGATCTGCCATCGTTGTCAGGCCAATGTGTTGCAACTTGAGGACGGTGACAAATGGGAAGTACTTCAGCTCCGGCAGTTTCTTCATGTTCACCAGAAACAAATCCAGCTGAGTTACCTCCTGTGGGGCTTGAATCAGCTCCTCAATAGTCCATCCATTGTTCTCCCCTAGAAACTCAAAGACTTCTTCAGTATCCTTATTTCGGATCGCTTCGCGTATGGAGTTCTGAAGCCGTCCAATAGAATTGGGGGATGCAGGGGCATTCATAGGAGGCTCTTTCGACATTGGGCGTCCGGACATAGGAAGAGTGTCTATAGCAACAATACAGGTAGAAGACTTGCGGACCCTACGGCGAAGGCTAACACTTCCCAAACACTCTATTCAATTGCCTCGTAAATAAACTCCTTCCGAGGAGTTGAATAGACAAGATCACGCGCTGGCGCCAAACAGAACCGAAACGAAGGTGTTAGCTGAACGAGCAGTTGCACACAATGATGAAAGGCGTACTTAGCCCTAACAAGTAAGTGTAAAAGAACACCCTTGATAGACAGCAACGGCTACCCTGCAATAAAGGACAGTAACGAATACGACAAAAAGTAATAAAAATATATAGGAATAAATGTATAGGCTTAGAGGTGGGAAGAGGAAAAAAAACCCTTCCGGTGAGAGTGTGCGCGCTTGTGTATACGTATAATTACAAATATAGTGCGAAGCTGGTTGAAGAGAAGCCGATCCGTATGATAGACTCCGCAGCAGGACTGATAGGGAGGTGAGAGGATCGGCTTTCGCTTTCCTTCTCGCTGCTCACACTAGAGCCCTCTTCGCTTACAATCTTTTCTATTGCACTATTCTTCACCGCTGAGAGGAATTTGACAACAGCAGGCAAATTCCGTGAAACCGAAGAGAACACCACAAAATGAGCGAAACGAAGATAGAGAAAGAGAGAGGGATATGCACACCGCACGACGGTGTCACGCAAAGATAGTGTAAGAGAGAGATGCAGGCCAAGCCGATCTCGAACCCTATTTTTCGAATTCATAATTTTTCTTCCGACGTCCAGTAATAGGCTCGAAATAATATGTTATAGTGTACCGCTTGATAGATAGGCTTTGAATAAATGGTTTCTTCTGGCGAGCACCTTACCTACCCTTTGGGGAGAGAGCATGGAGCTCCGCCCTGCTGGCCGCTGTGAAGGGGCTACATGTAGCAACCGAGCGACGACAGATGTTTCTCTTTCTTGAACCAGAAGGGATCATTCATTTTTTTCTCAGTTATCCATCACAATAATAATAATAATAATAATAATAATAATAACAATAATAATAATATTTAATTTGATGACTAACAACATCGCCATGATCACACACACTCACAAACCGAGGAGTGCGCACATAAGCGAAAGACTGACTCAAAAGTTTAATTTAAAATCAGAAGTAGTAATACAAGAAAAATAAATAAATAAATCATCACCAACACACTAATAATGTACCTGAAGTAATAATAATAACAACAATAATAATAAGGGCAATAATAATAACAAAAATAGGAGGGATAATAAACTAGGAACTTAGAAAACGGTCACAGGCACACATCATCATTTTCCTGATCTCTATCATCTTTTTCTTTCTCCTTCTCCTTCTCCTTCTTCTTCTGCTTTCCCTCTTTCTTTTTGTTTCTGGAAATAGAGGTAATAGAGAAGAAAAGAAGCAATAAATCGAAACAAAAACAAAACAACAACAAAAAAAATAATAATAATAAAGAACAACAAACCTTCCTTGAAACATCTCGACATCCTTCTTCTTTTTCTACTTTTTTTTCCCTTCTTTTTTTCCTTCCTCTTCTTCCCTTTTAATAGATAAAGGAAATGAACAATTGAATGAATTCAGTGTACGCGGATAGATAACAACAACAATAAAATAATAATCATGCACAATCGAAAATTATTCGTACTTATTTATTTCATCCTTTTCTTCCGATGCACACCTTCATAATAATAATAATAATAATAGTAATAGAATAATAAACGCCTTTTCACTTGCTTGTGGTTCCATAAAACATCAACAAAAGAAGTAAACGGAACAAAAGCATCACGCAAAAAAAAGGGGGAAAAAGAAAGAAAGAAAAAGAGAACGAGACTAAAAAAACAATTCGAAATGCGTACCGGGAGGGTGAAGTAGAGAAAGCAGAATTCTTCTTGCCGTTTCGTTTCAGCACACTCGTTATGTTTATCCATCGCTTCGTATCTCATTCGCTCACTCACAGGCGTAAAGGTAGAGAGATAGAGGTAATTCCAAAAGGAAACTACAACGCAAAGGACGAACACCAAGTCGCCAACTGGGTAGAAGAAATAAATAACCCTAACGCGTCAGCCGACGCATCACAGATATCAATACGGCTGCTATGGCGCAGCTGAGGACACGATGCGAAACAAAACAAAGCAAAAACAAATGAAAAAAAATAAAAATATAACTATATATATACAAAAAAAATAATCCATACGACGTAGATGAGAGATAGAGAATGATACTTTCCAGGTGCACCAAAAGATCGAATAGAGTTGAAAGACTTCCGGAGAAACAGGAAATATATATGATGATGGTCGCGTGGGGTGAGGAGATGCCGGCAGGCGTAGGTGCATTCATCACAATAGAAGAATGTGCCTAGATGTACGGGCTCCCTCCACAGCCACAAGGACATTCGACGTGCCCACCTCTCGTCGCGCTGGTGACGTTCATTGTTTCAATCCGTTCCGTAAATATTTCCTACACACACACACACTGATACTTATTTTCTTTTCCCTTCTTTTCCTAGTTCCCTACAGGAGGGGAAAAAATCAACATTCATTTGCTTTCATGTCTCTCCTCTCCTACCCCTTTCCTTGGAGCACAATACCCCCATGAACATAAAAATCCAAAAAAGAAAAAAAAAGATCGAGAAAAAACCTAACCTGCCCACTGAATGGCTCTCCGGCTACTACACCGTACTAAAGATCTTCAGGTGCGTTATTCTATTGCCTTGCTCGTACCACGCGTCGAGAGCATCAGGATAGCCTAGACACACCAACAAGACTGCCAAAAGACCCAAACGAAGCCCTCTCTCACTAGACGGAACTCTAAGCGCAGCCCGAGAACGAGGATTTCTTCACTACTGAGGGAACTTCCATCGCCAAGGGGATGAGAGAAAACCTTTCCTGCGTCTTCTCCCACCAGCAAAAAAGGAGACGCGTCAGTAGGAAGGCGAGTACTTCATATTTCCCTGCGGCGGTGCTGGACAACACCCGTGACTGCCCAGTGGGCACCGGCAGGCGTTCATTGTCTCCGCGAGCTGCTGCTGTTGAAAGTTCGACTGCCGGACCCACACAGCGCAGCTGTCTCGCAGCGAGAGGGGCGGCAGGGAGAGGGAGAGTATCTTGTTCAGCAGGCAGCCCGAGTTGGTACAACCTCCAAAAAAGATCAGCTGGTCACCCGCGTAGACGACGGTGGGCCGAGAGCACATGGGCTGGTTCTCAATGGGGATGGCTCTCCACTCTTCTGTGCTCACATGAAATTCATACCCCCCCGCGCAGCACGCGCTGCTGTCACCGCCGCAGAAGACAGCGAAGACACCGTTGGCAAACACACTAGAGCAGCAGTAACGCGGCGTGGGCGCGCACCCTCGTGGGGTTTTCTTCTCCCACACCCCGGTGGTGATATCGAGAATGAAGAGATCGTTGAGGAAAGGGGTGGGAGGGGACTGGGTGCTGGGGCCGTAGGTGCACGGCGGCTGGGGGGTGGCGGCTCGACCACCAAAAACGATCAACTGTGCGGTGTGCTCAATGAGCTGCGAGACATGGAACGAGCGAGGGCAGGGAATATCCCCCTGTATCCGCATTCGCTTCCATTTGTGCTCGGTGAGACCGTAGAGGCAGACATCATTGTAGAGTTTGCCATCCTCGTCGGCGCCACCAAAGACCACGAGCATGCTGTCATCCGCCCGCTTCGCGGTGTCGACGCTGCGGAGGTAGTGCATGGTGTGCCCCTTCCTGGGAATGGGGACGGCGGTGCTCTCGAGGCGCCACGTCGTGGAAGGAAAGTGAAACGACCACATATCCCGCAGGCACACGCCCTGCCGGAGTTCGCCTCCGAGCACGTACATGCGGTCCTCGACCACCGCCGCCGCGTGACCGCACCTTGGGTGGGGCCACGACGGCTCCCGGGTGGTGCCCGTCAGATGGGACGGGGGCCCGTACGACGTCCACACCTTCGTGTCGAGGTCATAGCACAGCACATCATTGAGGTACTGGCCGCCTTCCGTTCTGCCACCAAAGACAAACATCTTGCGCTTGTACAGCACAGCTGTGTGCCCAAATCGCGGAGTGGGTCCTTCGTCGTCGGCGAGGAGGTCAAGATCGACTTCTCTCCAGCGGGGCGTGATGCGAATGGAGTCCTGCTCAAAATGGTGGCGGAGTATCTGCTGGGTCGCGGCGGCCTCACTTGGAATCGCAGCAACTTCCTCTGGATCGCGTTCCCCGTGCGTGCCGTCGGGGAGTTCCAGCGAGAGGGTGCGCTCACCGGCGAAGCAGCTGGCCAGGAGCCGGTAGATTTCTGTGCAGCTGCTGGGATCGCATGACGGGATAGACTTAGCGTGGCCCTGATTGGCTACACCGCTGGGGGCGGCAAACTCCCCCACACTGAACGCAGATTGGCGCAGCGTACTCCATTGGTCCATTCCCTCTATACACCACCGGTATCTCTAATGAAGGCTCAGTAGCGGAGGGAGCAGAGTTCGTACAAAGCGATGTGAGGTGGGTCGTGGTGGCGGCTTTTAGGTTTGTTGACCTTATTTCTTCTTCTTCTTATAATAATAATAACAATAATAATATACCAATATAACAATAATAATGTTTTTTTTTTTCTATTTATTTTTCTATCCTAGCACAAAAATGAGGAAACACACACAATATCCATAAACAGAGCTACGCTAGAATGAATAGAAATAATAATAAGGGGTGGGGTGGGGGAATCGCTTTCAGGACCGCAAGAGTAGAAAGCGCAAGAAAGTGCTACGAGATTCTTAGAAATAACAACAAAATAAAGAAACAAAAGATAATAGCAATATGAATATGGGATTACAAACAGGGGAAAAATAAAAATAAAAAATCTTCGCCCATACATACAGAAGGAATATCACACAACAAGCAACCGTAAGGGGGAAAATAATGAGAAATATCGGAGAAGAAGAGGAAACAGAAGAGTTCGTGGCCAGAGCAACAACGTTACATTAGATATAAGACTTTAGAACACTTGACGATCCCTGGGAAGGCTATCCCAGAAGTGTAGCACAACAATGTTGTTAAATGTGTCTGTTTCTCCATCTGAGCGGGGCTTAGAGATCAACACAGCGTACTTCATTCATTCATCTGGGCTTTATGGAGGCACAAAGAAATCAACCAACCGACCTACCAATTAATATTATCCAATCACAGGTCCTCTACTTTGTGGACTTTCCTTCTTGTGGCTCCGAGCTCACGGCCTCGTGACGGGGCTTTTTACACGCCTTCGCGGCCGCGGCGCTTCCACCGCTTCGCCCTGCCGCACTCCGCAGCCGTTTGAGTTGCTTGGCCCGCTCGGCGGCGTGACGCTCCGGCTCCACCACGGCGCGAATGACGGCCGCGGAGAGCATGAGGCCAAAGAGGGGTGGCATGTAGCTAATAGTGCCGTTGAGGGCCCGCTCACGTCCACCAACTTCCGAGCGCTGCGGCTCCAATGGGGGCTTGCCGTTCTCACGGCTGAAGACGACGGTGATGTCCCCCGGCCCAATGCCGCGCTTTCGCAGCTGTGAGCGGCAGGCGCGAGCCAGGCCGTCATTCTCTGTCTCGAAGAGGTCCCCCATCTGCACTAGCGAGGGATCCATCCGGCCACCGGCGCCGCACGAGGCATACACCTCAATCTTGAGCTCCACCGCGGCTGCCAGGAGGGCCACCTTGCAGTCCACGCTGTCGATGCAGTCCACCACGTAGTCATACTTCTGCCGTTCCAGCAGGGAGCGCACTTCCTCTGGGAACAGAAAGGCATCCAGGGCGATGATGTTGCAGTGCGGATTGATGTCCTGAAGACGCCGCGCCAGTACTTCCACCTTGCTCTTTCCAATATTGCTATCGAGTGCTACAAGTTGTCGGTTCTTGTTGGTGGCGCTCACCACATCGTGATCTGCAAGGGTGATGGCCCCAATGCCGGAGCGAACTAACGCTTCCGCACAGTGGCCGCCCACCCCGCCCACCCCCCGCGAGAAACACGTTGGTCCGCTGCAGTCGTCGAATGCCTTCATCTCCGACCAGGATCTGGGTACGCTCGTAAATGGCCGTATTGAGCATTAAGAAAAAAGAAATCAAAGACCGGCAAACAAAAGTAAAAAAAAAAAATGCCAAAAAGAAACGGTAGGACCCTCTTCACGGTATGAAGAGGAGTGAGCTAGCTGCGGTTATGCGGTGCCTTTACGCTATTAACAATGCCTTGCGAAGGGATGCTCCGGTGATAATAAAAGAAAGAGAAAACATAGAAATAATGCAGCAAGTTAAAACAGGGGGGGGGGGGGGGAACATGCTCTGAAAAAAAGAGAGTATACGATCCGATGATAGTAGTTGCGTGTTTGTTTCAGTCCTTCCCCTTGTCATAGAGAAGATGCGACGTAGAAAGAGAGTACGGTAGGACTCAAGCATCAAACTGAGCTACCACTCTACATATCGTCCTCATCGTCCTCGCCTTCACCTACTCGAGGAATATGAACCGGGCCGTGGGCTCCAACAGTGACGCTATCAGAATCTGCATCATCGAGGTCTTCCGCGGCACGCACCAAATCCTTCTGTCCGCCCCGCAGCCGTAAGATCCTCGCCTGAAGTGTGGCCATGATGGTGATCACCCTCAGCTCTTTATCCAAATCGGTCATAATGCCGTGTATCGTGTCGCACGAGGAAACACTTCTGGCCACGACGGCATCGGTCTCCCCCGCTAGACCAGCCGCGTCGTGATGCTGCTCGGCGAGCTCCTGTAGCTGCGACCACAGGGCTGCGTACTGGCCACCCGCCCACCACTGCATCCACTGCTGCTGTCGGCGCATCTCAGTAGAACAAGACATTGGCACCTCCGGACAGAGCGCGGCGACCCACTCGTGGAACTGCTGCGCCAGCTGAGCGACTTCCTGCTGGACCTCGTTCGACGGGGCTGCTGTCAGGGACCGGCGTAGCAGTCTCAGGAGGAACTCCAACACATACGGATGCAGTGGAAGGGCAGCGAGCTCTCGCCCCTCCACCACCTGCTGAAAGACCAGGCGAACCAAGGGAACAGGTGTGTAGGCCACCACGCAGCGCATCACCGCCGCCACAACCGGGAGCACCCCACGGAAAACAAGGTCTTCCTGGCAATGCACATCCCGGGTCGGCGAAGAAGCAGCGGATTCATCGTTCTGCGGAACATTACTGACGGATGAAGCCATAGTAGCACGGCCCCCGACACAAGGGCCACCCAGCGTTGGCAAAAGAAGCAGCACCATTCGGGTCACGTCCAGAATATTGACGTGCCGCAATAGGCCCCACAGGGCCCCCAGCATATGCCGCTCGGAGGCGCTGACAGGAACAATCGACGGCCCCTCGTCCTCGCTGCGTACGGGATGTGCCGCGGCGAGCCGAGGCCACTCTCGATAAAGTATATGAGCCACCAGAGAGCCGGAAAGGATGGGAAAATTGGCGCCCACTGCCGCCGCCCACACGGAAGGGTGCGGCAGCTGTGGCAGACGCTGGTGCAGGTCGTGAATAGCGCCAAGGAATGCCTCTCCTCGCTGACTTCCCAGCGCCTCAAACGCTGCGCCTATGGCCGCTTCTTCTTGGTCGTATTCCTTTAGGGGACCGAGCGCCGCCTGGATTGCGGGGAACCCGGACGGCCCTGCGCAGGAAGCACCTCCTCTGCACGACAGGTGCCGGAGGCATGCCCGATCGGCCTCCATGTCGCAGAAGCCCGCCGTTTCCTGGACGACCTGAGTCAGGCGCTGGAAAACATCTTTGGCGCTGCGGCCCGACTGGGCCAAGACGGTCTCAAGGAAACCAGGCAGGCGTGTGGTGGACGAGGACGCCGGCTGCTGCTTTTGTTTCTGCTTCTGAAGCCAAAAGAGCGCTGCGATGCGGACGTTTGGCTGGAGTCGTGACCAGCAGTGAGTCAAGCAGAGCTGCACCGCCTGGGCCGGATCCCGCGCCGTCTCCGTTTGGAGATCTGCATCCTTGGAGGTGATGTAGCGCATAAGAAGGTGCGAAAGTGTGCGCCTCTCCAGGGAATCTACCCACTCCGCCGCCACACGGAGCGAGGCATCCCCGTGCTCCCAGGATCTGTGCTGCGGCGGTGCCCTTGTGGTACTCAGCAGCGAGCCCTCCAAGACGACGGTAAAGCACTTCACGTTTTGGATGCGCCGTAATCCGTGGCGATTGATATAACAGACCCAGAGGGCCGTTGCCTGCACCAAGAGCACTGTTGAGGAAGAGACAGGCAGACGACTGCGGAGGAGATACAGCAAACTTGTGGCCTTCACCACATGCTTGGACGACAGCTCCACGGCCCTGTCCCAGAGCTGGCGGGCGAGCACATCTACCATGAGTACGGCCCACGGTAGAGCTCTATCCCCATCTTGAGAAGCGTGGAGCCCCTTGAAGGCCTCGCCTAGAAGGACGTGAGTGGCATCGCTCTCCACCCTTCTCGAGACCGCAGCGCTGTCCCGGCCAGCACACGATGAGACACTCATTGCCTCGGATGCCACAAACTCCAACAGCATCAGCGTGGCATCCGCATGAAGATACGCCGCGCTCGCCTGTGCCAGCGTCTGTCGCATGGGATCTGCAGATGACGCGAGGAAGTCGCGCAGGACCTGGTAATAGTCCGTGACGTACCGACTGTACAACGGATGGGGATCTGTGAAACGATTGTGCATCGTGCTCTGCCACCGCGGCGAGGCCAGCAAGGAGTTGGGCTGCGGGGCGCTACAGCGGTCGATACTCGCCCCACGAGGCGCCGTTTTCTTAGGTGGCGTCTCGAGGTCGGGAGTTTGCTGACCCGGTTCATATAGTGGAGGAGCTGCGACAGGCTTGGGCTGGGTGCCTTGCCACAGCTCGTCCCACAGCTCACTCGCTGCGGGCTGCGGCGGTGCCTCGGTGGCCGGTGTCGTGGCCTCTGGCTCTGCCTCCGCCTCGCCCATCACCGCCCAGACGTCTTCTTCAGGGTCCTGGACAGCAGTGGGCTCTGAGGATACGAGCCGTTGCGCACTGCGGATTCCTGTCGAACGCCGAGCCTTGTGCGTTCTTGCCGCGGGCTCTGGACTCTGGGTCTTTCTCGACGTCTCAGGAGCCGATGGCGTTTTAGGCTTGGGGGAGGACAGCATGTTCATCCATGCCAGACTTTCCTCCATCTCGAAGGAAGCTGTGGGTTGAAAGACGTTCTCTGAGAAATCATCCTTCTGCTCCTCAACATCTGCCCCGCCGTACGCCGCAGCGGTGCGGGGCTGTGTGTGTGGTGCGGCGGCACGAACGGATCCCCGGCGCCCCGTTCTGGCCACCTTTCTTGGCTGCAGAGACGCAACGGGGGCCGGAGCAGCTTGCAGACGAGTGGAACTGCAACTTCTGCGTTTCGCTTCTACTTTCTGGGTGACCATTGTCCCGCGCATTTTCGGAAGGACAGACGAAAAAAGCAGCGGAAGACGCCGGAGTCCTGCATGCCAGCTCCTCGGTGCCTGTGAACCCCGCAGAAGAAGGACATATTTCATGGCACCTACTTCGGCAAAGCCTCAAGAGAGTCCCTCTTGTCGTGTGTGTTGAGAGGTTAAATTGCAAATGTGATACAATTGAATGATGTATGTGAGTAACTGTGATGATGAGGGAGACAGTGAAAGAAACGAGTAGCGCTGAATGAATGTCTGAGACTTCTTCCTTCCAGTCTCTCGACCTGCGCGCTCTGCAGAGAGGTACGATAATATAATAATAACAATAGCAACTACTTGATTTATAAAAATGCAAATAGGATCGCCATTTAATTCTATTTCTATCGTAACACACTAAAAACAACCGAAAATCGTTCTAGGAGACACGCAACAGGAGCCACCGCTCACGCCTCGATGCTGGTGAGGGGTGAACAGAAGATTATCGCTGTGATCAACTGAAAAAATAATATGTAAAAGCGGCTCAAGAGAGAGAGAGAGAGAGAGTGAATAGAGTACCGATGAGATGGCCTCGTCACTCACTCCCGCTGAAGTAGAACATGAGACATTTGAGAGACAAAAGAAAGACGAAAGAGCCAAAGAAGGTCAGAACTATGAATAGACAAAAAAAGAAGGAATCGCAGACTCTAAGTCTAATTAGAATCACCCAGAAGGGTGCGAAGGGTGAGCCAGAGACACATACACCTTCCATATGCAAGTACAGTATGTTTGCCCAACGGACTGCGGAATTAAGTGTGTCCATACCGGAGGGGGGAACGACTCGAAAGCTCGCCGCTAAGCTGTGGCGACTCGCAGCGCCTTACAAGGCGAAATTTCCTGTCACATTGAGCAACTGATCCCTCTGGAGGTTGGTAAGCCCCAGTTTTCCTTCGATGCCGCGAATCTGCTTGAAAAACCGTTCAAAAAACGACATGCCCTTTTTATCTGCACTCCACGCCGTGTGGGCAAGGGTGCAGACGGCCAGAAGGTTCTCTGCTGTGGCAGGTGCGAGGGCGGGAGATGTCTCTTCGCTAAGGGAGCGCAGCGTGGCGCCGAGGGCTTCGTACACCTGCGGGGTCATCACATCCCGCACGCCGCGCTCCACCACCATCTGTGCCAATACACCCACGGCCTTATCGGGCGGGGTACCTGGCGGGACCAACTGCTCTACCCTCATGCGCTTTGCAGTGCTCTCCTCGACGGAGGCTACGCCGTCGGGGAACTCGTCCAGCCGCTGCGGCTCTGGGAAGTGCTTCTGATGCTGGCAGTGCGTTTCTAGTGGATTACTAGGAGGGCGCCTAAGAATGCGGACCTTGTACGCCGCACGACGCTCCGCTATATAGGCTGTGACGGAAGTATCTGCACAGCGCCGCTTCCAGTGTGCGACGGCCTCGGCCTCTTCGTACGGGTTGTACCCAAACTGCTGTCGCAGAATGTGTTGGACAGTCGGATCTGGTGTCGATAGCAGAACATCTTCCTTTGGGGGCTGGCGGCCGCACTTGTACTGCGGCTTCTCCCGCACACAGTTGACGCAACGCCGCCGGTAGTGGCGGTTGATGACGCCGCACGCAGAACACTTCCAGTCGCCCATGCGGCACTCGGGCGGGAGAGAGCCCTCTTCACCAGGCGGATGGTACAGGGTGCACTGATCGCCCCACGTGCAGCGGCCCTGCAGGTAATCGATACAGGGCTGCCCAAACGCGTTGAGGCCCTCCTCGTCCTGCATCGCGAGCTCTGTGCGCCGCCATTCCTCCTCCTCTGCCCGCTGCTGCTCTTCGAACTCTTCACGCCGCTGCGCGACGAGCACGCGCTCCTTTCTTGACAGCCAGAGAGAATCCACCACGTGCCGTGGAAAGACATCTTCCCAGTGCTCCACCAGAGTCTCATACTTGCGGGAATACTCTGGGTCCTCAAAGGGCATGTAGTCACGCCCAATCTCCAGCACGTACTTGCTGGCGCAGAACCCATATTTGTCGGGGCAATCCTTGCACAGCTTGTCCAATACGTACCAGCACGCGAGCTGCCGCTGCCCCACCCATGTTTTGATGTGCCGGAAAACGGTGCCCACGACCAACTCGTACGCCTCCAGAGTGTCGCCGACCTCGCGGGCGAGGGTGCAGCACTCCGTGATGCCCTTCTTCCCCGGTTTCTCCAGCCTCCTCAGACGTGTACAGAAAGCGCAGAAGCGCTGAAGGGTGTCCCTGTCGTACGACGGCGGGTCCTGAAAGTACTCCTCGCCACCACCGAACATCACTACCTAGCGAAGAACAAGGGAATAAAGAGATGTGCGGAGAGTGAACAATGTCCACAAACACTACAGAAGTAAAAGTATTATGTTTCCACACACACACACACACACACACACACACACACATCATAATGCAATTTTTTTGGTGAAAGAATAGAGAACAAGAGCAAGAAGGAATGGGGCAATGGAAGTTGTCTAGTGGGCAAATACACACTGATGCCTCAGGGGTAAGCGAAATGATCTCTTCACAAGTCGCCACCACAGAAATCCTTCCCTTCAGATCACACTAGTTGACTTATTATTATTATTTTTTGTTGTTTTTTTTTCTGATTTTTGGTGTGGAACAAAACCAAACTTAGAGTCCCGAAACGATGATGCTCTTCAATGATATCGAGGATGACAGGGGTCTGTCTGTACGCTTCGTGGTAGGTAGCAGCGGAGATACACGCAACAAAGGAAGATGAGGGAAGGGCAGGCATCAAATAAATGATACGACATCCGCTCCCACTTTTAGCAGTATCATAATGGGTAACCACCACCAATCACCGATGAAATCCATCAGCGTACCATGGAAGTCGTAAAGCATATAAAGCAGCTGAGAGTGCAGGGAGAGCAGCGCCGAATGACGGTCAAACATTGTAGGGAAGAGAGCCAGGTAGTGACTAAGCTGAACAAAGAACGATCGATCCTTGGGGAAGCTTCTGGATGTTATTCGAACCATTTCAAAGTGGTAGACCATCGTATTTTTGAGAGCGGAAAGGCAATGAATGGGACGCTTCAATAAACCGCCGTGGGTCGTCGCCACTGCCTCCACCCGAGTATTCGCCAGGGAGTCGATGGTCCTCAACCATCGGAGATGCTGGGAAAAGGCTGGCGCAGCTTTAACGCGGGCAGCCGAGGCAGTCGCTACGTCCTGCAACCAATCCTCCAGGATGGCACTGCTGAAGAACCTCAAGATGTCCCTTTCATCCATTTGGAGCAGTATTTTTTGTTGTAGCGTAGCGGCATTGCCAGCGTTCATTCGTGGAGGTGGGTGAGAGTCTAAGCCGCGTTTCACCTCACTCAACAAAAGAAGCGTGTGAACGGTTTCCGCTACGATGTCCATGCGATGGTAGGCCTGTGGATGACAGATGGTGACCACTCCTGGAAGAGTATACAAGTGCTGGTCGTTGCCCACCCACCAGTGTGGCGTCATCACCACGTCCACTGCGCTCCCTAGAGACAATGGGTGCCGGTATTCGCCATCGGAGCTCCTTTGGCCATGCTGAAGAAGGTGCTTCAGGAGACGCAGCCGGACCGAGGCGGGGTCCGACGGCGCTTCCCCCATGCCTCCCAGTACTTCCGCCCCCGATTCGTCTAGAAAGGCCCAATCGAAGGCATCGAAGACCTGCCTGTTCGACATCCACTCCCCAAGCGTGGTGCTGGAGAAGGACTGGAACAAGAGATGAAACTCCCGGGTGGGGTTGTGGTCACGGATAGAGGACTGCTGGGCGATAAATGTTTTCTCGGGAAAGAGACGCCCTGGAAGTTGAGAAGAATCCAAAAGGAAGTCCAGCTGCGCAGCACACTGCTCCTGGGTACCGGCCAAAACAACCCATGGCGTACTATAAAGTAGAGCCGTGCGAAACATATGAACTAGTTGGTCTTGGTCCGTCTCCGTCAGATCGCTGGCGCTTGTACCCATCGATCTGGGCCGCAACATGTGAACAAGCGCAGGATAGAGGGTTGGAGAGCCCGCACTGGCAGACAGCTCAATGATCGGCAAGATATCCTGTGGACTCCGTTCTGCCTGCATTGTGGCGCGCTTGAAGTCGACGGATGTGGCGAAGTGCGAGAAAAGCTTCCAATCCCCGTTAAAGCACGGGTCCGTGTCTTTGGTAACGCTGCCCCTGAACCAATTCAGACGGATGTCGTAGAGCAGCGCCAATAGACCAAATACCAGAAATAATTTGAAGAAGCCAGTACGGGATGGTAGAATAGCCTCCACAAAGGTTATCATCATCTTGAGGAGCAGTCTCAAGGAAATTGCAAGAACAGACAACCAACAGAGATGCGTGATTGAATGCGACTGCGGTGGAACCCCACTAGACAAAAGAGTGTACCGCTACGCCGGAGCACTCCGCTTCCCACAGAAAACGAACACTCAACGGGAAACTAATGCTGGCGTATTTGGCCTCCAGCGTCTGACAACAGCATAACACATCAAACATAAAAACAGAAAAAAACAGAAAATGAGCAATGAAGAAGAGAGAAGGAAAGAGAAGGGGTGAAGAAAGCAAGTGCCTGAGGTAACTGAAAGATACAACGGATCGGAAATAAAATGTGGTGTACGCCAAGAGGCACTTTCGCTCTACTTAGTTACCATCCGGAGACTTAGAACCCTCCTGTGGTTGGAGGTGCCCTAGACGCCGCTCTCCACCGAGTTACAGTCTTAACAATACGAAATGGCCCCTTGTGGCCCAGGTGCACGCCACCTAGCTCGAGGGCGCCGCGATCCCTTGGTCCTTGAGCACTTCTGCCAGCACTCCCTTCTCTCCCAGGGCCTTCAGGAGCTCCACCACTGTGGGAATGTAGTTGTGGCGCCGCCGGACGTTTTCCAACCGCCCCTTCTCGCGCTCTGCCTGCATGATCTGAAGCATCTCCTCGAGGTCCCCCACCGCCTTCTCCTGGCTCCGGAGCTGTTCAATCTTGTTGCGGGTCTGAATGATTGGATCGTCCACGACAGCCATGAGAGCAAAAGAAATGTCCCCTGCGGCGTCGCCAGTGGTCATTTCCTGGACGCGCCTCTCCACCACGCCAACGAGGGTGGACAGGAGATCTTCTTCCGTCGCCTCGGCCAGCGGCACGGGACCATCCTTGAGGCCATCCAGCTCCCAGATGGAACCGTTGCGGTACACGTAGGCCACGAAGTGGTACGCGTCACCCGGCTGTTTTGGGTTCGGTGGGGCCTCCACGAAATGAGGCGAGGCGAAAGAGTTGTGCGCCGTGCGAAAGGGCTCGTACTCTGCAATTTGCGTACCACGGAGGTAGGGGTCTAAATCCTGAGTAAAAGAAAGAAAGTTGTGCATGGCCTCTCCAAGCTCAATCTCGGGATGATTGCAGAGAAGATTCACAAGCGCAACAGTTGCACACGCATTCTCCACCTCCTGCTTCGCAAAATAGATAGAGCCACCGGCTTCGGAGGTCGTAGGGCTGCCCGCACCGCGGCGGCTGGGGTCCCACTTGTGAAGGAAAATGAGCCCGTAGACCTTGGTATACTGCTCCAGGGCCGCAGCGTCCAATGCGATCAGTTCCTCCACCTGAAGGCCCTTCACCCCGATCTTTTCAATGAGCTCGCTAAACACAGCGGGGTCGCTCTCGATGAGACACCAACTACTGTTAGACATGATAATACAACAAATTCTTCTTCTGTTGTTGGACGAGAACAATCGGAAAGAGCAATAAAATAAATGAGATAAATTAAACAAGAGATTCAATGAAGCGCAGGAACAACGTAAGGCTTTTCGCCAGTCGAAAAGGGAGAAAGCAGTGAGCAAATGTACCCACAATAAAACACCTTTTTTTTGTATGATGCGGCGATTGCCACACACTCTATGCACTGCGTGGCAGTAGAACGAATGCCGGGATTTCCCAGGAGAACAGATGAGAAGACACCAGAGATACACGCTAGGTGACCTCCGGTACACCCTCGATGCCCGTCACTCGCTGAAGGTTGCGAAGGGCAGCACGCACAGATGGAAAATTGAAAGTGGTGCACTGTGGCACCGAGACGTCCGCGTTACGGGATGCCTTGTGATCTACACAGTACGCTTGCACCAACGAAAGATACCCTGGCGCCCACAGAAAGACATCTAGAGAGTACATGTCCGAGAAGCTGTGAAGGTGCTGCGGCAAAAGCCGTTCCGCGTGGGACTTCTCCACGAGCCCAATGGTCTTGATCCATGCAGTGAGACCAGGAATATACGCCATGCCAATGGACTGAATGGAGGAGGAGGAGGAGGCAAGGATGACATGAATGTGAAGGCTTCGCTCGGCGTCGCAGAGGGCCCGTAGAACTGGAGTGACGTCACCCAGGGGTCGCGCCACTGACGCCCGCGCGCCACGCGAAAGCTGCTCCAGGCCATCCACAAAGAAGAAGACCCCCACAAAGCCCAAGGACCTTGCCAGTTCGACAGCCATATCTCGAAAGACAAACCGAAGCACCTCGTCACGGAGCCCCATATCACCCGGCAGTGCCACCGCTTCCCGCAGCAGCGCCTCTGTAGGGGCGAAGAACGTCTCCCACTCCTGCACAACCCCCTCACCCACAGCCGTCACCGCCTCGTGCCGCAGGTACGCCGTCGAGGTGCGGGACCCAGTGGGGTACAGCGCAGACATCCAGAACTCTGCTAACGTGGCTCCCGACATGCGCAAACTGCGGCGCCCGGCGGCGGCAGCGTCCATCGCAGCGTGAAGGACGACCTCGCAATAGTAGAGCAGATCTGCACCTTGCGGTGGGCTTTGGGCCTCGTCGGAGAGCAGGAGGGCGAGATCAAGGGGGACCAATAAGTGCCCGCACAGCGCGTTCCCGGAAGAGGATTCCGTCCGTGTCAAGAAAATTTCTTGCACGAGCATGGCCGCTGTGGTGCTGACGCCACTGCCAGGGGGCCCGGAGACCATGATCCGCAGCGGTGTCCCGGAGGCTGCGGCGCGGCGTTGCTTCGCGATGTTGTCCAGCCACTGCCGGACTTCGTCCTGCGCCAAGAGATTCTGACGCCGCCGCACCGTCTGGAACGTTTTCCACTTGCGGGCCAGGAGCATCTCTGTGGCGGTGGGGTTCCACTCGGCCACAGCGGGGCTGACGTCAGGCTCCATGAAGGCGACGGAGGAGGAGGAGCCGAGGCTCGTAAACTGCTGCGCGTTAGCGTCAAAGGCGTCGGGTGGGTAGTGCGGGTCGGAGGACGTTGTGGTATCCACCTGGTGCTGCAGCGGCTCCCGCGGGGTGGGCCGAGACGGAATGGGCGAGGCACTTGCCCCACGCTGCTGGGTGCCGAGAGGAGCAGCGTCGACACGTTGCGCCGCTCCTGCGGCCTCTGCGCCGCGTGCCTCCTTTATTGTGTTGCGGGGAATGAAGCCGGGCCGCTCGCTGACAACGATGGAGCCCAGCTCCAGGCACTCTGGGACGCGCCACAGAGGGGTACCGGCGGTGGAGTAGAGGAACCGAATGGCGCGCCCGGCATTGGATGCCGTGGGGGGCCCGGGAAGGGGCACCTCTGCCGTGATGAAATGGCAGAGCTCCGCCAGCGTGTCGATGGCATCGGGAACGGCCAGCTGAAAGGAGCGGCCGCTGATGCCGTTGAGGAACACGCGCAGGGGCCGGCCCGCAGCTTCTTCTCGGTATTGCCGAGGTCCTTGCATATACTATTGCCTTACTTGCGGGGAAGGGGGTAAGAAGAAACAGAGAGAAGGAGTACAAGGTAACGGAGGCAGCTGAGGACCCTTCGCGAGGACACGCCTGGAGAGGGCTTCGGACGTCCCTGGTTGTAGGTCTCCCATTGGCAGGGACCCAATACGAATGTGTGTCTTGTTATCATCATACCGAGACAGCTGAGAGCCATTTCCGGTACATCACTACACTCACCAGGAGCCAAAAAGTAGCCCAGCATTGTCCACCGCTAGAGATCCCTTCCTTTTATCCAGTCTCGTTTGCTCTATTTTTATTTCCATTTTTCCCCTTTTCTTCGGTTTATCGAAAAAGTTTTTTAATCTTTGACAAAGGAAGTGATTTTGGGTCCGTCGCATTGGCCTTCTGGAGGTTTAAGAAGTGGATGAACTCTGATTTGTCTTCTGGCCCGAGGTAGTGGGAATGGCGCTGCAGAAGCTGGGTGGCGTAGTCAATGGAGAGATATCCAGACGCGCCGGGAGTTTGGAAGAGCAACTGCAGCAAGACGAGTTGGCAAGTTGCCTTGTGCACTGCCCATAACTCGTGCACAGGGTAGAAGCTAGAGATGTGGTGCCATAACAAGATAAAAGTAGTGAGAATGTCGAACCCTTCTCCCAGCTTCCCCACCATTTCCCTCGGGAATATGCAGCTGTCGGGCTTCGCTTCTACATAGCGCTCAATCTGTGGGACATAGTAACGCCGCACCCCTGTCGGTCGAAAGAGGGCGGCGACAGTCCCCTTTTCACCACTGGCGCCCATGCGAGAAATGATGTTTTGGAGCATCGGCGGTAAGGGTTCACAGAAAAAGTAGAGCAGCACGCGATACATCCAGTGACTAGGGCTTAATCCTAGTGCATCCACCTCGGACAGCATGGATTCGATCCACGAGACTAGCTCTTCCACGGAGGACATGGAACGGCTCCTCGTGACCTCCGATAAGAAATTGTTGATCTTTTGCTCGTTCTTCTCGAACCACGGGCAAAGAGACGAGCTGCATGATTTGCACGGTTTGCTACAGAGATCCAGGAGAACCGGATCTGGCGTCGATGCGTTGGGGGTAAAAGGAAAGATGTTGTACGTACTACAGCCAGGACACGATACTTCTTCCACCTCTGCTTCATCCTTCGTATCTCCTATGCAGCGCTCACAGTCACACCAAAAGAGCCAAGAGCGGAGGTAGTCACGCCGTTTCCCCACGCCCATAAGGAAATGGGCATCGCCAAGGTATTTCACATTCAGAAAATCTCCGGCCGCGATGTCCCGCACCGTCAGCATTTTCACCTTCTGAGTCATCCGGTTAAACTTCATGGCAATATTCGCCGTGCAGCTGTGGTTGGCCAGCGCGCAGGTGCGGAAGAAGCCTGACTGAAATCCGTTGCATTGACACACCAGCGACACTTGAAGCAGCTCACGAAAGGTATCTGAATCGAGATCGGGATAGATGCTCCGCAGGGGAGGCTCCACCGCCTCCATCATGTCCGCCGAGACTTCGTTGAGATTTCGGGGCCAGGCCCCCAGGAGCATCTTCTTGAAATTATCCCAGTCCTCTCTGCGGCGCTTCTGGTGGGGCCGGAGCTGCTTAGCGTATCGCTGAACCATGAGAACGGTATCATTTCCGTCGTCTAAACTCAGGTCGGCATCAAACGGGGTTTCGCACTTGCTCTCCACAAATAGCACTTGGTTCGGCTTCAGAGGGGCACGAGTGACGAGCGCCACACCGTTACGGTACTTCACCAACTCCAAGTTTTCGTCAACGTCGCTGAGGCCCAGGTCCTGAAACAGAGGTTTCTCTGCCGTCTTTAAGATAGTGCTGGCCTCGTCAGAGTTGCGTTTCCCAGCGGACACCTCTTCACGAAGCAGGGGACGAACGTGTAGAAGCAGCGCGACGAAGGCTTCAAACGGGTACCCGTCAGAGCGTCGTGCCTCCACATAGCGCAACCATGCTTTTAGAGCTTTGGGATTGATCTCGACAGCCGCCTCTGCCGCCTCCCAGCTCTCCTGAAAAGAGCCGGCGGTCAATTGTGCCCATGCTAAGTTCGAGTAGAGAGCGCATTGGAGTTCTCTGAGCGCCTCTCGATCCGCACTCTGCACATGATCCTTCAGAAGTGCATTAGATTTAGTGATGGCACTCTGGTAGTCCGACACTGCAGCCTTTGTATCACCTGAACTGAAGTGCTGATTACCAGAGTTCTTGAGATCCTCCACCTCGCGAGTATCCATCATGAATCAAGTATAGATGATGATGGTGCAGGCGACGACAACCCTACCACGACACAGTAGCAAGAACTGCCGGCCGTTATCCTCGTTAGATACAATTTAAGCTGCAAAAAATAAAACCATAAGAAGTGACAAAGGAGAAAGAGAGGAGACAATACACGACCATTTGAGTATCAGGCGCTACATCAGCAACAGAGAAGGGTACTTCCTTCCTTCCTCTTCCACAGAAACACTGCTAATCGTCTCCCTAAAGATGGTGAACACTGGAGTCGCCCCCCATTCCCTGTGGTCCCCTCTTCCTCTTCATGTGTGAGGGGAGTGGCGCATGGGCTGGTGTGTGTATACACATCGGTACAGCAAACTCTCTCTTTTCTGTTTCATACGCGGTGTGAATAAAAGAATACAACAGCACCTCCGAACCATATGCGGAAAGGTGAAGACACACACACAAACACACATGAGACGAAAAGAAAGTAATGATAATAAAAATAAATAGTAATAGCAACCGATGAAATCCGTAAGTAGGCCAGCGGAGGCAGCGTACGGTAGGAAGGGCGTTAGTGGCATTACCCGTCCTACGGCCAGCGAGAGAGCATAAGATTCGTGGACACCAAGCGAAGCACCAAACAATACAAACACCAAACATCGAACAATCTCAAGTGAATGAAAAGAAGAAGAAAACACAGAAAGGAAACAATATATATCTCTATCTTACAAGGGTCGCTCAATGTGCCCCTGCTTAGTCGTCGTCGTCGAACGAGGACCGCCGCTTTATGGGAGGGGTCACCGACGCCAATTTTCCGCCAGAAGGAGCTCTGGTGGAGTTGCCCGCCAGCGAACTGAGCGTGACATCGGAACTGAGGCTGTGGCCGACGGGCTTTGGCAGATCCTCCTCGCTGTCGTCATCGAATTCCGCAGGCCGCATGAGGGTGAACCCCGGGTTAGGTGCCGGTGTCGGCCGCACAGGGACGGGGGAAGTTTCCGCTGAGGGGCTAGTGGCAAAGACGGCCGAGGGGTTTGTGGACCTCACCGCCTTAGGAGTAGGCGGTGTGCTGCTCACTGTGGAAGAGAGAGAGGCAAGGGAGGAAGAGTGTTGCAGGCTTGCCCTCGTGATCACCTTCGAGTTGGCCCTTGGGGGGGAATCCTCGGTCGAGTCATCAGAGTCACCGTGGCTGAGGGAGAAAGGCCTGATACTCAGGGATGAGGGATTGATGGAGGTCTCCGCAGGGACGGGAATGAGAGAGTCGGAGTCGGAGCTAGTCGAGACGGGGGCAAACTGCTTCACTGCCTTCGGGGAGCTGGACGAGCTTCTCGAGATGGCCATAAAGTGCTGCGACAACGGCGTCACCGCAGGAGTGTTCAACTCGACAGCGGTTGACGCAGGTTCGACATCCTGCTCGAAGACAGCGACGGATAAGGTGTCTTCGGGAAACTTGACTCGCTTCTCCGCGTTTGTGTTGTCTGGATCACGAGTAGCTAGCGCCACTTCTGCTTCCGGTGAGGGCGTTGCGTTTGTCACGTCCGACAGGGCCTCCAGACCTTCCTTCTTTTCTTCCTGTACAGCAGCGTTACACGCACTTGGAGTATTGCTAGTGCTTTCTCCGGCGACCCCGGCGAGCACCGGGATGGGCAGTCCGGGTGCTGGCGTCGGCGGCGCAACGTCCTCGTGGTCAGGGGAGTCGCAGGGAGAAGGGGGCGCTGTTGGGGTGTTGGCGGGAGCGAGGAAGACCGCCTTGGGTACCCCAAGCTGCTCCGCGCTATCCCGGAGCTCTTCCAGAGAGCGAAGTACCACCCTTGACTTTGGTGGGAAGGACAGGTGTGCGTAGCGGGAGGTGCGGCTGGGGATGAAAGGCGCAGCCACGGCGAGGTACTTGGTGGGGACCAGGTCCTCCCTCTCCCTCTCCCTCTCGGTCTCTCCTCTCCCACGTGTTTGCCCCTGGCCAGCGCCTCCAAAGGCGGGCGATGCAACCCCCGGGGCGGCGGCGCGATGCCGGCGTCGTCGGCCGGTGGAGCTCCGTTCTGAAAAGTTCAGCGGTCTAGGTGCCTCAATGGGTATGGGGGACGAGCTGCGGTCCACTGCGTGGCTCGTGGGCGCGGCGCGACACTCGTGCAGGAGATCGTCCGTCTGCGAGGCTACACTCACCGCTGACAGGATGGATGGAGGAGCCAAATGATTCTCCGGCGCTGCGGCAGCGATGGACGAGGTGACGGCCTCCAGCAGCAACGCAAACTTCCCGTCAAGACCCTCCGCCGCGCCGTCGAGGACAGTGGCGCACCAGGAGACACCTGCTGTTGGAAGATGTGATGGAGCCGCATCAGGAGGAGCCTCAGACACCGGACTCTGGCTTGCAGAGTGTGGCTCGGAGGCGGCGTCTTTAGTTTCCTTGACGACTTCCTTTGCCACCACCCGTGGCGGCTGTTTGCTGATGGGGTCGCGGCGGGAGATGAGAACTGGCGACGCCGCCGCCCCGCTGGAGCCGCTGGCGGAGACAATGAAACTGGGTATGGGTATGGACACGGTGGGGACCCCACTGCTGTCACGCTCCACCCCACCAGATGGCGGCGAGGTCCGCGAGGTGGCCAGACTGCGCATGGGCGGGGAGGTGGAGCGCGTGACGACTGTGGGCCCAACGGGCACCTCTGTCATGGTCCCGGTGTGGCAGCGGACCTTCTTCAACGGAGGGGGTGATGGCGGCGGCGAAGTGGCCCTGGTGAAGGTATCGAGACTTATAGGAGAGCTGCCAATGTCCCGTGTGGAGGGGCGTGGAGCTGGGGCTGGAACAGCGGCTGGGGCTGGCACTGCCAGGGAGGCTTCCGTGGCGGAGATGCGGGCTGGCCCCACTAGAGATTGAACGGACGCGACAATCGTACCAGCCACCTCTTCCAAACGCTGATCGAGGTACTGTTTCTCCGCCAGCGCAGCGCCCTCCCCCACGGGGAGAGAGGAGCTAGGCGGACTGTGCTGCACCGCGGCATTAGCCGTCTTACGAGGGGCACTCGCAGGCTGCGCAGTCGCCGCCTGCTTCTTGAACATTTTTCGATTGAGCATCGTTATGTCGGCCTGGACGCCGTAGAGGCCGAGCAACCGGCACTGCGCCTCCTCCTCGTGTATCTCCGACCGCCGCGAACGCTCCTCCCCCAGCAGATAGAGGACATCCTTCTGGAAAACTACCTGAAAGAGCAAGGAGCAGTAGCGGGAGTTTTTCTCTGTCAGATCATTCACCTCGTTTTCGAGCTTTTGCACGTACAGCAGCGTGGGCTTGATGGGGGCCATGAGGTGGCCCGCCAGGTCCTCGGCGTGGCGGTCCGTACTATGCGAAACCCGAGCGAGCGGAAGAGGTGCCACCGAGGGCTCGGCCGACCGAGCGGCGGCGCGGGAGGTGCGCCTTCCCTCGCCCAGAGGGTTTAAAGGTGCAAAGGCATTAGAGTGCGACGCACTGCGGACGGGGTTTGAAGGTGCATGAGAAACATAAAATTCTTGCGCCAGCCACGGCGTGTTTGTGTGCGGCTCCGCTCTCCGTAAGCGATGGTGCCTTGCTCCAGGATCGTCTGTGGGACCACGAATGGCATACGGGTCCGAGTTATCTTCTACGATGAACCGATTCGAATGTGTGCTGCCGTCTGCAGAGAGATACGGCATTAGTGGGCTGAAGATGGGGACCACATCCTCAGAGCACTTGGAGTGGCTCTCTCTATGCTTGTTCCCCAGCATGAATCCAAAAAAAAGCAAAACATACACCAAAGAAACTACAGTACAAATAAAGTGCTTGTTGAGCTGAACAAGAACTTGTGCCCTCTCCAGCGAGGGAAGACTGGCGCCGTGGAGGTCAACAAGAGAAACGATCACACGCAACAACAACAGCAAAAATAAATAATAAAGAGAAAGAGGAGAAATAGAAACCATAATGAGCGTCACGTGAAATGGCCCTGTGAAGCATCAGGGCCGCTGCTGTCTGTATACCCCAAAGTAGTAACAAGAAAAGAATGCCGCATCTAAATTGAAAAGAAACACCAAGACGATAGTACCCACAACAGACAGTAAAAATGAATGTTGTGCGTTCCGAGATAAGTTCAAAGTAATGTGAGCAGTTCAGGAAGGGGAGCTTCGACTGCATAGAGATTCTCCATGAAGATCTCCGCTGGGGTCGCGCTGGAGGCACGATACATAATTCCCAGATACAACTGGGGAAAGAGCCATGCACGAGGTGTTCACACGCCACACCTTGTGTGGTGGAGCAGACCAAAAAACGAGCCGACTGGCATCGCGTTCGTTATGAAACGCATCGAGGATCACTCTGGAAGGGATCAGATCCTCCAGCAGCCGGCGGTCCGCGTCTTCGGCACTCATGCTGTGGGGATACCAAATGGGGCCTTCCACCGCGTGACTGCACGGAATTCCAAACTTCTTCGGGGAAGTGAGGGGGAGGCAAGATGGCGCCACGTAGGAAAGGGAGGACTTCGCCATCGCCGCGCTGCTACCCGAGGACGGGAGATGAGCGAGGGTACCGGCTCGGAGTTGTGCCTCCACGGCTTCTCGAGTGCCGACCCCGACGCGTAGTGGTTTACCACCATAAAAGGTATGAGCGTGACGTATATCTTTCTTGGAGATCGCCAACAGGAAGTGATTCTCATAGTCCAAAGCAAAGAGCCCACCAACAAGACCAAAAGGCCCGCGGCTCTGCTGCCGTTCTTCTGGCGTCAGATGATCGGTGATGTACGCATCCTTCAGCCCTGGATGGCACTGCGACGTTAGAAGGCCCGACATCACCTCCCAGTAGGACAGCTGAGAGTAGAGGGTTGCATACACCTGAGCGGGGTCTGCCCACTCCGCCCTCCCATCCAGCGGCGGGACGGAGGTGATAAACCGTTCATATGCCTGGAAAAGCAGACGTAATGCCCACACCCGCCCAATGATAAAGCTGTTGCTGAGAAACACCTGCCGGTTCCGTTCTTTATTGGTATTGAAATTGTAATGGACTCCTTCATAGACGCCCCAGTTGAAGTATAGCTGATCCATCGTGTTCGCGTGAACCTCACAGTGGCCGCTGTCATGGCCCCAAAGACCCGAACACGTGCTCGACGCTCCAAACAGGATCGGGGCCCACTGCCGTTGCTGCCGCACTTTCCAAGCATTCAACTCTTCTTTGTGCTGCGGTGAACGGGATATAAAGGCCTCCACCTTGGGGTAGAGATCCACCCCGGTAAGGCGAACGGCAGGATCCAGCATCACGACAACGTCCTCGTCTCGCAGCTCTGCTGCGTGAATATATTCCATGACTAAGCACTGCTGCTCTACAGCGCTTGTGACATTATTTGGGAGCGCAAGGAGCTCCACGGGAACCCCAGCCAGACGAGCGGAGGCCAAAAAGTTAAAGAACCCAGAGACATTCTCTAGCTGTACCGGGGCGATGAAGCGCGTTCGAACACCAGTGACGTTCATTGAGCGCCCCGCCCTCTCGTAGCGCTGGTACGCCTCCGGCACCGTGGGATCTGGGCACATCTGCTTCTGTGCCTCGGCATAGCACAGTTTGGAGTAGGAGAAAGACCCAGAGGAGATCGTATCCGTAGGTGCGGCAGGAAGTGCCTTGCAATACTGCTCGACAGTGGAGCGGCCGAACCGCTCCCATACGCCTGGACCATTGAGCCGACAACGAAAGAGACTCCACCCGGCCACTAGCAGCAGCACAACAAGAAGAGCGTGCACAGGGAATATCGCAAGGTTCGCCAGTTTGCGGCGCCGCAGGTTTCTTCGTCGGGCCACCATGAAGACAAAACTGCAACAACGAACCAATCAGGAGCTATGAGCGAGAAGTGGAGCTGCACTTCACGAGACTATACAATACGATCAATGGTCTGCTGTGACCTCACAGGGTAATATTCAGGTATCTTTCTGAGAGATTCGATAGCCTCAATGCAATAGAACGCTGCACTTAGGATAAAAAGGTAGGTATCATATTCGCAGCATCAGCTTCTACGGACACGTGGACCGAGACAGGAGTCCAGAAGAAAGTAGCAATAAAACAACAGAACCAGACGAACAAAGAACAGACTAACTGGAAAAAAAGATGCATCACGAGCCAAATGCCAATACACTAAGAAAAACGCCGAATAGAACTCGCAAAAGTTATAGAAAAAGAAAAGGAAGCGTTGGTGATGAGTTCCTTCAGGGTTAGGTTTCCCTGTTGGAGACTTCATTTGGTAATGAATTCTGAGAAAGTATGACAGAGCCACGCCTATCTGGGTAGGATGAACCTCCAACTCAAGGGCTCCATTCGAAACAACCTCTCTCGGTCGCAACTGTGAAAAATATAGGTACCCAAATACTACTCCGAAAAGTAGTAAGAAGCCCGACAGCTTTTTTTTTTTAAGCAACGCAAAACCATTTTGACTGTAACAAAGGCTCAAAGAACCAAAAAACAACCACGGGTCCCGCTCGTGGCTGGCATCATAACGGAGTGAAGTTTGAAAAGAAAAAATGCCAATGGTGATTATTGCTTATTAGAAGCATATTTTAAGCAAAAAAAGTACGAGACATAATGCCTAAATCGGCGGACGACGATCGCAAGGAGACCCAGTAGAGTCGTGCTATGCGAATCAGGGAACCAATGAGCGAAGCGCTGTGGAACCGTGCAATCAAAAAGGCGCTTCGATCATGGAGCAAAGACTTTCTGGCATATAATCATTCTCCTGCGCACGACTGATTTGCACTCTGTCCGGACCGCTTCGTTGTGCCACCCACGCCTTATTCGGCGGCATTGCCAGAAACGCGTTCATTGATGTTGCGTGAGCCTCCGGAAAGGCTGTCACGGCAATAGCAGTGGGAAGGATGCGGAGAAACGATACGTATTGCTGGAAGTCGGATCCTACAAACCAGATGGGTGCAGGCTTGCCGGGATCCACGGGGATGGCGAGGGTCGTTCTGCTGCCCCACTCCCACTTGTTAGACACATAATGGAGTTGCAGAGACCCTAGCCGTGCACCGGCCGCCGTATAATTGGGTGCCGATTCATTCTTCACCATATCCACCGTCTTCGAATCGACCCCGAAGTGAAGAAAGGACGAGGTAAGAGCCTTCTCACCATACATGAACCTCTGGACGTCACCAACAGAACTGATATCCATGGCAAAATGACTCCCGTGATCCACCCCTAACATGCCTACTAGCAGGCCAAAAGGCTCCACTTCCACTGCGCTGCCATTGCGCCACAACAACCGTCGTTCCGCTTCGGTGTACAGCAGTTTAGTAAAAAGAGTGGCGTACACTCCTTGCTCATGGCGCCACTCACCGCCTGAGATGGGCATAAAGAAACTCTCAAATACCTTCGCAGCTCGGTACATCATCTTCAACGCCCACACCCGGCCGGTAAACATGGCGCTGGCCACATATCTATTTGGATTCAGCGCATTGCCCATGCTGCTCTGAACCGATTCATTAAGAGCAACAGAGAGCTTCTGTTGTCTGCTATACGCGGCGGTATATGGCTTGTGGCACAGCCCACTAGGTATTTCAGGGGCCCCGAGACACCTCTCAGTGGCAGCAAAAAGTACAGGGGGGAATTGCACGTGGTGCCTCGTCTTCCACCCATTCATCGCATCTCGACTAGGGGCGCTGTTTGCAATGAAATCCTGCATGACGGGGAAGATATCTATTCCTGCAAAGAGAGCGCCACTCTCCAGCGCCATCACCACATCGTCATCGCCAAGACCTTCGGCTTCCATATACTGTGCCACAAGATCGAGCTTCCGCAGCGGCGTTTCCGCCACCGTTACGGTTTCCACCGGAACACCAGCCAAGCGTGCTGACACCACGGTGTAGAACAGACGCTCTGCCGGCACGGAGTTCGGATGAAAGACCAAAAAACGAACACGCACCGACCGGGAGCCACCCGGCACCGCTTCGAACCGCTGAGCTGCGGGGTTGGCTTCCGCAGTGGCACCGCTCTGCGTCACGTACTGCTTGTTTAGATGGCAGAAAGACTTCAAGTCGAAAAAGACGGGCGGGAGCTTTGTTGACGGTGCATCAACTGCCGGGCGATACGTGCTATTGGCAACGGTTGAATTGCTGGTGGTTGGCAGCGGACTATATGGCTCTTGTCGCGCCGGCGGAAGCGGAAGCGTTTCGGGAGCTTTCGACTCTTTTCTTGGCCTCACCACGACAGGCTTGGGTGGCGAAGTGCGGGCCTGTGGTGCGTCACAGGCCTTTTGTACTTTAAAATCTCCGCCTGTGCTCACCACCAGGAGGAGCTGCACACCACTGATCAACAGGAGAAACGCAATAAACCATTTACCTAGAAGTACTCTTTTCATGTGAATAAAGGGACTACACAGTTCAGGTAGCAAATCCCGTAGATGAAAGGGGATAGAAGAAGCTGTAAATGAATCACTGTTGCTGGACAACGCACTGCAGGTAAACATAAACACAACTTGTAAGATAGGACCAAAGCACCAATTGTACCGCTATATTTTCCATCAGGCACAGGGTCTTGCAGAAACTGCAAACAACTCCTTCCGCGCTAGAGGAAGAAGGTGGATGATTCCCCAACCTCATCGCAAGTAGGACCCATCGCGAATCAAAACATTGCACACAAGCTCTGAGTAGTGATATTAAAATCCGAGTCACCGATAAGCGTGTAGAATCCCCCTTCTTCGGGAGTATGTTCGCTCACCAACCACACTCGCGTGGGTGGCGCCGCACGAAACACTTCCCGGGCGACATCACGTTCTTCCGGAAATGCATCCAGAACAACACGGGTAGGAAGCACGCTGAGAAATTCAGGTATAAATGTAGACTTTTCCCCACCACAGAAATGCCAAATAGGAGATTCGAACCCATTCGTGTGCGGGACTCCGAAACACTTATCACACGTTGCAGGAGCAACCTTTGGAACAAAAGACACAGCCTTATTGGCCATCAAAGCCCCCGCAGCAGAAAAAGACACGTTAACCCCACCTATTCTCAAATTCTTAACCGTTTCTGAATGAAAGCTTTGGACAGGCTTTGAACGCGACAAGCGGACGCTACCATAACGAATCAAGGAAAAGGCATTAACAATATGTATGGGAGCAACAAAATGATGCAGGTAGTCTAAACCGATCATACCGCCAACGAGTCCGTACGGGCCTACCCGCCCTGCACGATTCGTGTCACTCAGTAAGCCACTTTGTAACTCCCAGAAACGAAGGTTCACGTACAAATCGGCATAGACAGCTTGATCCATGGTCCACTCCGAGCCCTCTGCGGGTATCGAGGAGGAAACATAATCAAAGTATGCTGTGCGCAGCCTCTTGAGCGCCCACACACGTCCAATAACCAACCCGTTATTCAAGTAGCGGTTTTCGTTCCGTTCTGCATGAATGTTTTCCATGTAAATGAGCCCGTGCTTCTGTGCCCATGCCGTCATCATCTTCTCGAGCGAGTGGTACTGGTCTCCGCACATGTTGCCAGGAACACCACCTAGCCTCATGCAATTATTCTCGGCGCTGAACAATACCGGCGCCGTTTGCTTATTCAAGCGCACAAGCTTGGCATCGCATGAACCTGGCGTCGCAGGGCTGCTGGAAACATATTCCTGCACCAGTGGGTACAGGTCCCTCCCGGTAAATAGCATATCGGAATCTAGCATCACCACAACATCCTCATCACTAAGATTAGCTGCTATGGCGTAGTCCACGATAAGCTTCTGGCGATTTATCAAACTGAATCCCTTCCAGCCTAGACCGAGGATCTCCACAGGCACCCCGGCAAGACGGGCCGTGGTGACGAAGTCGAAGAGTTGCTTGTTTTTCTTGGTGTGGGTGGCAACGAATCTCACCTTCACCGTCGAGGTGCCGTTAAAATCAGGAACGGCATCGTACCGCGCCTGTGCATCGTAGTGATCTAAAGCGCGAGGTACGTGCCCTGGTTTGTTTTCTGGAGGATTACAGAGCAGTGATAGCTCAAACATTGGAGGCAAATCGTTCAGTGGTTTGTAGTACTTATTTAACGGCAAGGCTTCGACAGCTTCTCTACCGACTACAAGAGACCATAGAGCAACTATAAGCACAACAACCCTTTTAACCCCCGTACGGGTGCATGTTCTCTGAAAGGATATGAACATTAACAACTGTAGTTCAACAACGAGGTAAGTCCGAGGCTGTTACTGAATGTACGGTCCAACCTACTGGTCAAAATTGACTTTTTATGTTTATGTTTATATTGTAGTGGACCGGGCGGCCCTTCTACAGGATACGTTGGCGTTCGTACGGATGTGTACAGATACTTTTTTTTCCCTATGCTTTGAGTCAGAGGAACTTCGTAGAGTTTCTGGACAAAGGTGCGACGCGAAGCGAAATGAACTTCCTCTGCAAAATGCAGAAAAAAGTAGATCATCAGAAGAGAACAGTTGTTATATTGAAAATTCTGCAGCAAACATTCATTAGCAAAGAATAAGACAAGGAGACTGGTGCTCCGTTTATTGTACCAGCGTTTTAATGCAAATGTGTAGTGACGGAAAAGAGATTTTTGAACAGCAGCGCGATACTAGAAGAACCCAGCAACCCATTGAAGCCTGTGAACTTCTAGCGCAGAAGCATATAAAAAGTAAGTTTATAGATTATCAATCTGCGTTTCAAAATCAACCTCTTAGACATCAATCAACGCACAAAGGGATTCTACCGTAAGATCGAAGTCGGAGAAGTGCTGTAGCAAGTAGTATCTCTCTGTCCCAACAGAATCCTCATTCACGCTCCATACTTTGTTGGGTGGGATGGACCAAAAGACGGAGCAAGTGTTGCTGCGCTCCTTGGGGAACACGTCCAACACCATACGTGTTGGTAGTGCTTCCATAAAGATTGGCATCCATTGGACCTTCTCAGGACCACACAGGTGCCAGATCAGTGGGGATGTTCCCGTCTGATCATTTACTTCAGATGTGGAATGGTCCTTACCATTTAAGGAGGCATCAATGCTTGCAGATAAATGCTTGGGGATGAACGAGAAAAAGTTGGGAAGATAGGCTGCACCGGTCGGTGTACGGTTTGGCTGCACCTCACTGTGCCTCCATCTCTCCCGGACCAATGAGACGATGTGTTTCAGACTGCGGTCACAAGATGGTGCAAGACCCGCGTACATGACCTGATGAGGTATGTTCAGCTGATGAAAGGCTCCAACAAATTGGTTACGATAATCGAGATCCAGCATACCGCCCAATAAACTGTACGGTCCGGTTCGATCCTGCGGGTGTTCAGCACCGGCGGCAAGTATGCCAGAGCGTAATTCCCAATAGCGTAGCTGAAGATACAGCATGGAATACACGCCTTGATCCATGAACCATGAGACTTTCCCATCCGTAGGGAAGTTACTGCGCGTGTAGGATACAAAAGAATACCGAAGCTTCTTCAACCCCCAAACGCGACCCAGTATCAGACCATTATTAAGGTAGCAATTTTCCCGCTCCAACGCGATGCCAGCGCTTTCTTCTAGATCCGTTGCAACGCCTTCATCTTCGATCCATTTGGAGAAGAGACGACTCACCGTCTGGTAAGGCGCTTCACACAACGCTTCAGGAATCGCCTGCAGAGCCATACAATTGTTCTCTCCAGTGAAAAGGACCGGCGCCGTTTGCTGGCCTAACCGAACATGGCGAGGGACCAACTCCTTTGGGCTTTTGGGACTGTAAGAGACAAAACGCTGCAACACTGGAAACATATCAACCCCCGTAAATAACATATCGGAATCTAGCATCACCACAACATCCTCATCGCTAAGATTAGCTGCTATGGCGTAGTCCACGATAAGCTTCTGGCGATTTATCAAACTGAATCCCTTCCAGCCTAGACCGAGGATCTCCACAGGCACCCCGGCAAGACGGGCCGTGGTGACGAAGTCGAAGAGTTGCTTGTCTTTCTTGGTGTGAGTGGCAACGAATCTCACCTTCACCGTCGAGGTGCCGTTA
Source organism: Vickermania ingenoplastis (assembly GCA_010157825.1). Classification (NCBI taxonomy): domain Eukaryota; phylum Euglenozoa; class Kinetoplastea; order Trypanosomatida; family Trypanosomatidae; genus Vickermania; species Vickermania ingenoplastis. The sequence continues at coordinate 213,514 of VFSE01000211.1, read as the reverse complement.
AAATCAGGAACGGCATCGTACCGCGCCTGTGCATCGTAGTGATCTAAAGCGCGAGGTACGTGCCCTGATTTGTTTTCTGGAGGATTACAGAGCAGCGACAGTTCAAATAGTGGCAAAGTAGATTGCGCCTCTCTTTCTGTACTGGCTGAAGAGCCGACTGTCACAGCTGCTGTACCGACGAAAAGGAAGTATACACCAACTAGAAAGACAATGAAGTTCGTAGCCCGCCTATGTGTGCGCCTTTGTTGAACGCGTATCATATTATTATTCCTTCGTTTCTTTTTTCAGAGAACATGAACAACAGCAAGAAAGAGAATGAACAGAAATGATGTATTTCACAAGTTTGTCGCCGTTAAATTCAGTTGTAAAACATAGAGACACTAAGCAAACTTACTTTGTTCTTCTCAGGTAAAACAACAACACGGACTGAGAACGATTGGCTTTGTTCCAGAGATATAGATGAGCATAGAGTGTACAGGAGAAGTGAATTGAAAGAAACTAACTAAAGAACAAAAAAAAAGAAAAAATAAGCCCTGCGACAGACGAAGTTTCCTCGAAGCAACTAGCGAACTGTGCAGTGCATCCCAGCCGCCTTTGCTTCTCGGAGTGCTCGCCGCTGATTCTTCAGGGCTTCCACGGTGCTGCGAAGATACTGAACCTCCCTTTTATATTTCTGCACTTCATCGCTAAGGGGTGGATGTGCTGGTCGATTGCCTTGCTGTGCTACGAGCAGTTGCTCCAGCTCCTGGCTCCTCTTTTTCGCGCGTTGATACGACTCCCGCACCACGGCAATCTCCTTCTGTAGGTCTGAGATGGTGGAGACGTACTCCTCCACCTTGTCCACCAGTGCCTCGACATCTCTCGCGGGATACGGGGACATGCGGTACTCTTCCCCACTGCTGCTGCTCACGCTAGAAGCCGCTGCCGGACCCGGGGCAGCGGCCTTATGATACCACGGCTCCACCCGCGGCGGGGGTGACGCTTCTGCCACGGGTGCCATTGGATTCGGTGACACGCGTCGCGACTCTGGCTTGTGTCGCACAGGCGCCGAAGGGGAATTAATGGAGAGCGACTCCGTCTGGGGTGGCACAATCTGCACGGCACCGTGAATTCCGAGAAATGGCGTTTGAACGACAAACGTCTCTTCCTGGGCTTCCGCATGGGCGTCCACACTAGGTGTCAATGGGTGTGGAAGGCAGGCCAAAGAGTTGGTCCCAGCGCACCCCGAGCTACTCTGTGCTCGCTTACTATACGTATGGTACTGCTCCTTTCTGCGTAGTTCCGCCAAGAAACTGTAGGAAGCGCGGACCCCCGAACTACAGCTCGAATAGACGCGAGCCGTGAGTGGAGTAGGGAAGCCGCTGATATTCGTCCCTGCAGGGGGTGCCCTCGTTGCGACGGCACTAGGAATATCATACGGGTGATGGACTGGCGTGGCGGGTTCCGAGGCGAGATATGGAGGCTCACAGAAATGCTGCAAGGCAGCTTGTGAAGGAGTTCTGGCAGGCAGGGGAGCCACCGCAGAGACCTGCGACAGATTGGGGCTTGGCGGCAGCGGCTCTCGAAAGAGCGGAACGGAGAACCGTTGCGGCGTGTGGACTTCCTTTCGTGCCTCCCCTGGCTTTCTACCGCTCCGCTTCACGGCCTTGGCAAGCGCATCTTGCCACCGGCCCCACAATCGCCCCAGTTGGAACCCTCGGGTACTGGCTTTTTCCACCGCGCGCTGCTTCCAGAAGGTCAGCGCCATAGCCAACCGCTTTGGATGCGGGGTCAGGGAGAGCGCATGCGCCATACTGGACCGGCAGCTGCACACCTGACGCACCAACTGCTCGCACCGCTGTGCCTCCAGCCCACGCCCTGCGGCGTGGCATCGGCTGCGATTGTACGCCTGCGTCCAGCGCTGCCACACATCCCGTTTGCGGGCCAGCATCCTGGACGAGTTCCACAAATCTGTCACCATATTGTCTGTCTCAGTTGTGCGCGCATCTGATGCCGCCGCCTTTTGTACAGATGGTGCGGCACCTGTACCGGCGCCGCGCAGCAAAGAGGCGACGGGACTCTGGACTACCCGGCGCTGCGCCACTGCACGCTTTGAGGGAGTCGCTGCCGAACATTTACTTAAGGTGGCAGAATGAAGTCGCCGCACTTCGTATTGGTCACTCCTATCGCGTGTGTCTGCGTGGCGCATGTCTGCAGACAATAATGATTGGGCAGTATATCTATATATATCTATGCAGTTGTTTTCTATGATTTTCGTTCAGCTACTTCAACGCCGAAAATTAATTTCCATATAAGATATTGGAGAAGTATTAATTGGGGCGACAGCAACAAACCCTTCGAGTTAAAGAAAGAAGAGCAGGAGAAGACAACGCAGCATGCTGAGCCGGGAAAGGAAACCCTGCACAGCACATAAAGGCTCATCTACACCACCGCCTGGTCACTTTCCCCAACTCTCTCTCTCTCTCTTTTTTTTTTGTCTTTTATCCTTTGTTATTTTTTCCGCTGTGTGCCGCCAGCGTAACACCAGACCTGTGAATGTGTATCTACGCTAGCAGCTCTTCCCACCCCTCCCTCGCTCGACCTTCCGTTAGGAGGCGAAAAGAAAAAAGGAAAAAAAAAAGACACGATGAAAGGGCACAAACAGAAAAATGATGGACTTGAAGAAAAAAAATCAAAAGCCAACAACGCGCCGCGCTAAAGAGCCCTCAGCTTACAAAGCAGGAAGGAAAGAAGAAGCGCATCCATCTAGTACAGAAAAATAAAAAGATAAGAAGAAAAAAGTATTAATAATAATTGTTTAGACGGTGCGAAAGAGTTTGTCCAAAGAGACGTAGAATAGTATGGAGCAGGTGTTGCCTTGTAAATATGCAAAAAAGAAGAGACAGTTACTTCATAATGAGAGCGAGATAACCACAATAAAAAGCAAGTCGAACTGGAGAGGAAAACATATGCCATTTTCCCTTAAACAGCTCACGCGAGGGCGGATAGAGGCACATCTTCCTCGCTGTCCTCGTCCCGGGCACGCTTCTTGCCCTTTGTCGCCTTCCCCTTCTTGGCGATATCGTGGAGCGTCTCATCGTCGGAACTGTCCTCCTTCTTTACGGACTTCTTGGAGGCGGTCTTCTTCTTTGGGGTAGCCTTGGTCTTCTTGGCGGACGATTTCTTTGCTGCAGTAGACTTCTTTTTTGTGGACACCGACTTCTTTGAACTCGAGGACGATTTGCTTTTGGTTTTCGAAGATTTAGATTTCGAAGAGGAGGAGCGCACTTTTGGTGCTCCACGCTGCGCTACAGCATTCTTGTACTCCTCCTTCTCTTCTTCCGTCCCGTAGGCGTTGAGCCAATCCCACTGCATGGCGTCGATTTTTTCAAAGAACTCCTTCGCTGCAACTTGCACGTCCTTCTTTTTGGCCGTGTCGCGAGCCTTTTCGAGAAGGGCAATAATGTCCTTTGTATACTGCGACTTTTGGGTCAGCTGGGCCATCTGAGCGCGGAAGTTCTTCGACACGGACTTTTGATGGTTACATAAAATAGCGACCTCAGTGTTCGCCTTATTGAAGTACGCTAGCTTATCTGCCAAAGAGGCTTTGGGGTTTACGGGTTTCTCCTTGAACCACTTGTCTAGTGTTACAGAAGCGTTGTACGTACGGAACACCTTAGCTGACAAACCATCCATGAAAGATTTAAGATGATCGTTGAGCTGCGTCGGATTGAGACGATCGAAGATATCGTCGCCGGGCTTCTTGTGACGCATAAATTTTCCAAGGAGTCCGTAAACTTCTGGGAGTACTTCCACTTCATTTACGTACCGAATGGAGTCTTTTCCTAGGAAATCAAACTTCACAATATTGTTGGGAAGCAGCGTGAGATGCTCCACGCGCAGCGAACAGCACCCGACAGTATCCGCCTCATCACTGCTCTTCTCATTTCCTACACGAAGAGCAAGCTTATCAATGAAGTACATGGCTACGGCGCGCTGCGCCACGTGCATATCCGAGGATTTAAAGTCCTTTCGATACGATTCCTGAATGTGCTGGATATGGTTCTTTAGATTTCTAGCCTTCTCGAACTTCATCATATCCGACTGGCCCTTCACTGTAGACGACGGCGCCAGCATCACATACTTAAAGTTCCCGCCAACGCTATCGCGCCACATGGCGAGCCACGTGACGGTGTTGTCATGAATCACATTTGCCCACTTGTGCCCTACCGGCGGCTCGGGGATTGGGGAAACACTGTCAATGTTGATGGTGATGTCCTCGGGGCGCACTCGGACCTTCAGGGTCCCCTGCAACGGGTGCTGGCCGCGACCCCGGAAGAGACCGGGAGGCTCCACCCGGAAATTCGCTACTTGCTCGCGGCGACCGTCCCAGAGGCACCAGCGGTATGGTTCCGCTTCCTCATCCTGCTTGAGCTTGTCCGCCTTCTTTTCCTCCTTTGTTCGGTTGAGACGCTTCTCACGCTGCTCTTGAGACCATCGGTAAATGGCCTCGAAATCACATAGTTCCAGTCGCTTGATGGGATGCGGCTCGCGGCGCTTGTCCAGAATCTTCCGCCAGCTCCGAAAAAAGTTAGCGCGAAAGATGTGTGACCGGTAGTAGTCAAAATCCTTCATAACGGCAAACATCGTGGCTACTTCCTCCTCCTCTGGCGTCATTTGAAATGGCTTCCCCTCATACAGAATGGGAATCCCGTGGGGCGTGTACTCGGGGGGAAAGAGCACCCCGTTGTGACAGAGGGTAGACCAGCGCTTCTCGCCCTTCTGCGCAATGCGAAGATTTTCCTGCTCCCACCACTCCTGCTGCAGAGAGCTTATCTCGTCGTTGTCGCTCTCCTCCTCCTCCTTTACCACCTTCTTTTCATTCTTCACCTCTCGCTTCATTTTTGTTTCTCTAAAAAGTCTCTTTGTTTTTATTATTAGCAATCCAAGGAACAAAAAGTAGTTCTTTTTGTTTCTATCTTTGAATCCGTGGTTCCTGGATGCTTTACGGTTGCTGAGCTAAGTAGGACGGCAATACTGGCAGATATGCAACAATAGTGCGGTTAGATACCGAAGAAAGAAGCGTAATAAAAAAAGAAGTTGTTTCTATTTAGTGTACTGTTGCACGTTCCTATGGAGTTTACTACTGCTCCACAAACAAACAAGAATTATTGTATTATTTCTTCTTTTTTTTTCTTTAGAACAACAACAACGACAACAATCGATCATAGCGTATCTAGTCTCACACCCGCTGCCCCACTGGAAGAGGTTTGAGGCCTGCACTACGCATGAACTGGATTTCCATCATCGTGTGACATACCGCAGTCGCACCAGCCATTGTCTGCTGGAATAGGGAAGAGCGTAAGATAGATGCGCTTGAGCGCTGTCTTGAGACGCTTTACCTCTGCACTATCATAATCTGGCACACCTCCCTTCGTCTTGGCCTCGAGTTCCACTTCGATGCAGTCCATGATACTGGCCGTTTGACCGTCATCTAACAGAATAACGGTTGTTCCAGTTGCTAGGTTGGTCTTCACAGATCTGTAGAACTGCGAAATCATGTGGTGGAAACACTTTAGACGGAAGAATTTGTCCTTGGCAGAAATATCAATCGGGAGTAACGAGCTGTCCTCCTGAGATTCATCGGTCTCCCCAGCAAGCTTGGAGAGCGCGATGCAGGTGACATCCGCCAGAAGATCATTGTAATGGCTTGTCATCCACGTCAAATTTAGTGTAGTGGTAAACTCTGCTGTGTTCTGCTGCACCTCCACTGTGATGCCAGGGGCCACCAATAGCTTCGTGACGACCACTTCGGGTTGCGCCTGAGCTCCCTCTCGGTCCTCATGCTCATGTTCCTTTGCGGCTGCTGCGGCGGCGTCGGACTCAGCGGGAGTTTCCAGCCGAGGCTGTACGTTGTCGTACATCTTGCTCTCACCGAAATAACGCTGCAGCACGTGGAGCACTTCCAGGGGTGTCTTTCGGTGTGGCAGGGGCAGCACTAGGGCCTGCTGCACGCGCGTCACACTCAGGTTCGTGAAGGTGGTGACATCGCTGGGGTGTACGATGTGGTAGGCGTGCTGCCCCGAAACCAGCATCACACCGCTCACGAACTCGCCGGCCTGCACATCATGGCTCGCCAGACGTCCCATCACGCGGGCAGTGTGCTGCATGACAAAGGGAATACGGATAGCCTTTTGGTTCTGCGTGGTGTATACCTGCATCCCTCGATCTTTGAAGTCTGTCTGCAGCTTATTCTTGAGTTGCCCCATAGCACCTTCATTGCCGTGCACCAGCACGGTGTGTCGGACATTAGGGAGCTGCTGAATAAAGTCGCGTGTTTGTCTGCCGTCCGAATGGGCAGAGAAGGACACAGCAGTGATCGTTCGCATCCGCAGGGAGAGAATACGTCCATCCGGCTTTTCCACCTCCTTGGGCTTCTCCAGCACCTGCTTCGCGATGGTTCCATCGACACAGTAACCGGCCATGATAATGCCGTTTCTGGGATCCTTGCACCAGCGCTCGAAGAGTTCGAGCGAGATCCCACTCTGCAGCATGCCGGGAGAGGCGAGCACCACGCAGGCTCCAAGATCCTCGAAAGACTTCGTATCCACCAGCGGTCGGATGTACTTAAACACAAACGGGTTATGATGGTTGTCGTGCTGCTGCTTCACACGGTCGTTCATAGCACTCACAAAAGTTTGATACAGCTTCATGCAGCGCTGCGCCAAGGAGGAGGCGTAATAAATAGGAATGGTTTGCAGCTCACGATGTGCCTCCCAGAACTCTTCCAGAATGAGTAGAAGTTCCTGCGCCCTGCCCAGAGCGAATACCGGGACGAGGCAGCGACCACCCCGGGTAACCACCTCCTTAACGTTGGATGTAAACTTGAACTCGCGTTCCTCGCGGGACTCCAGCTCATGCACACCATTAGTACTCTCGGCAATCAGAATATCCGGGGAGAAAGGTGGGATCTCCGCCCCCAGGAGATGCCGATCCGGCACACGGGAGAAGTCGCCCGTGTACAGGGCCTTCATCCCCGCGAGGTTCACCATAAACATGGCCGCCCCCAGGACGTGACCAGCGTTGAATGCCTGGAAAGTAATACCGTTGACCGTTATCTCCTCATGGTATTCGATAGTTTCGATACGTTCCAGTGTGTTGCGGAGCCACTCGTTCGTAATCAAGTCGTTGGCCCCCGCGCCGATTCGGAGAAAGTCGTTCATCACCATCTTGTAGAAGGCCTTGGTGGCGCTGGTCATGAAGATACGGCCCTTGAAGGTGGTCTGGTTGCAGAAGTAGGGCAGGGCACCACAGTGGTCCAGGTGAAAGTGCGTCACCAGCACCACATCAATGTCTTCTCCGCGGATGCTGTCGAAAAAGGGGAGGGAGTCCAGGCCGCTCTTCGCGGGGTGGTTCCCGCAGTCGAGCATGACGGAGCGCCCCTTAAAACGAAGCACCACACAGGAGCGGCCGACCTCACCGCCGCTGCCGAGCGGCAGAATTTCCACTTCGTTCATTGAGGCTCCGGACTCGCCTTCCATCAGGTGAACGCCGTGTCGGTCCATCAGAGCTCAAGAATCCAATAGTATTAGACAACGGGTTAATGAGTTGCCTTAGCAGCCAAAGAAATATATTATTACTTTTTGTGTGTGTTGTTGTTGTAGAGTTTACTCGAATACGCTAGCACTGCACCAAGGGACGTGTGAAAATTCGAGCTCCTCGACAATCTTAATGACAAGGATTTTTGTTGTCAAAGGAAAGAGAAAAGGAGGAGAAAAAGAGAGCAGGGCCGGAGAACAGGTATACTTTTTTTTTAAATGCTATATCTCCAACACACCACTAAGGAGACTGCAGCTCTTCACATTTGCTTCGAGGGATGCGAAGAGGAATCTAATTGTTACTTTTTTGGCACGTAGCATCAGACAGGTAAACGAGCAACCTGAACAGGAATCGAATCTCCATTCTGTGGATTGCCATGATCCCTTTTTGTCTTAAGGTGTGCATCTGTCGGGGTGAGTATAGAGCACACGTTCCAGAACCGATGGGTCCCAAGGCTTTCCCGGACGGTGAGCGGATTCCAAGGCTGCGTCCGTCATGGTTAGCAGCGGATTTACACGAAGTTCAGTAAACAAAGTCGATGGCACAGTGCATAGAGGAAGCGTAGCGCCCTTACCAGTTTCCATGTCTATCTCTTCCGGAGTCCTACGGAGGTCCTTAGCTTCCGCATAAGCTATTCCCAACGTCTCAACGTAGGTAGAGACTTTCTTTTTTTCATCTGCATAGACGTCCGACATTTGCTTTAGCGTCTCAGCCATAAGGTGTTGATGGCCCTGTAGGAGGCGCGTCGTGTATTCATGCCCCACATACAGCAACACGCGATCCTGCTGTATCTTTTCCCCGGTCTTTGGATGCCTGCACACATCGTTGAACATTGAACTTCTCATCTTCTGAACGGGCTCGAGAGATGCCGTTTCGAAGGGATTCCCGCAGCCGCCGCAGAAAATTGCGTCCCCTGTGAAAAGAGCAAGATAATCGGCGGGGTGCTCTGTGGAGTCCGCAACGCAGAACAGCACCGACCCTGCTGTATGCCCTGGGGCCGGAATCACCTTGGCCACAGCACCACCGTCCAGCATGTCGAATACATCCCCGTTCTCCAACAACCGGGTGCAGCAGTGGGGACTGTCTACCTTGGACCCCAACACGACGACATTCTCAGCGACCAGCTGAAGGTCCTTATTCTCATGGGATGTGGCGTAGTCCAGGATACGCTTGTTGCCTCCAGCATGATCCCAGTGCTTGTGTGTGGTGAGGACCTCTGTGAGCTGCAGGTGCGGCAGTCCCGTGTAGGAGCGGAAACGCTTCAGATAGATGAGGCACGTGTCGCCGTCGGCAGGATCGACGAGAGCCATTTTCTCCGTCGCAAGGCTGATAATACCGTAGGAGTAGTTATCGCTGAAAATTGGAATAGGGACGATCAGCACCCCGCCATCCGACTTGACGGCCTCGCCCATTTCGTGTAGGGCTCGAACGTCAATGATGGGGCCGCCCACACCATAGTAGCTCTTGCGTCGCAATCGGCCCAGCTGTGCTGCAGAGAGATTCGGGTCCCGGTTCTCCTTCCGGATCGGCCTCCACTTGGGTAAGGAGTGGTGAGGGTGCAGGCAGCGAACGCCGGCCCGGTAATCCGAATGCGGGATTATTGACGGGGGGTGCATCAGCTTTTTCAGCACTCGGTTCCCAACCATCTCGGAGCAGTACAGGCGATACAGAACATTGAAAAAACTGCCTTTCAGCCTGTCAATCAGTGGGATCGGGACATGATTACTGAGCATGACGAGCCCCACAATCGTCAAGAAAATAGTGAAGATCATGATGAAGCAGCTGTTCAGTGATTTAAGAGTTCGTGCAGATCTTTTTTTTAATTCAAATAAAAATATTCTAACGAGTCTCTCAATAGACAATTCAGTTTGGTGAAGCCCAGCGAACATCGAAAGAAAGGGAATAGAGAGAAGGAATGACAGTGACGAAGACAAAAAGGATGGATGTAGGGTGATGCCAGTGTGTGAAACCGTGCCACAGACCACCGTGGCTTTGAAGATAAAATCCTTATTCTTCACAATATTCATACTTGAAGATTTAGTTGTTGTTTTTTGGTGTTGTTTGTTTTTGGAACGAAGTGTACGGGAAGCAGAAGTTGAATCACCAAAGAAGAAATTGTAGAAGTCGTGAAAAATGACCAAAGACGTCCGTGAGTGAACAGTAAACGCTTAGATGGAGCCACCACCGTCGCCGCGCTTTCGCCACTTCTCGAAGGCCATCACAGACTCCTTCGTGACGGACGGAACAAAATTGCACAAGGCGATGTCGAAGTCCTCGCGCGTGACGCACCGCACGACGAGCTGCCCCTCTGGAATATGCTGTGGGTCTACGTGATGGAGCGCACGAGGATCAGTTGCCAGGCACGGCGTAAAATAGACCTCTGCTGAATCACATACGACATCAGTCACAGCGCTGATCCCAGCAATTTCCTCCCGTGTCGCGGGCCGGATGGACTCGGCGTCCGCCAGGGCTCCCAGCGGCCTGGAGAGCGCCTGCTGCGCTAGGAGCACCACATCCGAGGCGGTAAACCCGCTTGTGAAGCCAATCAGGTCACGGATGTCGCCATCGGAAAGAACGTGCCGGGCGTCGCGCAGGCTGCGCAGCAGGAGGACGCGCCGAACCTTATCATCAGGAACATCGACATAAATGGTGCGATCGAAGCGCCGCCGAATAGCTGGGTCTATTTCCCACGGGAGGTTGGTCGCCGCGATAACAGTGACAGAGGGAGGCATGTGCTGGAGTTGAAGCAAAAATTGGGTTTTAATGCGGCGGGAGGCTTCAGACTCGTCGCTCCCGCCGCGTGCGCTGCAAAGTGCGTCAATCTCGTCGAAAAACAGAATTGCGGTGGATTCACGTGAGGCCCGCATAAAGAGCTCTTGGATGTGCTTCTCACTCTCACCCACCCACTTACTGAGCAGGTCAGCAGCAGAGAAACTAAGGAAGGCCTGATGATTCTCCTGTGCAGCGGCCTGAGCCAACAGAGTCTTTCCTGTCCCTGGTGGGCCGTAGAGCAGTACACGCTGGAAGGGGCGCCGCCGCTTGAATAGCTGAGGGAACTTACGAGGAAAAACGGTACACTGCTTCAACGCCGTTTTGGCCTCCTCGCAACCGACCACGGCGTCCCAGCCGGCTCTCTCGCCCCTCTCCTCGTTCTCTTCACACATCGCGATGGAGCTTCTGGGCAGCAGATCGCGACCTCCCGCCTCGGTGGAATGGAGAGGCACCGGTATTCCATCATTGATGAGCGGGTCGAGATTGTTTGCACTCTCTGCAGGAGAGGCCGAAGTCTTTCCACACTCAGCGATGTGCTGCGATAAAAAGGGGAGGACCCGAGTAACAGCGTCGGACACTTCGCGCAGGACGCGACTGTTGGGATTGGTGTCGTCTGTGGGACCCTCTTCATAGGCACTGAGAAGAGATATGCAAGATGGAAGCTGTGAGAGCGCCGTGTATAGCTGGCGTAGGTCCGTAATGGCGGTGGTGGAGTAGTGGGCGTGTTCGAGGCAAATGGCGGACGCCACAGCGCAGCAGTGCGACACTTCTTGGAGCTTCATGGCTCGCATGCGGGAGTGCTGAGCCATCACACACGGAATAAAAGCTTGGCGAGGCACAGATACGCGCGTAGAGTTGGACCCGATGCAGTACTTGCTGTAGGGTGTTTTTTAGAATGTCTTCGTTTCTGAAGGGTATACCATAGAGAATAAGGAACAGCAGGCAACAGACATCTTCCCGTTCACAAGAGAATCAGAAGTAAAACAAAGAGACACGTAATACAGAGTAAAAACTAGTATCAAACTAGTATTGCATACAATTCCTTTATCGCTCACTCACACCAAGAGAAGCCTCTAGAAGGTGTGCAACTGCATTTGTTTATGTGAAAAACTAGCCCATCTTCATACCGAATCATCGCGTTCTGCTTCACGCCTGCTTCTCCTCGTGAAGCAGCTTCGCCAGAACGTCCACCAGTCCCTCCCCTAAGGAGAGTACGGAGGGCAAAGGGCCAGAGGAGTCGGAAGACACATCCTCCAGGACTATCGACCACGTAAGCAGCTGCTGCGCCACGGCTCCTACAAGCGGCGACCCTTGTGTAGTATCAAGAAGCGTACGGAGATACCCTTTGAAAGCGCTGCGACTAGCCGGGGAGAAGAGAGGGGCTTGGTGGGCGAAAGCGCTCCACAGCGCTAGAAGAGTTCGGTGTCCTGCGCCTCCTTCCGTCTGTGCCATTCCATTCCGCAGCACAGTGCTAACAGATCCATTCGGATGGTACGCTTGCAGCAGCTTCTGATTCTCTTCCCGAACGATCCGCCGCAGCATCTCTTCCATGGTGTTGCTTGCAACAACAGCCGCTGGAAGACCGGAGCTCAATGGGCTTGGCGCAACAAGAGGTGGGGAGACCTCCGCTCTCTGGCTGGACCCCAAGGAGAGACCCCAGTCACATTGCTCCGCCCCAACCGCCTCTGAAGAAAAGCATATACGAGCTTCATCAAAAACATGCACCTTGCGTTTCTTCGGCAGTGCGTAGCTTTTGGTTTGACCCCAAGTGTTTTCTTCGTTCGCGCTTTCGCGGCCGTTATGGGCTAATTGATCACCGGACGACTCTGGCACGGGCTCTCCACAGAGAACCACATGCACGAGTTGAGCATTGCCGCTGGGCTCCACTAGCATCGGTTGTGCCACCCCAAGAAAAGCAGTGCTACGAGAAGGGCAAATTTTTTCCCGCACCGCATCAACGCAGGAGCGACCACAAATTTCCCCTGCATTCCCTTGCTCGCCTTGAGTGGGCAGCGAGAGGCACACGTACCCCTCGGCTGTGCCATCGAATAGGGATAGATACACCCGTGTTGGTGCCTGCACAGAGCAGCACTGCAGCCCGGGAAGCACCCTCAAGGTGTACGGCGATGTGATACAGGACAGCAGCGGCTTCAGCGTCGATAAGGAGAAATGCCTTCGGCCAAGGAGCTTCTTGCTGGTGACGCTCCACTGCAGTAGATCCACGGTCCCGGCAGCTCGGATGTCCGGCTGGGTGACAACGAGGGAGGAGAGCAGCAGCGTGTCGCTGCGCAGCCCCGTCAATGGCGCCGCAGGCTCAGCGCAGGGTGTCGTTCGCCCTGCGTCTCGCACTGGTGGTGGCCTGTAGCACTCGTTGAGACAGCGCTGACTCAGAATGTCCACAATGGACTCTTGCACGTTCACCACCAGCGGCGTGCCATCTTTCCCTAGAAGGGTGGCTGGCTGTGCCTTCGCCTTCCCATCTGCTGCGGAGTCCTCTTCGGCTCCCACCAAGGCGACGAGGTAGACATCGTCCCCACCCAGGTGCAGTGCGCTGCTGATGGATGCTCCCAAGAATCGCTGATGGGGCCCCAGAATGAGTTCCTGACGGGAAAGAAGCGACCAGTCGACGGAAGAACGAGTGGTGATGACGGTGCTGGACCGCTGAGAGCAGCCGACCAGGAGCAGCGGTGGGGTGGCCTCTTCCCCATGCGGCAGGACTGCACAGGAGACGCAGCTGTAGCACTCCTCCTTAAACTGTTGCACCGGATGGCAGAGCTGCGAGGTGATGGGGCCGGACGCTGACTTTTGGTGCTCTACCACGTAGATGGTGAGCCCCTGCGTAGAACTAGCAGCGACGACAACATCCTTGATAGAGCGCTTAATTCCCTTGCTGCTCCTCGCAGCGTCGAGGGAGCAGACCGCGAAGTCCCTGACGTGCTCCAGACGCCCATACACATCATCATGCTGTTCCATGCTATCTGATGAAGAGGAATCCGAGACTGTTTCTGGAAAGGGCAACAAGCCTGTCCGCAGCACACAGAGTTCTCCCCGTGCGCTTAATACGGTGATGGTTGCCTCTGACACCCAGAGCATCTTGTCGACCACTAGTGCGGTGTCTTGGTCCTCGCGGGACTCGTTCGCCTCCTCGGCTGTGTCCAGAGACGGAAATGCCACCGGGATACGATGCAGTAGCGTAGTACTGACGCCTGCGCCACGAACACTGGAGCTTGTCGCCTTCCAGTCCACGAGGCAGTGAAAGAATGAGAGCACGACACCGAGAGATGGATGCGACGGAGGCTGTTCGTCCCGCTCCTTGAGCCCTTCCTGAAGAGCCTGGAAGCCAGCTACGCCTGGGCCAGTGAGTGAGGGGTGGCGCTGAGACTCCATGAGTGTGGCGATGGCCACAAAAAATGAATTTCCCTCATTGCCGTCCCTTGTGTACACGGCGAGAGGGCCGCAAGAGGAAGGACAACGACACGGTTGCCGATACACACATCCCTTCACTGCTTTCATCTCTTTCTGCGATGGATCCTGTACAATAGCTGTGGGGAGAGAGCGAGAACGGGTGAGAGAAGAAAAAAGAAAGAAAGAGAAAAGAAGCAGCTATTAAAAAAAACAGATCATATTTTTGAAAAGGCCTTTAATAGAAAGTACCTACACCACTCTGCATTGCGCCAGAGCAGGTGCCAGGCCGTAGGACTTTGTTTCTGACAATCTTATGATTTCGGTATCATGTAATGTGAACAAAGACGCCAAACAGTAAGACTGCATGCCGTACAATGAGGGAGGGACCAAAGACTTCACAGGAAAGGGTATGGACGACCCCCCTCCACCTCAGCTCTGCTCTGTAGCCTTGGGCTTTTCCTTGGGAAGCCGGCGGACTTTTCGCACCGGATTCTTGGCTCGCTCCTCCATGTCCTGTTGGTACGCCACCTGACGAGAGAGCTGGAACTTCACCACGGAGCCGGGCTTTGGGTTCTTTTCCGTGTGCAGCGCCTGAAGAAATGAACCGGCCAGGTCCATGTAGAATCGCTGTTTGGCTGGATCTGTTTCATTCTTCTTCTCCCCCCCCAGCGCTGGATCAGCTCTTTTTTTAAAAACGCACGTGCGTGGCGAGACTTTACGGTAATATCAATACTTCGGTAGCACATGCGTAACAACGAGAGCGGCGAGTGGATACTAAGAACACGTTGCTGAGAGTTCATATGCTGTCCAGCCCCACCCCCAGCCCCACCCCCAGCCCCAGCCCCAGCCCCAACTGCAGCCATACGATTCAGCAGAACACACCGAAACATGTTTCTTCGACCCTTCCTGATGCTAGAGTAGAAAACAAAAACAAAACAAGCAAAAAAGAGGAAAAACCAAAAGAATATTTAGCGCGGAGAGATGATTGGCAGTCCTGGAATAAGTGCACCACTATCCACAAATAGTTCCTTTTTTAGGAGCAAAAGAATGGCGTAGTGCGCTGGACACACCATCATCAAACACCGATGCGAGGACGTTGTTGGCAGCAAAAAAGCGGACTCATAAACTTGCCTCATCGATATATTCTTCTAGGAGGTGGCGATCCTATTGAACTATAGAGCATAGACTCTTCCCAGAAAGTGGGTCCACTTTTTCTAAGCGGAACTCGTTGGACCCCGTCTCGTTGGCCAGCATTAATGGATTATTAGGTGCTGCCCAAAAAACATTCTGACTAGATCGGCGTTTATCTGGAACAGCATCCAACAACACACGTGTCGGCAAGACGCGTAAAAATCCAGCTCTGTACTCCCGCTTCTGCGGCCCAGAGAAAATCCACACCGCTGGCGGGAGGTTTCCACTGCAGGGAGCACCGAGGTGCGATGTGCTGTCCTGCTGGCACCCCACGAATGCCGTGCGCCCCCCATCCACGGTAAGCATGGCCTCTGCCATACCAGCACCAGCGGCAGTCCGATTAGAGCTGATGCGGTGATCGCGCACGCCCCGTATAATAATGGCGTGCTGCAACGACTCGAAAAACGGCTCACCACCTGCAATCGCCAGCTCCCCGTTCAATCTCAAACGCACCCCGTGCGTGAGAACACCGAATATATCGTTTCGGTAGTCAAGGCTAAGAAGCCCAGCAACGAGACCGTTCGGTGACTTGGTGGTGCCATTTTTAGAGACACCAAGACTGCCACTGTCGATCTCCCAGCTTTGAAGGTCCAGAAACATGGCGGCAAAACTCGGCAGGGCGGCACCGCTCTGCTTGGCGTTCCCTTTCTGCACCATCCGAGAGTCGAACATCATCTTGATTCCCCAGAGACGGCCTATCAGGGCCCCCGTATCGAGAATCTCGTTCTGATTTCTGGAGCCTCGAGGGTTGGGAAGGAAGAGGATTGAAAGATTGTTAGCGAAGGACTCCCATCGCGCCTCCAAGCCGTGATATATCTCATGGCACCTACCGATAGCTGTGGCCCCACTGCAGTGGGTCCCTGCGGGGAACAACACAGGGCTATATTGGGTTCCGAGCCGCACTTTCAGAGCATCGAGATCTTCTAACCCCGCAGGGCTTTTAGACACGTATTCCTCAACAAGCGGGACGAGGTCCACGCCCGAGAATAGTGCGCTGGTGTCGTCCGAAAGGTTTTCTTCTGACATGTAGCGCAGCACTAGTTGTTCCACAAACACAGCGCTGCCTTCCCCTTTCTTACTGAACTGAGATACAATATCCAGTGGGACGCCCGCCAGGCGTGCCGCCGCCACCGCCTCAAACAGTTCCGTGTTGACCTTGGTGCTGAGCATCACAATTCGGGCTCTCACCGCCTTATTGGTGCCCTCAACCGAACCGCGTAGCTCATTGTAACGCTGACGGAGCTTCTCCTCGATGCGGCCACTCACCACGCCTCGATCCTTCGTCGCGCACAGATATGGGAGATCAAATGTGCCCGACTGGCGCCTGAAGGCGTCGATAGGCTGTATCTTATCATGTATTTCTTTTAACCTGTCTTCGATGGAGACCTCTTGTTCCTTTGTCTTTTTTTTGAATTATTTTTAATAAAAACAACTCCAGAAGAAAGATGGTGATCGTCAATAGTGTCACGGAGACCTTTACTGCTCCGGGGCGTCGTGGTGGTGGTATGGAACGCATACTAGCTCCTGTGAGGGCTCCTACAGCAGTGTACCAGCTAAAAAAAAAAAAAAGAGAGAGACGACCAACATTTTTTTCAAAGAAAGGGAATTTTCAAAAAAAAAATAAAAGAATAAAAACGAAGGAAAAAAGTTTAGGTCATCTATACCTACAGAGAACTCCCACATCTGACGCTTGGGCTATTCGCCCAGCTAGGACCAAAAAATCGCAAAAGAGAGATTTGATATAGTACAAGTGTAGCTGTTCAACAAGAGGCATTCCGAGAACTTTAATACAAGTGCTCGGCAAGCGATGGATCATTATTTCTAAAGCCTCTGTAGTTTCTGGGGAGTGCCCCGAGATCTGGTGGCTCCCAGCCCTTCTCCTTTGAGGCCTGGTAGAACTTCTCGAAGAAGGTCATCGCCACCACCGCCTCAGCTTCGGAACTGCTACTGGTTTGATGTGCAGCCGCGGCATCGAGGGCGGCTTGAATGCGCTCACTGCTCCCGTCCGCGCTGACCGTCAGGTGCTTGCATGTCGCGATCACCTTTACCAGGGCGACAACGAAGTTGTCAGGGATAATAATCCCGTTCAACAGCAGGTGGCGGAGCCGCGTGAGCTTGGGTAGAACGTCAATCACCACTAATAGCTGTTCCGAGGTGAGCCAAGTAATACTAAGATCTAGTTCTTCAATGAAGTAGCACCCCTCGAGTAGAAAATCGCGGATACTACTCGGGTCGTAGCTAGCCAGATTATTCCCTCGTAAGCTAAGACGACGAATCTTTGTCAGTGGGAGCATCGTCACAAACAAATACAACGAAGAATTATCGAGGCAGTTATACGAGAGATCCAAATTCTTAACCGGCGGGGAAACTCCTGATATGGTGACCAGCGCCGAGAGCAGCACAGCAAGAGAGGACGATGAGATGCTGCAAATGGAAAAAGAAACAGTTTGAACAGCGAAGGCGTCCACGGCACGTGGTGTACGGGAAGCGGATTTGGATTCCGAGTCTGCCCGCTTCGGCACCGTATCTAAGTCCAGAAAAAGAGAACCCTGCGAGGCATACTCCTCCTCCTCCTGCTTGGAGACACTCCAGTCTCTGGACTCCTCGTAGACCCCGACACGGCGGTGGCCGAGGGCTCGAAGGACGAGGCCATCAAACCAGAGCACATGCATCCGCTCTGCTGTCAGGGGCACCAGATCCATGTGTAGCAGGTCAAACAGCAGCAGTTTGCCGTGCGCCCGTAGGGCAACATTAGCTACGTACTTGTTTAACATGTCATCACTGCTCATTTCCGAAGCATTGAGGTGCGGCAAATAAATTTGCTTCGCATCCAAACTGAGGTTTGCCGTCACCTTTTTCATAATCTCACCGTCCGGTTGGCGGAGCGAGATCCACCACTGGCCCAGAAAACGCATGTCCTTCTTCCAATCCGGTATCTCTTCTGGGAGGTTCCACTCCACCTCCCGCGCCGTTGCTAAAAGACGATTCTTTAACGCTGTGGCGACGACGAGGGGGGAGTACTGATTTACATTGCTGGGATGGAATATATCCACCATGCACTTGTCGGTTACATCGCAGGTGCGCATGCTAGCGATAGCAGCCAAGACGTCTTCAATGACGTCCGGTAGCACTTCCATAGGATACTGCAGCTCTTCCTCCTCGGTGGGCAGAAAGATCTTCTTTTTGCTCTCCAGCTTAGACCGCGCTGTCCCTTCCCCGACGAGGAGGCTGTACTGGCGCAGTGTGTGTCCGTGATGCCCTGGAGAGACCTTGGGGGCTAAGGAAACAGCACATTTCTTCCCACGGGTTACATTCTTCATGACTGTAAAGGGAGTATATATTGAAGCAAAACACACGTAAATAACAATCAGCAGAAAAGGAGTGATCAAAAAATCACCAATAATAAAACGTGCAAATAATTAGTATATCGAAGTTTGCCCCATGACTGTTAATGCCATAGCGACATGAAGAAATAGAAGCGGAGGAGACACCAATAAGCAGTGACATAACCAAACAAAAGCGTTAACAGCGACATCATCCGAGAATCAGCAGCAGCATATGCAATGCAGACGCCTCATAGAGTACGTGATGGGTCTCCATGGACTTGTTGGTTTGTCGGTTTGTTTTTCTGTTGTTTAGGTATATTGATACTTCATCGTCTAATGAGAAGTCAAAGAAAACACCTCAGACTAAAAACCATGAATGCGAGCAAAAAGGAAAGCTGGGGCTGCAGAGCAGCATACCTGAAGACGACAACACGGCAGGAGCCATTCCTAGTTGTAAAATCCCATTTGCTTTCTTTTGCAATATCTAATGAACATAACTAGAACATCCCTACAACACTGCATACAAGACGAAGAATCGGGGGAAACACACACACAAAAAAAAGAAAACGAAACGAAAAAAAATTAAAAATACCGTAGAACACTTTAATGCCGTTGGCTCCTCGTACACCACTCCTTCCCGAGGCACATGTGCGCACTACCCCACGATGTCGCAGAGACGGTCTCTCCATTTCGACCGATCTTTCTGTTCGTTTTTACCTCGAGGTTCATTTCTTGCTCTTCGGGCTTCCATTATTCTCAGACAACAAATCTATGTTTACAAGCGGCTCCAGCAGGTGCGGGTATCGACGCCGCAGTTGTCGGAGCCGGAGGCCAAGTTGCTGCTCCCGCTGCACCATTTCCTTGAGCTGCTCCTTCGTCTCGTGGTCGTACCCAACGGCGTGCAGCACAGCATGGACAATAGCTGCATGAAGGTAAAGGGGAAACGGAAGATTCTTGTGTGGGAATCGGATGCGTCGCGCCTGAATATAAGTTGGGCAGAGATAGATTTCCCCGAGACATTGAACCGATGACCGACTCGACTCTACTGCCTGTGCTCTGCGCCACAGCGCCTCATTCTTAGATGTCGGATGCGTGAGCGATGCATCACGATAGAAGAGATCCTGGGAAGGTACTCCTGGTACTCTGGAGAAGAGAAGCGCATTCACAAGCGACGACGAGGTATTGCTCTCACGAAAAGTCAATGCGTCTGTAGGAGCGTCACAACCCTTGCAGTAATAATGGATCTGCCGCATAGAACTCATAGAAACAAAAAAGACGTCCAACTCCACGTCGGCAGCAAGACCTTCCAGCAGCAGAGTAGTGTGCACCAGTTGGCTCACACCTTGACGAAGAGCTAGGGGGCAGTCGTGAATGGAAACTTTGCGGAAGAACATTTTTAACACGCTCTGCTGTGGCGAAAAGTATATCAACAAAAAAAGGATGTGTCCCACCGCAACTACTGTTTGCTTGTGGATTATGACTTGGTCTACAGAGACAAGAAGAGGACGACGTCTGAGAAGCGAGTGTGACAGGTCACCACGCCCAGTGGCGGCCTGGAGCAGAGGGTGAGCCCTCTCTTGAAATAAAAGAGATGTTCTGTAACCTTGCCATAGTAGTGAAAGGGTTGATTTTTCTGTTGCTGCCGTATCTTCTGGGGGATGTCTCTACTGATAGCGCTATTCTATTTTGTTTTTGTTTTTTCTTTGTGTTGCTGTGTGCTCACCCACATTCCCAGCTGTTGGTGGTTTCTAAACTGGATTTGTCAAGCGAGCTATTACAGCACGTCACCTCTATATTTCTTCGGCGTTTTTAGCCTCTTCCTCCTCCTGCTTAGCCTTCTTGCCCTTCTTTCCTTTTTTGCCCCTTTTCTTGACCTCGGTGGTGTTCACCGCTTCCGGTGATTCGTCCACCTTTTCGGGCGTCTGGGACATGGCAGCGGGCATGGCTTGAGCGTCCACCTCGGGAGTTTGGGCCTTCTCCTTCTTCTTGCCCCTGCTCGTTCCGCGCTTCACCGGCTTCTTTGGTTTCTCTTCCTTGTCTGCCTTCTCTGGTTTCTCTTCCTTGTCTGCCTTCTCTGGTTTCTCTTCCTTGTCTGCCTTCTCTGGTTTCTCTTCCTTGTCTGCCTTCTCTGGTTTCTCTTCCTTGTCTGCCTTCTCTGGTTTCTCGCCAGGGAGCAGCGTAATCTGACGCAGGCTGTGGCGGACGTGACGGGTGATGTATAACGGCGTACCACACGTAATCGCCTCAATGGAAAAGCTGCGAGGGAATTGAGGGTCCCACGGGACGGAGCCCTGGTCAATCATCACTGATAGTTCTGCGGGGGAGAGAGCGGGCACAGCCCAAATGGCAGCGAAAAACTTCGCTGTATTGGCGTTCTGCGCGTCTTCTTTGGCCTTGCGGATTTGATCCCTCTTCAGCTCATCGCCATCCTTCTCCAGCTCCTCCCTCTTAAGGGGAAGCTTGTCAATAGCAGATGCTGCAATCAGCTTGAAGAGCGGCTTGAGGACCATGGTATTGTAGAGGTCGGGTCCCATGTAATCGCGCCACAGACGAATAAAGAAGACAAACACGACCACCTCCCGGGAGTGCAGCAGTTTCTGCTCCATCGAACACTCCTCGGACCATTCCCGGAGTTGCACCGTGAACTGCGAGGCGACAGACGCCAAGAGAAGCTTCCCAGACATCACGGCGAAGTGGTTGTGTGTTTTGGTGGCGGCCTGATAAATACCGCATGCGATCTGCCAGAAGGACCAGAACGCCGGTCGGACACCGAGGGGATACGGCAGGTGCTGCGTCACCATGGGGTCACCGCGGCGCAGCAGAAGAGATGCGGAGAGAAGCTCCTCGCTCACGATTTGCCCATACAAATGGGCGAAGCCACGCTTGGCACGTCGAATCGCATCGGAGAGCTTCTGGCAAGCTTCGTTTTTGATCACCCATTTGTTTTCCCGGAGCGGAATAGTGTAATGGTCTGCACGCAGGAGAAAAGCAGCGGTCTGGACGGGCGGCGTGAACACGCGCATCTCGCCCATCAGCTGCGCTCTATAGCCCACAGTGGCCTTTACTGTGGTGATGATCGCTGCACATCCCCCGGTGATGCACTTCTCGAACAAAAGCTCTCTTGAGGGCGGGGCTTGCAGGAGATGCAGAACACAGAAGACCAGCGAGGCAACGCACTCGTCCGAGTCGTCGAGTCCCCGGGGGGAGCGAAAGAGAGGCTCCATCCAGCGGGATGGGGTGAAGTAAGAGTTCCACATCTGTGTCGCCTCTGTAAAGAGTTTTTCGTGTTGGTTGGTGAAAAGAAACGTCGGGTGGCACAGCATTTGCCACACATACTTAAACTGGCGAAGAGAGTCAACCACCGGGGGTAGGAAGAGAGGCTGCATCTTGTCAATATTGCGTTCGAATGACATATTCTTTTTTATCTTGCGGAGTGCGGACGACACTGCCACGGCAAGAGTAGTGTTGCCAAACTTGGCGGGCTTCCGCTTGTGGGTTTCCGCATCTAAATCATTCTCGGCGCGCTCCAAAATATCGGCCAAGCCCATGGCGTTGCGTTAATTGATCAACAACCCAAACAGATATACTAATATGCAGACGAAATAGACGAATAGAGCCAACACCACAGGTGACGACCGAATTGCACAAGAATAAAAGATGAAGAATGTAATAGGGAAACATCAGAAGATTGTGGCGAGTTCGATGTCAACTTCAGTACAACGTACAAAAGATATGTTTCGTAAGGCTCTGAAGAGTAACGATGAAGGTACGAAGAGAACATCTGAGGGCTGTTTTTTGATGAAGCTGAAGGCGGAAGATTTTCCACAAGAGAGAAAAAAAAAGAGAAAACGAGGTCTCTCCCCTTAACACTACTAAAACCACAATGCACAACCGATTCATTATTTGGTGCCCTTTCCCCTTCTTCGGCGGGATGGAGCCGGGGCAGGGCCGACAGCGATCATAGCACTTAGGCCGTCATTAGGGCCGACTCGGGAGGCAACAGCTGCCGCGGCGGAAAAGTTCGCCTTTATTTCAGCTAGCGTTTCCTTCGTTTCGCGGATCGCTTTCTCGAGACTCATGTTTTCTGTGACGTTCGCTTCCACCACTCTGCGCAGCTTTTCCTTTGCAACGTCGCGCTGCTGCTGCAGTGATGCCTCCTTCTGCTGTAGTGTCGCCATTTCCTTGGCTTGGGAGCTCTGGCGCTCCTTTACACGCTCATAGTCGAGAACCGTCTGATGAATTTGTAAAAAAGAGCTCGTCCACTTTCTTTTCACGCTGCTTTTCGTCTTGTTGACGTTTTGCAGCAGCGGCAGCGTCCTCGTCATCGCAGGAACGACTGGCATCGACGTACGCCATGTGAAGGATGGCGTCGGCCTCCAGCCGTACCCTAGAAGCGTCCAGCTCATTCTTGATCATAATAGAGTACTGCGTGTGGGATGTGCTCAATTTAGAATCAAACTTTGCAGAAACACACTTTTTCTCCACCGGTTCCAGGACTTTGTAAATATCGGGTGTATCCAACCCCTGGCCGGGGATCTGCTCTCTGTCAGGATACTCAATACGAGACGTATTGCCGGTGGTGCCATCAAAACACAGGGCCATACGGTGCACAAACTGATCGCTTTCGTAGTCCCACACCTCTTGCGTGAGGAGATTCATGGAGAAGCAATGACGTTGCTCCATATAGTGTTCCTTAGCGTGCATAGCTTGATAACGACTACAGCCAATATAACCGCAGATGAGGCAAACCCACGGGTCCTCCACACGGCCGCAGGAGCAACAGCGGACCGCATTTCTGGACGCGGCAATTGCCTCGAAGAATATCTTGCACACTTTACACGAAGATGTCTGCACACACGAGCAGTGGCTACCAGAGTCCGAGCAGCGGCAGATAAGAGGATAGGGGTAACCTGAGAGCGTTCTGTCCAGCCGGTCACCACACAGAGGGCAAGTGGGGTAGAAGTAGAAGTTTTGCAGAAGATTGGAAATGCCCTCTGGTGAGGCCCAAGAGGTCTCGTCTAGGGGTTCACAGAGCATAGCATGAACGTACAAACGGGAATGCCAGAGACTCTCTTCTCCTTCACGAGCGACGTCATCGGCAGTGTTTGCCACCTGCAGGGCCTCCTCCACTTCCTTACAGTGGAGCACCAACAGGAGGCACCCCGAACTAAGACACGCCGCACTGTCCTCTACCTGGAAGTGAACTGCTGACGTCTCCTCAGCAAGAAATCATAGTGTCGACCCTCCCAAAAGATTGTGGCGAGTTCGAGTACAACGTTACGAAGCTCTGAGAGTAACGATGAAGGTACGAAGAGAACATCTGAGGGCGAAGCTGAAGGCGGAAGACCACACGAGGGCACAACCGACGGGATGGAGCCGGGGCAACAGCGATCATAGCACTTAGGCCGTCATTAGGGCCGACGGGAGGCAACAGGAAAAGTTCGCCTTTATTTCAGCTAGTTTCGCGGATCGCGAGACTCATGTTTTCTGTGACGTTCGCTTCCACCACTCTGCGCAGCAACTGCTGCTGCAGTGATGCCTTCTGCTGTAATTTCCTTGGCGCTCTGGCGCTCCTTTACACGCTCATAGTCGAGAACCGTCTGATGAATTTAAAAGAGCTCGTCCACTTTCTTTTCACGCTGCTTTTCGTCTTGTTGACGTTTTGCAGCAGCGGCAGCGTCCTCGTCATCGCAGGAACGACTGGCATCGACGTACGCCATGTGAAGGATGGCGTCGGCCTCCGTACCCTAGAAGCGTCCAGCTCATTCTTGATCATAATAGAGTACTGCGTGTGGGATGTGCTCAATTTAGAATCAAACTTTGCAGAAACACACTTTTTCTCCACCGGTTCCAGGACTTTGTAAATATCGGGTGTATCCAACCCCTGGCCGGGGATCTGCTCTCTGTCAGGATACTCAATACGAGACGTATTGCCGGTGGTGCCATCAAAACACAGGGCCATACGGTGCACAAACTGATCGCTTTCGTAGTCCCACACCTCTTGCGTGAGGAGATTCATGGAGAAGCAATGACGTTGCTCCATATAGTGTTCCTTAGCGTGCATAGCTTGATAACGACTACAGCCAATATAACCGCAGATGAGGCAAACCCACGGGTCCTCCACACGGCCGCAGGAGCAACAGCGGACCGCATTTCTGGACGCGGCAATTGCCTCGAAGAATATCTTGCACACTTTACACGAAGATGTCTGCACACACGAGCAGTGGCTACCAGAGTCCGAGCAGCGGCAGATAAGAGGATAGGGGTAACCTGAGAGCGTTCTGTCCAGCCGGTCACCACACAGAGGGCAAGTGGGGTAGAAGTAGAAGTTTTGCAGAAGATTGGAAATGCCCTCTGGTGAGGCCCAAGAGGTCTCGTCTAGGGGTTCACAGAGCATAGCATGAACGTACAAACGGGAATGCCAGAGACTCTCTTCTCCTTCACGAGCGACGTCATCGGCAGTGTTTGCCACCTGCAGGGCCTCCTCCACTTCCTTACAGTGGAGCACCAACAGGAGGCACCCCGAACTAAGACACGCCGCACTGTCCTCTACCTGGAAGTGAACTGCTGACGTCTCCTGGAGAGCAGCAAGAAATCGTTGGAGGCTGCTGCGGGCCGTGGGCGCCAGACACCCCGTCTCGGTGTCGACACCCTCTGGGAGAAGCAGCAACACATTCCGTGCGGGGATAAACGGGGCGAAGAAAAGATTGTTGCGACACCTCTTGGAGCGCAGCAGCCGTACGTCCCCGTAGCGAATGACGAACTCCTGAGATCCAAGAGGAAGGTCCACGACACACGGCTCTGCATGAGACGACTTTTCCACAAGGAACGCAGCCATGCGTGAAACGGAACAGAAAAAAAAAAGTTAATATAAATATAACGAACTATGGTGTATACCCCTTAGCTTCTTGCGAGACTCTACAGCGCTTTTTCTGTGCGTAAAGAAAAAAGAGTTGCCACTCCACCTGCAACATACAAGACGTTTAGTGAGAAGCACCGATAACGCACAGCTGAACAGACTGAAACTGAGCTTGAGCCGTGACGTAGAGTCGAAGGGCTAGAAATGAAAAGGTTGAGTGAGCCACAGGAAACTTACTAACGACAAAGCTATCCTAAAAGATTGGAATAACACCCTGTTTCTGCTAGTCTCTACAAACAAGAACAGAAAGCATAGAGATATTTAACCATGCGAAGAATAATAAAGAGTATTGCAAAATTGTAAAACACATTCATATCACAAAGAAGATTCTCAAAAGAGAGCCATCGCAGCTCAAATACACTTTTACTTGCTGCGGATTGCAGTTAAACACTCCATTCGGAACCAAGTGAACCTTGTCGAGCGTGTGTTGATCTTATAAAACGATGCTTGCATCTTTTTCCATTACCTCTGAGATTGTGTGGGGGCGTGACTCGTGGAAGGACCACAAGCTCCAGCTCATCCACGCAAGAAACCGAAAACAATAACCTGAAGCTCTCCATAAAAGAAACAAATCACATTCGTTCTCGGGAGTCGGCGAAAGAAATCAATCCACGCAAAAAGATCCACTTCAGTATTTAGTCCGAAGCGTTAGCATAGGAGGCCGCTTGACTCGGAAGGCTGGATTCCGTTCCCCATCCAAAAGATTTAAATCAGTCTCCTCTTTTTCATTGCCACGAAGTTTTTGCGCACGGAGACACGACGGACATCCGTGGCCCCGCACAACGCGCTTCTCCACGCTCATTTCATAGGATACCCCGCACTCCTTGCACTTCCACCACACAGGCTCCATGTGACCAACGCCAACAATATCGGGAAACACATGCCCGGGGTTCTTTGTGTAGTCCCACTCGGCAGCAATATCCGGGGCAGCGGTCCGAAGACGCGTTGGAGCGTGAAACCGCTTTCCCACAAACATTTCAACCTTCTTCCGATGCGCGATTTTGAAAGATGAGGATTGACGTATGCTACAGAGGAGGGTAGACACTGAGTGCAGCCCATCGAACAGTGGGAGACGATGACATGCATACGGACACCTGCAGCCCGAGATGAGCTTGACTTGATAAATCAAAGCCATCAAGATCGCTGTTAAGAGAATGCTGAGAACGAAACAAACGAGTGCTCTGCCCACTAGACCCCGAAGACCTACGCAGCCTTTATGTTATTACGCTAAACAGTAGCAAAGACAGAACGCATAATGAGGACACAAGGAGCGGTAGCCCTAGAAAATAGAGCTCTTCTTCTGCATCACGAGATTCTCCCTCAGCGCATGCACCAAACCTAGGGAAGAGCTCAACAAAGGAGCTTCTAATCCTCCAACGGGACCATCTTTCACAAGGACAATTAAAAGGTGATCAATCAGAGTCTGAGATCACGAAACACGCATTTTTCGAAGAAACGAATATGCAATCGCTACCGCTGGACACACTTCTGGAGATAGACCGACTCCACTGTGCCTGCGTGCCGCATGGAGGCTGGTGAGGGGGCGGCTCCAAAGGATGACTAGACACGTCGACGGCGGTTGTCACGTTCCCTGAAACGTCTGCCGCTCTTTGCCCAAAGGGATTTGTCGGTACGGAAACCATTGACACCGCTGCATGTGCCGCGCGCTGAGGCCTAATTTCCTCCTCCTTCTTCATACGCTTCACAGCTGGGACAGCAACCTCGCCGCTGAGAAACATTCTCGTGAGCGGTACGGTGCCGTAACGAGGCACGAGACGCGGCGCCTTCTCCACAAAATGAGATTCGTTCTTTCGGTACTGCGCCACATCCACTGTGGGGACAATTCTTCTGGGGTTGATAAAGCGCACAAAATCAACCATTTCGTTGAAACTACAGTGCTCACTGTAAGGGACGCAGACCCTGGTGCCGGCCTCCCCCACAGACGAGCGCTTGAATTTCTTAGTCCAGCCAGTAGGTTCCACCCCCACAACATGATCAAACCCTGCAACGTTGAGGAAGACACCAGAATCGACCTCCAACAGGCCGTGACGCGCTTCTGAAGCGGAACTATTACGTTTCCCAGGGCTCTCCGCAGCCGAGTCGCTCGTACCGGTGGGCTGCGTGGCCTCAGGGTACAGGGATGAAGAGGCCCGCCCACGAGATGAATGCTTTGCGTCCATCGCATCCCTAAAATGAACATATCCCACTGCTGTCATTGGAACTAGATAGATAGATAGGTAATACGTGCACTCTCTGTGTGCGTTGTGCACAACAACACTGCCGCGCTGCGGTGGTTGTAACACACGCTTCCCATTCGAAGAATTTTCATTTTCTACTGCCGTCGCTTCCCCGTCATCCCACGATGCAAAATGCTGTGCGTAGAAGTTAATTTGAGATAGCATTTTCATCTTTGCAGGTGGCACGAGTATAGGCAATGGGTGATGGCCCATTGATGGTTTAGTGTCACTGCCCTCCACCTCGATCTTCTGAACCTCAGCAGGATAAAATGCTTGCTGCACCTCCAAAGCCATGCGCTCCTTCCCCAGCGTGTATGATCCAATGAGCACCGCCACGTGAAAAGCACTGGGGGTGGAGGATGACACCGGGGACTCCATAAAACCTCCGCCCTGAAGAAATCTGGATCCCACCACGTCAATTACACCACCAATCGCCTCACGCTGCGTAGGAAAAGCAAAAGCGGGGGCGCAGAAAGTGTTGTCTAAGAACAAGGTGTCCACCTTTCCCGCCACGTGTCGTAGGTATGGATCATCTTCTAGAAACGTTTCATAGGATAAGGATGACGGCACGACCTCCCAACCCCCAAGAGCTCCCCGTAGAGACGCTGCAGAACCATTGAAACGAAAGTCTCCCGTGTGCAGGAGGTAGCCAAACTTCGGCGAATACACAATGAACATCACAGCTCCGGGGCAGTGGTTGGCGGATACCATTCGAACCAGGAATTGCTCTGGCACGGCAATCAGCGACTCGAAGCCCTTTTCTTCCTCGCTGGGGTGGTCCACAGGCTCCAGCACGGCGCGAGAAGCCGACGGTGTAGCAACACCCACGGTGCCGCGATATGTTCGGCCCATTTCCATGGGGAGAAGAAAAGCTTCTGACACCCCTAGCTGCTCGCGTACCATAGCAGCGGTCTCGGTGCTACAGCAAATGATACCTTGATTCCATCCGGACGACAGACCCGTATAATGATCGGAGTGGAAATGACTGAGAAAATAGAGCACCTGAGCAGTGGCCTCCTCGCCCTGTTCTGCGGCAGCCGGATCCCTTGTGCTGTCGCACAGATACTTCTTGTACAGCTTGACATACCGAAATGCATCCACCACGATAGAGAAAATACCGGAAGTGAAGACAGCCCGTGATTTCATATACTCCCGCAGCGTGTCCCACGAGGAGGTGTCCGAGGTGGTCCCATGGCCGGTATGGCCCGTTGCAGACGCTGTCCGGCCTACCATGAGCAGTAGGAACTCAAAGAAAGCAAACACACGCAAAGGGATCGTGTCGAATAGTATTCCATGAAGCCAAAATGGAAGTGGCGGGGGCCTACTATCTCGATTCAACACTTTCTTCTATATTGTTCGTTTGCTTGTAGTGTGTATTATTTTGTTGATTGGCAAGACCCATTAAAGAAAAGAAGAAAACGGAAAACAAATGAATGTAATGCACACTTTGGTGCCAGACGCACTCCTAGAGACACTTCCAAGTTACAGCGGCTGAGGTTCAAGTGATGCTCTTCGGTAATCTTTAATGATTTTTAATTTTTAAACTTGAATAATAATAATAGTTAGTTTTAGATTCCTTGTTTCCTATGGACGTCTTGAATAAATAAATATATCGTAAATGGACTTGCTAGTGGTCGCTAAGATGTAATGTGCGGCGATAACCTTGTCTAACCTTTTCGAAGAAGATCGAAAAAATGAAGGCACAAACAAAAAAAATGATCAAAAAAGAAAGAAAGTCTTTTTTTTCACTAAAAAAATGAATGGTAAGTAGGATATCGGCAGAAGCCCATAAACACAGAGATGCTTATATAGAAACACGGACAGAATTAAAAAAAAAAAAGAAGAATAAGAAGCTGCAATGCTAAATGCACTGTGCAAGGCACTAACAGCAACTCCTTCTCCACTCCGTGATCTGACACACACAGAGAGTAAAATGTAGTAATAAATTTCGTTCAGAACAACAGAGAGAAAAAAAAAAAGAAAAAATAATAATACATAAAAACTACTTTCTTATAAAAGCTAAAAGTATATTAAAAAGCCATATGACCATCTAACGAGCATTAGACACGTGTTCTGCGCTGAAGCGCATTACTCTGTCGAGCGCTTCGCACATATTTAGCGTTACAGTTATATTCTCCTTTCTCTACAAACTGTGAAACTTAAATGGCAGTCGGCATCCAAGATGCTTCATTCATGACGGAGCGGAATCATAAATGCACACAAAGCTGATTACCTCCTGTTGACACGATGCCTTCAGGGCATTCAGTGTACCAATTCTAGTTCTTCTTCATCAGTGGCAGAGGGATTTGGTCACGCAGAGGGGCTTCATACTTATCGATAATGACCTCAAGAAGCTGCATGGACTCCGGAGAACTACTCAAGAGCTTCTCGACCTGGCCAATGGACTCAACGCGGCACGTGGAGGGCTCACGGTCAATCGCCATGCTGCGAGCCACCCCTTCCCAGCTCCAAGAGGCGATGTCGTTGTAGTCCGCATTCATGCCGCGGATGTAGCGCTCGATCGTGTAGCCGTAATTGTTGACCAGGACGTACTGGATGGGGAGGTTGTGCCGGGCCACGGTGCCGAGCTCCTGGGCCGTCATCTGAGCTCCACCGTCACCGATGATGCAGATGACGCGGCGGTCGCGGCAGGCGACCTGGCAACCCAGAGCAGCGGGAAGCGTGTAACCAATGGAGCCGTACATGTTCTGCGCCACATACCGGCAACCAGGAGGCAGACGAAGGAGGCACGATGAGAAGGACGACGTGCCCATGTCCGCCAGAACGATATCGTTGGGACGAAGACTCTTCTGGATCTCCCGCCACATGTGAGTCAGATCGAATTTCTTCGGGTCCGCGGGCTGCTTGAAGAATTCTGGTTCGCAAGACTTGTTCTTCCACTGATTCTGGGCCTCCTTGCACAAGTCCTCAAGTAGAGCGAACGCCTTGTGCATCGGGATCTGGCAGAAGCGCTGCTCACCGATGGATACCTCAAAAAGGGTGGACCTCGATAGTATTCGTAGGGAAGTTTTGCCTGAAACCAGCGGTAACCAAATCTGTGAGCTCCACACCGAAGGTGATGAGGAGATCAGAGGTCTCCACCACAGCCTGGGCGGGGGAGGGAGAAATTCCAGGGATATAGGACCCGATAAAAGTTGAACGGTTCTCATCGACAACACCCTTACCCAGGGCAGCAACCGCGTACGGAATATTGATGTCCTCCACAAACTTGTTCATCTGATGACAAAGATGGTAGCGCTCCACCAAATGACCAACGAGCACACAAGCAGAGGTCGCCTTCTGCACCAGGGGAGCTGCCACACGCTCGAGTTCATCCAAGGAGCACTCGGAGAAGACGGGAAGGCGCGGAATCAGCTCCGCCGCAGGAACAGCGACTGACAACTCCGCCACGTCCATAGGCAGCGCAATGTAGCCGGGCTTCTTGTGGTACAGCACCTCTGTGATGACGTGGTCGATCTGGCGACGGGCGTTCTCGGGGGTGAGCATCTCGGCGGCGCAGCAGAACTCCTTGCTGACACGGACAAAATGATAGAAATCCCCATCGCCGAGAGAATGGTGCAGCATCAGCCGCTTGTGTTGAGCGGGGAACGCAGGTATCCCCACGATATGAATAATCGGAACCGACTCAGCGTACGCTCCAGCAACACCATTCGCGGCGCTCAGCTCACCCACGCCGTACGTCGTCACCAGCGCACCGATACCGCGCTGGCGGGCGTAGCCATCGGCAGCATAAGCGGCGTTGAGCTCGTTGGCCGACCCGATCCAGTTGACGGGGTGGGTCATGAGGTCATCGAGGAAGCGGAGGTTGAAGTCGCCGGGGACACCGAAGATGTCCTGCACGCCCACCTCGGCGAGGCGGTCGAGCAGGTAGCAACCAACGTTGTACTTGTCGAAGGGCATGAGGAGCTCGGGAGAGAGAGAGGACGAGAGCGATAAAAGGTCTGCGGCAGTTGAAGCACGTTGGACCAGGAGAGGCATACAAAAAAAAAAAAAGAAGAAGAGGGAAGGAGATAGGAACAGAAGCAAAAATCAAAGGGAAAGAGGAGAGCAGAGCCAAGCGACCAAGGCATGAGCGCGAGGCTGCACACGCCGCAGGGACGAACTGCAACCACGGCAGGAGCAGTGCCACAGCGAGAGCGCACCGGCTGCAAGGGCCAATGCGCCGCTCACACATCAGGGGGTGGCGCACATTTGATCATACCGCGGGGAGCGGTCTTCACAACATAATTATGCCACAATATCAGGTGTGCCGCCGCAGGTAGTGGGAGAACAAATGGGAGCGGGGCACCCTCTTTTGAAGGAAATTTTAAATCCTACTATTAAAAAAAAAAAAAACGGTGAACCTTCCACACGAAGAAAAACGGGTATCTGTAGATGTGTTTCTGCGCATGCAACAAAAGGATACCGGTATGCACCGCTCTCGCTTTAAAAGCACACACATATACATATATACATATATAAAACTAGGTTCCCGAATTGTTAGTATTCAATAATAAACAAAAGAAAAGGCTAAAGCTTAAATAGAGCTGATGCCTTCTTGCTATATTTCCGGATTCACAGGTCCACGGGGGATTAATGTACGATATAGGGTAGTTGTCTATTTGGGCGTACGTCCGGGCCGCTGCTTTAGTCCTCGGGGAGAGGCAGGGGAAGGGGGGAGCGCAGGGGCGCGTCAAACTTGTCGATAAAGGTCTCAATGAACTGCATCTTCTTGGGGGTGTCCTTGAGGATCTTCTCCAGCTCTCCGGGCTTCACGGCGGTGTGCGTGATAGGCTCGTTGGTCATGCAGAAGGCCTTGGCCAGGGGAATCCAGTTGTACGGGACGATGTCGTTGTAGTCCGCCTTCATGCCGCGGATGTAGCGCTCGATCGTGTAGCCGTCGTTGTTGACCAGCAGGTACTGGATGGGGAGGTTGTGCCGGGCCGCGGTGCCGAGCTCCTGGACGGTCATCTGGGCAGCGCCGTCACCGATAATGCAGATGACGCGGCGGTCGGGGGACGCCAGCTGGCACCCGATGGCGGCGGGGAGCGTGAAGCCGATGGAGGAGTACATGCACTGGCAGTAGAAGGTGCAGCCCTCCGGCAGGTGCAGCAGCACGGACGACAGACCGGACGTACCCATGTCCGCCAGGATGATGTCGTTGGGCTTAAGGCTGGCCTGAATCTCGCGCCACATGTGGGTGAGGTCGTACTTCTTGGGGTCCGCCGGCTGCTTGAAGGCCTCGGGCACGCAGGACTTGTTCTTCCACTTGCCCTGGGCGGCCTTGCAGATCTCCTGCAGGACGGCGATGGCCACGGCGATGGGGACCTGGGAGAAGCGCTGCTCGCCCACCACCACCTCGAAGGGGTTCACGTGGATGGTGTTCTTGGGGAACTTCTGCTTGAAGCCAGCGGTCACAGCGTCGGTCATCTCCACACCGAAGGTGATGGACACGTCGGAGTGCTCGACGATGTCCTGGGCGGGGAAGGGGATAATACCGGGGATGTAGATGCCGCTGTACGTTTTGAGGGTCTCCTTCACACAGCCCTTGCCCAGCGCACCGACGGAGTAGGGGATGTTGACGTTCTCCACGAACTGGTTCACCGCCGGGATCACGTTGAAGCGCTCCACCAAGTGGCCCACCAGCAGGCTGGCGCTCTTGGCATTGTTGAGCATCGCCGCAGCAGCCTCCTTGAAAGCCTCGACGGAGTTCTCGGACAATGCGGGAAGGCGGGGGACGAGGGCGGCAGCCGGGGGCTCCACGGACAGCGCAGTGACGTCGGTGGGAATGGCGATGTAGCCGGGCTTCTTGTGGTACAGCACCTCTGTGATGACGTGGTCGATCTGGCGACGGGCGTTCTCGGGGGTGAGCATCTCGGCGGCGCAGCAGCACTCCTTGTGCATCTTGAGGAAGTGGTTGAAGTCGCCATCGCCGAGGGAGTGGTGGATCAGGTAGCGCTTGTCCTGCAGCTTGTACGGAGGGGCGCCGACAATGGAGATGACGGGGACACTCTCCGAGGCGCACCCGGCGATGCCGTTGATGGCGCTCAGCTCACCCACGCCGTACGTCGTCACCAGCGCACCGATACCGCGCTGGCGGGCGTAGCCATCGGCAGCATAAGCGGCGTTGAGCTCGTTGGCCGACCCGATCCAGTTGACGGGGTGGGTCATGAGGTCATCGAGGAAGCGGAGGTTGAAGTCGCCGGGGACACCGAAGATGTCCTGCACGCCCACCTCGGCGAGGCGGTCGAGCAGGTAGCAACCAACGTTGTACTTGTCGAAGGGCATGAGGAGCTCGGGAGAGAGAGGACGAGAGCGATAAAAGGTCTGCGGCAGTTGAAGCACGTTGGACCAGGAGAGGCATACAAAAAAAAAAAAAGAAGAAGAGGGAAGGAGATAGGAACAGAAGCAAAAATCAAAGGGAAAGAGGAGAGCAGAGCCAAGCGACCAAGGCATGAGCGCGAGGCTGCACACGCCGCAGGGACGAACTGCAACCACGGCAGGAGCAGTGCCACAGCGAGAGCGCACCGGCTGCAAGGGCCAATGCGCCGCTCACACATCAGGGGGTGGCGCACATTTGATCATACCGCGGGGAGCGGTCTTCACAACATAATTATGCCACAATATCAGGTGTGCCGCCGCAGGTAGTGGGAGAACAAATGGGAGCGGGGCACCCTCTTTTGAAGGAAATTTTAAATCCTACTATTAAAAAAAAAAAAAAAAACGGTGAACCTTCCACACGAAGAAAAACGGGTATCTGTAGATGTGTTTCTGCGCATGCAACAAAAGGATACCGGTATGCACCGCTCTCGCTTTAAAAGCACACACATATACATATATACATATATAAAACTAGGTTCCCGAATTGTTAGTATTCAATAATAAACAAAAGAAAAGGCTAAAGCTTAAATAGAGCTGATGCCTTCTTGCTATATTTCCGGATTCACAGGTCCACGGGGGATTAATGTACGATATAGGGTAGTTGTCTATTTGGGCGT
The DNA here is from genome assembly GCA_010157825.1 of Vickermania ingenoplastis. Classification (NCBI taxonomy): domain Eukaryota; phylum Euglenozoa; class Kinetoplastea; order Trypanosomatida; family Trypanosomatidae; genus Vickermania; species Vickermania ingenoplastis. The sequence goes on along the minus strand of VFSE01000211.1, from coordinate 179,088 downwards.
ACGTCCGGGCCGCTGCTTTAGTCCTCGGGGAGAGGCAGGGGAGGGGAGCGCAGGGCGCGTCAAACTTGTCGATAAAGGTCTCAATGAACTGCATCTTCTTGGGGGTGTCCTTGAGGATCTTCTCCAGCTCTCCGGGCTTCACGGCGGTGTGCGTGATAGGCTCGTTGGTCATGCAGAAGGCCTTGGCCAGGGGAATCCAGTTGTACGGGACGATGTCGTTGTAGTCCGCCTTCATGCCGCGGATGTAGCGCTCGATCGTGTAGCCGTCGTTGTTGACCAGCAGGTACTGGATGGGGAGGTTGTGCCGGGCCGCGGTGCCGAGCTCCTGGACGGTCATCTGGGCAGCGCCGTCACCGATAATGCAGATGACGCGGCGGTCGGGGGACGCCAGCTGGCACCCGATGGCGGCGGGGAGCGTGAAGCCGATGGAGGAGTACATGCACTGGCAGTAGAAGGTGCAGCCCTCCGGCAGGTGCAGCAGCACGGACGACAGACCGGACGTACCCATGTCCGCCAGGATGATGTCGTTGGGCTTAAGGCTGGCCTGAATCTCGCGCCACATGTGGGTGAGGTCGTACTTCTTGGGGTCCGCCGGCTGCTTGAAGGCCTCGGGCACGCAGGACTTGTTCTTCCACTTGCCCTGGGCGGCCTTGCAGATCTCCTGCAGGACGGCGATGGCCACGGCGATGGGGACCTGGGAGAAGCGCTGCTCGCCCACCACCACCTCGAAGGGGTTCACGTGGATGGTGTTCTTGGGGAACTTCTGCTTGAAGCCAGCGGTCACAGCGTCGGTCATCTCCACACCGAAGGTGATGGACACGTCGGAGTGCTCGACGATGTCCTGGGCGGGGAAGGGGATAATACCGGGGATGTAGATGCCGCTGTACGTTTTGAGGGTCTCCTTCACACAGCCCTTGCCCAGCGCACCGACGGAGTAGGGGATGTTGACGTTCTCCACGAACTGGTTCACCGCCGGGATCACGTTGAAGCGCTCCACCAAGTGGCCCACCAGCAGGCTGGCGCTCTTGGCATTGTTGAGCATCGCCGCAGCAGCCTCCTTGAAAGCCTCGACGGAGTTCTCGGACAATGCGGGAAGGCGGGGGACGAGGGCGGCAGCCGGGGGCTCCACGGACAGCGCAGTGACGTCGGTGGGAATGGCGATGTAGCCGGGCTTCTTGTGGTACAGCACCTCTGTGATGACGTGGTCGATCTGGCGACGGGCGTTCTCGGGGGTGAGCATCTCGGCGGCGCAGCAGCACTCCTTGTGCATCTTGAGGAAGTGGTTGAAGTCGCCATCGCCGAGGGAGTGGTGGATCAGGTAGCGCTTGTCCTGCAGCTTGTACGGAGGGGCGCCGACAATGGAGATGACGGGGACACTCTCCGAGGCGCACCCGGCGATGCCGTTGATGGCGCTCAGCTCACCCACGCCGTACGTCGTCACCAGCGCACCGATACCGCGCTGGCGGGCGTAGCCATCGGCAGCATAAGCGGCGTTGAGCTCGTTGGCCGACCCGATCCAGTTGACGGGGTGGGTCATGAGGTCATCGAGGAAGCGGAGGTTGAAGTCGCCGGGGACACCGAAGATGTCCTGCACGCCCACCTCGGCGAGGCGGTCGAGCAGGTAGCAACCAACGTTGTACTTGTCGAAGGGCATGAGGAGCTCGGGAGAGAGAGGACGAGAGCGATAAAAGGTCTGCGGCAGTTGAAGCACGTTGGACCAGGAGAGGCATACAAAAAAAAAAAAGAAGAAGAGGGAAGGAGATAGGAACAGAAGCAAAAATCAAAGGGAAAGAGGAGAGCAGAGCCAAGCGACCAAGGCATGAGCGCGAGGCTGCACACGCCGCAGGGACGAACTGCAACCACGGCAGGAGCAGTGCCACAGCGAGAGCGCACCGGCTGCAAGGGCCAATGCGCCGCTCACACATCAGGGGGTGGCGCACATTTGATCATACCGCGGGGAGCGGTCTTAACAACATAATTATGCCACAATATCAGGTGTGCCGCCGCAGGTAGTGGGAGAACAAATGGGAGCGGGGCACCCTCTTTTGAAGGAAATTTTAAATCCTACTATTAAAAAAAAAAAAAAAAAAACGGTGAACCTTCCACACGAAGAAAAACGGGTATCTGTAGATGTGTTTCTGCGCATGCAACAAAAGGATACCGGTATGCACCGCTCTCGCTTTAAAAAAGCACACACATATACATATATACATATATAAAACTAGGTTCCCGAATTGTTAGTATTCAATAATAAACAAAAGAAAAGGCTAAAGCTTAAATAGAGCTGATGCCTTCTTGCTATATTTCCGGATTCACAGGTCCACGGGGGATTAATGTACGATATAGGGTAGTTGTCTATTTGGGCGTACGTCCGGGCCGCTGCTTTAGTCCTCGGGGAGAGGCAGGGGGAGGGGGGAGCGCAGGGGCGCGTCAAACTTGTCGATAAAGGTCTCAATGAACTGCATCTTCTTGGGGGTGTCCTTGAGGATCTTCTCCAGCTCTCCGGGCTTCACGGCGGTGTGCGTGATAGGCTCGTTGGTCATGCAGAAGGCCTTGGCCAGGGGAATCCAGTTGTACGGGACGATGTCGTTGTAGTCCGCCTTCATGCCGCGGATGTAGCGCTCGATCGTGTAGCCGTCGTTGTTGACCAGCAGGTACTGGATGGGGAGGTTGTGCCGGGCCGCGGTGCCGAGCTCCTGGACGGTCATCTGGGCAGCGCCGTCACCGATAATGCAGATGACGCGGCGGTCGGGGGACGCCAGCTGGCACCCGATGGCGGCGGGGAGCGTGAAGCCGATGGAGGAGTACATGCACTGGCAGTAGAAGGTGCAGCCCTCCGGCAGGTGCAGCAGCACGGACGACAGACCGGACGTACCCATGTCCGCCAGGATGATGTCGTTGGGCTTAAGGCTGGCCTGAATCTCGCGCCACATGTGGGTGAGGTCGTACTTCTTGGGGTCCGCCGGCTGCTTGAAGGCCTCGGGCACGCAGGACTTGTTCTTCCACTTGCCCTGGGCGGCCTTGCAGATCTCCTGCAGGACGGCGATGGCCACGGCGATGGGGACCTGGGAGAAGCGCTGCTCGCCCACCACCACCTCGAAGGGGTTCACGTGGATGGTGTTCTTGGGGAACTTCTGCTTGAAGCCAGCGGTCACAGCGTCGGTCATCTCCACACCGAAGGTGATGGACACGTCGGAGTGCTCGACGATGTCCTGGGCGGGGAAGGGGATAATACCGGGGATGTAGATGCCGCTGTACGTTTTGAGGGTCTCCTTCACACAGCCCTTGCCCAGCGCACCGACGGAGTAGGGGATGTTGACGTTCTCCACGAACTGGTTCACCGCCGGGATCACGTTGAAGCGCTCCACCAAGTGGCCCACCAGCAGGCTGGCGCTCTTGGCATTGTTGAGCATCGCCGCAGCAGCCTCCTTGAAAGCCTCGACGGAGTTCTCGGACAATGCGGGAAGGCGGGGGACGAGGGCGGCAGCCGGGGGCTCCACGGACAGCGCAGTGACGTCGGTGGGAATGGCGATGTAGCCGGGCTTCTTGTGGTACAGCACCTCTGTGATGACGTGGTCGATCTGGCGACGGGCGTTCTCGGGGGTGAGCATCTCGGCGGCGCAGCAGCACTCCTTGTGCATCTTGAGGAAGTGGTTGAAGTCGCCATCGCCGAGGGAGTGGTGGATCAGGTAGCGCTTGTCCTGCAGCTTGTACGGAGGGGCGCCGACAATGGAGATGACGGGGACACTCTCCGAGGCGCACCCGGCGATGCCGTTGATGGCGCTCAGCTCACCCACGCCGTACGTCGTCACCAGCGCACCGATACCGCGCTGGCGGGCGTAGCCATCGGCAGCATAAGCGGCGTTGAGCTCGTTGGCCGACCCGATCCAGTTGACGGGGTGGGTCATGAGGTCATCGAGGAAGCGGAGGTTGAAGTCGCCGGGGACACCGAAGATGTCCTGCACGCCCACCTCGGCGAGGCGGTCGAGCAGGTAGCAACCAACGTTGTACTTGTCGAAGGGCATGAGGAGCTCGGGAGAGAGAGGACGAGAGCGATAAAAGGTCTGCGGCAGTTGAAGCACGTTGGACCAGGAGAGGCATACAAAAAAAAAAAAAGAAGAAGAGGGAAGGAGATAGGAACAGAAGCAAAAATCAAAGGGAAAGAGGAGAGCAGAGCCAAGCGACCAAGGCATGAGCGCGAGGCTGCACACGCCGCAGGGACGAACTGCAACCACGGCAGGAGCAGTGCCACAGCGAGAGCGCACCGGCTGCAAGGGCCAATGCGCCGCTCACACATCAGGGGGTGGCGCACATTTGATCATACCGCGGGGAGCGGTCTTAACAACATAATTATGCCACAATATCAGGTGTGCCGCCGCAGGTAGTGGGAGAACAAATGGGAGCGGGGCACCCTCTTTTGAAGGAAATTTTAAATCCTACTATTAAAAAAAAAAAAAAAAAAACGGTGAACCTTCCACACGAAGAAAAACGGGTATCTGTAGATGTGTTTCTGCGCATGCAACAAAAGGATACCGGTATGCACCGCTCTCGCTTTAAAAAAGCACACACATATACATATATACATATATAAAACTAGGTTCCCGAATTGTTAGTATTCAATAATAAACAAAAGAAAAGGCTAAAGCTTAAATAGAGCTGATGCCTTCTTGCTATATTTCCGGATTCACAGGTCCACGGGGGATTAATGTACGATATAGGGTAGTTGTCTATTTGGGCGTACGTCCGGGCCGCTGCTTTAGTCCTCGGGGAGAGGCAGGGGAAGGGGGGAGCGCAGGGCGCGTCAAACTTGTCGATAAAGGTCTCAATGAACTGCATCTTCTTGGGGGTGTCCTTGAGGATCTTCTCCAGCTCTCCGGGCTTCACGGCGGTGTGCGTGATAGGCTCGTTGGTCATGCAGAAGGCCTTGGCCAGGGGAATCCAGTTGTACGGGACGATGTCGTTGTAGTCCGCCTTCATGCCGCGGATGTAGCGCTCGATCGTGTAGCCGTCGTTGTTGACCAGCAGGTACTGGATGGGGAGGTTGTGCCGGGCCGCGGTGCCGAGCTCCTGGACGGTCATCTGGGCAGCGCCGTCACCGATAATGCAGATGACGCGGCGGTCGGGGGACGCCAGCTGGCACCCGATGGCGGCGGGGAGCGTGAAGCCGATGGAGGAGTACATGCACTGGCAGTAGAAGGTGCAGCCCTCCGGCAGGTGCAGCAGCACGGACGACAGACCGGACGTACCCATGTCCGCCAGGATGATGTCGTTGGGCTTAAGGCTGGCCTGAATCTCGCGCCACATGTGGGTGAGGTCGTACTTCTTGGGGTCCGCCGGCTGCTTGAAGGCCTCGGGCACGCAGGACTTGTTCTTCCACTTGCCCTGGGCGGCCTTGCAGATCTCCTGCAGGACGGCGATGGCCACGGCGATGGGGACCTGGGAGAAGCGCTGCTCGCCCACCACCACCTCGAAGGGGTTCACGTGGATGGTGTTCTTGGGGAACTTCTGCTTGAAGCCAGCGGTCACAGCGTCGGTCATCTCCACACCGAAGGTGATGGACACGTCGGAGTGCTCGACGATGTCCTGGGCGGGGAAGGGGATAATACCGGGGATGTAGATGCCGCTGTACGTTTTGAGGGTCTCCTTCACACAGCCCTTGCCCAGCGCACCGACGGAGTAGGGGATGTTGACGTTCTCCACGAACTGGTTCACCGCCGGGATCACGTTGAAGCGCTCCACCAAGTGGCCCACCAGCAGGCTGGCGCTCTTGGCATTGTTGAGCATCGCCGCAGCAGCCTCCTTGAAAGCCTCGACGGAGTTCTCGGACAATGCGGGAAGGCGGGGGACGAGGGCGGCAGCCGGGGGCTCCACGGACAGCGCAGTGACGTCGGTGGGAATGGCGATGTAGCCGGGCTTCTTGTGGTACAGCACCTCTGTGATGACGTGGTCGATCTGGCGACGGGCGTTCTCGGGGGTGAGCATCTCGGCGGCGCAGCAGCACTCCTTGTGCATCTTGAGGAAGTGGTTGAAGTCGCCATCGCCGAGGAGTGGTGGATCAGGTAGCGCTTGTCCTGCAGCTTGTACGGAGGGCGCCGACAATGGAGATGACGGGGACACTCTCCGAGGCGCACCCGGCGATGCCGTTGATGGCGCTCAGCTCACCCACGCCGTACGTCGTCACCAGCGCACCGATACCGCGCTGGCGGGCGTAGCCATCGGCAGCATAAGCGGCGTTGAGCTCGTTGGCCGACCCGATCCAGTTGACGGGGTGGGTCATGAGGTCATCGAGGAAGCGGAGGTTGAAGTCGCCGGGGACACCGAAGATGTCCTGCACGCCCACCTCGGCGAGGCGGTCGAGCAGGTAGCAACCAACGTTGTACTTGTCGAAGGGCATGAGGAGCTCGGGAGAGAGAGGACGAGAGCGATAAAAGGTCTGCGGCAGTTGAAGCACGTTGGACCAGGAGAGGCATACAAAAAAAAAAAAAGAAGAAGAGGGAAGGAGATAGGAACAGAAGCAAAAATCAAAGGGAAAGAGGAGAGCAGAGCCAAGCGACCAAGGCATGAGCGCGAGGCTGCACACGCCGCAGGGACGAACTGCAACCACGGCAGGAGCAGTGCCACAGCGAGAGCGCACCGGCTGCAAGGGCCAATGCGCCGCTCACACATCAGGGGGTGGCGCACATTTGATCATACCGCGGGGAGCGGTCTTCACAACATAATTATGCCACAATATCAGGTGTGCCGCCGCAGGTAGTGGGAGAACAAATGGGAGCGGGGCACCCTCTTTTGAAGGAAATTTTAAATCCTACTATTAAAAAAAAAAAAAAAAAAACGGTGAACCTTCCACACGAAGAAAAACGGGTATCTGTAGATGTGTTTCTGCGCATGCAACAAAAGGATACCGGTATGCACCGCTCTCGCTTTAAAAAAGCACACACATATACATATATACATATATAAAACTAGGTTCCCGAATTGTTAGTATTCAATAATAAACAAAAGAAAAGGCTAAAGCTTAAATAGAGCTGATGCCTTCTTGCTATATTTCCGGATTCACAGGTCCACGGGGGATTGATGTACGATATAGGGTAGTTGTCTATTTGGGCGTACGTCCGGGCCGCTGCTTTAGTCCTCGGGGAGAGGCAGGGGAAGGGGGGAGCGCAGGGCGCGTCAAACTTGTCGATAAAGGTCTCAATGAACTGCATCTTCTTGGGGGTGTCCTTGAGGATCTTCTCCAGCTCTCCGGGCTTCACGGCGGTGTGCGTGATAGGCTCGTTGGTCATGCAGAAGGCCTTGGCCAGGGGAATCCAGTTGTACGGGACGATGTCGTTGTAGTCCGCCTTCATGCCGCGGATGTAGCGCTCGATCGTGTAGCCGTCGTTGTTGACCAGCAGGTACTGGATGGGGAGGTTGTGCCGGGCCGCGGTGCCGAGCTCCTGGACGGTCATCTGGGCAGCGCCGTCACCGATAATGCAGATGACGCGGCGGTCGGGGGACGCCAGCTGGCACCCGATGGCGGCGGGGAGCGTGAAGCCGATGGAGGAGTACATGCACTGGCAGTAGAAGGTGCAGCCCTCCGGCAGGTGCAGCAGCACGGACGACAGACCGGACGTACCCATGTCCGCCAGGATGATGTCGTTGGGCTTAAGGCTGGCCTGAATCTCGCGCCACATGTGGGTGAGGTCGTACTTTGGGGTCCGCCGGCTGCTTGAAGGCCTCGGGCACGCAGGACTTGTTCTTCCACTTGCCCTGGGCGGCCTTGCAGATCTCCTGCAGGACGGCGATGGCCACGGCGATGGGGACCTGGGAGAAGCGGCTCGCCCACCACCACCTCGAAGGGGTTCACGTGGATGGTGTTCTTGGGGAACTTCCACTTGCCCTGGGCGGCCTTGCAGATCTCCTGCAGGACGGCGATGGCCACGGCGATGGGGACCTGGGAGAAGCGCTGCTCGCCCACCACCACCTCGAAGGGGTTCACGTGGATGGTGTTCTTGGGGAACTTCTGCTTGAAGCCAGCGGTCACAGCGTCGGTCATCTCCACACCGAAGGTGATGGACACGTCGGAGTGCTCGACGATGTCCTGGGCGGGGAAGGGGATAATACCGGGGATGTAGATGCCGCTGTACGTTTTGAGGGTCTCCTTCACACAGCCCTTGCCCAGCGCACCGACGGAGTAGGGGATGTTGACGTTCTCCACGAACTGGTTCACCGCCGGGATCACGTTGAAGCGCTCCACCAAGTGGCCCACCAGCAGGCTGGCGCTCTTGGCATTGTTGAGCATCGCCGCAGCAGCCTCCTTGAAAGCCTCGACGGAGTTCTCGGACAATGCGGGAAGGCGGGGGACGAGGGCGGCAGCCGGGGGCTCCACGGACAGCGCAGTGACGTCGGTGGGAATGGCGATGTAGCCGGGCTTCTTGTGGTACAGCACCTCTGTGATGACGTGGTCGATCTGGCGACGGGCGTTCTCGGGGGTGAGCATCTCGGCGGCGCAGCAGCACTCCTTGTGCATCTTGAGGAAGTGGTTGAAGTCGCCATCGCCGAGGAGTGGTGGATCAGGTAGCGCTTGTCCTGCAGCTTGTACGGAGGGCGCCGACAATGGAGATGACGGGGACACTCTCCGAGGCGCACCCGGCGATGCCGTTGATGGCGCTCAGCTCACCCACGCCGTACGTCGTCACCAGCGCACCGATACCGCGCTGGCGGGCGTAGCCATCGGCAGCATAAGCGGCGTTGAGCTCGTTGGCCGACCCGATCCAGTTGACGGGGTGGGTCATGAGGTCATCGAGGAAGCGGAGGTTGAAGTCGCCGGGGACACCGAAGATGTCCTGCACGCCCACCTCGGCGAGGCGGTCGAGCAGGTAGCAACCAACGTTGTACTTGTCGAAGGGCATGAGGAGCTCGGGAGAGAGAGGACGAGAGCGATAAAAGGTCTGCGGCAGTTGAAGCACGTTGGACCAGGAGAGGCATACAAAAAAAAAAAAGAAGAAGAGGGAAGGAGATAGGAACAGAAGCAAAATCAAAGGGAAAGAGGAGAGCAGAGCCAAGCGACCAAGGCATGAGCGCGAGGCTGCACACGCCGCAGGGACGAACTGCAACCACGGCAGGAGCAGTGCCACAGCGAGAGCGCACCGGCTGCAAGGGCCAATGCGCCGCTCACACATCAGGGGGTGGCGCACATTTGATCATACCGCGGGGAGCGGTCTTCACAACATAATTATGCCACAATATCAGGTGTGCCGCCGCAGGTAGTGGGAGAACAAATGGGAGCGGGGCACCCTCTTTTGAAGGAAATTTTAAATCCTACTATTAAAAAAAAAAACAACAAAAAAACGGTGAACCTTCCAAACGAAGAAAAACGGGTATCTGTAGATGTGTTTCTGCGCATGCAACAAAAGGATACCGGTATGCACCGCTCTCGCTTTAAAAAAGCACACACATATACATATATACATATATAAAACTAGGTTCCCGAATTGTTAGTATTCAATAATAAACAAAAGAAAAGGCTAAAGCTTAAATAGAGCTGATGCCTTCTTGCTGTATTTCCGGATTCACAGGTCCACGGGGGATTGATGTACGATATAGGGTAGTTGTCTATTTGGGCGTACGTCCGGGCCGCTGCTTTAGTCCTCGGGGAGAGGCAGGGGAAGGGGGGAGCGCAGGGGCGCGTCAAACTTGTCGATAAAGGTCTCAATGAACTGCATCTTCTTGGGGGTGTCCTTGAGGATCTTCTCCAGCTCTCCGGGCTTCACGGCGGTGTGCGTGATAGGCTCGTTGGTCATGCAGAAGGCCTTGGCCAGGGGAATCCAGTTGTACGGGACGATGTCGTTGTAGTCCGCCTTCATGCCGCGGATGTAGCGCTCGATCGTGTAGCCGTCGTTGTTGACCAGCAGGTACTGGATGGGGAGGTTGTGCCGGGCCGCGGTGCCGAGCTCCTGGACGGTCATCTGGGCAGCGCCGTCACCGATAATGCAGATGACGCGGCGGTCGGGGGACGCCAGCTGGCACCCGATGGCGGCGGGGAGCGTGAAGCCGATGGAGGAGTACATGCACTGGCAGTAGAAGGTGCAGCCCTCCGGCAGGTGCAGCAGCACGGACGACAGACCGGACGTACCCATGTCCGCCAGGATGATGTCGTTGGGCTTAAGGCTGGCCTGAATCTCGCGCCACATGTGGGTGAGGTCGTACTTCTTGGGGTCCGCCGGCTGCTTGAAGGCCTCGGGCACGCAGGACTTGTTCTTCCACTTGCCCTGGGCGGCCTTGCAGATCTCCTGCAGGACGGCGATGGCCACGGCGATGGGGACCTGGGAGAAGCGCTGCTCGCCCACCACCACCTCGAAGGGTTCACGTGGATGGTGTTCTTGGGGAACTTCTGCTTGAAGCCAGCGGTCACAGCGTCGGTCATCTCCACACCGAAGGTGATGGACACGTCGGAGTGCTCGACGATGTCCTGGGCGGGGAAGGGGATAATACCGGGGATGTAGATGCCGCTGTACGTTTTGAGGGTCTCCTTCACACAGCCCTTGCCCAGCGCACCGACGGAGTAGGGGATGTTGACGTTCTCCACGAACTGGTTCACCGCCGGGATCACGTTGAAGCGCTCCACCAAGTGGCCCACCAGCAGGCTGGCGCTCTTGGCATTGTTGAGCATCGCCGCAGCAGCCTCCTTGAAAGCCTCGACGGAGTTCTCGGACAATGCGGGAAGGCGGGGGACGAGGGCGGCAGCCGGGGGCTCCACGGACAGCGCAGTGACGTCGGTGGGAATGGCGATGTAGCCGGGCTTCTTGTGGTACAGCACCTCTGTGATGACGTGGTCGATCTGGCGACGGGCGTTCTCGGGGTGAGCATCTCGGCGCAGCAGCACTCCTTGTGCATCTTGAGGAAGTGGTTGAAGTCGCCATCGCCGAGGAGTGGTGGATCAGGTAGCGCTTGTCCTGCAGCTTGTACGGAGGGCGCCGACAATGGAGATGACGGGGACACTCTCCGAGGCGCACCCGGCGATGCCGTTGATGGCGCTCAGCTCACCCACGCCGTACGTCGTCACCAGCGCACCGATACCGCGCTGGCGGGCGTAGCCATCGGCAGCATAAGCGGCGTTGAGCTCGTTGGCCGACCCGATCCAGTTGACGGGTGGGTCATGAGGTCATCGAGGAAGCGGAGGTTGAAGTCGCCGGGGACACCGAAGATGTCCTGCACGCCCACCTCGGCGAGGCGGTCGAGCAGGTAGCAACCAACGTTGTACTTGTCGAAGGGCATGAGGAGCTCGGGAGAGAGAGGACGAGAGCGATAAAAGGTCTGCGGCAGTTGAAGCACGTTGGACCAGGAGAGGCATACAAAAAAAAAAAAAAGAAGAAGAGGGAAGGAGATAGGAACAGAAGCAAAAATCAAAGGGAAAGAGGAGAGCAGAGCCAAGCGACCAAGGCATGAGCGCGAGGCTGCACACGCCGCAGGGACGAACTGCAACCACGGCAGGAGCAGTGCCACAGCGAGAGCGCACCGGCTGCAAGGGCCAATGCGCCGCTCACACATCAGGGGGTGGCGCACATTTGATCATACCGCGGGGAGCGGTCTTAACAACATAATTATGCCACAATATCAGGTGTGCCGCCGCAGGTAGTGGGAGAACAAATGGGAGCGGGGCACCCTCTTTTGAAGGAAATTTTAAATCCTACTATTAAAAAAAAAAAAAAAAACGGTGAACCTTCCACACGAAGAAAAACGGGTATCTGTAGATGTGTTTCTGCGCATGCAACAAAAGGATACCGGTATGCACCGCTCTCGCTTTAAAAGCACACACATATACATATATACATATATAAAACTAGGTTCCCGAATTGTTAGTATTCAATAATAAACAAAAGAAAAGGCTAAAGCTTAAATAGAGCTGATGCCTTCTTGCTGTATTTCCGGATTCACAGGTCCACGGGGGATTGATGTACGATATAGGGTAGTTGTCTATTTGGGCGTACGTCCGGGCCGCTGCTTTAGTCCTCGGGAGAGGCAGGGAGGGGAGCGCAGGGCGCGTCAAACTTGTCGATAAAGGTCTCAATGAACTGCATCTTCTTGGGGGTGTCCTTGAGGATCTTCTCCAGCTCTCCGGGCTTCACGGCGGTGTGCGTGATAGGCTCGTTGGTCATGCAGAAGGCCTTGGCCAGGGGAATCCAGTTGTACGGGACGATGTCGTTGTAGTCCGCCTTCATGCCGCGGATGTAGCGCTCGATCGTGTAGCCGTCGTTGTTGACCAGCAGGTACTGGATGGGGAGGTTGTGCCGGGCCGCGGTGCCGAGCTCCTGGACGGTCATCTGGGCAGCGCCGTCACCGATAATGCAGATGACGCGGCGGTCGGGGGACGCCAGCTGGCACCCGATGGCGGCGGGGAGCGTGAAGCCGATGGAGGAGTACATGCACTGGCAGTAGAAGGTGCAGCCCTCCGGCAGGTGCAGCAGCACGGACGACAGACCGGACGTACCCATGTCCGCCAGGATGATGTCGTTGGGCTTAAGGCTGGCCTGAATCTCGCGCCACATGTGGGTGAGGTCGTACTTTTGGGTCCGCCGGCTGCTTGAAGGCCTCGGGCACGCAGGACTTGTTCTTCCACTTGCCCTGGGCGGCCTTGCAGATCTCCTGCAGGACGGCGATGGCCACGGCGATGGGGACCTGGGAGAAGCGCTGCTCGCCCACCACCACCTCGAAGGGGTTCACGTGGATGGTGTTCTTGGGGAACTTCTGCTTGAAGCCAGCGGTCACAGCGTCGGTCATCTCCACACCGAAGGTGATGGACACGTCGGAGTGCTCGACGATGTCCTGGGCGGGGAAGGGGATAATACCGGGGATGTAGATGCCGCTGTACGTTTTGAGGGTCTCCTTCACACAGCCCTTGCCCAGCGCACCGACGGAGTAGGGGATGTTGACGTTCTCCACGAACTGGTTCACCGCCGGGATCACGTTGAAGCGCTCCACCAAGTGGCCCACCAGCAGGCTGGCGCTCTTGGCATTGTTGAGCATCGCCGCAGCAGCCTCCTTGAAAGCCTCGACGGAGTTCTCGGACAATGCGGGAAGGCGGGGGACGAGGGCGGCAGCCGGGGGCTCCACGGACAGCGCAGTGACGTCGGTGGGAATGGCGATGTAGCCGGGCTTCTTGTGGTACAGCACCTCTGTGATGACGTGGTCGATCTGGCGACGGGCGTTCTCGGGGGTGAGCATCTCGGCGCAGCAGCACTCCTTGTGCATCTTGAGGAAGTGGTTGAAGTCGCCATCGCCGAGGAGTGGTGGATCAGGTAGCGCTTGTCCTGCAGCTTGTACGGAGGGCGCCGACAATGGAGATGACGGGGACACTCTCCGAGGCGCACCCGGCGATGCCGTTGATGGCGCTCAGCTCACCCACGCCGTACGTCGTCACCAGCGCACCGATACCGCGCTGGCGGGCGTAGCCATCGGCAGCATAAGCGGCGTTGAGCTCGTTGGCCGACCCGATCCAGTTGACGGGTGGGTCATGAGGTCATCGAGGAAGCGGAGGTTGAAGTCGCCGGGGACACCGAAGATGTCCTGCACGCCCACCTCGGCGAGGCGGTCGAGCAGGTAGCAACCAACGTTGTACTTGTCGAAGGGCATGAGGAGCTCGGGAGAGAGAGGACGAGAGCGATAAAAGGTCTGCGGCAGTTGAAGCACGTTGGACCAGGAGAGGCATACAAAAAAAAAAAAGAAGAAGAGGGAAGGAGATAGGAACAGAAGCAAAAATCAAAGGGAAAGAGGAGAGCAGAGCCAAGCGACCAAGGCATGAGCGCGAGGCTGCACACGCCGCAGGGACGAACTGCAACCACGGCAGGAGCAGTGCCACAGCGAGAGCGCACCGGCTGCAAGGGCCAATGCGCCGCTCACACATCAGGGTGGCGCACATTTGATCATACCGCGGGAGCGGTCTTCACAACATAATTATGCCACAATATCAGGTGTGCCGCCGCAGGTAGTGGGAGAACAAATGGGAGCGGGGCACCCTCTTTTGAAGGAAATTTTAAATCCTACTATTAAAAAAAAAAAAAAACGGTGAACCTTCCACACGAAGAAAAACGGGTATCTGTAGATGTGTTTCTGCGCATGCAACAAAAGGATACCGGTATGCACCGCTCTCGCTTTAAAAAAGCACACACATATACATATATACATATATAAAACTAGGTTCCCGAATTGTTAGTATTCAATAATAAACAAAAGAAAAGGCTAAAGCTTAAATAGAGCTGATGCCTTCTTGCTGTATTTCCGGATTCACAGGTCCACGGGGGATTGATGTACGATATAGGGTAGTTGTCTATTTGGGCGTACGTCCGGGCCGCTGCTTTAGTCCTCGGGAGAGGCAGGAGGGGAGCGCAGGGCGCGTCAAACTTGTCGATAAAGGTCTCAATGAACTGCATCTTCTTGGGGGTGTCCTTGAGGATCTTCTCCAGCTCTCCGGGTTTCACGGCGGTGTGCGTGATAGGCTCGTTGGTCATGCAGAAGGCCTTGGCCAGGGGAATCCAGTTGTACGGGACGATGTCGTTGTAGTCCGCCTTCATGCCGCGGATGTAGCGCTCGATCGTGTAGCCGTCGTTGTTGACCAGCAGGTACTGGATGGGGAGGTTGTGCCGGGCCGCGGTGCCGAGCTCCTGGACGGTCATCTGGGCAGCGCCGTCACCGATAATGCAGATGACGCGGCGGTCGGGGGACGCCAGCTGGCACCCGATGGCGGCGGGGAGCGTGAAGCCGATGGAGGAGTACATGCACTGGCAGTAGAAGGTGCAGCCCTCCGGCAGGTGCAGCAGCACGGACGACAGACCGGACGTACCCATGTCCGCCAGGATGATGTCGTTGGGCTTAAGGCTGGCCTGAATCTCGCGCCACATGTGGGTGAGGTCGTACTTTTGGGGTCCGCCGGCTGCTTGAAGGCCTCGGGCACGCAGGACTTGTTCTTCCACTTGCCCTGGGCGGCCTTGCAGATCTCCTGCAGGACGGCGATGGCCTTGGCGATGGGGACCTGGGAGAAGCGCTGCTCGCCCACCACCACCTCGAAGGGTTCACGTGGATGGTGTTCTTGGGGAACTTCTGCTTGAAGCCAGCGGTCACAGCGTCGGTCATCTCCACACCGAAGGTGATGGACACGTCGGAGTGCTCGACGATGTCCTGGGCGGGGAAGGGGATAATACCGGGGATGTAGATACCGCTGTACGTTTTGAGGGTCTCCTTCACACAGCCCTTGCCCAGCGCACCGACGGAGTAGGGGATGTTGACGTTCTCCACGAACTGGTTCACCGCCGGGATCACGTTGAAGCGCTCCACCAAGTGGCCCACCAGCAGGCTGGCGCTCTTGGCATTGTTGAGCATCGCCGCAGCAGCCTCCTCGAAAGCATCAAGAGAGGACTCAGAGAATGCGGGAAGGCGGGGGACGAGGGCGGCAGCCGGGGGCTCCACGGACAGCGCAGTGACGTCGGTGGGAATGGCGATGTAGCCGGGCTTCTTGTGGTACAGCACCTCTGTGATGACGTGGTCGATCTGGCGACGGGCGTTCTCGGGGTGAGCATCTCGGCGCAGCAGCACTCCTTGTGCATCTTGAGGAAGTGGTTGAAGTCGCCATCGCCGAGGAGTGGTGGATCAGGTAGCGCTTGTCCTGCAGCTTGTACGGAGGGCGCCGACAATGGAGATGACGGGGACACTCTCCGAGGCGCACCCGGCGATGCCGTTGATGGCGCTCAGCTCACCCACGCCGTACGTCGTCACCAGCGCACCGATACCGCGCTGGCGGGCGTAGCCATCGGCAGCATAAGCGGCGTTGAGCTCGTTGGCCGACCCGATCCAGTTGACGGGTGGGTCATGAGGTCATCGAGGAAGCGGAGGTTGAAGTCGCCGGGGACACCGAAGATGTCCTGCACGCCCACCTCGGCGAGGCGGTCGAGCAGGTAGCAACCAACGTTGTACTTGTCGAAGGGCATGAGGAGCTCGGGAGAGAGAGGACGAGAGCGATAAAAGGTCTGCGGCAGTTGAAGCACGTTGGACCAGGAGAGGCATACAAAAAAAAAAAAGAAGAAGAGGGAAGGAGATAGGAACAGAAGCAAAAATCAAAGGGAAAGAGGAGAGCAGAGCCAAGCGACCAAGGCATGAGCGCGAGGCTGCACACGCCGCAGGGACGAACTGCAACCACGGCAGGAGCAGTGCCACAACGAGAGCGCACCGGCTGCAAGGGCCGATGCGCCGCTCACACATCAGGGGGTGGCGCACATTTGATCATACCGCGGGGAGCGGTCTTCACAACATAATTATGCCACAATATCAGGTGCCGCCGCAGGTAGTGGGAGAACAAATGGGAGCGGGGCACCCTCTTTGAAGGAAATTTTAAATCCTACTATTAAAAAAAAAAAAAACGGTGAACCTTCCACACGAAGAAAAACGGGTATCTGTAGATGTGTTTCTGCGCATGCAACAAAAGGATACCGGTATGCACCGCTCTCGCTTTAAAAAAAGCACACACATATACATATATACATATATAAAACTAGGTTCCCGAATTGTTAGTATTCAATAATAAACAAAAGAAAAGGCTAAAGCTTAAATAGAGCTGATGCCTTCTTGCTGTATTTCCGGATTCACAGGTCCACGGGGGATTGATGTACGATATAGGGTAGTTGTCTATTTGGGCGTACGTCCGGGCCGCTGCTTTAGTCCTCGGGGAGAGGCAGGGGAAGGGGGGAGCGCAGGGCGCGTCAAACTTGTCGATAAAGGTCTCAATGAACTGCATCTTCTTGGGGGTGTCCTTGAGGATCTTCTCCAGCTCTCCGGGCTTCACGGCGGTGTGCGTGATAGGCTCGTTGGTCATGCAGAAGGCCTTGGCCAGGGGAATCCAGTTGTACGGGACGATGTCGTTGTAGTCCGCCTTCATGCCGCGGATGTAGCGCTCGATCGTGTAGCCGTCGTTGTTGACCAGCAGGTACTGGATGGGGAGGTTGTGCCGGGCCGCGGTGCCGAGCTCCTGGACGGTCATCTGGGCAGCGCCGTCACCGATAATGCAGATGACGCGGCGGTCGGGGGACGCCAGCTGGCACCCGATGGCGGCGGGGAGCGTGAAGCCGATGGAGGAGTACATGCACTGGCAGTAGAAGGTGCAGCCCTCCGGCAGGTGCAGCAGCACGGACGACAGACCGGACGTACCCATGTCCGCCAGGATGATGTCGTTGGGCTTAAGGCTGGCCTGAATCTCGCGCCACAGGTGGGTGAGGTCGTACTTCTTGGGGTCCGCCGGCTGCTTGAAGGCCTCGGGCACGCAGGACTTGTTCTTCCACTTGCCCTGGGCGGCCTTGCAGATCTCCTGCAGGACGGCGATGGCCTTGGCGATGGGGACCTGGGAGAAGCGCTGCTCGCCCACCACCACCTCGAAGGGGTTCACGTGGATGGTGTTCTTGGGGAACTTCTGCTTGAAGCCAGCGGTCACAGCGTCGGTCATCTCCACACCGAATGTGATGGACACGTCGGAGTGCTCGACGATGTCCTGGGCGGGGGAGGGGATAATACCGGGGATGTAGATGCCGCTGTACGTTTTGAGGGTCTCCTTCACACAGCCCTTGCCCAGCGCACCGACGGAGTAGGGGATGTTGACGTTCTCCACGAACTGGTTCACCGCCGGGATCACGTTGAAGCGCTCCACCAAGTGGCCCACCAGCAGGCTGGCGCTCTTGGCATTGTTGAGCATCGCCGCAGCAGCCTCCTCGAAAGCATCAAGAGAGGACTCAGAGAATGCGGGAAGGCGGGGGACGAGGGCGGCAGCCGGGGGCTCCACGGACAGCGCAGTGACGTCGGTGGGAATGGCGATGTAGCCGGGCTTCTTGTGGTACAGCACCTCTGTGATGACGTGGTCGATCTGGCGACGGGCGTTCTCGGGGGTGAGCATCTCGGCGGCGCAGCAGCACTCCTTGTGCATCTTGAGGAAGTGGTTGAAGTCGCCATCGCCGAGGGAGTGGTGGATCAGGTAGCGCTTGTCCTGCAGCTTGTACGGAGGGGCGCCGACAATGGAGATGACGGGGACACTCTCCGAGGCGCACCCGGCGATGCCGTTGATGGCGCTCAGCTCACCCACGCCGTACGTCGTCACCAGCGCACCGATACCGCGCTGGCGGGCGTAGCCATCGGCAGCATAAGCGGCGTTGAGCTCGTTGGCCGACCCGATCCAGTTGACGGGGTGGGTCATGAGGTCATCGAGGAAGCGGAGGTTGAAGTCGCCGGGGACACCGAAGATGTCCTGCACGCCCACCTCGGCGAGGCGGTCGAGCAGGTAGTAACCAACGTTGTACTTGTCGAAGGGCATGAGGAGCTCGGGAGAGAGAGAGGACGAGAGCGATAAAAGGTCTGCGGCAGTTGAAGCACGTTGGACCAGGAGAGGCATACAAAAAAAAAAAAGAAGAAGAGGGAAGGAGATAGGAACAGAAGCAAAAATCAAAGGGAAAGAGGAGAGCAGAGCCAAGCGACCAAGGCATGAGCGCGAGGCTGCACACGCCGCAGGGACGAATAGCATAATGCTAAGAGTTTGTGGTTCATGGTAGGTGATGCCTGTAGTGAAAGTGGGTTGAAGTATGTAAAAGGAGTTTTTTTTTTCTCATTTTGGTTCTGTCGCAGTGAAGTTGAGGCTTAGGAGACTGTGTTATCTCTAGGGTTGGTTGCATTTTCAGTGTGCTCATCAGGGGGATCTTGTAGTGCCATGGCTCTTGTGAACGTGTCGTAGAGGACTTCACCACAGTCGAGGAATCCCAGAGCAAGACATGCAGCAGTAAAAGCGATCATCTGATGCAGTATGTTCGGAAGAGCGTTGAGCATGGAGTATCGCGGAAGTAGAACATCTTTCATCGTTGTGTAGAAAGCGATAAAGATGAGGGCCACGACTAGTGTTGCGAGACCTCTAGCTAGATGAAATGCACAGACAATTGGTGTGACGGTGATGATTCCTCGCCGGCGTAGTTCCTTCTCTCGGGCCGGGGAGCGGAGGCAGCAGTGGAGGGCCTTGATAGACATTACCAGCGATAAGGCAACAAGGACGTTAAAGAACACAAATCCCAAATACGCCTGTATTGCTGCGTTATCAGATAATTGAAAATGAGATATGATCCAGACCATGAAATCCTGAGGAGGATCAAAATTGGGCTTGAACTCGCACATCGTGGCTACCCACAACAGCAAGTGCAGGACGTAACGCTCTGCGAGGGATTGATCATGCCATTCCGCATCTTTTCTCAGCTGATACATATCAATCTTCATGTATACTGGATTCAATAGTGAAACCGAGGCCGCTATGCCTAGAAGGATTGTAAGAGCCCCCAGAGCAGCATATCGGGAGTACAAAAGATTCAACAGGAAATTGTATATGAGGCAGACGTTGATCCATAACAGCGTGATGTACAGCCAGAAACGCATGACACCGAACTGAGAAAGCACCTCCATTCCATACCCGATATACGCTGCTACGCCTGTCATCACAACGATGAAACTTATGGCAAATGAATCAACAACTGCAGGGACCCAGACAATGGTAAGAAAAATCCCGAGCCAAATAAGAATTAGCTCAAAAACATGCACACTAACGCAAACGGCAAGCATCGTCAGCAGAGACACCACCCACATGAGAAGGCAGAGAGAGAGACCAACACACGCCATCTTAACGCATCTGGCGTAAGACGTTGCCTTCGTCATTCCAGCGCGTTTCGACGGACCGTATGTGTAATTAACAATGCCCATGTACAGCACAGTGCTGGCAATAGAAATCCATAGAATAGAGTCGTTCCACTCGCCTGAAACGAAAGCCAAACCAACTTTAACAATTGCATAAGAGCAAGAAAAAGTTGCCATGTACCATCGCAGCGAAACGTATATTTTTCGTGGCACATCTTGGGTCAAACGGTACACCCCGCTTATGAGGAAAATAGGCACATGACGAGCAAGAAACGTTCTTGTTAGTCCATCGAGGACACTGCGTTGAATTACAAAATGCGGATTAGCCGAGGTATTGTTGAATAGGATTGAGATTGATTCCACTTCACTGACTGGAGACTTTTGAAGCTGCCGCAGTGCGTAGTACGCCGGTGATCCCTGCTCCTCAAAGCAAGCAGAAATGATTTGTCGCAATCTGGCAGTTTCAATCGCACAGAATAAGAGAAACCACGCGTTATTCTGGACCGTTTTATCCGGGAATAGTTCCCCACGGGCAAACGTTTGGCAGCGCCAAATGAAGAAATGAAACAACGTAAAGGAGAGACCCGCTAACGCGACGCCGTAAAATGTAAACCCAAGTCGTTCGTTGAAGCTCATGTTCTCCAGATGGATCTGATACGCTTTGTACCAGAGATATTGCGTGCCAAAGGAAAAGTGTAAGTTGGAGACTAGCCACGCAACAATCGGGTTGTGGCGCAGGTACACAAGGAAGGCGATGCCCCCTACACCGATGGCTTGATACCATCTAGGTAGAAATTGTAAAGATGTGTAAATACTGCCCGATACATTTTGGGATGAAGGGTTTGAATGGGGCATGCTGCATGGGGCACACCTACTTTGATGTGACTGAAAAACGATCCAAAACAGCAGAATCGAATTATTATAATGGACAGAAAGACAAGAAAATTATGGCCTTGAAGCATCAGTAGGACAGAAAATTTCAGCATTTAGTTACACCGTTGTAGTAAAGCCTCCTCATAAGTCAGCTTCCTCATAAAGCTATTTTATCAGTTACTTTCATGTTCTTAAGGTTCTCTGTGATGTGGACATGTGATTCTTAAACAAAAAATCAGATTTAAACAAACCTTTTATGTGATCACAAAATGCGGTTAAAGTGACAGCACGTAGTAAAGGTGGAAAAAGGACACCCAATGAGGCTATTCTCACTCCGGTATCACCAACCCTAAGATAAGGCATCCTTCTCAACATTGTCATCAGAAATATCACCTGACCCATCCGTCGGTTGGTACGGATCAATGATAGAGCCTTTCTCTTGCCAGTCTTCGGCAACCAAATTATTGGGGCGGAAGGAACTATTAACTAAGTCCTTTACAATATCTCTGATTTGATCCAATCTTTGGTTGTTAACTTCATCATCTGGATTCGTAAACTTTCTGCTAAGACAGATATTCATCGCTTCCTTGAACTTTCTAATGACCTCTAGCACTCTAAAAGAAGCACGAAACACAATCCATCCGTCCACAATACCAAGACTGAGATCTTGCCGGAAGGTTATAGGCATGCTGGCAGTTCCCATGAGTAAGATGGTCCAAAGCGGAATCGCCGTCAATCCACGGACGTGCATACGGTTGCTTTCCTGCGATCGTGAGAGTTCGTTATACACAAAAAAGGGCTGTTGAATATTTTGTTGCCGTGTCTTGTGCACCACGGAGTCGGCGGATGGAACGACAGACATTTCTTCCTTGGTGCGCATCAGCCGCTTGCCGCGGTTCATTGCAATATTTGGAAACAGCCCTGACGCGACTACACATTTCACCAGCCCCACATTGAGCGTATTTTCTGAAAATTCTGAGCGATCGACAAACACCTCCGGTTCATCGCCAATAAAGTCGCGTTCTGTCATTTCCAGCAGATCGCGGCCCAGGAAGCGACTTGTACGAACGATAGAGAAAAACTGCCGCTTGAGGCGCGACACCAAGAGCAATTGGGGAACACTAAGCAATCGAGACTCTAGGATATGCTGAACGTCCATCGGGTCTCTACCGGTGCGTGTGGCAACCCAGAAGTTATATCCGTTGATGGAGGCAATCGCATCGGACTGTGACTGCTGAGAAAAGTTCTCCCGATGAAGACGAACAGGCTCTCGATGGTCACGCTGGGTGGAGAAGACATCTGATTGCGTGACTGATGCAACGGTGAGAGCCGCATCGAGGCATTTGAGCACGGCCCCCATAATGATCATCTTCCCGCTACTCGGCTCGACAGGCAGAAGAGAAAGGCGCATTCCTAAGGGGGTGAGCTGCCGATCCTCGGTAGTGGCCCCCAGTTCATGCAGTCGATTCATTGCGGCTTCAATATAGTCTTCTGGAGGAGGTTCTAATGCTTCACGCAGGAACTCTCCAGGATCACCCAGCTGCAAGGACATAATGTGTAGACAGAGGGAATCCAGCGGTGTGCGCAGCATTTCAGGTGTTTGGAAGTCATGCAGAGAGTTGAAGTGCTGCCTAGTATACAGCCTAATGCAGACACCTGGCCGTGTGCGGCCCACGCGACCGCGCCTTTGCGTGCAATTGGCACGACTGGCGAATACGGTGAGAAGCTGCGAGACCGTACCTTGATAATAATGGCTGCTGTCGGAGTAGTTCTTCTGCCCGTCTGGCTGCTTGATGACGTACGACTTTTCCTTGGCGCGACCAACGTCGATGACAGCGCCGATATCATCAATGGTGACGCCACTTTCGGCGATGTTTGTTGACAGAATCACCTTCCGCTTCCCGGGCTCCGCCGGAAGGAAACACTGCATCTGCTCCTCACTGCCCACAGAGGAATGCAGAGGAAGGATCTGATAGAGGCTGTTACGCTCTAGAATTTCTTTGGCTCGGATAATTTCATCCCAACCAGGAAGAAACACGAGAATTGAGGAGTTGGTGAGGTCCACCAGGCGCTCGGCTTGCTCAATGGCGAATTGAATAGCAACGTAGTCGATCTCAGTGACGGCCTCCAAGACGCCATACTTCTTGTTGGACACAGGCTCTAGCAGGCTCGCGCCGCGGTAGCTGTTCTGGCGGTCGTCCATTTCCAGCCCAACTGCGGCCTCTTTGAGGAGAGGGGTCATGAACTGCCTTTCCTGGGCATACGGGACAAGATCCTCCAAGAACAGTTCCTGAACAGGATACACGTAACCTTCTACGTTAACCACCGGCGCATTGCCGAAGTAAGAGCTGAAAAGCTCTGCCTGCAGAGTGGCACTCATAAGAATGACGCGCAGGTCTTTGCGCTTCTTGATAAGCCCTTGAAGGAGTACCAGAATGAAGTCGGAGTTGATGTCTCGCTCATGGATTTCATCGATTATCAACACACTGATTCCTGTAAGGAGCGGAGAGGTGTGTAACATACGCAGCAGTACACCGGAAGTGCAGAAGTTTATGCAGCGGCCGAGCTTTGTATCGAAGCGGATGGAGTATCCACAGACATCGCCAATTTGTTCTTGACGCTCTGCTGCCACGCGCTGAGCAATGGAGACAGCGCTAATACGACGCGGTTGGGTGACAAGAATGCTGCAACTCCCACCTGTTCCTTGTTCTGTGTAGTGGTCCAGAATAAACTGCGGCACCTGGGTCGTCTTACCGCAGCCAGTCGTACCGCAGAGAATAAGCACAGGGTGGTTCTCTACCGCACGTAGAATGGCGTCCTTGTGATCCGAGATACTGAGTTTTTGGCGTTTAGCCGCAAACTTTTCTTGGTACTCCGCATCAGCGAGTTTCCTCTTCAAACGCGTGGCTAACTCCTCAGAGAAGGCCTTCTCCTCCTCAGGGGTGCGACTGAAGCGCTCCGTCCAAGAGGCGGTGTCTTCGTCTTCCAGCTTCGAGGATCGCTTGAGAGTGAAGACATCCTCCTCCTCATGGCCAGAGGAGCGTGTATCAGACTCACTCTCGGAAATAACTTGTTCCATTGCCTTCTGTTGTGCCTCTGTCAGCGAAACATTCGCAATCTTTTCGGGATCCAGGAACGGATTTCGGCGTAGTAGTTCCATCAGTTCGTGCATTGTGGGGTTGTTGTACGAGAGCGTTTTAAACAGGTCCTCCACGGCCGCCCGCCGGTTGGCAGAAGAGCCGCCACCTTCTCCCTTGCCCGTCATCTTCTTTCCTTCCTCATCTTCCAGTTCCACGACAGTTCGCCTCGTGGTCTTCCCATCCTCGAATTTGACACGCTCCTGAATGCGGGCCGCCTCTAAGCCCAGGCAAACAGAGTAGAGGTGTACCAGTCGTTCCTTGCCCTCAGGCGTGAAATCCTCAATGGTGCGGTCCCACATGGCGGTGGCTCGATCGCGGCGCTTCGACTTCCGTCCCGTGGGTGTCCCAGACATCAGAAGGTCCTCATTAGCCCGGTGCAGCAGCGGAGCAGAGCCTTCCAGCGAGAGTTGGTTCTCCAGAAGCCGCTCTTTCGCGTCCTGCATGTATGTCTCGAAGTCGCCATCGACGATCTTTAAAATGGCCAGGGCATGCATTGCCGCCCGGCGCTGTGCGGCTTCTTTGTTGGAGCCAACACCCTGCGCCTGGATGTGTGGAAAGCCTGGAATCGAGATAGTGACCCATGACACGCGGTGGGAAAGTGGCCCGGCAAGACGCACCGGCCATCCAGTAGGATACTCCATCTCCGCAGCGTTGCAATAGAGTTGTAGCAGTCGTTTACTTTCTGGGTCTATGGGAGCATTCTCCACCTCATCCAACGTCATGTCTACTAGCTTATCGCCCGTCCTTGGCACACGCTCTTGGTCAAAGAAAACATTCTGCGTCTGCATGAATTTGGATTTGATGTAGTCGTCGCATGCGGTTATGTAGGCATTCCAATCTTCTGGTGACTCCGATGCGAGCACCGGCCGCTGCAACTGCTTGATGAAAGATGAAAGCCGAAGAGGTGGGATTTCTACTAAAGACTTGCGTTCCGCCGCGTCTTGTGCTTCAAAACAGGGAGCCCATCGACCCAGCTCCTCAACTCGTTGGGCGTGGTAGCGCTGCAGGCCAGGGAGATTATCAAATATTTCGATGCCCAACGTATCCAAGGTGCGTTCTGCGTGCACCCAAGCTAGAATTTCAGCATCCCGTTTCGTGGTGGCGATGCCTTCCATCGTGCGCTCCTTCCCTGCCTCGTGACCGTCAGGTAGCGGGAGCATGCCGCTTGCCACGTGGATCAGTGTACCTCTTCCCATCATTGATTTATAGTCCACTGAGGCGGTCTTACCCTGGCGCCGCAGATAGTATTGGACCCGGGCCTTGGCCACCAGATCCAGGTCTTCCTCACCTACAATGGTATGCACCACATCTGCTCCCATGTCTGGGATATCGTTTAGCTCGTTGGGGTCCGAGAATGGATCCTTCACGCAGATGGTGGGCATGCTCGAAGCCTTGGCACTCATCGGTTCAGGCGGCGGCACGGCCTTCCTACGATCCGGTGAGACAGAACGTGCCTGAACACGTTTCGTCTTGCGGGAGCGCTCCCAGTGCAGGGAACCCGAGTACTCCAGTCTCAGAGGTGGTGGGGAAGGAGTGTCTCCAGCTTGTAAGCTGCTGTGATCTTTTGGGGCCCAGCGCCCGCTCTTGGCGCACTCCTTCGCGTGCCGCTGTTGTTTGATGGGGTCCGCAAAGATAGCAATACCGAGCGTATCGAGAATCAGCTCGGTGTGCATCACCGCTAGGATCTCCGCATCGGCAGCGCCGGCTGCTTTCCCAACCGCGACGCGGTCCCCGAACTTCGCCGGGACAGGAATTTTTCCAATGCACTCGTGCATGGTGTTCCCGCCGCGGCTATCCTCGACGGACTTCCTCGTCTGGAAGACATCCTCAAAGCGCCGTCCCATCTGTGCCAAGTACTCAATAATGCGATTCTTGCAGCTGTGATTCATCTGCCGGGGAGAGCGAATTGCCATGTCCAGGTTGAACAGCTGCGTCGCGGGGTCTGTCGGGGACACCATGATGTAGCCGTCTGGGCTGTCCGGCTCCATTCGCCAGAGATCAGTGGGGACCTTCTGGCGGTTCCCTCGAATGGCCTCCTGTTCCAGTGTGGTGGTGGGCGGGTCGGGAACACTTTTGGGGCTGCTCATGGGCTCAGCGGTTTCCTTCGGTGTCTCAGCTGTGACAGGACTGGCGTCCCCGGCGACTTTAGCCCGCTTCACTACCCGTCGCTTCGGTAAGTCGGATGGGGCCGCTTGCTCCGGAGGACTGGAAGGCGGGGCTGCTGGATCCGACTCGGCCGCTTGCACAGGTGTCGCTCCCTCCTGCCCTGCGACGTCATCGTCAAGGTCCACGGCGATATTTTGTGTGAAACCTTTCGGTCCCAAACGGCGCCCCACTGGTCGCTCAGATGTGCTGGACTGCGCTCCCTCTCCCAACATGCGCCGGCGTTTCTCCGCCCACGTCTTCTGCTCCGAGGCGGACCGTTTGACGGGCACGCCGAGAAATGTGAGCAGGTCTAGGGCGTGCATGGCGGCTAGAATGTCTGCGTCCCGCTTGCTACTAGCGACTCCGATCCCCCCGCAGATACCAAAGGTGCTGTCCACGGGGAGGACGACGGTGGACTTGTAGTGGTGCTGAATCTGTTCTGTGAAGAACGGATGGTCGTAGCGGGCGTAGCCGACGCGGCGCAAATACTCCCGCAGGTCAGGGATCGCCGTGAGCTCGTGGACACATGTGGGAAGAAATTCTGTGGCCTGGTCTGTCAGGTATCGCTGCCGCCGCACAAGGTCCTCCTCACTGTTTGGGATGGAGTGGCGCGTGCTCCCTTTTTGCAGCACCAGTTCCTTCAAGGGAAGGGGTAGCAGCACGTGATGTGGATTCTTGGGTTCAGCACCCGGCGCCGGTGCCGGGCGTCCAAAGGACCACGCCGACATTGCATGCGACTTCTGTTTGAATTCATCCTTTGGAAATAAGGGGATGAACAGCGCGTCCAGCGTGAGTTCCGCGTGCATGCAGGCCAGAGTAATGGCCACGTCCGCCGAGGATGCTTTGCCCTTCGCCACAATAGTTGGCCGTGCCTCAGTAGAACCTTCAGTGGCAAACAACTCAGTAGGGAACGCAATCGTAGCGGTATGAAATGTAGTCCCGTTCTTCGTCATGGGATCCTCCTTCTCCATCAAGCAGTGCGACATGAAGGCCAGATTCTTCTCGCGGAAGAAGTTCCTGATGCGTTCCTCCGCCATCTTATCCACCACACAAGGTGAGAGAATGGCGTGCTGCGGTGCCAGATAGGTCGACGGTCGCACCTCTAGCAGCTGCCACTCGCCGTTCTCGGACTCATCCAGCATCACCACTCGGCGCAACGGCAGGGGATAGGTCTCCAGCGTTGGTGTGTGTGTGTGGGAACTGTTGTCCCCGTCCGGCGAAGAAGCGAACCGGCCCGCCTTGATGGCGGCTGTCGCGTGCTTTCGCTGCATGGAAGGCAGGGAGTAGATCTGGTACCCGAGATCATCGATGATGTATTCGGCGTGCATGGCAGCGAGGCTCTCAGCGGTTTTGGGGTCGGAAGCGACACCGTGTGCCCAGAGACCTCCTTCGATCTTAGAGTCTTCCCACAAAGGGTGCATAAGCGGTACACAAATTCTACTGTGGTAAAGAACGGTACCGTCGCTGCACGCGTTGGTGCTACTCGACTCCAGGGGTACAGTTTCGAACAGCTCTTCGGATGTTTTCACGGCAGCGCCTTTGTGGTATCGCTTGATAAAGCTGACCACCCTGCCCCTCGAGAAGGTGTCGATCTTCTTCACATCCTGAAACACAGACGGGAGCTTACTTGAACTCGATGCGGCAATGCCGGGTGGCACCGAAGAAAATGGGCCGGCCTGCTCACTGCTGTTTCCCTCCGCATCGGCCCCCTGGGGCTCGTCCTCCATGAAGGAGATCTCATCAGGATTAATGGCCTCTGACTCGGTATATCTTCTGCGCTGGGAATGAATGGGAAGAGCCTTCAGTATGGAAGAGGGGAAAGGCGCGGATACAGTGGTACGCCGCACAAGCATAGAGGCACCCCGACTGGAGGTTTTCATGGCCTGCAGGGCTGCAGCGCCTGACGGCACCACAGCGACATCTAGCCGCCTAATGAGCGGCCCTGCGCGAGCGGTGGCCCCCGCATACGGACCCACACGCATCTTGAAGAAACTGAGTGTCTCTCCCAAAACCATGGCCTGCAGCTGATCAGCAACACAATCTAATGATATAATATATATCTTGTACACACCTAATATTTTCTTATGAGAAACAAACAACCAAAAAAACGAAAAAGAAGAAGGGGTTCATTAGGTAACGCGCACGGCATTTTTCCCCGCACCCTCGTGTTTTGTGGAGCCCAGGCCGCCCACGGATGTATTCGCATTCGCGTATCTCTGGTTACCCGTATTATTATTATTTTTTTTTTGTTGTTGTTGTTGTTGTTGTTGGCACTGTGTGAGTGGGAGAGGATCGAAGAGATCCCTGCACTTCTGGAGACAAGGAAACGAACAGCACCCCTTCCTTGATCACATCCTGCCAGCGGCATAGCACGATTTAATCAATCGATTAGTGATGGGCTGCAGAAGAAACAACGGACCAATACTCAGAAGACAGACAAACGAAATGCGGTACCAACAGCTGAAGGAGAAGAAAAAGCTTCGATCGAATGTGTTAGGCAACGATCCACCTACAACGAAGAAAATGACAAGGGAAACCGTAAAGGAGGCAATGAACAGCCAGAAATGCCGGCGGCGTTGCTTCCAGAGAATAAGAAGATGTGCGGTAGAGCCAACAATAATGAGCTCTGTTAGCAGCAGTGAAGTGAAGGCAATGGTAACAATTTGAAACATTTCGTCGCTGAAGAACTCGAGGGACAAATACATCATCACACCGCCCTGAAAGAGTGAGATCCAGATCCACTGCAAGAACGTCCGGAGGTTTAATGAGCGGGACTTCAGCAGCTCCTTGTACAGCTGCGGATACTCATGAATACGCCGCTCCTCAAAATCTTCATCCAGAACCAGCGCAAAAGCCGGTGCCATAGTGAACACAGTAGAGTAGCCCATGCGCAGATAATCGTTGAAGACGGACATGGTCGTTCCGGCAAACATCACCGAGAAAACTGCCTGAACAACCGCAAAAACGATGCCTCTGTGCATGATGAACTGCGAGAGACGGCAGGTACGGCAGTACGCGTTGCGGCCGTGCCACATAATAAGTCGTAAGCAATGCGAGAACTTCGTGATGGAGAAGTCGGCGGCGAGGCTGGCCTGTTTCCCTTCCACGCCCTCGACACCGATCCCAACGTTGGCGGCTAGAATCATCGCCACGTCGTTGCCTCCGTCACCAATGGCTGCCATGCGAACCGAGCTGCTTGAATGCTCTCGCATCTTTTGCACCACCTGTGCCTTTTGGGTGGGTGAGCAGCGTGCAACGATGATAGAATGGGCACATCGGGCTACGGACACAAACAAGGCGCACACCTCGTCGGAGAGGCAGTGTACCAGCGTGTCCCCGTCCAGGATAAGCGTCCACAGCCCTACGCCGGACGCGGGTAAGTGGGGTGTGGTACAGCCATACAGCATGTTGATTTCCTGAAGCTTTATCTTGGCCTCCTCGGCGGAGATGGCAGCGATGTTCAGGAGCTCAGCTTCCCTCGGAATGAGTCGGGTCGAGCGCCCAATACAGGTGGCTGTTTCAATCTTATCTCCGGTGAGCAACCACACTTTGATGCCGCACATGCCCAGCGTCTCCAAGGTCACGACCACATCGTCTTGGAGCTCATCCTCCACCCCAGTGACACCGGCCAAGGTGAGGTCTGTTTCGATGATTGTCATTGCCTCTGCGATGGCTACACTGCGCTCCTCGCCGATGATGCAGGTGGCGCGGTTGTAACTATCCAAAAAGTGGTTCACCTGAGACTCTGTCAAGTGACGGTACCCGAACAGCAGTGTGCGCAGGCCGTCCGTGGCCATTTCCTTGCAGCAGTCCTCCAGCCAGTCGGCGAAGTAAATGACCGTCACCATCTTTGTATCCGCTCCTTTCATGTAGTACGTATAGACCGGCTGGCCTCCGGGTCCATCATCGACTTCTTTTAGAATAATTCCCATGCACTTGCGTTCCGATGTGAAGGGGAACACCTTCACGATTGAGACCTCGTGGCGCAGTCCGAGAGGGTCCACATACGCCATGGAGGTAAGGTTCCGCTCCGTCAAATGCACCCCTACCGTCCCGCAGAAATGGACAAGGGCAACTTCGTCTGGGGAGGAGGCCTGGTACTCCATCTTCACTCCCGCGTTGAAGTCTTCTACACTTGTCGAGGGGCTCACGCTGTGACAGAGAATAATGCATTTCATCATCTCGCCAACCAGCTGAACTTCCTTCGTACGGATGGCACTCCGTCCCATAGAGCGCATGGAAGCCGTTGCGTCGACCCCATCCCCTGATGCGTTCAAGAAGTACTGTCGCACGGTGGTGCACAGCTTATCAAAGCTTCTGTCCTTAAAGAAGACATCCACAGCGCATTGCAAGCCGCGAAATTTCATCTTATTTTTTGTAAGCGTCCCCGTCTTATCCGAGAATAGGTATTGAATTCTTCCCAGCTCCTCCGGGAGGTCAGAGTTTCTGGCCATCGTGCCTGGAATCTGTGGGTCCCGAGAAATGTCAAACGAGTACCACAGGCGTGCGACATCAATGTTTACGCGCATCGAGATGGGCACCATAGCGGACATGAGAACGAAGAAGCGGATGATCATGATGAGCCACTTCCCCTGGAAGTGCTGCTGCGCCGTTAGACCAACCGACATGACCACCATCAGCAAAAAGCACATTTGCCCAATGAAGTTCAGCTCGTTCTCGATCAGCCCCGACTTCGCTTTGGGCTTAGACGAGTTCATGGCGCTGCGGGTTTGCTTTCCTGTGTGGATAACTACCCCCAGGATGGTACCAGAGGCCACGACGCACGACGTCCAGAGGGTGTTTTCGAGGCCAATGACCTCACTAGAGCCGTCAAACGAATCCAATGCTCCAACAAACTTGTAGATGTCCTTGTGCAGCTTCTCACAACGAACATTCACACGGATAGTGCTCAGCTCTGCGTAGGTACGATGCTTGGTGGTGTTGAGCGGGTAACGCAATTTCCAATCTGTTTCTCCGTCCAACTGGTCCGTGCGGATAAAGGTAGTCCCTGTGCTTTCCGTAGTATGTAGCAGCACACAATCGGCTGGAATGCGCTGATTACGGTGTAGCACGAGTAGATCCCCCACGCGAATAGCTGAGGAACACACAGGCACCATCTGCCCGCCTCGAACAACCTTGGTGAACTGCTCTCGATTGATGCTGAAGTCCCGCAGAAATCTCCTCGTCTCATCCACCGCTTCCTTCAGCAAAGAAAGACACACCGTGAGCATGAGTGGGGCGAGGTATGTGATCATGAAGCCTACGCGGAGGGCTGGGATCGACTGGGACAGGGATAGCATAAGATAAAAAAAATTAAAAAAGTTCTTAAACTGATGATAGAGCGACAACGGCAGGAAGGTGAAGACGGAGTACTGTCTGTTATTGACGGCGTTCGACTCGTATCCCTGTGGCGTCCAGAGCTGCTCCGGGCAGCCGAGAGGAATGACGCGAGCGCCGTCCTCCTCCTCCGCTTTGAGCCGCAAGAGCCGCCGGAAGTACGTCTCCCACTCCCCGGCGCGTCGCGGCGGAATCTCCAGCCCGATTTCGTTCTCGTCGTCAACGTGCACGGTTTCTGTTACCTCACGCACAGGCGCCAGGGAGGAGCCGAAGTCAAAAAAAATGTTCGCGTCTCGGCCCCCGCGATAGGATGTGACGTTCATCCGCCTCCTCGCGCTTATGTTAGAGTGGCAATAGGATTCGGCAGCTCGTCTCGCCGTCCGAGTGGAATATTCCCTGCTCTTTTTATGGAGTTAATGAAACAGAAAGAAGTAGCGTGCAGCGCGATGGAATTATGTGACGCCCTACATGAAAGATGTTGTTTATTATAATGGCTTTACTGATACTACGACAAAGAGAAAGGAGATCAAAAAGAAAAAAAGGGCGTGATGATAGTCATAAGCTCTCTTCTGTGAGCATTGTACGGTCCCTGTAAGCCACACATTACATGCCTTACACTCGACAAAACCAATGATAGAAGTATAGAACGGAAATTTGAATGCTTTTGTTATTGTTGTGTTGAAGGGAAAGGAGCCGAGGGGTAAGAACTGTAGCATGTAGCTAGGAGAGGAAACTTAAGGAAAACATGGCCCATCCGTGCCTGCCAAGATTAGGGTGATATCAATCCTCCTCTGCTACTCCTTCCCCCCCTGTCGCCGTCCAGACCTTCTCCATCTCACTGAAGTTATTTTTTGTGTTGACGTCCACAATGGCGATGAACCCCTCGCAGGATGGTGCGTGCACCGCCAGCTGAGGCTGCTGAAGGATCAAGTTGTTAAACTCCAGAATAAACCCATTGACGCAAGCTGGAATGGGGAACACCTGCCCGTCCTTCAGAAAGATCGTGCATAGCCTCATATCCGCATGGCAGATCATCGCATTCTTTTTGCGTTTTCCCACCACGTTGATAGCTGACGGGTTACTACCGCCCGCCTTATTGCGAGAGGATCCAAACTCAATCCGGTCGATACCCTCCAGCCCGGCAGTTACCGCGGCGTGGGATGGATCGAGGGTGACGACCGCTAAGCCGTTGCTGTGTTGCAGAATCCGAATGTTGTTCCCCGCTACCTTTTTGCAGTCCCGAAAGATGTAGTGGGTGTAGTACCGCGCCGTGGCGTAGTCGAACGTGGATGGAAACGGCGAGGACGCCAACTGAAGTAGGGCCACTACATCTTCTCCCACTGGAGCCACAGTCGTTTCCGGTCCAGAGGAGTCCATGTAGCACCGTAGAAGTCCTTTGGAAGAATGACGGAAAGCACCATGAGGGAGGAAGTAGAAACGTAAGCATTTTGAATGGAGAAACCCGAAGAAACAGGAACCCACACCGTACGTCAAAAGCATCACCTGGAAAGTATTTTGCTGCCATTTTTTTTTTCTTTTGAAGGGATAGGAATCCCTTCATTCTTATTCTATTAGCCGCCGCACGGCGCAGCCGCCCGAGCAGATGCAAAAAAAAAAAAGAAGAGAGGCTGAAGTACAGCAGGAGCTGCTGTATTGGCCTACACATCTCTCTTCTTGAAAAATGCTTCGCGCTTCTGGCCGACCCCCTGACGGTAGAGCTTCACCAGGTGCTGGTTGCGAGGATCATTTATATTTGCTTTCACCACCTGATAGCGAAAGTTGAATGGTACCCGGCCCCCGGACATGTTCGATAGCCCCCCGAGCCAGGCGCGAGCGCTCCTTTCGAGACAGCCCGCGGTTATCTCGCCGCTCGGCGCCTAGGATGGTCTTGCCCCACTTCTGGGGCACCTGGCCGCTCACTGTAAGCGGGCTGCGGCGCGCGATGAGCTCCTCCTCCCGCTGCAGTCGTTCTTCTGGCTCAAGAACGTCAAACTCGTGAAACAGAGAACGAATGGTGGCTGCCTCCTGCGCTACTTCCGCCACTGGAACAACGTCGTGTGGACTTCTGTACACGTCCCACGCCTCCTCCGGTGCTGCGCTGCCAGCGTCGCTCACGAGACCAGGAGCTGCGTTAGTGGGAGGGCAGCGGCCTGTAGTGCCTTCGACAGGCACAGGATAGGTGGTAGTGGCTGCTGCACGCGGCGGTGCGCCGTCGGCCTGGTCTTCCTCTAGCAGCGAAAGCCATGGGGAGCCTGCGGGATCGCCCGCCAAGTGACCCGCTTGGTCCACCCGATCGGGCTCCTGTTCCGGCGTCGGGCCAGCAGGTGCTGGTGCTGGTGCTGGTGGTAGGAACACCGGTGCCCGCAGCACGGGGTCAAAGCTTTCCATGTCGAGGGGGAGGGTGGGGTTGTCGTCCACCAGGACCTTCCCCCGGTGTTCCAGAGCACGTGCTGGTGGCGGCGTCGATAGAACATCAATGGCCCCAGCAAAAAGGGCAGGCGGCATCGCGTCACCAGTGCCCCTCTCAGCCCTTCTAGGCTTTGCTGGATGGGCGATCTCCTGGACCTTCTCATTCAGCCGTGGATCGTCAGAGCAGAGCACGACCCGTGTTGCAGGTGGTGCCACGGCGCGAACGAGAGACAGTACGAGTAGCATGCGGCAATTATCGGCGTCCGTCTCCGGATCGACCCCGATGGAGGTGAGCGCCGCTGTATCCACCATCTGTGAGAGGACGCACTCCGAGAAGTGCAGTACACGCGACGCCACGCCGCTCTTCTGGTTACTGTCCGGCGCCTGGAGGTGTTGAGCGTGGCTGCTGGCGACACTGGTGAAGATCGCGTGAAGGCGATGGGACGCCAGAGCTGCTTCATCCTTTATGTCCTCCTGCAGGGCTGGATCAAATGAGGCAATTTCGTTATCCTCCGCCTCCATGGAGCGAGCGAGCTGCTTCAGGGTCAAATAGGGGTAGAGGACGAGCTCTGCAGGGTCCTTTGGTTCCTCGCTGCCTCTCTGGCCTGCCAGTGCCTCTCGCAGGCGAAGAAAGTTGGGGCTGGATTCGATGAAAGAGGCATCCAAGAGGTAAATCACGTCAAAAGGTTTCAGCTTTTGCATGAGCCCCACTGCATCGGTGACAATGTTCTCGTCTGGTGGCAGGGCGTACGTCTCAAAGTGGGGGAGTGCCCCAACAAGGCTGATGTCCAGCTGTGGAACGTGTGTGGTAGTGTCAGTAAGCACGCGGTGAACACCGTCGGAACCGAATTGACTGCCCGCGAAGGTCTCCACAGCCTTCCGAAAATCGGCGTCCAGCACCACCAGATCCTCTGCGGCTATGGGATCCTCGCCGTCCTCCCTGGATTTTTTATCGCTGTACTCCACAATCAGCCGATGCACGGCCGCCAGCCCTAATTCCCGCATTAGAAACATGTAAAAGGTCTGGTATGAGAGAGCGTTTTGATAGTGAAAAAAATTGACGTAGTCGAACTTCCAGAAAAATTCCAGTGCCGAGTTAGTCTCGTGGTGTTCGTCCAGCTTCTCCCTCTCCTCGATCGCCTCGATCTGCTGTGTGAACAAGGTCATCTGGTCCACCGGTGACCCCTCGGCTGCAACGATCATCACAGCCCGCGTGAGATCCAGTACGCGCAGCTGTGCGGCTTCCATACGCTGCAGGGTGCGCAGCGCGGCAGATGGACGAGTGGCGCACAAGGACACGACGAGGTAATGGTACAGCTCCGGTGTCAGGCCGCCGCTCTCCACGATACGCTGCCGAAAGCGTGTGGCGGACGCGTCTTGGGTCTGCCGCCAAATAGCCGGGGCGCTCCTCGCCTTCGTCGGACGCCGGCCCTTCGCCCTGTCCTCCTTCTCCGCGGCAACGCGCTCTTGAAAATACTTGAGTAGGCGAATTACCTCCTCGACTCGATGCTCAAAGGCGGCGGCCTCTAGCCGGGAGACGAGCTGCGGGTGTAGCAGCGAGTCCTGCAGGGCGGGGCGAGACCGCGTGGGAGCCGGGAGCACCACACCGCCTTCCAGGTGAGGGAAGGTGTGATGGTGGGAGCGGTGCGGCCAGCCGTTGGACCGAATGCTCTGCCACGCCTCCTCGCGGGTGAAAGGCAGTGAGCCGAGAAATTTGTGGAACGCTGGTTGCCGCACCCGAGGAGCCAAGGCAACCAGACTGGCCCGCAGCGCCCGTTCCTCGTCTGGCGTGTCGTCCGCCTGCTGGGGGGTGCGCTGATACTGCTCCAGTACGGCGAGCGCCATGTCCTCCGCGCGGGCATCACTCGGGGAGGCGAGGGCAACGCGAGCGAGGCAGGCCAAAAAAGTGGTGCTGCTGCTGCCGTGGCGGCCAGACTCCAGCCAGTGCTGGTACACCTGGTACGCCGCCGTGAGATCTTTGCCTACGGCACACAAACGCATGTACTCTAGGAAGGTCGCCTCGCCAGCTCCGTGCCGGTCCAGCATCAACTGAAACGCCTCCTGGGAGTACCGGTACGCCCTGCTTCGTGCCTCCGCATCCTTGCTCAGCTGCACCGTTGAAGTGCACCAGGACAGGAGCCGAGAGCAGTTGTGATCTGAGAGGTAGTGCAAATGCTCATGGAGGGAAAAGGCAAGATACCACGGCCTGGGTTCCCGAAATAGACCGGCGCGCACCTCCTCAAGGGGTTTGGTGGCGGCCCAGTGCCGGAAGACATCGCCGTAGTTCCTGCGGCCCTTCACACCTCCCCACATCGCATACCGTTCGTCTTAAAAAAAAAAAGAAAAGAAATTCTGCAAAAAAAAAAAATGAAGAAAGCGGCGAGCAGTCTTCCGGCTTGAAGTAGAGCGTGAAAGTCTCCGTTGCAGTGGAGGTGAATGCTTAAGGAGCACGCCGTGCAGTGATGCTGTGAGTCGCTGCCAGTGTATTTCTGACACCGAATAGAATGTCTGGTGCTCCAGCGATGTCTTCTCCTTCTCACCTTCCCTTCTCTTTCGCTGCTATAACAATTGAGAGATAAGAAAAGCTCTCCGCGAGGGTAGATACGAACAAAACTGACTCACTAACCAGCAGCCGTGCGTGGGCATCATCATGATGTGCCCAGAAAACAAAAGCGAAAAAGTGGCGAAAAGGAAAAGGAACAAATGTTGAATGAAAGAAACGAACGGCGAAGTGACGAGGCTCGCTCCTCTTTATCGTGCGGCCACTCGGTCGTGGGGTGTCGTCTCATAGTAGATTTTAACTGGTGGTCAAAGGAGATTTTATTTTTGCCGTATCGCGTTCTCGCTCTTGCATTCTTACGCGCCAAATAATAATAAATGATAAAACGGAAACAAAGAAAAAAGGTGTCGATGGCTTAGTACCATATACATATATACATATATACATATATATATATATATTGGTTATCCGTCCAACTGCATTCAAAGTGTAACACAAAATGTGGGGAAAATAAAGTCAAAAAATTTCACAATATAAAAAAAAATAAAATATGAGGATGAGGAGGGGCGAAAAAAAAAATGGCAGGAAATGAAATGAAAGCGATAGAGAAAGAGAGACAGACAGAAGAAGCTCATAATGAAAAGCGGCCAAGCAATGCTGCAATACCCGCCTCACTTCGATAGTCGATGCGTTCTCCGTCACCTCAGCACATCACAACTACCGTTGTGCTTCACCGTTTTCTCAATGCATAGTGTGTCTCCATCATTTAGTCGTTATTTAGCCTTAGGATGATCAAAGAAAAATATTAACAACAAGAAGGGGAGGGGGGAAGAGAAGAAAAGAAAAAGAAAAAGCCATAAAAAAGTTGATAAACACAGACACACACACACACAAAAAAAAAAACAACAACAACCATCTTAAGAGTAAGTGCAGGACTTATTGAGTACTCGATGAGAAGGTCTCACACACCCTCAACGCTGCTACTGCATACCCTTTCATTGGCCCCAGAAGCGGTCGCGAGGGCGCATTTTTAGTGCTTCGCGCCTGATCGTAACAGCTAGAAGAAGGTCCCTCTTCGGGTGGGAGGGGCAGAGGGTAGCGTAGCTCACTGCTGTACGATCAGGCTCAGGGGAGTAATTTCTGTCCGCAAACCATTTTTCATAATTATTACTTTTTTTTTTAAGAAAAAAATCCATCGCAAAGGCTGTTCAAGAACGAAGCAACAGTGGTCGTGACTTTTGTGTGGCACGGAATAAGTGTGTGTTTGTTCCTACAGCCCTCGGCCTGGCATGATGGATTGGCCCTATAGGTTGGCCCTGTGGGTTAGGGCCCTATAGGTAAACCCTAAACCTAACGGCCTGGCATGATAATGAGCTATTAGATGAGACGAGCCATTGTCGAATCAGAAATGACGTCCTACAATCGCATGGGCTTATAAGAGCTCTCAAAGGGGTTATTTCGTTTATTTTTATTTTTCTTTTGCGATTTCTTTTATTGCAATTGTGGATTATTCTTTTCGTTTTTCTCTTCTTCTTTTTTTATTATTATTTGTTGGTTCTGGTTGTCATCGCAAACACACAACAATCCGTTGAGATCGACTCTGTTTTCAGGCTTCCGGCTGTTCTTTTTCTCCTCTTTTCTGAAGACGTTGGAAACTCGCTCGTATCATCGTGAAGCGGGGCAGCCCCGCTTCACATGTTTCTAGGTACTACTAACACTTATTATTGTTGTTGTTAGGGAATATTATGTTTCTTTCCTCTTGGTCTTTTTTTTTCCAGTTGCTCTTCTTCTTTTTTTTTTTCTTCTTTATCTTCTGTTGTTTTTTGTTTCCTATATGCGAGCGTATTTTTCTCTCCACCAAGTTCCACGCTCAATCGGAAGCTGAAGACCCTTTCCCTTTCCAGCCTTCTGTTAGCACACACTGTGGTTATGGTGTCGCTGAAGAGCGACTGACGCCACTACTGCACCGCCAAGAAGTATGCCGGCTGCCGCCACCCACGCGAGGCCATGCTGTTGAGTCGAGTGGGACGCGACGCCCTCACCCTGCGGGACGATGCGATCCAGGCACTCCGCCAAGGTCCGCTCCATAGGCGTGAAGCGCATTTCCAGTTTCTCTTCTGCCGCGCTGTTGTCCAGCCGCTTTCGACTTCCAAGGGTGCTCCAGAGCGTTTTGAGGTTGCGGATACCCCCGACGTTAAGCTGGAATGCCATCACCGTGAAGAACTTGTTGAGCGTCCGGGTGGGCGGGGAGATGCGAGGGCAAACTTTCTTCATGAGCGCAGAGAGTTCCGCTAGACTAAGGCACTCGGAAGACACAATAATGCGCTCTTCTTCATTCAAATTTGGTTTCTCCAAGGCGCGCAGATGCGCTTCGGCCACGTCTTGGATATCCACAAAGTTCCAGTGCAGGTCTGGGCAGAAGGGAAAGGAGGCAAAGGCCAAGTCCTGAATTATTTGCATGGACTCACCCGTCTCTTCCGTGCGGCTGAGACCAATGGGAACGGATGGCAGCAAAACGACTAGCTCCACCCCCACCAGCCGTTGCAGCCGCCACGCTTCTTGCTCAAAAACAATCTTGGCGTAGACGGCTGGATCCTCCTCCGCGGACGCGGTGCGGTTCCAGCAGGCCTCGTTGAACATCCCGCTGGGCGGATCGGGGTCTGAGCGGTGGAAGACGGAGGTGTAGGCGCCGGTGATGATGAGACGCTTTATGGTGGCGCTGCCCGAGAGGCGGATACCAGCAAAGAGTGCCTTCACGGCCTTTTCGTGATAGGCAATGATGTCCAACGCCTTGCTGGACGGGGAGGAGGAGAGGGACTGGGCCGTACAACCGCAGTGGATGATGTATCGGCATCCCTTCATGGCCAGACAGAGGGCGTCCTCGCTGGTCATATCCGCCAGTATCACGGAGAGCCGCTGGCCCACCTCCGGGTTGTTGGAATACAGCTCTGGCGCGTAGTGCGTCTGTTTGGCGCCGTCCGAGAGGGCAACACGCACGGTGTACCCAGCGGTTAGGAGTTTGCCCACTACATTGGTGGCGATGTACGCATTGTCGCCAACGACAAGCACTTGTATCTTGCTCTTGGCCCGAACGGCGTTCCCACTCTCGCTGTCTTGCGACATTTGCTGAAGAATAGCGCTCACACTGACGCACGGGCTTCCCGAGTCATCACTTCGCGGAGATCCTGCGCCGTACATATCGTCAGAAACGTCTGCCATCGCATTGAGATCGAGGGCACTTCCCGAGAATACGCGCTGCAGCTCTTCGACACCCGGGTGGGGCTGCACTGGTTTTCCCTCTTGGGTGAAGTAGTCCACTCCAGGGCCGAGAACGTGCTGTTGTTGGATGAGGTCGGAGCGCGTCACCGTCTCCATGTGATCCAGGGAGAGGCAGCTCTCTGAGAACACGCGCAGCATCCTAATGGAACGCGCCTCGAAATAGGGTAGTTCTTAACAACAACAAAAAAAATAATAATAATAAGAGAGAAAGGAAAAATAATGATTTATAAAATAAAAATAAAATAAAAAAGAAATCAAACTTCTGGTTGTACAAGAAATAATAGGAAGGGTAGGAAAGCACTAATCGCACTGGGATGGGATACGTGCCGGGGCCTACGCTGTCAGGGATGAAGGAAACTGCGCACGAGGAAGACAAGATATTGATATAGAAGTATATATTCCTTTCTTGGTTGCTTCTTCTGCACAATTCTCAGCTTATATTATTTTTTTTAAAAAAAAAGGGGGCGACCGTATAAAAGCGTATAATAATAATATAAAAAACAACCTCAAGTAAGACGCGATATAAGATGAGACGTGAGGGGAGCACAGTGTCGTCTTCACTATCGTAAGGGCTCGTCTTTACACACAGGATGATTTGATGGGTTGCCTTTTCCTTCTTTTGTTAATAGATATTTAATGATTAATGTTAAAGCGGCGCCAAAGATTCCGAAGAAATGGCACCGCAGCACACGTTGTATGCTGTCGGTTCTAATGCTGTTACGTATGACGGCTCGTGCGTTGCTGATTGGCGCTGTTTGTTTGTCCTTCAATGACGCTTGACACCGAACGGAGAAACGAATCGAAATCGCTGCGCTGCACGACAACTGGCGGTACAAAATACAACGCAAATAATAATAAAAATAGAAAGAACAAACAAACAAAAAAAGAGGAGAAAGAGCAACAACAGGGAAATAACCACCTCCATCATCCAACGCATAATCTTCTCCTGTCGTTTCGAAAGACGTGACATAGACAAAAAGAGTGCGTTCCCTTCCATCCCATCAGGACATGGTGAACACTACCAAGCCGTAAGCTTACCGCTGTTCTTCCGAAAAAGGTTGTACAGGAACTACCGAACGCTCAGGCATCACTTTTTTTGATTTCTTTTCAATTGTGAAGATGGTGCAGTTCAATAACGCGGAAGTGTGCGAGTTGCTTTTTTTTTTAATAAAAAAAAAATTGAGTGCTAGTCCTTTAGTCCCTATAGTAAATATCCACCGACTCTTGCGGCATTTTTGAGTAATCGTACCCAAACATGTTCTGAGTAAGCTCTGCTGTGTTGTGCTGCATGCTGCGGGGGGAGTTACTGCCATGGCCGCTCCTGTGTATGGTGGGGTGGGACTCTGACTGGGCCCCAAGGAAGCCCAGCAGTTCATCTAGTTTTTCCACAAAGCCAGGGTCCATCGTTTCTCCTGTGGAACCCCGAAAGGATGGCTCCGGTGTTACAGAGCAGAGCGGGTCCTGCGGTACGCCAAGCAGCTCAGACGTGCCGTCGCCCTGCTCTCTAGGTCTCTTCCTGCTAGGGGCCGCATCCTTCTCGTCCGTCAGTAGCCTGCGAATCGCCTGGGACGGTGTCGCTGCCTCCGCATCGGGTATGGGCACCAGAGCGCTATCATCGTCCGTCGAGACCGGAGAGGCCGAGGAATCCACCACCTCCGCGGCCCCGGTCGACGGCGCAGACTCCCTATGCGATTCCTCCGGCTCTGTAACCGTTGTCCGAGCACTGCCCGGCAGGTCGTGCTCCCGGCAGAGCCGCCAGGTGTGCGCCTGCCAGGTGTGCCGCTCCAGCTTGTCGGCACGACCCCAGGCACAGGGAGCTAACGGAATGCGGTACACTAGCGGGCTGGAGAGGCTTGTGGCGCGCTGCTGCACGCGCCTCACAGATAATTCCTCAAGAGAGTGCGGCAGAGTGCCGATGATGCTAGAGGTTGTGTTGCCTACCGCAAT
Source organism: Vickermania ingenoplastis (assembly GCA_010157825.1). Classification (NCBI taxonomy): domain Eukaryota; phylum Euglenozoa; class Kinetoplastea; order Trypanosomatida; family Trypanosomatidae; genus Vickermania; species Vickermania ingenoplastis. The sequence goes on along the minus strand of VFSE01000211.1, from coordinate 137,781 downwards.
CTGGTCATTAGTGTTAGTCGGTTCGACGTAGAAGGCCGCCAGCTCCAACGCGACACCCTGAATAATGATGTGATCTCCCAGATGCAGGTGGTATTGCCGCACGTTCTTCTGCTGATGCGCTCCACGGGGCAACGCTCTGTCTTTTTCTGCCACGTCTGGCACGCAGGAGGTGGTGCGGCGCTCCTCTCCTTGGACAACCTGCACCGTTGGACTACGACGACGACGACGACGATGACGACTACTCTCACACGCCTCATCGGATACTTCGAGCACCACACGCGGAATGCAAAGTCCCGCCTTCTGCACGGAAGAACAAGAGGGCGTTGCTTCGACAAGCACGGAGCGTTCGTGTGTTAGGAGCGGCTGTGGGGGCCGTGCCTCCATCGTGAAGCGGAGAAGGTTTCTGGACACACGGCGGTCCTGGCCCAACGTCCAGCGCAGCGCCGGGGAGAGACGGCCTACAACAACAGGGCCACTGGGCGACGCCGACACCGTCCCATCCGCCTCCACCGCCACCTGAAAAAGATCCGTGACACTGGTAGCGACGAAGCGCTGGGAGGTGTGCGGCGGCTGCCACGCCCCACTGGCGTGGGTCAGGAAAAAATGAATGCCAATCGGCGGCATTGCTGAAGGCAACGGCAATAATAATACGAAGAGCAAAATAAGAAGATTGTGATATTGGTGGCGAGAGAGAGACGAGTGAGAGAGAGAGGTTGGAGCATTTTATTGGATGTTATAGAAGGTCCCTTATTCATGTATTTCCAATTCAATTGCATAGCGATAGATTTAGAAGGTTTTCTAGATGTTCTACTCTTGTGTGACTGCCAGCAGTTCGGATCATGTATATGCCAGACGCAGCCGATCATATCTCCGACACTCTCTACTAGCGGTCGACTGACACGGCCGAGCCGGGCGCCTGCGTCCGGCGCGGAGGAAAGGCGTCTCGCAGCGTGTGCTGCCAGCGCTGAACGGCGGCCACGAAGTCGGGGGCGTTGGCCGCGAGGGCCTCGGCATCGCAGTGCCGAAGATCCACGGAAACGCTAAGGAGAACCAGGTGATCCTCTTTGGAAACACCGATGCCGCCACCGGCAACCTCGCGGCCAAGGAGCGCGCCTTGCAGGAGCATCTCATACAACCGCAGCTGATCGTCTGGGTGTGTTGGCAAGTGATTCAGCAGCGTAGCGTACAAGAAGAGGCGCTCCGCGTCAGGGTCTAGCGTGAGGAGGAGGGTTGTCGGGGCCCTTGGATTCTCTGTTGGGCCCTTCTGGGGGAGTTCGATCACGGCGGTGTAGTGTTCTGTGAGCTCAATAGGCTGGGAGAGATTCAAGATGCGCTCGATGGCCTCGAGGGCCTCGCCCACCAGCTCATCAAACAATTTCGTCCCTACGGTGTTTGCTGCGCGACAGCGACTCTGTTCCGAGGCGTTATCAACGCCCCAGGAACCGGCCAGACGCTCCTCCACGTCGGGGTTGAGCTGACTTTGAAGCATCGCCAGTTCCTGCCTCAGGTGTTGCATGGTAGTATCCTTCTCGCGCAGTTCCTTGTTGCGGAGACGTAATGCGACCTGTGCCTCCGTCAAACGCTGGTGATACTCCTCCGCCAGGGCCTCGCGCTCCTCCCGCAGCTGCCGGCGCTCCTCACGGCATCGATCGAGCTCTCGAACGAGGTCATTCTCGCGCAGCTGCCATTTGGCTTCCAAGTTACGGGCCAGCAGAGAGCGCTTCGTCTCCTCCTCCGCGAGCTCCCGTCGCAGCCGGTCCATCTCCTCTTCCAGCTTCCAGTCTGAGGTCGCGTTGGCCACCTCCTGCTGCAGCAGTTGGCACTGCTGCTCCAGCTCAGCGATGCGCTGACGCAGCGCCACGTTCTCGACCTGGAGGCGGCTCGTCGTGCTGGCGCTGGAACTGTTGTCCTGCATGGGATGCGAACCCTCAGTTTCGTGCTCCAAGCTAAGTCCATTGGAGGCGCTCCGGCTGCGCCACCGGTCCGGTTCTCCTATGCTGTTCTGGGCTCGCCACTCCCCCTTCCCCGGTCGAGACTGGGACCGCGAGCTGCGATCAACAAAGAGGCTGCGATACACATTAGAGCTGGAGGGACTGGAGCTAACCGCCCGACCCTCCCGCAGAGCGGACTGGCTTCTGTCACCAGCGTGAGACGTTGACGCGCTGGAGGTCACAGCGATTTGTTGGGTTGAGCTCAGGCGAAGCGCAGAGCCAACTTGGAGCTGATGCCGCCAGTTCTCCGTGCCGCCGTCATCCGCTAGGACGATGCCGTTGAGGGTGAGCACCTGGTCCGAATAGGAAATCCCGGTGGCCTGGACCAGGTGCTGCTTGATCTTTCCGAGGGTAAGGCGTTCTAACCCGCCCTTTACCACAAGTTTGTACTTGCAGCCATCAACGTCGGAGAGGACGTAGATGAAGCTAGTGTTACTTCCCCGAGAAGGGCTGGTGCTGAGCATAATCCTCAATGTCGCACCTGAATTCTAGAAACAAACAAACAAACAAACTAAAAATAAAAGTAAAATACCACTACACAACTTCAAAAATATCGATCTATAGTTCTAATAGGAACAACGAACCACGCAGTCCAGTAGTTCTGAAGTGAATCGGAAATAATACTCCTCTACTTCTCACAAGAAAGAGATCTTTCTATCGATTCTGCAACTCTTTTTACAAAAGAAAAAACAAAATCCGTAAGAGGTGCAAAGAAGAAAGAAAAAGGCAAACAGACAATCAATAATACCCCAACTAAAGCCTTTTGCACACTGGCCAGATGACGTCGGTAGCATACGGATACGAACAGGCTCTCACATAAATCAAAGAGGGGATGGTTTCTCAGTTTCTCTCTCACTCTCTCTCGAGTGAAGCCTGTCACATACTGTACATGGACGAAAAATACTTTGATGTCGAGAATGTTGGTGAGTTGTACGGAGCTCCTCTACAATCAACTAGGAGAGAGGGGGAGAGGGGCTATAGTAGAAATTCTATGGAACGCGCAGTGGCTAATCGCTTTCAGTGCTGGAAGTACTCTGCCGGCTGATGGCTTCTTCCAGGACTCTATTCACCTCCGCATGCAGCAGGTCCTCTTCATCATCGATCGCCCGTTGTTTCTCATTCAATGCTATCTGAGTTCGAACCTTCTCGTAGAAATCCGAGATGATCTTGCCCTTTTCATCGTCATCCGTCTCCTTCACCGGGGCCTCGTTCATTGGAAAGCCCCACAGAGAGTCGAACTCTGGCGTCGACTGCCGGAGAATGTACCGGGCGCCCATGCACAGCTGCAGCCCCACGAGACGACTACCCGAACCCTTGAGAGAGATGGCGATCACTTGAAAGCGCATGCGACCCGTCACGCGGTCGTACTCGACCTGCAAGGCACGCGGGACCTTCGCCTGCATGACAGCCCCACCCGTCACCTTCCCAGAGACTCTGCTGTCCTTCACCAGCTCGTAGAGACATCCGTCAATAAAGCCCATGGACGCATCGACGTACATGAGGCTGATGCGCTGGTGAATGCGCTTGAAGGCCTCGCTCAAAAACGTTAGTTTCCATTTCATCTGGAAGTACACTGTGGGGATCCAGCTATAATCAATTTCGTTGAGAAAAAGTAACGTCTGACGCAGTTTCGCGTGAATGCCACGCTCCATCAGCTGGAGCTGCTGCCGACGCTGCGGAAAAGGATAGGCGAGCACCATCTTGAGAGATCGCTCCACATCGTCCAGTAGCTGGCCCAAGTGGGTCTCCGCACCCTCCTTGAGCAGCTGAAAAGCGTCGTACTCCTCCGCCTTAGACTCGAGAGAGAGGGCGATGGCTGAGAAATTCTCGGTCAATGCAAGCAGTCGCACACAGCGCGCCAGTAGCTCCACACGAACCTGCGCCTCCTCCTTGCTCTGAGCGGCGATAGATTTGAGAAAGGCGACGGAATACTGCAGCATCCACTGCACGCTGTGGGCAATGGGAACGACTTCATACGCTTTAGGGAGTACGTTCTCCCGCACAAATTCTAAAACCGCCGGCGCCCCAATGAGGTACAAGGGGTCCTCTGCCTCCCGGCGCAGCTGCTCCTGGCGAATTTTGGTGTCTGCGGATGGAACCTCCCGCGTGTACATTGGAAGAGATACCCTCTCGTGCAGCCGGCCCTTCTCCACCGCAATCAGGGCGATGTTAAGCGTGTCGAAGAGCTCTTGAAACGTGTGCGGGAAGCACGCAGCCTCCAGCTCGTTCTCGGACGTACGGATATTCTCCGCTATCTCCGCCCGCGTCTCCATGATCGCCTGGACCGGCTTGTAGGTGCAACGAAACTTCTCCATGAGGGGGATCTTCTCATCCTCGTCGTCCGTCAAGTCCGCCAGCGGGTTTTCTGCGAAGGCCTCCATGCAGCTAAGGTCCTCCTCCTCTTCGTTGCTGGACTTCGTCTTGGACTTATCCTCCGACTTGGAGCGTGACGTGATAGCAGACACCGCGGACGGGATCGGCTGGGTCTCAGGTTCTTTTTGCTTGAAGTCGAAGCTCGTCCAGAGCTGCTTGTCCTCCTCTGTGATGTCTGCGATCACCTTGGCGGGCATGTAGTACCCGTCGTGCAGCGTCTCCTCTGCATCCTTGCCCAGGCCCTTTCCTAGAACAAGATGCTGAATCCGGTTCTCCTTCCGCTGTTGCTGCATTTTGCGAAAATCTTCCCGCAGCTTTCCGGCGAGATCGATGCGCTTCACCGCTGGGCGGCTCTCCTCCGGCTCCACCTCAGGGACCTTCGTCTTCACAGACTTGCGCCGGTTTGGCTTCTCCGGCTTCGCCTTCGCCTCTTCTACTTGGTCCAGGGAGCAGATGGAGAACTCGCTAGGATCCCGACCAATATCTCCCATGCCGGGGTCATCGTCATCCTTCTTGCTGAGATGATGGCTGTGCCGCCTCGACATGGCCACCTGTTTCTACCTATTCGACAAGGAACCTCGAGATAGAAACTGAAAGAAGAAGAAGAAGAAAAGCACTGGCAATCATAACCGCAGCATGTCCATACGACAGCATTTTTCAGGATGAAAGTTGCGTCAACTTCAACAGATAACAGCTGCAACATGTAGGTGGTAGGCACTCTGCTGCTATTTTGTTTGGCTTTGTTGTTGTTTTTGTTGTTTGAGAGTTTCGAGTTAATCTGAGGAACCTTTCAGTGTGATTAGCCAAAAGAGCCACGTACAACAACGAACGAATAACTTGGATAAACGCCACCAGCGGTAAGCAGTCATTCGCTCCAAAGAAACAGAAGCGGGAACGGCGAACAATTGTGTTTGCTTCATTCTCCTCGAAGGATGTGGAACCTTTCAATAATGTCTTCTCTAAGTTTCTGGAATCTTGGAATACGAAGGAATGGCAGGGTGCGTCTCTCATATCCGTCCCGTTCATCTTTTGGGGCAATGAGAATCTCTTGTCCCCCCTTCAGTGCCGCCCGTCCGCCTCGTCCGCCTCGTGCGACCCCGTGTCGGACTCGGAGTCGGACGAGGCGGACGAGTCGCTGGAGGAGGAGAACCAGCCGTAGGAAGAGCCGCCGCTGGCATCGGCGTCGGAGCCGCCATCGGCGTCGGAGTCGGCCTCCTCACTCCGGGGTCGCACGGCGTGGCATTTGAGGCACTCGTTGAACTTGCTGGGGATCATAAGACAGCACGTCTTGCAGTGCCATAAAATGATGTCCAGCTCGTGAATCTTTGGGTTCCAGAACTTCTTCGACTCGTCGGCGTTGCTGTAGTAAATTCTGTGCCGGGCCTCGTCGTAGAACTCGTGCCACTCCACGCTCTGGTGATCGTAGGCGCAGGTCCGGGTGGAGTGTATCCCGCCGCACTCCTTGCAACGGAACGCCTTCGCGTTACACATCTTAGCAGGATGGCCCCGCCGCGCGCAGTTGTAGCAGCCATGGGGGTCCAGGGCGGGGTACTTGTCGGGCTGCTGTTCAAGCCGCGGGCACTGTATCGTCCAGTGTAAGCCACCGCAAATATGACAGAACGATGACTTGGGCAAAGGGGGCAGCACCCGTCGCTTTGCGGCGTTGGCTTTACTCTCCGATTTATTCGACGTTGACCGAGAGACACCGCTGGTGCTGGGCTTGACCCGGTTGCGGCTTCGGTCCTTGTCGCGGCCGCTGCCCTCCTTCCCTCTGGGGGCCACTCGCACCGCATCACGGCGGCGCTCACGGCGGCTGCGATACGTTCGGCCCTTCTCCTTCTCCCCACCGGCCCGACGACGATCTCTAGCACCTCCACCACGCTCGCGGTTCTTCTGATCTCGACCTCTTTCACGTTCACGCTCACGCTCCCGTTCCCGTTCCCGGTCTCGGTCTCTCTCACGTTTTGTATCGCGCTCGCTTTCGCAACGCCCCCTCTTGCGATCGCGGTGCGCGCTGCGCTCCACATCCCGGTTGCGATCCCGTGGGCTGCGGTGCCCCGGACTACGGCTTCTACCTCGTTTCCCCATCTGACGTCAACGCCTGTGGGAAGGAAAGAAACGAAAAGTCGAATGGAACAAATAACAAAAAGTAGAAAGACGAAAGAGAGAAGAGAGAGGAAAGAACACCGAATGTTCACTGGCGACGCCGCACACACTGAGCGCACAAAATGCCCAACACCCAAACAAGTTGTATACAGTATAATAGCCTCTCCTCGAAATAACCTAGTCGTAGCAGGAAACGAAGCGGTGCTAGAGCAGCTGAAGTCCGGCGCTACACAAATGATTCCCCGAGTATAGGCGTAACAGAATAATCGGTCAACTCAAATGAGGACTAATCGAGGGACTCAACAGTGGGGAAAAAAAGTAGATAAGTAAATGAATAGAAAGAAAGACAAGAGAAAATTGAAGCATTGCCAAGAGCATCCTTTATCATCGCCTTCTGTTTCTCTAGCACAGAGATATCCAGATCCAACATAAAAAAGTAGTTCAACTACCTCTCATTCACTGATTATTATTTTTTTTGTTGTTTTGTTTGGTTGCTTACAGATGAAACGGCTTTTATTTGAAAATGCAAATTAACAGAAACGGAAATCAATGTACAAATTGCAGCAAAAAAATCGGCAATCCTTTTCCCTCGTCTCCCACCAGCTCCCTCCGTATTTTCTCATGACTCCCGCAGCTGGCCCCATCGCACCATCTCGTCTGACAATTGGCGTCGTTTCCGCTCGACTTCGGCCGACGACAGGAATTTTTCAGGTGCCGCCCCACATGAAAGGCGCCACATCTGATCCGCCTCTACGTCGGCGTCACACACGGGGGCCATCGCCTGCACGCAGACCTCTTCGCCCCGCACCAGATCTCGCTCAGGAACGAGGTACACCCACTTCCCGTCGTGGTCGTGGCTGAAGTTCAACCCGCACTGTCCCTGAATGAAAGCTGCCATGTGCTGCTCCGATCCCTCTGTCCGGCGTGCCACCAGAAAAGAATTTGTTTTCTCCCCACCGTGTGGAAACAAGTGGAGCAATGGAACAATACCGATAGATGTGTGCGGGCCCAGGGTGAGAGGTGTCGAGTGCGAAAGACAGACACTCACCAGCCACAGCAAGTCTTCTGCAGGAACCTTGTTGACCAGTGGTCCAGCGTTGAGGTAATTCCGAATCATTTGCAGAAGAACATCGGCCAGACTTGTCTCCTCGCTGGACCGATCCAGCACTACCTCGTTATCAAAGTAGGGAGCATTGTGCAGCGTGCGGACCTTGCTGAGCATATCCGCAAACGCAGCGCGCTTGTCGGTAAGAGGGCTACCTCTCGCTGTTACGACATCCGAGACCATCATATTGAGAGAAGCGAAGAAGAAAGAACATATATCCGCTGCGGAGCTCTCCCCTGCGTTGAGACGGTTGAACTCCTCCTCTCGGGTCCTATCATGCAGTGCATTTGCATCAGCATCATCTCGACCTTTGTCAATCCTCTTAAAGCCCAGTAGTAGCGATTCTGGAACAGCCAGCAACGGCGTCAAGCGCGGTACATCCTCACTCACAAAGAACACGTGGTCCCGGTACGTGGAGGGCGAGCGCCGCGCCCGGAGTGCGGGATGGACGACCACACCAGAACTGTAGCACCACATCATCAGCTTGTAGTAAAAATGAGCGTCGGCGGGAGACTGCAGTTCCACCGCCAGTCGTCGATACAGTGTGAGGCGCTGCTGCTGATACAATAGCATTGTTTCGCAACAAGAGGACAGAGGAACGCCTGCGGACGAGCCGTCCCCTCCCTCCTCCATTTCTTCATCATCGCTAGAACCGCAACCGCTACTATTCAACTCCAACAAGTGAGAACAAACGGCAGCCTTAAACGGCTGTTTATCGCTAGAGAGTAAAGCAGGGACACAACTCGCAGAGAGCCACGCACCAGCAGCCCCATTACCACCCCCAAGAAAAACAATTGAGTCCATCTAACCTTACAAAAATAATAATAATAATAATAATAACAAAAATAACAACAATACCGAAAAAAAAAAAGCGAAGAGAAGGGTGGAAAATAAAAAATATATGGAAGACGTAAACACAAACAACACTGCATACACGAACGACCAGGGCCGCGCTCCGGTAGACTACAGCGCACCGGGTCAGTTGGCAAGTATGGGATATGTTCACTAACGGCAGCACCGATGCGACGGTTGCGTCGCCGCTACGACAAAGGAGAACATTTCATCATTCCGGCGTTGCAGACTGGGGCGCGGCGCGGCGTGCGGCACGGTATGTTAAAGGAGGGAGGGAGGGAGGAAAAAAAAAAAACAGATACGGGAGGAAAAGAGGGGCTCAAGCGGGGGAACAAGAGCACGGGAAATCTCCGTCGCAATAATCACTGCTCTGCCGATTAGTGGCGGCCAGCAGCGGTTGGAGCGACGTCGGTGAGCGCCGCCGGAGCAGCGGTGGCAACACAACAGGCGGGCCGCGCGGCGTACCTCAGATCGGAGCGAAAGAAGAAGTTCAAAGGTGATCCGCAGCGCGATCTAGGACAGGTAGTAGATTTGCACTTTTCATCATACGGCACGCCGGGCACCCAGGAACTAGCAGTGTCGCGCGGGTATGATCTCGCGGTGTTTACTTGCGCCAGCAGTGCATCGGAGAGCAGATTGTGACGCCCAGAAACACCGCTTCGGGGGGCGAGCAGCATCTCGTGGCCATTTTTGATGGTCGAAAGCACATTGGTCTCGTGCAGTAACGACCGAGGCATGCCACTGGGTGAGAGGGAGCGAGCACAAGAAGCATCTCGCGGTGCTTTGGTGGTAGCGCAGCCGGATGACGTCGCCGGCAGGTACCGCGTAGCAAACGCTTCTCGGGAGGTATGGTGCGTGGAAACGGCAAACAACACAGAAGGAAAGAAGAGCGAGCAGATATGGACAAACCCTGGCACCGCACACCAGGGCCGCGCTCCCGTGGACTACAGCGCACCGGGTCAGTTGGCAAGTATGGGATATGTTCACTATCGGCAGCACCGATGCGACGGTTGCGTCGCCGCTACGACAAAGGAGAACATTTCATCATTCCGGCGTTGCAGACTGGCGCGGCGCGGCGTGCGGCACGGTATGTTAAAGGGGAGGGAGGGAGGGTGGGAGTGAAAAAAAAAACAGATACGGGAGGAAAAGAGGGCTCAAGCGGGGGAACAAGAGCACGGGAAATCTCCGTCGCAATAATCACTGCTCTGCCGATTAGTGGCGGCCAGCAGCGGTTGGAGCGACGTCGGTGAGCGCCGCCGGAGCAGCGGTGGCAACACAACAGGCGGGCCGCGCGGCGTACCTCAGATCGGAGCGAAAGAAGAAGTTCAAAGGTGATCCGCAGCGCGATCTAGGACAGGTAGTAGATTTGCACTTTTTCATCATACGGCACGCCGGGCACCCAGGGACTAGCAGTGTCGCGCGGGTATGATCTCGCGGTGTTTACTTGCGCCAGCAGTGCATCGGAAAGCAGATTGTGACGCCCAGAAACACCGCTTCGGGTGGGGCGAGCAGCATCTCGTGGCCATTTTTGATGGTCGAAAGCACATTGGTCTCGTGCAGTAACGACCGAGGCATGCCACTGGGTGAGAGGGAGCGAGCACAAGATCATCTCGCGGTGCTTTGGTGGTAGCGCAGCCGGGTGACGTCGCCGGCAGGTACCGCGTAGCAAACGCTTCCCGGGAGGTATGGTGCGTGGAAACGGCAAACAACACAGAAGGAAAGAAGAGCGAGCAGATATGGACAAACCCTGGCACCGCACACCAGGGCCGCGCTCCCGTGGACTACAGCGCACCGGGTCAGTTGGCAAGTATGGGATATGTTCACTATCGGCAGCACCGATGCGACGGTTGCGTCGCCGCTACGACAAAGGAGAACATTTCATCATTCCGGCGTTGCAGACTGGGGCGCGGCGCGGCGTGCGGCACGGTATGTTAAAGGGAGGGAGGGAGTGGGAGTGAAAAAAAAAAAACAGATACGGGAGGAAAAGAGGGGCTCAAGCGGGGGAACAAGAGCACGGGAAATCTCCGTCGCAATAATCACTGCTCTGCCGATTAGTGGCGGCCAGCAGCGGTTGGAGCGACGTCGGTGAGCGCCGCCGGAGCAGCGGTGGCAACACAACAGGCGGCCGCGCGGCGTACCTCAGATCGGAGCGAAAGAAGAAGTTCAAAGGTGATCCGCAGCGCGATCTAGGACAGGTAGTAGATTTGCACTTTTTCATCATACGGCACGCCGGGCACCCAGGGACTAGCAGTGTCGCGCGGGTATGATCTCGCGGTGTTTACTTGCGCCAGCAGTGCATCGGAAAGCAGATTGTGACGCCCAGAAACACCGCTTCGGGTGGGGCGAGCAGCATCTCGTGGCCATTTTTGATGGTCGAAAGCACATTGGTCTCGTGCAGTAACGACCGAGGCATGCCACTGGGTGAGAGGGAGCGAGCACAAGATCATCTCGCGGTGCTTTGGTGGTAGCGCAGCCGGGTGACGTCGCCGGCAGGTACCGCGTAGCAAACGCTTCCGGGAGGTATGGTGCGTGGAAACGGCAAACAACACAGAAGGAAAGAAGAGCGAGCAGATATGGACAAACCCTGGCACCGCACACCAGGGCCGCGCTCCCGTGGACTACAGCGCACCGGGTCAGTTGGCAAGTATGGGATATGTTCACTATCGGCAGCACCGATGCGACGGTTGCGTCGCCGCTACGACAAAGGAGAACATTTCATCATTCCGGCGTTGCAGACTGGGGCGCGGCGCGGCGTGCGGCACGGTATGTTAAAGGAGGGAGGGAGGGAGTGGAGTGAAAAAAAAAAACAGATACGGGAGGAAAAGAGGGGCTCAAGCGGGGGAACAAGAGCACGGGAAATCTCCGTCGCAATAATCACTGCTCTGCCGATTAGTGGCGGCCAGCAGCGGTTGGAGCGACGTCGGTGAGCGCCGCCGGAGCAGCGGTGGCAACACAACAGGCGGGCCGCGCGGCGTACCTCAGATCGGAGCGAAAGAAGAAGTTCAAAGGTGATCCGCAGCGCGATCTAGGACAGGTAGTAGATTTGCACTTTTCATCATACGGCACGCCGGGCACCCAGGGACTAGCAGTGTCGCGCGGGTATGATCTCGCGGTGTTTACTTGCGCCAGCAGTGCATCGGAAAGCAGATTGTGACGCCCAGAAACACCGCTTCGGGTGGGGCGAGCAGCATCTCGTGGCCATTTTTGATGGTCGAAAGCACATTGGTCTCGTGCAGTAACGACCGAGGCATGCCACTGGGTGAGAGGGAGCGAGCACAAGATCATCTCGCGGTGCTTTGGTGGTAGCGCAGCCGGATGACGTCGCCGGCAGGTACCGCGTAGCAAACGCTTCTCGGGAGGTATGGTGCGTGGAAACGGCAAACAACACAGAAGGAAAGAAGAGCGAGCAGATATGGACAAACCCTGGCACCGCACACCAGGGCCGCGCTCCCGTGGACTACAGCGCACCGGGTCAGTTGGCAAGTATGGGATATGTTCACTATCGGCAGCACCGATGCGACGGTTGCGTCGCCGCTACGACAAAGGAGAACATTTCATCATTCCGGCGTTGCAGACTGGGCGGCGCGGCGTGCGGCACGGTATGTTAAAGGGGAGGGAAGGGGAGGGGAGGGGGAGTGAAAAAAAAAAAAAAAAACAGATACGGGAGGAAAAGAGGGGCTCAAGCGGGGGAACAAGAGCACGGGAAATCTCCGTCGCAATAATCACTGCTCTGCCGATTAGTGGCGGCCAGCAGCGGTTGGAGCGACGTCGGTGAGCGCCGCCGGAGCAGCGGTGGCAACACAACAGGCGGGCCGCGCGGCGTACCTCAGATCGGAGCGAAAGAAGAAGTTCAAAGGTGATCCGCAGCGCGATCTAGGACAGGTAGTAGATTTGCACTTTTTCATCATACGGCACGCCGGGCACCCAGGAACTAGCAGTGTCGCGCGGGTATGATCTCGCGGTGTTTACTTGCGCCAGCAGTGCATCGGAGAGCAGATTGTGACGCCCAGAAACACCGCTTCGGGTGGGGCGAGCAGCATCTCGTGGCCATTTTTGATGGTCGAAAGCACATTGGTCTCGTGCAGTAACGACCGAGGCATGCCACTGGGTGAGAGGGAGCGAGCACAAGAAGCATCTCGCGGTGCTTTGGTGGTAGCGCAGCCGGATGACGTCGCCGGCAGGTACCGCGTAGCAAACGCTTCGGGAGGTATGGTGCGTGGAAACGGCAAACAACACAGAAGGAAAGAAGAGCGAGCAGATATGGACAAACCCTGGCACCGCACACCAGGGCCGCGCTCCCGTGGACTACAGCGCACCGGGTCAGTTGGCAAGTATGGGATATGTTCACTATCGGCAGCACCGATGCGACGGTTGCGTCGCCGCTACGACAAAGGAGAACATTTCATCATTCCGGCGTTGCAGACTGGGGATGGCGCGGCGTGCGGCACGGTATGTTAAAGGAGGGAGGGAGGAGGGGAGGAAAAAAAAAAATAAAAAAACAGATACGGGAGGAAAAGAGGGGCTCAAGCGGGGGAACAAGAGCACGGGAAATCTCCGTCGCAATAATCACTGCTCTGCCGATTAGTGGCGGCCAGCAGCGGTTGGAGCGACGTCGGTGAGCGCCGCCGGAGCAGCGGTGGCAACACAACAGGCGGCCGCGCGGCGTACCTCAGATCGGAGCGAAAGAAGAAGTTCAAAGGTGATCCGCAGCGCGATCTAGGACAGGTAGTAGATTTGCACTTTTTCATCATACGGCACGCCGGGCACCCAGGGACTAGCAGTGTCGCGCGGGTATGATCTCGCGGTGTTTACTTGCGCCAGCAGTGCATCGGAAAGCAGATTGTGACGCCCAGAAACACCGCTTCGGGTGGGGCGAGCAGCATCTCGTGGCCATTTTTGATGGTCGAAAGCACATTGGTCTCGTGCAGTAACGACCGAGGCATGCCACTGGGTGAGAGGGAGCGAGCACAAGATCATCTCGCGGTGCTTTGGTGGTAGCGCAGCCGGGTGACGTCGCCGGCAGGTACCGCGTAGCAAACGCTTCCCGGGAGGTATGGTGCGTGGAAACGGCAAACAACACAGAAGGAAAGAAGAGCGAGCAGATATGGACAAACCCTGGCACCGCACACCAGGGCCGCGCTCCCGTGGACTACAGCGCACCGGGTCAGTTGGCAAGTATGGGATATGTTCACTATCGGCAGCACCGATGCGACGGTTGCGTCGCCGCTACGACAAAGGAGAACATTTCATCATTCCGGCGTTGCAGACTGGGGCGCGGCGCGGCGTGCGGCACGGTATGTTAAAGGGGAGGGAAGGGGAGGGGAGTGGGAGTGAAAAAAAAAAAAAAAAACAGATACGGGAGGAAAAGAGGGGCTCAAGCGGGGGAACAAGAGCACGGGAAATCTCCGTCGCAATAATCACTGCTCTGCCGATTAGTGGCGGCCAGCAGCGGTTGGAGCGACGTCGGTGAGCGCCGCCGGAGCAGCGGTGGCAACACAACAGGCGGGCCGCGCGGCGTACCTCAGATCGGAGCGAAAGAAGAAGTTCAAAGGTGATCCGCAGCGCGATCTAGGACAGGTAGTAGATTTGCACTTTTTCATCATACGGCACGCCGGGCACCCAGGGAGTAGCAGTGTCGCGCGGGTATGATCTCGCGGTGTTTACTTGCGCCAGCAGTGCATCGGAGAGCAGATTGTGACGCCCAGAAACACCGCTTCGGGTGGGGCGAGCAGCATCTCGTGGCCATTTTTGATGGTCGAAAGCACATTGGTCTCGTGCAGTAACGACCGAGGCATGCCACTGGGTGAGAGGGAGCGAGCACAAGAAGCATCTCGCGGTGCTTTGGTGGTAGCGCAGCCGGATGACGTCGCCGGCAGGTACCGCGTAGCAAACGCTTCTCGGGAGGTATGGTGCGTGGAAACGGCAAACAACACAGAAGGAAAGAAGAGCGAGCAGATATGGACAAACCCTGGCACCGCACACCAGGGCCGCGCTCCCGTGGACTACAGCGCACCGGGTCAGTTGGCAAGTATGGGATATGTTCACTATCGGCAGCACCGATGCGACGGTTGCGTCGCCGCTACGACAAAGGAGAACATTTCATCATTCCGGCGTTGCAGACTGGGGCGCGGCGCGGCGTGCGGCACGGTATGTTAAAGGGGAGGGAGGGAGGAGTGGGAGTGAAAAAAAAAAAAAAAAAACAGATACGGGAGGAAAAGAGGGGCTCAAGCGGGGGAACAAGAGCACGGGAAATCTCCGTCGCAATAATCACTGCTCTGCCGATTAGTGGCGGCCAGCAGCGGTTGGAGCGACGTTGGGAGGTGTAGGGAAGGGTTTTTTCTGTGGTGAACTGTGAAGAGGTGTAAAGGTAAAGAGATAGATAATAGAGAGTGATAGTCATGGGTAAGCCGTAGTGCTAATGCAGGTTCCCTTATATATTAGACGAGAGGAGGTGCGACACGTGTACCAGTTCTCGTATCGTTGGCCTGCCAAGACGGCTGCGGATTTGTTACGGCATTTTGTTGTTTTTTGTTGTTGGTGTTGGATGCTGTGGTGGGACAGCTGGTACTTGGTGGTCCGAAGCGCTGGCACCCCTGCAATGCAATTTGACGCGTGGCGTGGCAGCCGGTTGTCGCGTAAGAGTCGGCTTTCTCCCACTGAAGGGAATGAAGAAATACAAATAGCAAAGGGTGGGGTGGGGATGGGGGTAAGGATGGAGGTGAAGAGAGGAAAAGGCGGGCAAACCGTTTCGAATGATCCGTTGAGTTTGTAAAGCGCATGCCACTCGATGAGGGGAATGGATGTAATTGGTATTTAAATTGAAGGAATAGCAATAGAGAAATAAACAGGGTGATAACGGCTGGATATTGTGCCAGGTGTCGGAATGGAATACAGGGGATGAGCAGCAGGATATGCACTGTTGATCTACTTACTGCTAGTCTTTCTCCATGAACCAGTCCTCCTCGTGGAGGGCAGCCTCTGCGTCTCGAAACATCTTGTACAGCGATTCAAGCTCCGCGAAGGATGGAATGTAGCGCTGCTTGCCTTCCGCTACATCGCGTTGAATACGCGCGTCGGCGAAGCTGGGGCGTAGCGAGAGCTTCTTTACGATGGGGTTGTACCGTGACCCACCGGTAAGATCGAGCAGCTTGGCCCGAAACGAGGCCTTCAAGTTGTGCGGGCAATCATCTACAATAAAGGTGTTTCCTTCGTCAATATTCCTCTTCACCTCTTCGAGGAGGAGCTCCTCCACCTCATCTTCCCGGCTCCTGTCGTTTACGGTGCCCACCAAGTGCATGCGGATTGCATCGGAGCTAATGATCACGGCACTGCTCTTCACCTTCTCCTTGTATTCATTGGCCCACGTGGTCTTACCACTACCCGGGATGCCGAGGAGCACCAGCATGGAGGGAAGACGGGAGCTCGGCCGCTTGGATCGCCGCCGCCGCCGCGCCCTATCGGTAACGAGGGCGCCAGGGCTCCGCTGACCCTCTCCGCGGAGGGACCGTCCCGAGCTGTCGCCGGCCCCGAACACGCCCGAGAAGCGTCGGGCGAGGTACGCGAGCAGCGACCATACCAGCAGGCCGAGAACCACTATGAAGCTTCGTCGGCGATAGAGCGGACGGTATATCGGTTCCGCTCGTGCCAGAACGTCGCGGGCCACGGCTGTCGAAGAGCTCATCGCCACAAGTACACCCTGCGTTGTCATTGCAGCAGAAGAAAAGGAGTCGCGCTAAGAAATATCCGCAGCGATGTCAACTAGTGCCAATGAATAGTAGGATGCGGTACGTGCAGGGAGAGAGAGCCGTTGGTACACACAGTTCTTAGCTCTTTCCGAAGCGAAAAATGGAGGCAGAGCTGCAACTGTCCCCAGCTAGATACTTACTGACAAAACTGAGCAGTGCGATTAGGAAAAGAAAAAAAGAAAAAGAAACAGACAAGGTAAGGAAGAGAGAACAAGGCATTAATATAGAGTGAGAGCCGGGGCGCCGAGCAGGAGAGAGGGGTACGTCGCACGCAGCACTCCATATGGCGCCAGGAATATTATGATAAGCTATGATAAGTTATGATTTGGTTGATTTGTTGGTGTACCTTTATCTCCCTTTCGCCATACGCCATGCCTGCCGGGAGCAGGCACTGGTAGACGGCCGAGAAAGAAAAAGGCGTGTCTCTCACCTCGCCGCCGCGGTACAGATGTAGGCAAGCTTTTCAAAGGGATGGAGGCTCAACTTGATTCCTCCTCCAGGGTCATCACAACGCCGAACTGCGGCTTCTTTTTAGAGCGTAAGTTCTGGTGGACGACAATGCCGAAACGAATAGCGTTGTTAAAGATACTGCGGAGTGTAGCGGATACGGAGCCGTCACTCTCTGCTTTGAAGGCAACAATCAGCGGCACAGAGGCCATTCTAGAAAATGGAGGACGACCGTTCGAGTATGTTGGGTTCGAGGGCTGTAGAAAGTGCGGCAGGCGTAGCAACACCCCTTGAGAGAAGCCAAGCGATACTTTTGCCTTAGACGTAATGATATCCAGGTCGTAGCCGCAGGCAACGGTAGTAGAAGGCTTCAGTTTCTGCAGCACTGCAATACGCCCATTGCTCCAAGAGCCGTTGGTGTGAGTGAACTTTGTCCCAATGGACCAGTTCACCCCCGAGAAGCCGCCACCAACGTACATGGCATCGAACTTCTCCGCTCCGCTCTCCTGCTCTATGTATGACAGATTCTGGCGCTCAAACCCGGCACCCACGAGTAAATTTAGAAACTTGGACCCAAAGTCCACGGCGACGTTGCTACTTCCCAGCCCGTTCAGCTGGTACTTGACCGCCGTGAACATGTCCGAACGCTGGTACGAGAAGTTTACCACCGACGCATCCGCCGCCGCTGAAGCGAGCGTGTTCACAGAAAGGTGCCCGCCCAGCTCGAGGCCCTCCAGCAGCTCGTTCACCTTGAGACGTGCCGTAACCATACCGTTGCTTGACAGCAGCACGCCCTGCTCCACCTGGCATATTTTGGGTACCACCACGCCGCAGGTGATCTTCACCTTTCCAACCGCTTCACCGCTGGGCAAGAACTGTAGACGGGGGGAAAGGGCGAAGAAGTTGGACCCGCTCGTGTGTTTGTTGCGGTGGGGGAGCTTGACCACAAGGGGCCCCTGGGTGGTGGACAGTACGGCGTTTCCGCCCTCCGGCGCCTGTGCCTCAGCGGCGGCAGCGGCCACCTCCTCGAGCGGGGCCGAGTCCGCGTACTGCACTGTCTTCAGCCCGATAAAGAGGGCGCTGTCCTGGCGAAAGGTCTTCTTGAAGAAATCATCGACCACCGTAAAGTGCTCTTTGAGGTTCTTCGGAGGTTCCATGGCGGCAACTAGTAGAAAGGTAAAGTAATAAAGAGCTAAAGCTACAAGATTCACGAGATGTGTTGAACAGATAGTCAACTCTAAGCTGTAGAAGAGGGGGTGAAATGCAGTGCCAATGGGGATAGGGGTAGGAGCTGCTCAAGTTTGTCGTACCGATTGTATTACCGCGTCAAAATTAGTTGCTTTTTGGTAAAAGATCAATGAAGAAGAAAGAAATGGTGAAAGAAAAAAAGGGAAAGTACAAGTAAAACTTCAAGGTGCGTTTCGCCCCTTCATACACCGTCGCTTTTTTTTTTCATATATCACAGAGTTGTTATTTTTTTTGTTGTTCCAATACTGCAGTCAGAATTGGCCGTTTACAAGCCGAAGGGCTAACGGAAATTCGAATCAGTATCACACACGGCAGCAGCGTAGCAAGGTAGTACATTTTTTTTCAAAGAAGAATAAAAGAATACCAAGCCAGTTCTCCCACACCTTCGTGTCAGACCGTAATGGAAGAAATAAAGCTTAAAAAACGGTCCGCGTAATCATTCGGATGCACGCACGAGATCTTATCGGGATCATACTTGATGCCAAAGACAAAGTGCTCCAAGCGCTTTCTGGGAGAGTACCGCTGCAGAATGTCAATGATGCCCGTGTAGTACACCTCGTTGGGGAACCCTGGATTCACCGTACTCAAAATTCCGCCGTCGTCCTCTGTGAGACGGTAGTTGTCGGAAGGGTTCGCGATTGCGCCGCCCTGGGCCCCACGACCGAAACGCGCGTCTCCTCGTGCGAAACCAGGAGCAGCAAACCGAGCAAACTGTTCGCGCTGGGACGGGGGCGCCTCCTCCGAGTTGCCATCCTCCATGAATAGGCCCTGGTCCATCTCGTGAATACCGACTAGAAGGGAGTAGTCCATAATCATACATTTCTTTAAGAAGTCCGTGTCCTTAATGAGCTGCCGCATGAGAATACCTTTGCGCTCTGGCCCAATTCGAATGGGAGAGTTCAAGTCAAGGTCCTTCAGCATTCGAGCCGTTCGCTGGCTCTCACGAGTCGAGACAAATCGGCCCACCGTACTTCCCTTAAGATCGTAGATGCGGTGAATGGACGATTTGGTCAGGAAGACATTCTGCATAACAATTAGGTTATACGACGCCATGCCGAGTTTGACCTGGTAGTGCCCGACGAAGTGGGGGAGAAAGGTCCACGGGTTATCTCTCACGTGAAAGTAATACCGGTGGAGGATCTGACGCAAGAACTCGCTCTCCGTCTTCGTCATCGTCTTGATGACCCACTTGTCGCAGAAGAAAATGTGGGCCGAAGACTTACCTGGCGATGGGGTGCTGTGCCAGTTGCTGGTCCGCAGCACGCGGCCAAAAGTATTGGAGTTCACCGTAAAGAAGGATCGCACGTGTGCATAGCACATCGGGGAGTACTCGGTGAAGGTAAAGGTCATCGGGGGGTTGTCGTCGTCGGCTTCGTCGTCGGACGAGGAGTCCCCTTTGGGTCGGCGCAGCGGGGAGGTGCAGGAGTAGCCCTCCCCCTTCTCCTCGTGGGCCTTGAACACTGTGGTGGACTCGTACGTAAAATCTTTGCTGGGGTTGAGCTGGCGATTCTCTGTCTGGGCGATGCGAGCCATGCAGCGCGGAATGGCGTAGCGCGTGCACTTGATCAGGTCCTGCGGGGTCTCATCGTCTCGCTTGGTAGACGGTAGGGCGGTGGGGGCGAGCGGTTCAAACCGCGCCCCCGCTAGCAACTCGCGGTTGTACATTTCACTAGACGGCTATGGATACCAAGGGAAGCTCCACTTAACACAACTAACAATTAATAATAATTGTTTGGAGGTACTTTCGGTGTTCACAAACAACAAATGAATGCTCCTTCTTCTTTATTTTTCTTGGTGATGCAACCCATGCAACCCTCCAAAAAAAAAGACTAATTACGGCCACCAATAAGCTCAATAGTGCCCAACAATAACAAATAAATAGCAACGACGATTTCTGTAATGACTCGTAGGCTTCAGCCTTGCAGAGCAGAAAGCGATGAATACCGCAATCCACTGGAGCAACATAAAAATAAAAATCAAACCACCAAGCATGAATCAAAGGCAACAGCTGATAAATATCTCATGGCGATACTCTTCGCAACATGCCGCTAACCCGCTCATTTCACGGTAATCGGCCATTTCACTAGAAATCAAAAACTTCCCGAACATCGGAATGAGCAACAAAATCGCTGTTTTTTGTTGTTGTTTTGTTGCTGTTAAGATTCGTTAATCGATGACTTTAAACCGCAGCCGTTCTGCCTGCCTAAATAGGCGGTGGTTTCGCCTTCCCACCTCTCTCTCTATCCTCCCCTCTCTGCCACAGATCCTAGCCAGCCCAGCACTAACCCTACTTCTTCGTTTTCTTCTCCTTTCGGCGATTCTTTGCGCCGGTTCCGTATGCCTGGCGCAGCGCCACCGCCTCGTTGTCGTGCTGCATTGGGGTGGGGGCCTGGTCCTTCGACTCGGCGGGCGGCGGCGTGCCGCTGCGGCTCAAAGACTCGGAGGACGATTTATCGTCGTCCGCCTTGGTGGCCGCCGAGTTGGTCACCGGTTGCGGCAGAGCAGCCGCCTGAGCCTGCTGCTGGAGCCGCGCCCGCTGGGCGACGATGTCTGCACCGGGCAGCGGAAAGTCCACCTTGGGGCGCTGCTGCAGCCGCTCTGCCACGCGGCGCATCCCCAGCAGCCACGGGGTAGGCGGGATGGGCGCCACATGCAGCTCCACGCTGGAGGACTCTGGGGGCTGGGCCAGGGTGGGGTGGAAGGCGGGGGGTAAGACAAGAGAGGGACAGCTGCCCGTCATGGGCCGGTGCAGACCCATAGGCTTGAGGGAGATACCCCCGGCGGCCGCAGCGCTGTCCTGCTCCCCCTGCGCCGCGTCAAGCGCCGCGGGCCGATTCATCGCACCCTCCTCCTCGGCGACAATGGACTGGATCGCCGCCACCAGCTTGGCGACGTTCTTTCGCAGCACGGCACTCACGGGGTTCGCGCAGTGCAGCAGCTCTCTGGCGGAAAGCGGGAGCTTGGAGGCGATCGTGAGAAGCGCCGACTGATGTAGCACTGCGATGGGAGAGTCATCCACCTCGCGAGCCACTTCATCTCGCCAATTGTACATAAACTGCGCCACTCGGCGCTGCGCTGCTGTGAGGCCGCCGAGGCTACGGTCCAGCGATCTGGCGTAGGAGTGGTCGGGATCCAGCACTGGTTTCTCGTACTGTTCCAGTGAGAGCGACTTGCTGGCGGAATAGACGTGTAGCAGCAGGTTTCCGACGGAGGCGCGGCTCTCTGCGTTGAGCAGCATGGCTTTGAGCCGGTCGTACACGTAGAGAAGGAAGTGCGTGTCCTGCCGAGCGTAATGAACCATTTCCGCTGGCAGCGGGCGAATGCGCCAGTCCGCCGTCTGATACTTCTTCTCGAGCTTCACCTGGCAAAAGTGATCCACCGCGAAGGCTAAACTGTATGGCATGTGCAGCGTTTGCAGGGCGATGCCCGTGTCGAAGAAGTTGACAAGGTAAAGAGAGAAGTCCTTCTGCAGCCAGCGGATATCCTCCTTGGCGCCGTGCAGCACCTTCAGGATACCAGAACTCAGGAACACTGGAGCCAGCAGCTTCATATCCCCACGGAGCTTAATGCAGTCGATAATGTAATCTGCGGTTCGGGTGCTGATCTGCATGAGACACGTAAAGCCAAGGAAGGAGTAGAAGTCGTGATGCTCTAGATCCACCGCAATTTCCTCCACCGCGAGAAGATCCTTAACGACAGCCTTCAGCGCATCCACAGTGTCGACAAACGTCAGCGGACACTGCTCGAGAGGGAGGTATGGTTGGTCGGCGCGAGGCTGCAGTTGCGACGCGGAGGGCTTAAAGGCTTTGATTTCCTTTTCAAAGGGGTGTACCCCAATTTTTCCAGTATGCATAGCCCCCTGCTCGTCCGAGTAGACGGGAACAAACGGGGCTGCTGTGTTGTCGACGGGTGTCTTGAAGGTCAGCTGTGGGCGTACGACCCGTGAGACCTGCACCACGCCAGAGCCGGTGTTCACCGAGGATCCAGCGGCTGCATTGGTGGGGACGAGTTCTGACCCAAACGACATGGCCAGTTGGTCGTTCCCCCGGAGTTTGTTTCCCCTGACTTCATCCATAATGGCGTCAACATTTTCGAGCATCGAGTCAATCGCCTCCATGACGACTGTGCGCTGTGCATCGTTCAAACGCTCCCCCGTCGGCTGTGACTCCTCGGTGGCTGGAAAGAGACTGGGGCGGCGGCGCTGAGGCAGCAGCGCCAGGCACTGTTCCATGATGCCTTGCAGCGCACGGCTCTGGCTCTCGACGTGCCGTGTGAAGCCTGGGAAGGCGGAGTGGTACTCGTAATCCGCCGCGGGAATGGACCCCGCTGCGGTGGCGTACTCCCGCATGGTGGCGAAGGCCCCTTGAACAATCTGTCGAGTCTCGGGGAGGCTCTTGGCGGAGTGATCCGCCTCGCTGCGGTCACGTTTCATACTTGCGCTGCGAGTATATTCACCCAAAAAAAAAAATACAACTAAAGCTACAACTTCAATGTGAGAAGAAGAAAGTCAAAAAGAGATCATTTCAATATGACATGCTGACCAAGGATGTGTGCATATATATATATATATATGTATATTTAATTTTCGAGCGTTTCGATCATTGTCGAGATGAAGGCGTACGCTCTTGATGACAATGTTGGTGTTCTGTGGTTAATACAAAGGGACATGGTCTATCTGCGGTGGACCAGCACCTGCCTCCGAGCTTACTCCATGTCTTGCTTCGGGTTCAACTTGGACATGGCAGCCTCCTTCTTGCGCGCCTGCCGAGAATTGCTAACGGAGTATAAGAAGCCGCCGCTGAGGGCTATCGCGATTCCGGCGTAGCCCACCTTGTCTGGGAACTGCTGGAAGATGACCATGCCGAGGAAGGTGATGGGTACCTTGTTCAGCGCTCCGAGGACACTGAAGGTGGTGGGTGAGGTTTCCTTCATGCACCAGAAGACGCCGAAGGTCATAAAGGAGCTGACGATCATCATAATCAGCAAGCACATCTTTCCGGCGAACGAGGACTCGAGAATGCCAACGAAGCAACTCTTGAGCTCAGAGAAGCCAAAGATAAAAAAAATAGGAAGGGAGAGAAGATTATTGTAGAAGACCGGCCCGTAGTTCCCGATCGTCTTGCTCACCTCTGCCATGAGTTTCTTCATGTAGAGCGTGTAGAACACTGTCGACACGATGTTGACCGCCGTCCACCACAGTCCCAGCGCTGTCACCCACTTATCGCCCTGCGTGCCGAGATAGCTCCCCGCAATCATCAGTACGAAGGCTACCGTCATGGAGCGGGTGATCTTCTTCTCAAAGAAATAATGGTCTCCGAAGGCGGTGCCGATGATGGCCAGATTTTTGGTGATGGTCTGCGCCGACACGGACATGTGCTGCAAGCTCTTCATGGAGGAGTACAGCATGGTGACAAAGAGGGCCGTCAGCGGCAGCCAGCTGAGCACCACCTTGAAGGAGATGTCCGGGTAGTGCAGCACCCCCATCCGCTTCCCTAGGCTAACCAGCAGAAACGCGCCGGTGTTTTGAAACAAGAGCAAGCTGATCGGGTAGGGTAATCCATACGTCTGCATCAGCAGTTTGTTCAAGATGATCATGCTGACGCTGCAGCTGCAGTAGCACAAGATAGACAAGGCCACATCGGCTTCCGCCTTCTTTTCTCTCCGCATCGCCAATTCAAATGTACTCGTGACGAAGTAAAACCAGCTTGGACTACGATCCCTAAGAGAGAGCTAGGCAAATGCTTCCTCTTTTGAGAAAATAATTGCTTTTTCAGTGCAACAGACATCGATGTTTATATGAATAGAGGTGATAAGGTGAGGTGAAAAAGAGGATGACATACAGAAGAAGTTTCAGAGGCAAATCCGTGGAGATCGCCCTGCCACGCAGCCATAGTCCACCTGTGCAGGCACAGAAGAAAGCAACAAAAAAAATAAGACACGTGTTGGATTACCGTAGAGGAGAAGCGAAAAAAAAAAGGAGTATACAGATCGATGCTGGTCGTAACGGGAGTATACACTTCTCAACAAAAGGAGAGAAGCGACAGCAACACAACTAACGAAAAAAAAAAACATAAAAAACACAAAACGTGCAGGCCTTCTAGTTATCTCTTGCGCAGTGAAAGCATCAAAATAAAAGTGCCAAAAATAAAATAATAAGAAAGAGAGAGATCCAGCGACGACATCCGAAATGGCCAAGTGCTTCAGCTGGAGAATGCACTTCCCCGTAGCCCCAGACCTAAAGCCATCGTATCAAGTCTCGGACACAGTAATAGGGGACGTGGATGCGGGGGGACGCTGTTCATCCCGTGACCCCCCATTGTCTGTTCCGATCCCTTGCCCATCCGTGTTGACGTTCGAGGCAGGAGGGAAAGGCTCCTGATGCCTTGAATCCGAGGGGAGTACCGAACTGTCCGGATCTGCTTCCTGGCAGCAGAAAAAGAGCGATACCAACATGGCCAAGTCCGCGATGAGGCAGGCGCACAGCACAAAAAATCCAGCGATGGCAGGAATAAAGATTCGTTTCACCTGCTTGTCCCAACTCGGATCGTAGTCCTTGTCCCGCAGAACAATGGAGAGCTCTACGCCGGCGGCCATGCAGGCTGCCAGCGAGAGAAGGCACAGCCCCATCCGCACGGTTCCCATAGGAAAAAAGCGGTGAATGGGCGGTGGCGTAGAAACGACGTGGTACACCGTGAAACCCCCTGCTGCCACAGCTAGAAGGGCGAAGAGAAAGAAGAAGTACCAGTAGTTCTTGATGACGGAGAAAGTTGGGTCTTTCATGGCGAAGAGGAAGGAGAAGATACCAAACGTAGCGATAAAGAGGCCAACCGCACCCTCTCCAATGCCCACCCAAATACTGAAATACCGGATGCCTACAAGTTGAACAGCAGCAGGAGCGGAGGGGCTCATGTCAAGGCTTGCCAGATGATGCGGATTTTGACTGTGCTTTCGGCGTGATTTGATCTTTTTGTCCTCCTTCATGAGCACCTTCAGCTCCTCGTCTGCCACGCGCTGCAGCAACTGATTGTCAATATGAGGGCAGTTGAGCCGGCAGATAATAAAGGCGCGCAGCGGAATGGAGTCGGGGTTATTCCCTTGGCTTGTGTGCACTAGATACCGCCGAACGAACATTCGTAGGCACTGGAGGTCAAACAGTTTCTTCTCTGGCACAGAGAAGATGGAGAAAAAAGTACTAGAAGGATTGACCGCAAAACGAACATTGTGGATCTTTTTGCGGGAGAAAGTAATTGAGGGAACCGGTCCGAAGGTACAAGCCTCTTTCAGTTTGCCTCTGTCGCTCTCCGAGGAACCACCAGTGGGCAACTCAAGTGGATGTACATCGGAAAAGGAGGAGGAGACTGCGCCATGAATGAATGCTCCACCCTTACCATCGCTCTTCATGTGCCGAAATGCATTCTCGTCATTCTGGAGGTGCTGTTCGGCCACAGCCTTTTCGTTGTACTGCGCTTCGAAATCACTGGGTGTGAATCGGGTACAGTGCAGCAGGGTAATGCAGTCCGACGTTACCATTGCAATAAGACCTTGGTACACAAATCGAACGCCATCGCTGCCGATGCTCGTTTCAGCGGTGAGGAACACGCACCTGCCAAGGGACGCCATCTCCGGCGTGTTGATGAGAGGGAGATTCTCAATGGGACGCGTTACATGGATGACGCATCGATTGAGGTGCTCCTTGACGGTCAAGGGACGCTCATGTATCGGTTCATTCGGTCGTATGCGGCGCACGGCCATGTTGACGTTACGCCGGAAAGAAGGAAACTAAGAATACAACAGAATAATGCTGCGGCAGTGCAGCACGGAGTCAATGCAAGATGCTCTTTGCCTTTGGCTGGATGATGGGCCAGGAAAAAAACCCAGCATCCAAAGAAAATAGATAGTCCCCTACCTATACTGGGGAACACAACGAGAGAGAACCAGAAAAATATAATAACTAAGAAAGCGATATAGAGACAGTCAATACGTTTCGTTCCCTGAGCACCGCGCAGGTGAATGAGGGAAAAAACAAAACCAAAAAAAACTGTGTCCGCACGTGGAAAAACAGCAGCAAAGAGAGAGAGAGAGACAGGGAAAAAAAAGTACAGGCAGAGTGACAGGCGTCCTTAACATCGTTCCTTCGTCTTCCTATGCGATGACCAAGTCTTGACGAGCCGAGACAAGCGGACAGACGGTTTAGAATCACCATATCCATGGAAAGGAGTCTAGCAAAGCAATATATAAGTAAGTATTTTTCACTAACAAAAACAACTAACTTTTTTGTATCTTTTGGTGTGTGCAGCAATTAAAGGAGAACAAAATAAATACTCCACTGCCGCCCTTCACCGTTTGGGCACAGCGAACGGAGCATACGTTCACACACTCTCTCTTTGCTTCAGTTGCAACACTATTGACCCGTCCCGTGCTGGAGCCGTACGTCGGACCAGCACGAGACCTAAGTTTCAAGAGAGAGGTCCCGCTTCAGCAGCAGTGGAGCCCGGTTCCCATACGAGTACTCTCCTCTATCAAACGATGATGGTGCCACCCGTGGTAAGAAGCCGGTCCAGTCTACGAAGGGTGTGCATCGTCACACCGGTCACCACGAGGTCGAAAAGAACCATCATGGCCAACGAGAAATTGAGAATGGCGCCCGGTACTAGAATCCTGAAGAGACTGTCGCCCAGCTGCTGCTTCTGGGCCTCTGAGAAATCGTTGTTTATATCGCAGCGCGACACCCACTTCTGAATACCGTCGTGCACCACGAACATGGTCAAGACTTGTCCTGTCAGTACTAGAAAAGCGAAGACACACACGCACAGCGTCACTCTCAGCGCGGAGATAAACAGCTGAGAACGGAAGGGAAGAACCATCGCTTTGGAGTGGCGAATCACAAGAGCAGCGGAAGCACAGACAACGAGTGGATTGCCAAACAAGAAGGTCCAATTGTCTCTCATAAACTTGCGGATATGTTGAGATGAAAAGCAGTAACAGCCTAAAAGGAAAAAGAAAATAAACACTGCGCAGAAAAGCTCTGTTAGCCCCATCACTAAGCTCAACCGTGGAATGCCCATGCTGGTCAGCACCTCTTGCAGCACGTTGGGTCCCTCGAGGGTCCGAAGTCCGTGCTGCCGGCCGAGGCGTACGCGACGTTTCGCCTCGATCTTTGCATCGACGTGCAGGAGCTTGTGCAGCTCCTCCTGCGCCACACGCTCCAGCAGCGTGTCGTCTACAGCGGAGCAGTTGCAGCTACACAAAATGAAGGCCCGCAGAGGAATCAAGTTCGAGTTGTTTCCTTGGCTCGTGTGGACAAGATATCGGCGTACAAACATCCGTAAGTACTGCATGTCCGTCACCTTCTTGGATGGATTGAAAAAGAGAGAGTAAAAAGTGCTTGGTGGATTCAAACCAAACTTAATGTCGAAAATTTTCTTGCGCGAGAAGCTCACGCACGGCAAAGGCCCCATGGTGCAGTCTACCCGCAGTTTCTCCACGTCCGCGGGGCCGGAGAAGGTGATGAGCGGGTGCGTAGAAAAGTCCTCCGAAACGAAGCGAGTCACCACGGCCTCCCCTGTCCTGCTCATATTCATATCCGTGAAGGGGTTGGAATCCAGATCCGGCGGATGATGCTCGAAGTGCTGCCGGTGCCGGACCTCAAACTCCTCGGCGGTGTACCGCTGGCAGTGTAGCAGGGTAAGTGTGTCGGGCGTCACGGAGCTCACCATCCCCACGTAGGCCATGGACTCGCCCTCCTCGGCAGCGGCGGTCGTTGTTTTACTAAAGAGAGCGACACAGCGTCCAATGGAGCCGAGTTCCACAGACTTGATGGTGGGCAAATCTTCGATCACCCGATCGGCATGGATAACGCAGCGCGTGAGTTTCTCCTGAATGGCTAAAGACGACACGTTGATCAGTAGCTCGTGTTCCGCATGATCGTAATTGGCGCGCTCACTATCATTGTCCCCTTCAGCGTCTCGTTCCTGTGCGACCACCTCTCGTTGCCGCCCCTCGTGCGTGTTTTCGCGGTGCTCGCCTGAATGCTCTGGCTCGACCTCTGCGAAGTTGACCTCCACATTTCTTTCTGGCTTCGACGCCAGTGATGGAGTCGTAGTCATCATCACAACACGTACAAGGCGCAAAGTGATCCACTTCCTTCCCTTTCCTTTTTTTCTCTCCCCAACTAGCAAGAAGGAGAATGCACAATTTAGAAAATGTATAGCCTAAAATAATTAATGATACCAGTAGAAACAAAAATAGAAAGCGGAAGTCCGATAACTCCACTCCAAGGGTAGGCTACCCACAGCAGCTAACTGATATATAACAGTAGGGCGTTGGGAGAGAGGGGGGGGGGGACTTCTGGAGGGTAAGGCACCAGCAGCTAGAAGAAAAAGGGGTGGGCAACCCACAGTAGACTACAAACTCTGAGAAAAGAAACGGTCAAAGGCGCAGCGAAACGAAAGCGTAAAGTCTGCAGCGGGAAATCTGGGCATCAGCGCAATGGGTAATACTTATTTCTGTGTACTGCACTGTGGCGGTCATCATGATCCTTATTTCATTTGATTAAAAAAAAAAAAATTATGGTGGTGCTGAGGTTCATAACAAGCAAGTCACTCTACTGTGTCTGTGTCTTTCTCTGTTGAAAAGTGTCCGTCACTCGATGCCCAGCGCAGTACTGAACTAGTCGGCCCAGCACCAGGTAGAGCACCCACCAGCGAGGAAATGGATAATGAAAAACAAACAACCTGGTAACAGGTATCCTTGAGTACCATAAGGGATATGCTGTAATCACGTGGACATGAGCACCAAAAAATGCAGAAAGTATTTGTATAGATGCGACGTATATAGAGAGAGAGAGACGCCCAACCCTTGAATAAAACTGTTTTCTTTTTTCTTGACTACCCGGAGTGCTACGACAGTTTGGCTTCTGCAGAAAATTTCTCGCTGCTAGCAGAGAGCTATCCGTACACATTCATAATGGAGTTCGAGGTATAACGGTACAAGAAGAACAAATCGAGCGTGAATAGGACCACCGATGCCAGACACACAACAAAAACAGGGGTAACCGTGCGATGAATAATCCCGTGTATAATAGGCGCGCATGGCTCATCGTAGAAGAAGGCGGTGCCGCTCTCAGGTCTTGGACAGAGGGTCTGGTCTACGGTGGTCATATCGGGGCACGACGTATGGAAGCCGGAACATGCGTAGGAGTCGTAGAAGTGGCGCAGCTGTGAAGAGGATGCGGCAGCTGTCTGAAAAAAACGCCGTAGTTTGGACCCTGCCAGGTCGTTGGTTCCTGTGACGAGCACGAGGCAGCACCAGTAGATGGAAGCGATGCACAGAATGATCCGCAATATCTTCAGTATTGATGGAGCGCTGCCGTACGGGTTGATGACCCTGCCGTGAACACTAGTAATGAACCCGAGAACGCACATAGACACCCAGAAGAAGAACGTACTGATCTTAAACTTGTGAAGGAACGGTGAAAGGAATGCGACCTCTGTCCACAGTCCGTACCGTATGAGCAGCAGCAAGCAGACAAAGAACAGTTCGATCACACCGATGAGAATTGTGTCGTGGGCGAAGCGCCGAATGAGCAACATGTGATGCATCTCGAGGTCACTGATTGCCTCCGTCTGCTCTACCTCTTCTACCAGCCGTTGAACGCGGACGTTCATCCGTTTAATCTCTGCATCCAGCTTGAACAAATACACGATCTCCTCGCGGGTGACACGCACAAGAAGTTCATCTTCAATGTGCGGGCAATTGCACCGGCATACAATAAATGCCTTGAGCGGCACGTTTCTGGGATTATTGCCCTGGCTGGTGTGCACGATGTAGCGCCGGGCGAACATACGGAGGCACTGCATATCAAAAAAGTGTTTCTCGGGCTTCCTAAACAACGAGTAGAAACTGCTGGGAGGATCTATACTAAACTGGACATTGTGAATCTTCTTCCGGCTGAAGGTCATGAATGGAGCGGCGAAGTCCTCGTCGAACTCCCGCAGGAGCCGCTTTCCGGTGCTGGCAATCATCCTGTAAACGTAGCTGGACTGGCTCTCGTCTTTTACAATCACCGTATCCGGCGTTTCTTCGCTGATTTGCTGGGGTCCGCGGCTAATGTCCTCCGTCGTCTCGCTGCCGTGGGCCAGGATTGGCGTGTGCTTCTCAAATTCATCGCTGTTCCCCGTCATTTCTTCGCCTTGGCCGCTTTTACCCGCCGCGGCGTCTTTGAGATCCTTCGCGGCTTTCTTCCGCATAAAAGTTTCGAACGACTTCTCCGAGAAGCGTGTGACGTTGATGAGAGAGACGGTGTCGAAGCAAATAGAGGACACCAGCCCGCTGTAGTGCATGCGCCGTATCTCGCCCTGGAAGAGCGTCTCTGCCTCAAAGGTAATGCAGCGGCCAATCACTTTGAGCTCCTCCGGTCCAATGGAGGGCAGGTTCTCAATCGGTCGCGTCAAGTGTATAACACAAGCGTTCGCCTGCCGAATGAACTCCGCCTCTGCCGGCTCCGACACCCGGCGGTCGAACGGAATGGTACCCTCCTCGACAAGATCCCCAGAGCCCGGGCCGCTGTTCTCGGGAGTGGAATCATCTCGGTGGAACGATGACGCGCTGTGCGGACCTTCTTCCTGGTGGTGGTCCCCCTCTGGAATCCTAGGCGTACTGGGGGAGTCATCACCAGGATCCGAGTTCGTCCGCTCCGGACTAGCTCCGGTGGTCAACATAGGTGCTGAAATACTTTAATAGTGGACGAGGGGAAGGGGAGTTAGTGGTTCGTATATGTGCCACTAGAGCTATCAGATGTATATTAATGCTATGCTTCCTAACTTTTTTTTTAAAAAAAAGAAGGCCTAAACCTGGTCGAAGGTCTTCCTACACTCGAAGAAAGCCAAAGAACGCTGACAAGTTTGTCTTTAGTTGCGTGTATTCTCTGCACGACACTGATACGAGTGGCATCAAAAAGAAAGCGATAGAAAATGGACAGAAAGCAGCACGATGCAGGGAGAGCAGCCACAAAACAATAGCCCTAGCTCCGCCACAGGCTTGGGTGACGGAACCACAAGAAGCTAGTTCTCTTCTGTTTCTTGCTTTGATTGGTGAGCAAATGCTTCACATACAGGGACCCCGCAGCTTTCTGCGGTGCACCGATGTACTTTTGTTGTTGGTGTTGGTGGTTCTATTATTTATAATCTTTTTTTTTTTAAGTTTAGTTTGTTTTTGTTAATAATAAAAAAAAATGGTGCGCTGTTCCTCGTCCCTTGCCCTTGTAATCGTCACCTCATCATTAATCGATCCTTCGCGGCGCCAACATGAACAGTTGGGTTCCTCCTCCTCCTAGTGCATGTACCCTTCGCCGTACGGCTCCGCCCATAACATGTCCGTGTGTGTGTGTGTGTGTGTGTGTATGTCTCCTCTCAGGTACCGCGCGTTGTACCACATGTACAAGACGATCCCCACAAACAACTGAAATCGAAAAGAACACAAGTAAATAATAACAATAATAATAATAATAATAATAAATAAATAAATAAACTGAACAAGAAAACAAGAAAAGAGGTTCAAAGAGAAAAAAATGGAAAGAACCAGTAGTTTGGTATCTTCCAGTGATGCTCGTTCGTTGTCCTCGGCCTGCTTTGTGGGGTAGCTGCTGGGGAGGCAGTTCCACAAGCCCTCAAAAGCAAAAGGGGGGGGACTCGTCCCTTGTCGAGGTTGGGAATGATGGGGCCCATCCAGCAGTGAGATCATTAGATTCGTATTATTTTTTATATTCGAATCGAGACAAAAAGGGTGTGATGCTTCATTTAGTCTTTATGAAGCACGGGTGACACGGAAAAGATCTAAGTTCTCCGCAGGTAATGTGTAGAGATTAGCTCTACAGATATTTCGTGCAAGTTGATCCGAACCATACCTGAACTGCTGTGGCTGCGAGTGAAGGCAGCTGTCAGGTGCACACGATATATAGCACAGAGAAGAAGGACTCCGCATACTGCAATACACTAGTCGTCCCCGACCAGAGCCGACTGCACCTTTTCAAACACAATGAAGGCACAGGCGCTGGCGGGTACTGCCTTCAGGTAGTTTGCAGAGAGGCCACTAAACAGCGCGGAAACACCCTTCTGTCGAACAACTTTGATAAAGCAATCGATCATCCCGTTGTAGCGCTTTGCCCGTCCATTCGCCCCTTGTGTCTGGAGCCGCGTGCGGACCACATTGAGTGGATACGTGGCGGTCTGAGCTACGGTGGACGCCACCATGCCTGCCACGCCTACCTCTGCGATGCTCAGAGCTGCGTCGTGGCGGTTCTTGTTCTTCCACTGCATTCGATAGAGCATGACAGACTGCTGGATGCTCGAGTAGATGCCCATTTCCAGCCCTCGGTAGAAGACAATGCCGACCATGTTGGGGGCGAAGCCCTTGTAGAACTCCCGTATTCCTCCCTCCCGGTACGCGTCTCTAATGATGACCCGCACCCCTCCGGCGAACTCGTCGTTGCGGGACACGCAAACACGAGTCTTCACCACCTCGAGTGGGTATAGTATGCTCTGCGAGCCTAATCCTGCTGCCGCGCCAATGGCACAGTTGACCGCCAGGCGCGGCACTTTGGTAATCCAGGTGGTGTCTCGAGAAAGTGGAACGTATCCGGGATGCTGGAGCTTCATTTTTTCTAGCTTCTTCTGCTCTCTTTCTACAATATCTTCATAAATGGAGAAAAAATAACGTCGAAGCCCGAACACAATGGCGAACTCTGGGCTAGCTTTGACGCAGTTGACAAGGTTGCCGCGCCAGAATCCCCGCCACCCGCCATCTGCGTAGATCATCCGCGCCACCTCCGACAGCCGTGCGTTCTTCGTGGACGCCATCGAATGGCCGTGAGGCAGCTGGGTGAGATACCCCTCCTGAACTATGATCTTAACGCGATCGAGCGGTGCGGTCAGAGTGCGGCTTGCTGACCCAGCTACAGCGCCCGCAATGAAGGTAGACACCGTGCTATGCCAATCTCGACGTATCCGCAGCGACTCCCCCGATATGGGCTCGTTGCCCTTCTGGTTCTCGCTGTCATCCTCAACGGGCGGCTCCAGTACATGGGCGGTCTGTGTGGAAGGTGCCACTGCCATCATACGGAGCGCTCAACTACAAATGTGTAGATCTAATGAATCCACCCTAAATAAATAATAATAAACAAAACAAAAGAAAAACTTTCTAAAAAGAAAACAATATAACCTGATGCGTATGCAGCTATAGTTGATGCTTGCTTTGATGGTCAAAAAAACAAGCACTAGCAACCAAAGTTCAGGAAAAGCTACTCCATATAATTGTATGAATGTGTTTATATATAGGGAAAGAAAGCACGAAAGAGGAATGAAATGGTGATGAAGGCACAGGAACAGAGAGAGAAGGTGGAGATTCCACCAAGTAAAGAAGTGGGCTACATCTTTCCTTCTCTATTATATACACTCATTTCCTTTTCTTTAGCTTTTGAGCTTGTAGTTTGTAGAAAACAAAACAAACTGAGCGTTCTATATAAGGATCGCACTAGACCATTGTCAAAAAGCACAGAAGAGAAGGTACAAGTGTGAAGTGCAGCAACAGAAAAAATGAATGCGGATCGTTCTGAGTATTCTGCTGCTTCAGCTATCCCTTCATCTTCTGGGCTTTTGTGGCTCCTTGTTGTTTACATCAATCCCGCACATGCCGCCATTCAGTGTGCTGCTATCGGCTGGCAGCGTGAGTGTATCCGGTTCCTCTATCCTGCCAAGGGGTGACACGGCGCCTCTCCTCTCCCCAGGACTATAAGCCAGGAATCTGCAGAAATCGTCTATGTGGACTATTTAGGAGTTTTTAGTACCGCACCTCCATCGAGGGGTTGTCGCGCTTGTTGTCGTCGATGGGGATGCTATGAAGGGTATTGTGCAGGAACTGCGGTCGGACACCCTCTCGGATGCGGACGGCGGCGCCGATCATAAACTTGTTGTTGTATACACTAACATCTCTCGTCCCCTGGCGGAGGTCCAGTCCGTAGTAGTCGCAATCAGAAATGACGTTGCGGACGATAAGAACGTCATCCGCCGTCTTGTCCACACAGATGCCGGAACTGAAGGCGTACTGAATGCGGCAGGAGGCGAGGATGGCGAGCGCCTGAGTCTTGGCAACGGTACGCTGACGCGGAGCCAGCTTCTCCACCTTGTATTTACCGTGGAATAGAACGCCCGTGCCGAGGACAAGAAAGCGGCACTTCTCAACGGATACCTTACTGCAGTCGGTGAAGACACCGACCGCCCGCGGCCGCACCGCGCGAACCTTCTCCACCGCGGCGGCCACGGCCGCTGTTCTGGGGAGCTCGTCCTCGCTACCGCTGCCGCTCGCGTCGCCACCCTTCTTGGACTCGGGCTCTTCGTCGTCCTCGTCGATCTCCTGCACCGCATCCCGGTCCGCCTTTTCACCGCCGGCGCCGCCATCCGCCTCGGGGCGCTCCAGCAGGTAGAGCGACAGCTGTGGAATGCCGGTGAAGAGGCACTTCCGCACCGTCACCTGCGAGGCGGGCAAGGCGTAGAGGCCGCAGCGCATCGGCGCGTCGAAGGTGCACTTGACGCACTCCACCTTGCAGTACTGGTGGACCATCAGCTGCGGGCGGTCCGGGTAGGGGGAGGTAAAGCGGCAGTTGATGAACTTGGTGTGTGCCCGCACCACCTGCACAGGGCCCGTGAAGGTGACGTTCGAGATGGTCACGTTGGACCAGCGGTCGGGGTGGGCGTAGGTCATGAGCTCCTCCTCCTGCTCCTTGGCCAGCTGGATCGCCTCTTCGGTCTCCTTGAGAAAGCGGGCGTCCTCCTCGGCCATCGCCCGCTCTAGTTCGGCCAACTCCTCCGGCGTGAGCTTCGCCTTCTTCCCTTTGCCCTTCTTGCCCTTACCTTTGCCCGCCGGCTCAACGGAGCTGGAGGAGCGGCGGTCCTTCCCCTTCTTCCCCTTCTTGCCCTTCGCGCTTGGATCCTCGCGATCCGGCGGGGTCGGCAGCACGGGCTTAACTACAATTTGCGGCAGGACGCCAATCAGACGGATGACGCCGTCGAGCACCGCGTCACGCGCCGGGAAGGTGGCACCGATTGGTACGTTCACCTGCGCCAGCCGCTCCATCTCCGCCTCATACGCCTCCTGGGCTAACTCCTCGGCGGTTGGCGGCGCGGGCTCCTCCGGCTCCTGCACCGCCGCTGCCGCAGCGGCCGCCTCACCATCTGCTGGGGTTGGTGTGGCGCCGTCTTCGCCGGCTGCTGCGGCCGCCTCCGCCGCCGCGGCTTCCCCTTCAGGGTCCGGCTTCGGTGGGCGTACCCACTCCTTCTTCTCTGTCTGGCTGCGCTTTACGGTGAGGTGCGAGATGCCCTCGATCTGCATGCGGTCGGCGATGAGAAGTTCTGTAATCTCGTCGGGCGTGCTGAGATCCTTGGCCTTGTCTTCTTCCTCTGCATCCGTGCCAAAGTTGGGCGTCGCCGGCAGAATAAGCACGTCGGTGCGGGGCAGGCGATCCACCTCGCGGTCTTCGCGTGTGTGTCGCCTCACGAGATCCTCGCTGATCCCGCAGATGTCCTCAATGGTCGCGTAGGAGGACCACCCGCCAATGTAAAAGTTTCGATTGCCGTCGGGCATCGTGCCGGGCTCCGGCAGCGCCTCCTTCTTTCCCTTACCGCCCTTCTTGGCGCCTTTCTTCGGGGGCATGTCGGCGTTTCAAGTCTGTCCTCCCTCGTCTGGAGTCCGAGCGTGTGTAAAACTACTTGAGACAAGAAAAAAAGATTAACAGCACCACACCGTCAAAAAGAAAAGGAAGAAAAAAAAAGGCAGTGGACGGAAGAAGCAACAGGCCCAATTGACACGAGAGGAGCAGCAGTGCTTTTTGTGTGTTTCATTACTGTCATGCTAGACAGCGTGTGAGTGAAGCTGCTTTGGTAACACCGGTAGCCGCGGAGAGCTCGGGGACAGAAGAGCTTCTCACGGCAGCATCCAACTCAAGAAAAATAAAAGTTGCCCCGCATAAGAGGCATGGTGTTTGGTTACTGACTCATTTCCGATAATGGGGGCGGGCCAGGCTGTTTGACAGACTCTTGGGCTTGTGGGACGCGGAGCTGCGTGCTTCGCTCCTGGCCAGGGTGACCTCGTCCGCGCGGCGCTTTAACCGCTCATCGCGCGGCACGATCGGCACGGGGCAGGTGCCAATGAGATACGCACTGTAGTCCTGCACGAACTCCCGCAGGCCGCCCGCCATAATGGCGATGTTGTCGATCCCCTTTTGGAACACAATATTGGCCAGCTCGACCGCCATCTCCTCCTCCAGGTCGTACATAACGATCAGCTTGTTCTCCTTGTTCTTAAAGGAAAACATCTCGGGCAGAAACGGGTTGGTTGCATGGATCACCTTGACGCGGGGATAGTGCAGCGCCCCAGCGATGTGGCACTGCTTGTAGTCCTCCTCCGGGCGGCAGTCCACCAGTAAGAGTTCTACTTCCTGCGGTTGAGCACCGCGCCCTCCGCGGTACTCATCCATCGGCTTAGCGAAGCCACCGTCCGGAAGGATCTCCGGGTTGATCTTGCGCTCAATGTCGTCCGCCACAACTTTGGTCAGCACGCGTTTGAAAAGTTCGCCAGGCTGCTTCTTGACCTTGATGGCATTCTGACGCATGTACTCCGCGAGCTCTACGGTCATCCCCGACTCGACCACCGGCTTCACCTTGGCAAACTTCTCATTTCGGGCCGGCGGCTTCTTGTCGAGCAGCTTGCTATCTCCAATAGGCTTGGCGTAGCTCATGCCTGTGACTAAAAAAAAAAAGAGAGAGAGAATATGGTTCTTTAGTTTCTATGTTGCTGTCGTGCGTGGGTGGGTTTTGGGGAAGGCTACGGCAGTTGTTTAGTGTTTCAGTGCTGGCGGAATAGAAAAAACGTCAAGGAACTATTGGCGTAGTACTCTGGTGCAACTTCAATGTTGTGGCTGCAGCGCATCCATTAAAAGGAAATGTACGAATGAAGTGTTCAACCAGCAGAAGACATAAACATACAGAGGGCAGCACACCAAGATGGTTTATGTGATGACTCTTCTCATTGCTGTATCAACGAGTTGTTGTTCTTGTTGTTTTGTGCGGATCAATGGCGGTTCCTCCAGTCTCCAAAACGTAACAAACGGGCTTTCCCTTTCTCTCAAGCTCACGAGGTCGCGTTGGCGCAGTAGTAGTCCACGCCCTGCTCGACCTCTGTCACAGTAAGTGGGGGCGGCGCCACAAACCTAACCGCAGCCCCTCGAACCCCTCTGGTCCCTTCTAGCACCGAGAGAGAGTCCTGCGGCTCAATGGCATGGAAGGCATCCTCCGCCGACGGTGCACGGGCAGAGGGGCTGGAGCCGTCGCGCCAGCTTTTTCCCGCACCGTCAAGGCTGCCCGAGTACCGCACAGGGTCACTACGAGTTTTGGTGCGATCCAAGGAATGCGAGCCATCGCTGCCGGGAAGCCGTGGCACGGGCTGTACCTTGGTCGCGGCTCCTTCGCGGAACTCGGGGATAAGATGGCCTGTCAAATGCGAGGTCGTCACGAGAGACGTAGAAGTGGAGCCAGGAGAAGAGGTCGACGCCGACGGCGGCTCCAGCACACTGTTGTCAGGCATCTTGTACACATAACTGCTGTGGCCCGCGCCGTGCGCCACAACAGCAGCACTTAGAGTCTTATAGGATGCCCGCGCAGACATCGCATTGCTGTCCAACTCTGCTGCTCGTTGATCTGGCGTTGGTCCAGTAACAGCGGTGCTGCGGTCTGCATCACGTAGAAATACTCGCCGCTGTGGCAATCGTGTCGATGAGGAACTGCGCGGCACAGGGACCGCCATCGTGGACGTGCCAGCAGAACCCCGCTTCTCTGCAGGCCCGGGCACAGTCGGCCGGCCAGCGTCAGAGGGAGGGCCAGTCGCCTCAGCGGCAGGCACAGATAATGGCGGTAGCATGCCGCTGCCGCTGAGACGACTGGTCGATGCCGCCCTCACCCGCTGCAGGGCTTCCAGGCGGTGCGCTTCGTCCACCTGATACCGTTGGTAGGCCGCCAGTTTCTCCCCTAGCGTCCCCATCCCCACGGCGTTCGCCTGGAAGAAGCGCATCACCTCGGTTCGCGTGGCGGCATCTGCGGAGGAGAAGCTCGTGGTCGCCGCTGGGTCCCCCAGCACCCGGTGCAGCTGCTCGCGCAGAGATACCCGCGTCAGGTCCCTCGTCGGGTCGACGCCAGCCGCGTCGCAGGCCGCCAGGGAACGAGGTGAGTTGAGCTGCGGGTACGGCGGCGGGTTTCGTAGCGATGCGTACAGCCGGATCCACCGGTCCTGCTTATCCTCGAGGTTGTCCAGTCCGACGCGCCCCCCCACGTCTTCCAGCATCGCACGCTGCGATGTGCGAGTCATTGGCTCAGGAGAAGGGCTAACTCATGCACACGGCAACGGGGCTTGTCTGATCGCGCAGGGCAGCAGCAATAAGCCCAACAGTTGTTATTCCTTATGCTATGACAGACAAACAAAAGTACGAAAAAACGAAAACCAAAAACGGAGAACAACAAGAAGCTGGTCACTCCTTCAAAGTACAGAGATAAAGGCTGATCCCTCTCAGGTACAAAAAGGCTACCACACACTTCCTTCTCCTTCTTTCTTGAAGGCTTTATTCAGACCCGTTATTGGCACAATTGCATTTGTCGTGGGACACAACACCATTGATTCACTCTATAAATCCAACTATTCACCAGCAGTGGACCGTCACAGCAGCTGCGTACGTCGCCCGCCGAATGTTATGCTCTTCTCTGTAGGAAACTTTTCATCTTTTCCATCCCGTTCGCTTCTTCTTCATCGCGAGTATGGGCAAAAAAAAGTGATGGAAAGGCTCCGCTCCCTCGTCCCGCCCCGGCCCCGCCGCTCGTCGCATCCCCGGGCCATGGAGGAGGGAGGGGATGACTAGGCCCGACTGCGTCGGAGGTACTCGCCTTCCTTCTTTACACACGCCACCCTCACACACGCCACCCTCACACACGCCTCTCTTTCCCTGCCTATCACGGGTGAGCAACGGCAGTGGCAGTACCCAGGAAGTCTCGTCCCCCTTGCACAGTACAGTAGATAAAGGTCACTTAGCATATAAACTCATATGTAAGGAAGAAGGGAAAGGAATCAAGTAAGCCTTGGCCCTCACACTGGTCTTGTCTTACATACAAGACCAGCACCAATGCATATGCTACGCTTCGCTTCGTAGCAATCATACTTTGGCAAGACCTCAGCCCCATAGTTTGTTCTTTTCTTTTTAGTTTGCGTATAGTCTATTAGAATAGGTCTCTGCTGGGTTTCGGGCGTGTGCGATCATCACCCAACACGTACTCGTCGCAGAAGGGCGAGCGTGTTCCTTTCAGAGGTGGAAGGCCCATGTCATCGGCGGCTTTGATGACGATTTCTTTTGTGTTGACCCCAAAGTTTCTTGACAGCTGGTCCGCGGGGTTTAGACGGCCAGTTAGGTAGAAGAATACGACATTTATCTTTCTTGTGAACAAGAGGTCATATGTGTACTCGTAGAGTCGATTGAGCGCGTAGCCACGGCCGATCCCG
The DNA here is from genome assembly GCA_010157825.1 of Vickermania ingenoplastis. Lineage (NCBI taxonomy): Eukaryota > Euglenozoa > Kinetoplastea > Trypanosomatida > Trypanosomatidae > Vickermania > Vickermania ingenoplastis. The sequence continues at coordinate 98,326 of VFSE01000211.1, read as the reverse complement.
CCATAGCCGTTGAGGCGTTTCTGAGTGTGGGCGATCGGAAAGTGATCCGTCACGACGGCCACCTTCGCGCCATCCGGGAGACCCTCCTTTACGAGTTGCTGCAGAAGAATGTGCACTGCTCGCGGTTCTGCGTGGGCGGAGTACTTAGCGCTGAAGTGGTGGCTTCTCTTCGCTGTCATGCGGGCATCCTCGAGGTGGAAGCTGGGAATCCACTTTTGCTGGTGCGTGGTCACCGCTCTTTTCGACGGTTGTTGCACCACTGCACCCCAGCCCGCGGCTGACGCATCGGTGTAGCAGATATAGTCGTACTCCGTATCCTCGTATGTCGGGCGATGTATAACGGCGATGGTCCACCAGTCGTTGCGGCACAAGGCGTTTCCTAGCTCGTTTAGGTTTTTTCTGACCCCTGGGTCGAGGTATATCATTGGCTCGTCCCAGACGTGTCCCCTTGTCACCTGGCGATAGACTCCCCGATACGCACGAAGGAGCTTGAACGCCGTTGCAGGGTTGATCTGCGTTGTGTGGAGCGCAAAGAGGATCAGAGACACCGTAGAGGCGAAGGCTCTGTTTGTGTACTGCTCGTGACGCAGGCTGAGAACGACCTTGGCAACTGTTTTTGATGAGTTCCGCACCATGCGCTCTCTGCCATTCCACTCGCAGTACTCCTCGCCGAGAAAAGTGTTTTCTTTTTCTGCCAGCCGGAGAAGATGTTCATCGGGCATCGACAGGAGCTCTTCCCTGTCCGGAGAGGTGAGCAGATTTGCCTCGCGTATGCGCTGCAGGATTCTTCGGACGGCCGAGAAGAAGGCCGCCTCCTGCCCCTGCTGTGCTGCTATCATGATGTTGTCAATCAATGTGTGGACCGTGACTGGCGTGTCGATATCCACAATGACGTTTGTGATAGCTTGGCCGACAGCGACGCTCCATCGGGCTCCCGTGGGGAGGGTGCAGAGTCGGAAGTACTTCCAGTCCTTTGTCCTGAATACGAAGTTGTCGCGGATGTCTGTTGGCATGGGGATGGAGTCGTAGAAAGCTTCGAAGTCAATCTGAATCATGTAACGCGCGTAGCGCAACGATTGTCGGCGACTGAGCCTCGTCGGGTACGCAACCTTCGTAATCTCGTGCTTCGCGATTACACCGTTCAGGTGTGGCTCTGGTACACAGAACGTGTTGACCCCGTGAATGTGTGCTGGAATGGTGGGTCCATTGATTTCCCTCTCGTTGCACGGCTCGAACTTGCCCATCTCCACAGCTCTGCGGATATCGTCGTCGCTGAGTCCCGTAGGCTTAATCGTACGCGAGGTGTGGAGGTTGTCGAACTGATGCGGCGTGAGGTAGACGAGCACTTTTTTGCAGAAACTCCTTCGACACTGTTGTAGACACGCGGGTAGCTGTTTTACCGCAGGTAGGTTCAGTAGCGTGTCATGTTTCAGGTGTAACACCCATGTGGAGGGATCCGGTAGGTCGACGATGGTGGCCTTCCCTTCGACGACCTGGATCATCTTGTATACCTCTCGGTGCTTCAACCCCAAGTCCTTTGTAGACGGGGCCCTGTTGCCTAGGAACTCTGCTCGGGGTGGAGGAGGCCGGCGTTGGCCTGTGCTGCGACGCCCTCCGCCGTGAGTTGGTGGCCATAGCCCAGGCTGCTTGTGGTCCGGCTGCCTCCTCCTTTTCCATCGTGCGTTGCACCTTTTCCTGCACATAATTAACTGAAACATTGTTGCCAGTGGGTGTGGGATGGGTGGGTTCTTCTTCAGCTGTCGGTGGGGGGTTCTTCCGCGGTCGACCGCGACCTCTTCCCGTTCCAGGGGCCCCACCGAGCAATTCTTCCGTCTGGCATGAGATGTCCTTGCTCCGTAAGATGGACACCATGTTGCGCATAAATGCTCCAACGTCGAGGTTCCTGCTCTTTACAGCAGCGAGGAAAGGACGTAAACCTTTTCCCAGTGAAAAACCATCCGCAATTTGGGTTCTCGTGTGGATGGCGAAGAAGTGGACAGTTATGTAAATGCCAGTCCTCACTTCCTCTTTTCTGCTGCGTACATGGCCTGTGGTATATCCGTCCGTAAGGACGGCCAGTACTTCTTGAAGATGGACTCTATGTCTCTGTGCACATAGATGGACGGTGCAGAGTCATAGAAGTCCATCACTTCTCCTTCATCCGGATCATTTCGAAGGACACCGGCGATCCAGTGTTGCCGGATGAAGAGTGGGAAGAACAGTCTTCCTAGTTGGTTTAGGTTGCGTCGAATCTCGTCCACTACTCCATAGTCGAGTCGTGGAAGTGTGTTGCACCGTAACACACTCCGAGCGGGGGAGGTATCGCTGATAGACAACGTCGAGCTCAGCATCGGACGTTTTGCCCCTGGTGAGATCACCTCCGCACAGCGGCCTCGGAGAAACTCGTCTTTTTGAGGTAGTGGGTGACGCAGGTGTGTCCCCCGCCGCTGCCGCTGCCGCAGCGGGGCTTACGCGTTTTTTGGGTACTCCTCATCCATGTTGGAGGAACCCCCGCGGTATGTTCCACCGCGACCCCCTCGCCAACGCTGACCGCCGCGACCACGACGTGGCTGCCCGTACTCATCGTAGGGGGCCTCGTAGTGGTGGATGTGCTGCACCTTCTGTTGAGCAGGCCGCCGCATCTTGAGGTCATCCACCTTCGCCTCAAGCTTCTGGATGTACGAGTAGAGTCGGTCATCATTTTTCTTGTATGCCTCACATATGGCGTTACAGGCATTTTCGATCTCCTGTACATCCACATAGAAGTTCACTGGCTGCCCATTCGCATCGCGCACGGGAAGGGGATCCGCGCCGCCTTCCAGGCTTCCAGGGGCTCCGATGCGGAGGACGGACTCTTCCCTGGCGAACATCTTCTTAAGCCTTTCGGCTTCCGTCAAGGGTTATTCTTCACCCTCGAGGCTGCCCACCGATGCCACCGCATCCAGCATCTTCGTGTTTAGCTCCCGACACGGACAGCAGGTACTGCCCTATCAACGCGAGGAGGGGGGACAAACTCTGGCTGCTTGCCTTTGCCATGTATGTCTGGCGAGCGTTTTACACTTTTCCCAGTCCTCAGGATTTGCCGCGACCGCGGCCTCGCGCCGCTTCCAAAGGTCCTGTTGATTCAGGAGCTCTTTGATCCAGGGCATCCTCCTGATCTCCTCGGAGGTAAAGGTTTCTTGCACGACGTGTTCTGTTTTCTGAGGTTCTGCTTGATATTCCTCCACCGCTGATTGAATCACGCGGTTTTTTGTGGGCAGCACACGGCACTTCTGTGAGGATCTTTGAAGCCAGAAGTTGATGATAAGGCTTCATCCGCTGTTCGATCGTCACTTTCAGTTGTTCCAACCGCTCCTCCTCGGTGAGGGGAGTGGTCTGTGACACGGGTTGACTTGTCATTAATCAACTCTTGAAAACGCTAAAGGGCGAATAACCCAAGTCCATACAACACGAGAGGAAAGTAGAAGCGATAGATCAATGATAGTAACAAGGCAATCGCATAAACAGATAATCAGATAGAGCATATTGTGTTTGTGACATTTAACGAACTCGGAACGGTGCGTAATCCTCGGTGGCGAACGGTGAAAAAAAACTAAAAGAAACAAAAACAACAAAAAAAAAAAACATGAAAGACTCTAGTTCTGTAGCTGCCGGCGTGGAGTACAGAAACACCACTAGATGGGCGCCGAGAGTTCGCCGTGCGGAGAGCAGAAAGCAGGGGAGGCGGCTCAGGCTTCGCGTCGCGCCCACGACAGCGGTGGGCGAGGCAGCTACATCACCAGGCAGTTGCACTTGGACTTTTCCTTCTCCTCCTTCGGCTCCACCACGGGCGGCTTGGGGACGTCCATGTTGGTGGTCCCGTTGTCGTACGGCTTCGCCCCGGCCATGTCGTCCAGGAGCACTTCCTGCGGCTCGGGGGCAGAAGCAGCGGCCAAATGCCGCGTCGACGTCTTGGACGGCGGGGGGGGTGCGCCGGCGCCTCACGCGGGGAGAAGGCGTCGTCCGGCTCGAGGGGCGAGTTGCCGTCGGCGCCGGCAGCCGCAGCGCCAGTCGGCTCCACCGTGTTGCCCTCCTCCGCCCGCCCGGTCTGCGGGCAGGAGATGTCCACCTCGCTCACCCGCACAGCGCTCGGCGGGCGGTCATTCCCAGGGCTCGCGGGCTGCAGCGCCGGCGAGCCGGCTCCCTCGCCGGCATCCCCCCTCCGCTTCGTCCGCCCCGTCCGCCCCGTCCGGGTCCTCGGCGAGGGCGTGCCGCTCCCTGCTGTCCTGCTCGGCCGCCTCCTGCTCCTCGGGGTCCAGCTGCCAGTCCAGCAGCTTGTCCGGCGGGTACCCACGGCGCTCCACAGCGCGGTGCAGGCACGAGAGCAGCAGCTCGTAGTCGGGTTCGTCCTCGTACCGCAGGCTCTGCAGGTGCGTCAGGAACAGGCGGAACTCCCGCGGGAGGTTGCGCACCAGCCGCGGCCCGATCGAGCGCTCCTTGCACAGGCCAATGTCCTCCTTCACCTTGTACCGCCGCCACGGCAGCGTCCCCGTGGCAAATTCTATGAGCATGAAGAGCAGGCTCCACAGGTCGTCCACACGGCCCAGCTCCGTGTGCCGATGCGACGCCACAGACGCGTACCGGCTCGTCCCGCGAAATCCCGCGTGCTCGCGCGCCTCCCGCAGCTCGCCGGTGGAGCGCCGGTAGCGCCGCGCCAGGCCGAAGTCGATCAAGAAGCACGTCGCGTGCTCCGGCGTCCCGGGGATGCCAGTGATGAAGTTGCTCGGCTTGATGTCTCGGTGGATCAGCCCGCGCTCATGCACCTCGCGGATGGCCTGCAGGCACGAAATGCCAGCCTTCAGCGTCGTGTAGATGTTAAACGTCCCGTGCATGGAGCGACGCCGGAGGTCCGCGAGGTTCGGGCCAAGCTTCTCCATCACTAGAAAGTGCATCCCGCCGGTGCAGCCGCTTCCTAAATAACGAACTACCTGCGCACACGCCTGGACGCGCTTCAGCGCCAGCGCCTCCAGTCGCAGCACATTTTTGTTCTCCTGCTCCACCTTGACGCACACCTCGCGGCGCTCCTCCGGCGGCGGCAGCGTGTTGAGCCACGCGGCAATCTCCTCCGGCGTGGCGTCCGGCTCCAGCGCCGTCACGTTCGCCACGTCCGCGAAGTCGATGGCGGCGAAGGCCTCGCCGAACGACCCCGCGCCGATGCGGCTAAGAATGAGCCACCGGTTCAGCCGCATGCCCACGTACACGCGGGGCGGCGCCGGGCTAGCGTTCGGGTAGACCCCGCTGGGGGACCCCGGGGCATGGGGGGTGGAGTGGCGGTTACCGCTCATGGCGCCCAGCGAATGCCCAATTTCATTGATCATTACTCCGGCCGCGCTCCCAGAGGTCCCGTGGTGCATTCAGCAGGCGCAGCGGTCTGGGGGTGCAGCGGCACAAGAACCGACCCGGCGAGGCGGGTACAACACGATGCGAGCACGGCAGCGACGGCAAGCAGAGAAGAAGAGCGCTCAGTCCCTCAAATGAACGTGCTGCAATGGATTCGTCTCTGCACTCGCTGGTCGAGGTATTCTCCTTCGTCTAGTAGTCGGGGGTGTCCGTATCAAACAGACTAATAACTAAAAAAAAAAAAGATATAGTCGCACTTTAAGGCGAGCAAACAATGCTCCCGGCTGCAAGCAGGGAAAAGGATAAAAAGGAGAGGAGGGAGAAGGGGTATCCGTGCGTTGGAGCAGCTCCGTCTTGGTGTAGCTGATAAAAGGTGCAGGAGCATAAATCCTTTTCCATGAGTTCTTCTGGAGCAGCATGTCGCGTAAGTGATTCTTTTCCTTTTGGTTTTGTTGATTTTGTTCTGTTAATCATGAGTACATCAACTGCTGTATTCGTAGGGGCGGGGATACACGCCTGTGCTCCGTTCTGTCGATCTCGCCGCTGGAGTACGGTGTAAAGCGCATCTCCTTCGCTGAAACTTCCTTGAGAAGGCACCGAGAAGCAGTCGGTCCAGCGCCACGTGTTTCTTCGCTCCCAGGGCTGCTGCTACGGCGCAGCAGAAGCCTTAGGCCTCTTCCCCAGCATGCTTGAAGAAGAAATCCGCGTAGATGGGACCATCGCCGGGGAGATCGCAGCAGTGCACCGCGTTGCGGGTTTGCGTCTGGCCGTATCGCCCGCGAATGCTCTTGGGGTAGAGTTTCTTGGCGATGGGGCTATCGTATGGGCCGCAGATCTGTCGCACCACCTGTAGAACATCCTGGCCCTTGGGGGACATGAACTGAATGGCCCAGACAGTGCCAACCATGTTCATCACCGTTCCCTCGATGTCCGGCAGCACCGCCTGGTAGGGCTTCATGAAATGGTGCATCTCCGTGGTACTGATGTTCAACTGCGTAAATCCCGTGATCTCCAGCTCCGCATCGCAGAGCATTTGCACAATGCTCCCCACGACCTTCTCCAGGATAACGTGAGGCTTGACCACGACAACAGTGCTATTCTCCTGGCCAAAGACGGCAAGCGGCTTCTTCGCGCTATCGATGCAGAAGTCAGCCCAGGCGTCAACCTCAAAGCGATCTGACGCGGCGACAACACCTTGGCAGCGCCGCATCACTTCAATGCCCTTCTCGAGGCACTTGGACGACACGCACTGCATGATGACGACGCTGGTGCTTTGTAGAACGTCCGGAAGACTGTACTTCTCCACCGTCTCCTGCTTGACCCAGGCGAGCTGGATGTTCGTGATGGTGACGCCTAGCTCCTCCATGACAATGGAGATGCAGTTGCCCAGCTTCGGCATGCCATGATCCGAAACGATGATGGTCGTCCTCTCGTTCTGGTCCTCGCACAGCTGCTGTGTGACCGGGTCGGCGTACCCAGTGATCTTCGTCATCTTCCCCAGCACGTGAATCGTCGACCCGAGATAGAACTCCGAGCGCTGTATGTCCGTCTTGTGGCGCTTGACGTAGAGCTTGCCGTTCTTGCGCTGGACCATCTCGAGCGTGCCGTCTTCATAGAAGTAGTAGAGCACATACGCGTACGTCAGACCGGAGAATTTGTCGTACTGCTCGCAGTCGAACGCCATGCGTGGGTCCAGCTTGGAAATGGCCATGCTGGCGATCTGTCAATTGGGGGCTGGTGTGCCGAAGCAGAAGTTAAACTCTATACTAAAAAGGGAGATGGATCGTGTGCTTCTCTACGACTGCTCAGGGGGCACCACACATCGATAGAGATGGCCCGTCAAACAAATCAAAGTAAAGTCGTAGGAAAGAAGGGCAAGTATTAGCATACAATGGGGTTAGTCGTCAGAAATCATCGCGTTTGGCGCCCGTTATTCCGGCAGGAACGAGCGTTGTCGCTTGTCCTTCGCATTACGAGAAGATTCTGCGACGACCCGAAGCACCAATTCATGTGAAGGCAATAATAGTAGATCTAAAGATTCCTTTTCTCGGGTGACATGCCTGCATCACCCAGAGGAAACAGTGAAAGTAGCGCGGAGCGGCACGTAAATACGTACGGATCAACCGCAAGTTGAAACAAGGGAGGGTGAAATGAGTAGGAGTCTAAACCCGACCTAGACCCGCGTCTTCCTCCCGAATTTTTTCAGCCGCTCCTGCTCCATACAAACCAGTTTGATGCTGTTCTCAACGCGCTCCAGTTTGCGGTGGAATTCAGCAATCATTTTGATATGCTCTTTTCGGTCGAGGTCCACCTGCTGAAACACCTTCCTCAGCTTCTCAGTGTGCGCAGAGGACTGCGCCGCCATGAACGCCACGCGCTGCCCAACGCGGCCAATCTTCTCCTCTAGAGCTTCCACCTCACGCAGGCGGGCCTCTCGGCTTTCAGTGTAGTACCGCGACCGCTCCTCCAGCCGCTCCACCTCCCCCGCGATGGACTTCATAAAGCGTAGAAGCGCCTCTTGTGCGGCGGCTGGGAGCCCCTCCGCGGGTGGCGCAGGCAAGCGCACCGGTAAGACGGCGGCTAGGCGCTCCAGCTCGGCTGTGCCGTTGCCGTCGACGCCAGCCTCATCGCGAGTCCGCTTCTTCCCACCAGCGTGCGGCGCTCTGGAGAACTCCGACTCGTTGGGCTCTGTTTTGATGGAGAGCATGTTGAATTGCCAAGAAGGTAGACTAACAGGTACTAGAATGACGGGGTACAAGATACACGAACGGGATGAGCGCGTCTGTTGTCACAGTCAGAGTTGGCAGATCTTCTGGTGTGATGGACTCTGGTCAGTGCAATGGCCAAATGATGGAATACACAACAGCTGCGAGAAGGAAGGGGGAATAAAGAACGGGGGGGGATAGAAGTCGAAAGCAAGGCTCCATGGGGGCGACGCGGTGCTTCACTCTCCAGGCACGACACGCCGAGACATTCATCCTTGTTGTTTGTTGTTGCTGATGTTATCGTTGTTGCAGTAAGAACAGTACAAGTGAAGATAACGTAAAAAGAAAGACCTACTAGGGATCTCAAAGAGAAAAATAATCCGAGAACCCTTCTCCTCCATCGAGAGAAACAAATATATAAGATTTCTCCGGGACATACGCACCGCATGCGTTGTTCTCTGAATAACCTGGATTACGGGGCGAGATGACCTGCGCACGTCCACAGCGGAGGGCGGCGCGTATCGCTAGTGGGGAGCCGCGTTGCGAAGCAGTTCCCCCCCTTATCCTTGAAGGGGATCACGTCGACGACAGCGGTGCGAATCCTTTCCTTGGGAGACTCCACCGTAAGCCAGGAGCACTGGCAGCAGTACGCTGCGGCGCTCGGCGCGGCGCGCAGAACCTTCTCCCCCCCCTGCAGGCCTACAGGGGAGGAAACCGCGAGCCGGCTCCAGTCCGGGTAGAAGTTTCGGACCGTGAGGTACAGATCCAACTGGCCGTCCTGGTCATTCCACGCCGCCCCTTGGAGGCGTACGACGGTATACCGGCACTTTAGACAGGTGATATGAGGGCAGCCGCCAAGCTCTTGAGGGTCGTTCCCGTCGTCACGGCATCCGTTGCCCACCTGAGGGAGATAGGCGTGATAAGCCCCCTTGCCCTTCATTACCTCTGCCGAGGACGTAACAGTTCCGAACTGGCCGCGACCCAACGCCCCCAGCGCCTCCAATGTCGGATACGCCGCGGGTGTGCGGCTGAAGCCCACGTTTGTCACCGTGCAGCCATTACAGCAACGCTGCGTCGTCTCGGAGCGAGGGACGGCGCTAGGGAAAGGCACAGGGAAGAGGTGCGCCCCGCGGGATCCAGCAGCATCCTCGTCACTGTCAACGTCAAAGTCGTGCGTGTACTTGGCTCCATCCACCGCCGGTACCTGCATCTCCTTCGCCGCAGTGCCGCGATAGGTACTGGGACCTTCTGCGGCAGCCCCCTGGCACAGCGGCGCCTCATCGTCCATATCATCAAAATGGTGACGCGAGACGGCCGTCTGCGGCTCCGGTGAGCCGCTGGGCTGCAGATGCAGCTCTGCAATTAGATCATCCAACGTTGCCATGAACGGAAGAAAGCAAGGAAGGAAGACTCACTTCTCCACTTTCCCCTGGGGTCAGCACAATCGAAACTTTTTACGGTGAAAAAAAAAAATGAGTGCGCAGAGCGTATCGTAGTCCCTAAAGTTCCACAAGAAGCACCGCAAGGGAGTCAATGCCAATCACAGTAACCAACCAAGGGTCAGTATGAACAGAGAAGAAACAACATAAAGAAAGTTTTGTTTTTTTATTTTTTACAATTTTCGTACAAACAACACAAAGAAAAGAAGAAAAACGAAGCGAAGCAGGCGATAATGGTACAAGGGTACAGTTTTTCTGCACGCATAACAACCGAGGTCGGAAGTCCGCCATCCCTTCATTCTAAAGAAAGGCATGCCCGTGGGTATGTGTTATTGTTGGAAACGGCTGACTGTTGAGATACACCAGCAGTGGACCGTCACCGCAGCTGCGTACGTCGCCCGCCGAATGTTATGCTCTTCTCTGTAGGAAACTTTCCATCTTTTCCATCCCGTTCGCTTCTTCTTCATCGCGAGTATGGGCAAAAAAAAGTGATGGAAAGGCTCCGCTCCCTCGTCCCGCCCCGGCCCCGCCGCTCGTCGCATCCCCGGGCCATGGAGGAGGGAGGGGATGACTAGGCCCGACTGCGTCGGAGGTACTCGCCTTCCTTCTTTACACACGCCACCCTCCCACCCGCCTCTATCTCCCTGCCTATCACGGGTGAGCAACGGCAGTGGCAGTACCCAGGAAGTCTCGTCCCCCTTGCACAGTACAGTAGATAAAGGTAAAAAGAAACAAACACAAACAAAAACAACAACAAAACAAAAAAAAAAACATAAAAGACTCTAGTTCTGTAGCTGCCGGCGTGGAGTACAGAAACACCACTAGATGGGCGCCGAGAGTTCGCCGTGCGGAGAGCAGAAAGCAGGGGAGGCGGCTCAGGCGGCGCGTCGCACCCACGACAGCGGTGGGCGAGGCAGCTACATCACCAGGCAGTTGCACTTGGACTTTTCCTTCTCCTCCTTCGGCTCCACCACGGGCGGCTTGGGGACGTCCATGTTGGTGGTCCCGTTGTCGTACGGCTTCGCCCCGGCCATGTCGTCCAGGAGCACTTCCTGCGGCTCGGGGGCAGAAGCAGCGGCCAAATGCCGCGTCGACGTCTTGGACGGCGGGGGGTGCGCCGGCGCCTCACGCGGGGAGAAGGCGTCGTCCGGCTCGAGGGGCGAGTTGCCGTCGGCGCCGGCAGCCGCAGCGCCAGTCGGCTCCACCGTGTTGCCCTCCTCCGCCCGCCCGGTCTGCGGGCAGGAGATGTCCACCTCGCTCACCCGCACAGCGCTCGGCGGGCGGTCATTCCCAGGGCTCGCGGGCTGCAGCGCCGGCGAGCCGGCTCCCTCGCGGGCTCCCTCGCCGGCATCCCCCTCCGCTTCGTCCGCCCCGTCCGCCCCGTCCGGGTCCTCGGCGAGGGCGTGCCGCTCCCTGCTGTCCTGCTCGGCCGCCTCCTGCTCCTCGGGGTCCAGCTGCCAGTCCAGCAGCTTGTCCGGCGGGTACCCACGGCGCTCCACAGCGCGGTGCAGGCACGAGCAGCAGCTCGTAGTCGGGTTCGTCCTCGTACCGCAGGCTCTGCAGGTGCGTCAGGAACAGGCGGAACTCCCGCGGGAGGTTGCGCACCAGCCGCGGCCCGATCGAGCGCTCCTTGCACAGGCCAATGTCCTCCTTCACCTTGTACCGCCGCCACGGCAGCGTCCCCGTGGCAAATTCTATGAGCATGAAGAGCAGGCTCCACAGGTCGTCCACACGGCCCAGCTCCGTGTGCCGATGCGACGCCACAGACGCGTACCGGCTCGTCCCGCGAAATCCCGCGTGCTCGCGCGCCTCCCGCAGCTCGCCGGTGGAGCGCCGGTAGCGCCGCGCCAGGCCGAAGTCGATCAAGAAGCACGTCGCGTGCTCCGGCGTCCCGGGGATGCCAGTGATGAAGTTGCTCGGCTTGATGTCTCGGTGGATCAGCCCGCGCTCATGCACCTCGCGGATGGCCTGCAGGCACGAAATGCCAGCCTTCAGCGTCGTGTAGATGTTAAACGTCCCGTGCATGGAGCGACGCCGGAGGTCCGCGAGGTTCGGGCCAAGCTTCTCCATCACTAGAAAGTGCATCCCGCCGGTGCAGCCGCTTCCTAAATAACGAACTACCTGCGCACACGCCTGGACGCGCTTCAGCGCCAGCGCCTCCAGTCGCAGCACATTTTTGTTCTCCTGCTCCACCTTGACGCACACCTCGCGGCGCTCCTCCGGCGGCGGCAGCGTGTTGAGCCACGCGGCAATCTCCTCCGGCGTGGCGTCCGGCTCCAGCGCCGTCACGTTCGCCACGTCCGCGAAGTCGATGGCGGCGAAGGCCTCGCCGAACGACCCCGCGCCGATGCGGCTAAGAATGAGCCACCGGTTCAGCCGCATGCCCACGTACACGCGGGCGGCGCCGGGCTAGCGTTCGGGTAGACCCGCTGGGGACCCGGGGCATGGGGTGGAGTGGCGGTTACCGCTCATGGCGCCCAGCGAATGCCCAATTTCATTGATCATTACTCCGGCCGCGCTCCCAGAGGTCCCGTGGTGCATTCAGCAGGCGCAGCGGTCTGGGGGTGCAGCGGCACAAGAACCGACCCGGCGAGGCGGGTACAACACGATGCGAGCACGGCAGCGACGGCAAGCAGAGAAGAAGAGCGCTCAGTCCCTCAAATGAACGTGCTGCAATGGATTCGTCTCTGCACTCGCTGGTCGAGGTATTCTCCTTCGTCTAGTAGTCGGGGGTGTCCGTATCAAACAGACTAATAACTAAAAAAAAAAAAAGATATAGTCGCACTTTAAGGCGAGCAAACAATGCTCCCGGCTGCAAGCAGGGAAAAGGATAAAAAGGAGAGGAGGGAGAAGGAGGGGGGGGTATCCGTGCGTTGGAGCAGCTCCGTATTGGTGTAGCTGATAAAAGGTCGTTTCCAGCGCTTTTAGCTTGGTGTCCACGTCGAAGTATGGGTTGCGTTTTTCTTGCTGTTCTTTTCTTTTCTTTTTTTTTCTCACGCAAGGAGAAGAAGAAAAAAAATGTCTACATAAACTTGGTTTCGATGACGAGGATGCCTTAGATCGACAACTCTACTCCATCACCCTACTGCTGCACACCGCCGACCCAAAAAGAAGGTTGGATTGGTGCCTCTTGGTGGTGCTTTGTCTTGAGGAGCAGTTCTTTCTGACAACTACCTATTGCTGCGCCCCCGCCGGCTCTTTGTCCGCATAGCCGGGCCACTGCCGTGTCAGGAGGGCCTCGAAGTCCTTGTCCGCCTCGATGTGGATGCTCTGGGCCACGTACCAGTGCTCGACCTCCCACAGGTACACCTTGCGACCCACGACCTGCTGCACGTCCCAGGCGTCGAGGAAGTTGCTCAATTCCTGCCCGTTAGTGGCGTTGAAGCAGCGCTGGAAGGCCAGCACCTCGACTCCATCCTCGCAGTCCTTCGGCGGGAGGGCCTTGTTCCACATGCGCTCTAGCATCATGCGGCGCGTGGGGGCCAGCTTTGGAAGCAGAAGTGCTAGGTAGTAGAGGTAGTCGACGGAGCCGTCGCCGTTGGTGTCCAGCACCTCGAGGACCTCGAGGTTGGGGAAGTAAATCCGATGCTCCCGCAGGGCTTCCTTGAAGTCGCTCACACTAAGAAACATAATACTTTTTGGGTCGCGGCGCTGGAAGCTCATTGTCAGACGTCGGACTGCCAGCGGGGCCTGCAGCACCTGGGACCTGTGCTGCGACGACGCCACGCGCTCTAGCTCCATCTTGAGGTTCTTCAGGCGAGTGATACGGTTGAGCTCTTCGTTTTCCTGAAAGGCGGAGAAGGTATGGTTAATGACCGCCTCCCCGGTAGCGAGCCGCCGGGTGTATGCTTGGCAGACGCCGGGTATGGGCCAGCACCCACGTAGGGTTGCCAGGTAGGTCTCGTCGTCGAAAACGGTGCACGAGATAGCTCCGTAGTACTGCTCGAAATCCTGCCGGGACACCATCCCGTTGGGGTTCGTTGACTCGTTGAAGGCTGCGAAGAACTCCCGCTGAACGTCAGCCGCGTCCCGGGTGCCGCGGAGGACGGCTGGGTGCCCCTGGGGCTGAAACAGCGACCGCACGTCGCTCAACTTGGCGTTCCCCCGTCTATCCTTGTTGAAGCACCTCCACGTGCGCTGTAGCCATGTTCCTCTCAGGGCTGAAAAATCGTACCGCAGCGCTGCGATAAATTCCGTGGGATCGATTGCTGCGCTGGAGCCCGTGCGATCTAGTCGAGTGAAGATGGAGTCGATCTCCTCCTCGGTGAGCGGGATGCCCGAGGTCTCTACCGCACGGCGGAACGTATCCTTGTCCACCTTGGTTCCGCCGAAATCGCTGTCCAGATTGAGCGCCCGGCTAAAGAGCCGAACGGCGTTAGGCCCGCATTGCAGTAGCTGCCGCTTGGTGCGTTCGACAAGGGCGTTGAACCGCGCCTGGGTTACAATAAAGGGGTTCATTCACGAAGGCCTGTTCCTGAACCAGAGGCAGAGTTGCAGCAGCGCCAGACAAAAAATAAATATGAGGCAACAGAGTGGAAACCAAAAAGGAAGGAATATCGCGATACGGATGCTATCCACCAGAGCGTTATTCAGTGAAATCAGCAATTGTTGTTTACCGAGTATCAAACAAGCAACTTTGCATATTTGATTGTTTTTTTGTTGTTGTTTTATGTAGTCGTAACACATGAGATGTTACCTGCACAAATCCGGTTCCTACACACATAGAACTGTGCACTCGAGGTCAAGACACGAGACATCTATTTCTGCGCGAATTGTTCTGCTAAGCACAACAGGCGCCCAGAGGGGAACCGTTGGCTCTATTTACATGGACAAGTTCTTGCGGAAGGGGTTTGTACTGAGAACGTCCTTCTTCTCCAGGTGTTCGGAGCAGACCTGGACAGGGTCCAACGTCCACCACTCATCCACGTTGCTCATCTTGAATACTTTTGGCGCATCGGGGCGATAATGAAACGTCATGGGCCGCTCCTCATCCGCAGCGCGCTGCAGGCGCTTTGTCTCGCGGAGGAATTCGTTTGTTCTCCTGGCGATCTCTACAGGGCCCGTGTAGGTCTTGAGGTAGCGCCTGTTGATGCGCTTGTTCACCTCCGTGTAGTGGGGCTCCTCTGGGGGAGCGGCAAAGACACTCTTCATTTCGAGGTTGCCGCACCAGCCCCGCTCTAGCATCTTCTTCTCCTGGGAGCAGTCCTCTACGATGGTCTGGGCCAGGTAGCTCAGTGGCGGCTCCTGCTCGTCCAGCGCGGGGCACTGGTAGCTGTACCTGTTGGAGTGCTTCGCTTTGGCGATGTTCCCGGACCAGACGGGGCGGGTCTTTACCGTGGGATAGCGCAAGAACGCCGAGTTTTTGACCATCGCTGGGAAGTGGTTCACCACAACATCTACACCGTTGTAGCACGCGTTCGTGTTGGTCATTGCGCGCTGGGGAAAGGGGTGGAGTTCATCCTTGACAGACTTTTCAAAACGCGGCCTCATCGGTGGCCGCCGCGGAGAACCAAATCTCTCCACGTTCCGGTGGCGCCGAATGAGCGGGTGATCGTCTGGGATGGGCTCGAAGGCGGCCTCAGAGAGATTGTACTGGCCCAACGTTCGCAGCGCATCCACCATGGGGAGGGGTGGCGCGGGTCCCTTCCGTCTTCGTTCCAGCTGGGGGGTCAGGTACGACATGCCAGCAGAGCAAATGAATCTATCTATAAAAAGGTAAGCTAAGGTGGAGACTAACACTTGGTGTGTGTAGAGGGAGAGGGTTTACCTTTTCCCTGCCGTATTGTGTAGTATCAGTGTGTAGTACCAATACTAGGAGAACCCGTACAGCGTTACACTGCGCAAGTGCCGGGAGAAAGAGAGAGAGACACAACAGGAGGATATCGGCACACAGAAACCAAGCAGTGGCAAGAAGACCGATAGAATCCATTCAATCCTCGCCACCTCACCAGCATTACAGGACTTCGGCGCAGACGAGCACAAGGCGGTGCCCCGCTCCGCTCACAGCGCCGCACTACACATCGAATCACAAAACGCTAATGTGATGCTGACGCTGCTCCCTGGCAGCCAGCCATGGAAGAAGGCCTTGAGGAAGGTGCATATGAGTCCCATGTGCAACCTACGACCGCACGGCAGCGTGCCTCATCGTGAGAAAATGCTCCTCCCACCGTTCCGCAGCATAAATAGAGACTTTATAGAGAGCTCCCTAGTTCGAGCCCCCACGCAACGATCCACATATTTCCCGTTGAAGAAAAGGAGGGTCGTTGGGTACGTTACAATGCAGAACTCCCGCACAAATGTTGGGGCCTTCTTTCCGGGAACCAGCGCTATTTTAACCTCGCTTGGATTTCCAAAGTTTACGGTGTTCATGGAGGAAACGAAGGTGCGCAGCAGCGGGTCCTCGGAAATGATCCCCGGCTTCGCCGCAGGGCTCTCACTTGCTTTTGAGACGGCAGCGTCAGCGCTGTGCACCACCACTATAACTCCCTTCGACTGGTAGTGCTGCATGAATTCATACAGAACGCGCTCACTCGGTAACTCCGACATCTCGTACCCGGAGACCGGCGGCTTTGAAATGCGGTAGACGCTCTTCAGGAAGCACTGCCCAAACGTGCGCCTCAGCATGGGCAAAGTCTAAGCACCCAGGAATCAAACAAACAAATACGAAAAGACTGAAGCTACCTGTGTTACTGTTGAATAACACAAAACAAAAAGAAAGAGAAGCGAAAGAAAAAAGTTGAATCGTTTCAAGAACTATGGAAGAGCCCTGCACCAGATCGAGTGCACGATAAAGCACTGCTATTCAGCAGTAACAAGGAACGAGGTCCTCTAACAGGATAACGAGTGTCCTACCAGCAATATTTCAGTTGAAGTTAGTAAAGAATATAATCCAAACAACCTGATGTGTAAAGAAAACCTCCGATACCCCGGATAATTCACGAAGGGCGGGAAACAGCTGCAACAACCCTGGGCCCTACTGCCCCGGTGGTGGAGTCGTGCTCACGTCTTCCACCCGGCGCGCTGCTCGTACTGAATTCTCATGCGCTTCTCCTCCTCCACAGACGGGATGGGGAAGAAGAAGAGCAGCAGGATGGCTAACACGGGAATCAGCACCACCTGAATCTTCACCATTTTGATCGCCTCCGCCCTCACCTTCTCCATCAAGGTCTTCGGGGTGCCCGCACCGCGTTTGGCGGCAGCGGCGAGCATCACGTTGCACCGCCGCATCAGCAACGGACGAGAAACCCGCAGCAACAGCATCTGAAAAATAAGCTAACGTATACGTAATACTTCTATTCCTATACGCACATATGCATATCACCAACAACAACAAAATGAGACAAACAACGCAGAAAAATAAACAATCAACACCACCACCCCGACACACACTACCGCACCGCAAGAAGAAACAATAATCAACAGATCGTTCTACACAACAACAACATAAATACATTAAACTTGGTGGCACATGCACCTCCTTATCCCTTAAACTTATATCTGCATTAATACTACGCCATCGCGGAATTCCAATATAAAACATTCTCTGTGCGAAAGAACGAAGTCCCGCGCAGCGGCAGGCGTCGCACTTACTTCTTGCCGGCGCGGCGCTCCACAGCGCGGGACGCGCGCTCCTTGCGGAGGCGCTCCTCGCGGCGGATGCGGTCCTTCTTGAGGGGGCCGAACCACTGGCTCTTCTCCTTCTTGGTCTGGAAGCGACCGTGACCGATCTTGGAGCTGGTATCGATGAACTTGAGGTTGATCTTCTCCGTGAGACTGCGGGAGGTCTGCGGGGCCATGGGGCGGCGCAGGGTGATCACGCGCCGGCGAGGACCAGCGACGGAGCCCTTGAGCATGATGAAGTCGTTGCGGATGATACCGTAGCCGACAAAGCCGCCCATGGGGGTGATGGTCTTCTCGGTCAGATCGAACTCGGTGGTACCCTGGTTGGGGGCAACAGCCACGGAGCGGCCGATCTGGTAGATCTTCTTGTTCAGGTGGGTGCGGTGGTGGTAACCGCACTGACCAGCGCGAGCAACAGTGTACATCACGCGGGCAGGGTGCCACGCACCGATGCAGGCGACCTTGCGCAGACCACGGTGGGTCTTGCGGGGAAGGCAGGCGACGCCCCAGCGCTTCACCACACCCTCGGTACCGTGGCCCTTGGTCACGGAGCACACGTCGCAGGCCTCCGACTGCTGGAACACGGTGTCCACGCGCACCTCCTTCTCCAGGAGAGACTTGGCGAGCGCGATCTTGGCGGCGATGTCGCCACCGTTGATCTGGATCTCCTGGACGTGAGCCTTCTTCACACCAACGCGGTGGTTGCGCAGCTTGCGGAGCTGGGTGTGGGCGATCACGCGGATCACAGAGGCCTTCTTGGCGAAAGCGGCGAAGGTGCGGGCCTCGGAGATCTTACCCTCCTTGGTGCGGGCGAACTGCTTCTGGCGGGTGAAGGCCAGCTGGGCGGACTGCTTCCAGTTCTTGTAGTAGCGGCGGCGGAACTCCACGCTGGTGTGGTGGGCCCAGACGGTGCCGATGGTCTTGAGGCCGACGGCGGTCTGGCGGTACCCGACGATACCAACGATCGCCATCGGCGGCGCCTCGAGGATCGTCACGGGCTCCACGATCTCCTTCTTGTGCACCTTGGAGCCGTGGCGGTCCGCTTCACGAACGATGTGGGTCATACCGGCCTTGAACACCATGAAGCTGGTCAGGTGGGGCTTCTGGGAGGGGTCATCCTTGGGGAAGGAGCGGGCGCGGCCGCGGATCTGGCGGGAGCGCTTGCGGGGCAGGAAACCCAAGTGCCCGTGGCGGGGGTGCTCGAACTTGCAGTGAGACATGGCGGATCTGGTATGCTCTATGCGGCGTGCGCGGACGTCGGTGATGGGGTGGTGGAAGAAGAAGCAAACGGTGGAGAAGGACAGGGAAATGCTTTTAACGCACGGCTGGGGGGCACGCAAGTAGCACACCGGTTACGCCACAGCGTGTGGCGCAGCATGGAAGCACAGTAGTAGTGGGTGGATGGTAAATTAATCGTGTTGTCATCAACAAATCATGAGGAAAAAAAAAAGAGCACATACGATCAGCTTAGCTTAACATGACAAGCACCGAAGGGGGAGGAGGCAAGGGAGGCAGAAGCCTCGCGCAGCGGCAGGCGCCGCCTTACTTCTTGCCGGCGCGGCGCTCCACAGCGCGGGACGCGCTCCTTGCGGAGGCGCTCCTCGCGGCGGATGCGGTCCTTCTTGAGGGGGCCGAACCACTGGCTCTTCTCCTTCTTGGTCTGGAAGCGACCGTGACCGATCTTGGAGCTGGTATCGATGAACTTGAGGTTGATCTTCTCCGTGAGACTGCGGGAGGTCTGCGGGGCCATGGGGCGGCGCAGGGTGATCACGCGCCGGCGAGGACCAGCGACGGAGCCCTTGAGCATGATGAAGTCGTTGCGGATGATACCGTAGCCGACAAAGCCGCCCATGGGGTGATGGTCTTCTCGGTCAGATCGAACTCGGTGGTACCCTGGTTGGGGGCAACAGCCACGGAGCGGCCGATCTGGTAGATCTTCTTGTTCAGGTGGGTGCGGTGGTGGTAACCGCACTGACCAGCGCGAGCAACAGTGTACATCACGCGGGCAGGGTGCCACGCACCGATGCAGGCGACCTTGCGCAGACCACGGTGGGTCTTGCGGGGAAGGCAGGCGACGCCCCAGCGCTTCACCACACCCTCGGTACCGTGGCCCTTGGTCACGGAGCACACGTCGCAGGCCTCCGACTGCTGGAACACGGTGTCCACGCGCACCTCCTTCTCCAGGAGAGACTTGGCGAGCGCGATCTTGGCGGCGATGTCGCCACCGTTGATCTGGATCTCCTGGACGTGAGCCTTCTTCACACCAACGCGGTGGTTGCGCAGCTTGCGGAGCTGGGTGTGGGCGATCACGCGGATCACAGAGGCCTTCTTGGCGAAAGCGGCGAAGGTGCGGGCCTCGGAGATCTTACCCTCCTTGGTGCGGGCGAACTGCTTCTGGCGGGTGAAGGCCAGCTGGGCGGACTGCTTCCAGTTCTTGTAGTAGCGGCGGCGGAACTCCACGCTGGTGTGGTGGGCCCAGACGGTGCCGATGGTCTTGAGGCCGACGGCGGTCTGGCGGTACCCGACGATACCAACGATCGCCATCGGCGGCGCCTCGAGGATCGTCACGGGCTCCACGATCTCCTTCTTGTGCACCTTGGAGCCGTGGCGGTCCGCTTCACGAACGATGTGGGTCATACCGGCCTTGAACACCATGAAGCTGGTCAGGTGGGGCTTCTGGGAGGGGTCATCCTTGGGGAAGGAGCGGGCGCGGCCGCGGATCTGGCAGGAGCGCTTGCGGGGCAGGAAACCCAAGTGCCCGTGGCGGGGGTGCTCGAACTTGCAGTGAGACATGGCGGATCTGGTATGCTCTATGCGGCGTGCGCGGACGTCGGTGATGGGGTGGTGGAAGAAGAAGCAAACGGTGGAGAAGGACAGGGAAATGCTTTTAACGCACGGCTGGGGGGCACGCAAGTAGCACACCGGTTACGCCACAGCGTGTGGCGCAGCATGGAAGCACAGTAGTAGTGGGTGGATGGTAAATTAATCGTGTTGTCATCAACAAATCATGAGGAAAAAAAAAGAGCACATACGATCAGCTTAGCTTAACATGACAAGCACCGAAGGGGAGGAGGCAAGGGAGGCAGAAGCCTCGCGCAGCGGCAGGCGCACTTACTTCTTGCCGGCGCGGCGCTCCACAGCGCGGGACGCGCGCTCCTTGCGGAGGCGCTCCTCGCGGCGGATGCGGTCCTTCTTGAGGGGGCCGAACCACTGGCTCTTCTCCTTCTTGGTCTGGAAGCGACCGTGACCGATCTTGGAGCTGGTATCGATGAACTTGAGGTTGATCTTCTCCGTGAGACTGCGGGAGGTCTGCGGGGCCATGGGGCGGCGCAGGGTGATCACGCGCCGGCGAGGACCAGCGACGGAGCCCTTGAGCATGATGAAGTCGTTGCGGATGATACCGTAGCCGACAAAGCCGCCCATGGGGTGATGGTCTTCTCGGTCAGATCGAACTCGGTGGTACCCTGGTTGGGGGCAACAGCCACGGAGCGGCCGATCTGGTAGATCTTCTTGTTCAGGTGGGTGCGGTGGTGGTAACCGCACTGACCAGCGCGAGCAACAGTGTACATCACGCGGGCAGGGTGCCACGCACCGATGCAGGCGACCTTGCGCAGACCACGGTGGGTCTTGCGGGGAAGGCAGGCGACGCCCCAGCGCTTCACCACACCCTCGGTACCGTGGCCCTTGGTCACGGAGCACACGTCGCAGGCCTCCGACTGCTGGAACACGGTGTCCACGCGCACCTCCTTCTCCAGGAGAGACTTGGCGAGCGCGATCTTGGCGGCGATGTCGCCACCGTTGATCTGGATCTCCTGGACGTGAGCCTTCTTCACACCAACGCGGTGGTTGCGCAGCTTGCGGAGCTGGGTGTGGGCGATCACGCGGATCACAGAGGCCTTCTTGGCGAAAGCGGCGAAGGTGCGGGCCTCGGAGATCTTACCCTCCTTGGTGCGGGCGAACTGCTTCTGGCGGGTGAAGGCCAGCTGGGCGGACTGCTTCCAGTTCTTGTAGTAGCGGCGGCGGAACTCCACGCTGGTGTGGTGGGCCCAGACGGTGCCGATGGTCTTGAGGCCGACGGCGGTCTGGCGGTACCCGACGATACCAACGATCGCCATCGGCGGCGCCTCGAGGATCGTCACGGGCTCCACGATCTCCTTCTTGTGCACCTTGGAGCCGTGGCGGTCCGCTTCACGAACGATGTGGGTCATACCGGCCTTGAACACCATGAAGCTGGTCAGGTGGGGCTTCTGGGAGGGGTCATCCTTGGGGAAGGAGCGGGCGCGGCCGCGGATCTGGCAGGAGCGCTTGCGGGGCAGGAAACCCAAGTGCCCGTGGCGGGGGTGCTCGAACTTGCAGTGAGACATGGCGGATCTGGTATGCTCTATGCGGCGTGCGCGGACGTCGGTGATGGGGTGGTGGAAGAAGAAGCAAACGGTGGAGAAGGACAGGGAAATGCTTTTAACGCACGGCTGGGGGCACGCAAGTAGCACACCGGTTACGCCACAGCGTGTGGCGCAGCATGGAAGCACAGTAGTAGTGGGTGGATGGTAAATTAATCGTGTTGTCATCAACAAATCATGAGGAAAAAAAAAAGAGCACATACGATCAGCTTAGCTTAACATGACAAGCACCGAAGGGGGGAGGAGGCAAGGGAGGCAGAAGCCTCGCGCAGCGGCAGGCGCCGCACTTACTTCTTGCCGGCGCGGCGCTCCACAGCGCGGGACGCGCGCTCCTTGCGGAGGCGCTCCTCGCGGCGGATGCGGTCCTTCTTGAGGGGGCCGAACCACTGGCTCTTCTCCTTCTTGGTCTGGAAGCGACCGTGACCGATCTTGGAGCTGGTATCGATGAACTTGAGGTTGATCTTCTCCGTGAGACTGCGGGAGGTCTGCGGGGCCATGGGGCGGCGCAGGGTGATCACGCGCCGGCGAGGACCAGCGACGGAGCCCTTGAGCATGATGAAGTCGTTGCGGATGATACCGTAGCCGACAAAGCCGCCCATGGGGGTGATGGTCTTCTCGGTCAGATCGAACTCGGTGGTACCCTGGTTGGGGGGCAACAGCCACGGAGCGGCCGATCTGGTAGATCTTCTTGTTCAGGTGGGTGCGGTGGTGGTAACCGCACTGACCAGCGCGAGCAACAGTGTACATCACGCGGGCAGGGTGCCACGCACCGATGCAGGCGACCTTGCGCAGACCACGGTGGGTCTTGCGGGGAAGGCAGGCGACGCCCCAGCGCTTCACCACACCCTCGGTACCGTGGCCCTTGGTCACGGAGCACACGTCGCAGGCCTCCGACTGCTGGAACACGGTGTCCACGCGCACCTCCTTCTCCAGGAGAGACTTGGCGAGCGCGATCTTGGCGGCGATGTCGCCACCGTTGATCTGGATCTCCTGGACGTGAGCCTTCTTCACACCAACGCGGTGGTTGCGCAGCTTGCGGAGCTGGGTGTGGGCGATCACGCGGATCACAGAGGCCTTCTTGGCGAAAGCGGCGAAGGTGCGGGCCTCGGAGATCTTACCCTCCTTGGTGCGGGCGAACTGCTTCTGGCGGGTGAAGGCCAGCTGGGCGGACTGCTTCCAGTTCTTGTAGTAGCGGCGGCGGAACTCCACGCTGGTGTGGTGGGCCCAGACGGTGCCGATGGTCTTGAGGCCGACGGCGGTCTGGCGGTACCCGACGATACCAACGATCGCCATCGGCGGCGCCTCGAGGATCGTCACGGGCTCCACGATCTCCTTCTTGTGCACCTTGGAGCCGTGGCGGTCCGCTTCACGAACGATGTGGGTCATACCGGCCTTGAACACCATGAAGCTGGTCAGGTGGGGCTTCTGGGAGGGGGTCATCCTTGGGGAAGGAGCGGGCGCGGCCGCGGATCTGGCGGGAGCGCTTGCGGGGCAGGAAACCCAAGTGCCCGTGGCGGGGGTGCTCGAACTTGCAGTGAGACATGGCGGATCTGGTATGCTCTATGCGGCGTGCGCGGACGTCGGTGATGGGGTGGTGGAAGAAGAAGCAAACGGTGGAGAAGGACAGGGAAATGCTTTTAACGCACGGCTGGGGGGCACGCAAGTAGCACACCGGTTACGCCACAGCGTGTGGCGCAGCATGGAAGCACAGTAGTAGTGGGTGGATGGTAAATTAATCGTGTTGTCATCAACAAATCATGAGGAAAAAAAAAAGAGCACATACGATCAGCTTAGCTTAACATGACAAGCACCGAAGGGGGAGGAGGCAAGGGAGGCAGAAGCCTCGCGCAGCGGCAGGCGCCGCACTTACTTCTTGCCGGCGCGGCGCTCCACAGCGCGGGACGCGCGCTCCTTGCGGAGGCGCTCCTCGCGGCGGATGCGGTCCTTCTTGAGGGGGGCCGAACCACTGGCTCTTCTCCTTCTTGGTCTGGAAGCGACCGTGACCGATCTTGGAGCTGGTATCGATGAACTTGAGGTTGATCTTCTCCGTGAGACTGCGGGAGGTCTGCGGGGCCATGGGGCGGCGCAGGGTGATCACGCGCCGGCGAGGACCAGCGACGGAGCCCTTGAGCATGATGAAGTCGTTGCGGATGATACCGTAGCCGACAAAGCCGCCCATGGGGTGATGGTCTTCTCGGTCAGATCGAACTCGGTGGTACCCTGGTTGGGGGCAACAGCCACGGAGCGGCCGATCTGGTAGATCTTCTTGTTCAGGTGGGTGCGGTGGTGGTAACCGCACTGACCAGCGCGAGCAACAGTGTACATCACGCGGGCAGGGTGCCACGCACCGATGCAGGCGACCTTGCGCAGACCACGGTGGGTCTTGCGGGGAAGGCAGGCGACGCCCCAGCGCTTCACCACACCCTCGGTACCGTGGCCCTTGGTCACGGAGCACACGTCGCAGGCCTCCGACTGCTGGAACACGGTGTCCACGCGCACCTCCTTCTCCAGGAGAGACTTGGCGAGCGCGATCTTGGCGGCGATGTCGCCACCGTTGATCTGGATCTCCTGGACGTGAGCCTTCTTCACACCAACGCGGTGGTTGCGCAGCTTGCGGAGCTGGGTGTGGGCGATCACGCGGATCACAGAGGCCTTCTTGGCGAAAGCGGCGAAGGTGCGGGCCTCGGAGATCTTACCCTCCTTGGTGCGGGCGAACTGCTTCTGGCGGGTGAAGGCCAGCTGGGCGGACTGCTTCCAGTTCTTGTAGTAGCGGCGGCGGAACTCCACGCTGGTGTGGTGGGCCCAGACGGTGCCGATGGTCTTGAGGCCGACGGCGGTCTGGCGGTACCCGACGATACCAACGATCGCCATCGGCGGCGCCTCGAGGATCGTCACGGGCTCCACGATCTCCTTCTTGTGCACCTTGGAGCCGTGGCGGTCCGCTTCACGAACGATGTGGGTCATACCGGCCTTGAACACCATGAAGCTGGTCAGGTGGGGCTTCTGGGAGGGGTCATCCTTGGGGAAGGAGCGGGCGCGGCCGCGGATCTGGCGGGAGCGCTTGCGGGGCAGGAAACCCAAGTGCCCGTGGCGGGGGTGCTCGAACTTGCAGTGAGACATGGCGGATCTGGTATGCTCTATGCGGCGTGCGCGGACGTCGGTGATGGGGTGGTGGAAGAAGAAGCAAACGGTGGAGAAGGACAGGGAAATGCTTTTAACGCACGGCTGGGGGCACGCAAGTAGCACACCGGTTACGCCACAGCGTGTGGCGCAGCATGGAAGCACAGTAGTAGTGGGTGGATGGTAAATTAATCGTGTTGTCATCAACAAATCATGAGGAAAAAAAAGAGCACATACGATCAGCTTAGCTTAACATGACAAGCACCGAAGGGGAGGAGGCAAGGAGGCAGAAGCCTCGCGCAGCGGCAGGCGCCACACTTCTTGCCGGCGCGGCGCTCCACAGCGCGGGACGCGCGCTCCTTGCGGAGGCGCTCCTCGCGGCGGATGCGGTCCTTCTTGAGGGGGCCGAACCACTGGCTCTTCTCCTTCTTGGTCTGGAAGCGACCGTGACCGATCTTGGAGCTGGTATCGATGAACTTGAGGTTGATCTTCTCCGTGAGACTGCGGGAGGTCTGCGGGGCCATGGGGCGGCGCAGGGTGATCACGCGCCGGCGAGGACCAGCGACGGAGCCCTTGAGCATGATGAAGTCGTTGCGGATGATACCGTAGCCGACAAAGCCGCCCATGGGGTGATGGTCTTCTCGGTCAGATCGAACTCGGTGGTACCCTGGTTGGGGGCAACAGCCACGGAGCGGCCGATCTGGTAGATCTTCTTGTTCAGGTGGGTGCGGTGGTGGTAACCGCACTGACCAGCGCGAGCAACAGTGTACATCACGCGGGCAGGGTGCCACGCACCGATGCAGGCGACCTTGCGCAGACCACGGTGGGTCTTGCGGGAAGGCAGGCGACGCCCCAGCGCTTCACCACACCCTCGGTACCGTGGCCCTTGGTCACGGAGCACACGTCGCAGGCCTCCGACTGCTGGAACACGGTGTCCACGCGCACCTCCTTCTCCAGGAGAGACTTGGCGAGCGCGATCTTGGCGGCGATGTCGCCACCGTTGATCTGGATCTCCTGGACGTGAGCCTTCTTCACACCAACGCGGTGGTTGCGCAGCTTGCGGAGCTGGGTGTGGGCGATCACGCGGATCACAGAGGCCTTCTTGGCGAAAGCGGCGAAGGTGCGGGCCTCGGAGATCTTACCCTCCTTGGTGCGGGCGAACTGCTTCTGGCGGGTGAAGGCCAGCTGGGCGGACTGCTTCCAGTTCTTGTAGTAGCGGCGGCGGAACTCCACGCTGGTGTGGTGGGCCCAGACGGTGCCGATGGTCTTGAGGCCGACGGCGGTCTGGCGGTACCCGACGATACCAACGATCGCCATCGGCGGCGCCTCGAGGATCGTCACGGGCTCCACGATCTCCTTCTTGTGCACCTTGGAGCCGTGGCGGTCCGCTTCACGAACGATGTGGGTCATACCGGCCTTGAACACCATGAAGCTGGTCAGGTGGGGCTTCTGGGAGGGGTCATCCTTGGGGAAGGAGCGGGCGCGGCCGCGGATCTGGCGGGAGCGCTTGCGGGGCAGGAAACCCAAGTGCCCGTGGCGGGGGTGCTCGAACTTGCAGTGAGACATGGCGGATCTGGTATGCTCTATGCGGCGTGCGGGGACGTCGGTGATGGGGTGGTGGAAAAAGAAGCAAACGGTGGAGAAAGACAGGGAAATGCTTTTAACGCACGGCTGGGGGGCACGCAAGTAGCACACCATGTAGCTGTGGTAGAGAACTTCAAAAAAAAAAAAGATGTGTCATTATGAGCTGGAATAGGGATATTTGTTGTATGTGTGTTTGCTGGTGGTGGTCCTTGGCACTGCAGTCAACGTGCGGTGGGTATGCTTTCTCTCTCTCTCTATCTATCTCTTGCAAGCAAGGGCTTGCACGCTGTGTGGGTTTCTGTAGATTCGTAGCCGCACAGTGGCGCCTTTACTTCTTCGAGGGAGTGGCGAAGGGAGAGAGTTCTTTCGCGATGTTGGATTTTGTTAGGAAAGGGCCGCGCAGCTTCGCTTCACGAAAGAGAGTATAGCGCTGCAGAATCGGGTCGTACATGACCTTCTGAAGCTTGCGTCCGGTAGCATCGAGGCGCTCCAGTTCCGTCTTCATGTATCCCTCAATGTGGCCAGTGTTGGCCTCGCTCCGCATTGCCACAGCATTATTCCTAATCTTCCGCGGGATCACCTTTGGGAGAAACCCAACCATGCGCTTCTTTAGGCGTGTCTTGTACTGGCCACGGCCTAGTAGGGCGGCCGTGGAACGCAGCATTGTGAAGGAAAGAGTGGGTGCGGCTTCCCGGGCTTCTTTCAGCCTCCGGGGAAGAAAAATATATCGTGCCGAGGATGGGCCTGCAGTACAGAGAAGCCAAAGAGAAAACGTAGAGGGGAATGAAAAAAGAAAATGGGTCGCATGGTGGGTTGGCGAAGAGACGACCAGCAGCGGCATACGCCTTGCATGTGCGTCTCGCAGAGAGCACAACAGTTACGGTCATTTGCAGACGCAATAGAACTGCGCCTCTCGTACCGCGGCGGGGGTCGGTCCTCTGGAAGAGGGGATTGGAGGGCCGGCATGCTGCTGGCCGCGTCATCGCCAGCAACGGAATCATTATCGTTTGGTAACAGAAGGGGGTGCAGGCACGAATCACACGCAGAATCGGCATCTGTGGGGGGCCATCATCCATACGTATAAATCTCTCTACCCCCTTTACCGTGCTAGTAAAGCCCAGCGAAGGGAAATATGTGCAAATAAAGTAACGCAGAAAAGAAAAAATAATTAATAATAACAACAGCGCATATCAGTAGCTGAGGTCCTCGAACGGGACAGTTAGTATTTGCTACGAGTTGAATGAAAAAGTGTTCGGTAGCTTTTTCTTTTATATTCCGGAGCCTCCGCAGTGGAACTCGAACATGCTCTGCTTTGTCTCGAGCACCCGGTTGGCCTTCTGCACGATGGTTGTATTGGCCGGCAGGCTCTGCACCACC
Organism: Vickermania ingenoplastis; assembly: GCA_010157825.1. Classification (NCBI taxonomy): domain Eukaryota; phylum Euglenozoa; class Kinetoplastea; order Trypanosomatida; family Trypanosomatidae; genus Vickermania; species Vickermania ingenoplastis. The sequence goes on along the minus strand of VFSE01000211.1, from coordinate 70,702 downwards.
CACACGTTGCCGCCAATGGTGCTGTTCCGCCCAATGGTGATGCGGCCGAGCACCACAGCGTTGGCATAAATGGTGACGTAGTCCTCGATGATAGGGTGCCGCGGCAAGTTCTTGATCTTCTCCCCCGTCTCCTTGTCCACCGGGAAACTGCGGGCGCCGAGCGTGACACCCTGATAGAGGGACACGTAGTTGCCGATGATGGCGGTGGCGCCGATAACGATACCGGTGCCATGATCAATGAAGAAGTGGTGCCCAATACTGGTGTGGGGATGGATATCGATCCCGGTGATGCTGTGGGCGATCTCCGTAAGAGCTCGCGTGAGGCTATTTGGAACGCCGAGAAGGTACAGCTCGTGGGCGACGCGCTGGTAGAGCATGCAGCGCACGCCAGGGTAGGTGTGAATGACTTCGCTAATGGACGTCGCCGCCACATCATTCGCGAAGGCTATTTCGGCATCGGTGTTAAGGAGCCAGCGCAGGTGGGGGAGCCGCTCCGCGACGAAGTGTTCGGTGATGGCGAGGGCCTTCTGCCGGCACATCTTGAAGAACTCGTCGTCCTGGCGGGGGGACGGCTGGTCCGCCTGCCGCTCCCACGTGGGTGCGGGCTTGAGCTCCGGCGACGGCTCCACCGCCCGGGCATCACCGTGCATGATGAAGGCGCACTGCACCTGCGCGACTAGAATATCCGTTGTGTCGCGCAGGATCCACTCAAAGCGATTGAACAAATCCACGTGCGGGGGAACCGCTGGAGGGTGGGTAACGCTGGGCCAGACGATGTAGCGCACCTTGCGCATCATGTCCTTGAGGACGTCGCGGTCCAGTCGCGGTAAGGAGTTTGCACACGTGCGCGGCGGTGCGAGCGCCGCGAGGGCCCTCTCAATCACAGCAACGCGGTCCATACGATATGGCAAGCGACAGCAAAAAGCCTCAAAATAAAAAGAGCTGAAATATGGATGGATGTTTTTATTTTAATAATACTTTTGATATTTTCACACGTCCGCTAGAAAGGCAGTGAAGCAGAAAATAAAAAATAAAAAGAGAGCGAGACGACAAATACAGCGTGCGCTACGCTGCCCTATCATAACATACAACTGCACGTTGTATCCCCCCATACGCACAGAGGGCAGTAGGGCGAGACGGGTCCTCCCGTCATTCTCATGTTCTGTTGACTTACTTCGTCGCCCAAGGTGGATGTGGGCGGGTGGGTGAGATCTTATGACGCAGCAAGAGAAAGATGCGTTGCGAACGGAGACTTGCGGAGCTCAAAGATCAGCTTCCCCGGCTCAAGAAACGGTGCTTCGGCCTCCTCCTGCCGCTCCTTCTTGGGTTGTCGACCGGCCGTCTCGACGAAGACATGGCGGTCAAACTCCAGCCGCACCCTTCCTGTCTTGCCAAAGGTGGAATCAATCACTCCTCGTACGGCCCGCTCCTTTGAAATGGGCTCCTCGAACGTTCCAGCCACTTCCTTTTCCTCCGCCTCGGTACCGAGAGGGACAAAATAGACGGGCATGCCGATGAACCTCTGTGCCTCGGCATGCATCACACTCCCGTCCTTCTCTGCTCTAGACGGCGCGGATGTGCGGAGAACGAGGCCCTCAGCGATGCAAGTCCGGCTGTCAATCACACGCTGAACCCCTAGCTCGCGGCGTTTGTAGCGGTACACAGGCAGGGAGCGCCACGCCTCCTCGCTGGGTCGACCGCCCCCACCACCGCCAGCACTGCGCGGGTATACGTGTTGCACCGTACCGGTAACGGCGATGCGGCACACGCCTTCTCGCTCCACATCAAGGCGCATGGCGACGAAGGTAGCGCCGGTGTAGGTGAAGAGGGGCTGCTCTAGCAGCACCACCGCGAAGTACCGTCGGGCACCACAACGCACGGGCACTGGCAAACCAGGTTGGGCATCTGGGTCGCGTCTGCCGTCCGCTGCACTATCGAAGGCCATGGCGGCGTCCTCCCCCAGCTCTGCCTCCACACGGCCCTCACGCTGCAGATCCATGACTTCCATCCTATCGTTCGGCACGCGGGACTGAGAGAAGAACCGCATTGTTCCCATTACGGTCGTGTGACCCACGGCGATGTGAAATTTTGTGGTGGATTCGCACGGGAGATGGTGAAATCGCACCCGATGCACCTCCGCCAGCAGCACGCTGGTGCAGGTGGGCTGCTGATCCCCGGCAGCACTGCAGAGCCAACCACGCTCCATGCTGGTCGCGTCAAACTGCGACACACAGAGCCCCACTCGGTCCCCAGCGCGGGCGCGCGGCACGTTCTTCTTAAAGACCTGCAAGCTCTTCACCTTCTTCTGGAGCTGGTGCTCAGGCAGCTGCACGACTTCACCCACTTCCACCTTACCGCGCAGCACCGTCCCGGTAAAGACAGTTCCGTGCCCGCGAACGGCGAAGCAGTGGTCGGCCAGCATGAGAAAATCGGAAGCCTTCTCCTCCTCGGCCTCCCAGCGCCGGCGAAGCTCCGTGAGGCCAACGCTGCGCAGCACGGCTGGGAGCACGTCTTCGATTCCGACAGGCTCTACACCGGCCCCGGCCCCAGGAGCGGCGGCCACCTCGACCATCTCCACCAGCGGCCACCGTGTTTTTGCAAAAGCCGCAGTGAGCTTCTTCTTCATGCGAAGCAGGGATCGATTCTTCTCCTCGGGGCTACTGCCCTGCAGTGCGTCGATCTTGTTGAGGACTGCGACGAGGGGCTTACCTAGGACCTCGGCAATGACGAGGCACTCGGCTGTCTGCGGCTGGATCCCTTTTGTCGCGTCAATCACGAGGAGCACTAGATCAATGATCTGCGCCCCGCCCACGATGGTCCGGACGAGGGACGCGTGGCCAGGGCAGTCCACGAACGTGCACATGAGCCTGTCCACGGCGCAACGTTCCAGATACGGTGCGCAACGGCTGTTGTCGTGGGACACGACTCGAGAGCTGAAACCCAGGTCTAGGGTGATGCCCCGTTCCTGGCTCTGCGGGCTCTTGTCGAAGGCAGCGGTGGAGGCCGTGGCGGAGAGGGCCTTGGCAAGCGACGTCTTGCCGCTGTCCACGTGGCCCATCAGCCCAATGTTGAGGTTGATCATCAGACCGGCACTATCTCGCACTGGCTGGGGGCGGGAGGCTGTGTATTCTATACCAATGGCCCTTCCGCCGAGAGACCCATAGAGGAAGCAATGGAGGAGAGGAGCAGGAGGAGAGAGGATGGGGAGTAGCGCTGAGCCGTTTCGTTTCCGGCTCTTCCGAATAAACAAAAAGAGAGAGAGAGGAAAATCGGCATTGGCCGACCGAAAGCGTGGGCCGGCCCGACACCTCACACTAGTACCAAGAAACGAGGGAGGAAGGAAGATGGTCTGTGCGTCCGCCCATCGAAATATTTACTTTTCTTTGTCATCTTACCGTCGCACGTGAACGTGTGAGTACAACAAAAGGTAATCGAGCAAGAAACAGAAGCTGTTCCGTCTGTCATTTCACTGAACTTTTTCTAGCTGGAGTGAATCTGTTAGAGAGTGTGGTGGAGCTTCCAACGTGGGGCGGGTAGGACGAAACGAAAATAATAGCAATAACAATAATTCATCCTAATAATAATTCGGGCCTTTTTTAATATGGTCCCAGGGGAGCGCATGGCAACAGCGCCCGCTATCCCCCGTGCAGTGTGGAGATGAAGTCCACTGTGTCCCCGTCGACGAGGGCGTAGTTCATCCCGCCGTAGATTTCAACGTCACAGCCGTTGACCAGCGTGAGGATCCCGGGCCGGGGGGAGGTTCCTTGAGCGTCTGTGAACAGCTCTGGCCGATCCAGCACGTATCGCTCACGGAGGAGTGCCACCAGCTCACCCGCCGTGGCGCCAGCCGGCACCACCTTCTCCAGCGTCAGAGTCGGGCTCTGGAAGAGCAGCTCGCACCCACCCGAGAGCTGCACCTGGATCCGCTGCAGTGTCGCCATGCTCACGAGATAGCGCTCGATGTGCTGTGGATTGATGTTATGGCTGAAGGTGAGCAAATGCAAAAGAAAAGAGAAAGGGAAAAGAAAACATGTATATTTATAAATATAAAAGAGTAAGGGAAAGGGAAAGACGAGTGGCAGCATTCCGACACAAGTTGGTGTGATGTACACAACGGAGAGCAATGGGCTATTGTGGTGTGGTCCATCGTGGGGTGTCCCCCACGTGTTGTGGCGGCCCTTCGACCGTTGGTGCTGGTCATACTTACCGCTTTTCCTCTTTCTCTTACTGATTTCGCGACAGAAACATTCTTCATTTTTTTTTTTTTAGTTCGTAGTCGGATACGTGAGTACATTTAGATATATATCAAGAGGGTGGAGGAGATCTGCGGTGAGCGCATTATAGATATTGGTAAGCGTGAAGTCCAGCACCGAAATACAAAAGGGAAGAGAAAAAATAAATCAATAAATCAATAAATAAAGTAGAAAGAAGTACGCGTATCCGGTAACATAAAATAAAACTGAAACGTACAAGAGAGCAAGGAGGTCGCTAAAGAGCCCACTAGTGCGACTGCCTTCAGTCCCGCTGGCAGGCAGATATGTGGGGGGCAGGGGAGGGGGATCTCGTTCGATACTGGTCTCAGGGCAGTGAAAAAAGGGGGCCGAGAGATGTACGTGGAGGGTACATACGGCAGCCATAGATGGTGTCGCCTTTTCGTTTGTTTGTTTTGCCTTTGTAATTTACTTAAATTTCTTTCTGCCTAGTGTGTTTTATTTCCTTGTCTCTGTTCTTTTCCTTTTCTTTTCTTTTTGTTTGTTTACGTTGGTCGGTTGGTTGGTTGGTTGGTTGTGGCTCTCTCTCTCGCCTCCCCCGCCACACGGGGCGCTGCGGGGGTAGGAGGCCGTGGAGGAGGTCGATGGCGCCATCGCTGTATGGAGTCGTATCTGCCGCCAGAGGAGGGAGAAGGGGTGAAAAAACCATGCAAAAGGCTCGCGTCTAGTTCTCCTCAGAGTCGCTGTTATCCGACTCGGTGTCGGAGTCCAATTTCTTTTCCTTCTTCTCCTTCTTCTCCTTCTTCTCCTTCTTCTCCTTCTTCTCGGACTTCTCGGACTTCTCGGACTTCTCTTTCTTGGACTTCTTCTTCTTGGGGGGCTGGACGAGCGGGCCCTCCTCGTTGTTCTCGAGGCGTCGGAGGGCGTCCTCGACGGCTTCCTCGTAGTCGTAGTCGATATCGCCGATCCTCACGGTGAGGGGGTTGTAGGGGGAGGTGTGGTACTCCGGGGGGACGTCCTTCTTGTTCTTCTCTTCCTTTGCCTTGCGCTTCTCTTCCTTTTCGCGCTCCTTGGCCTCCTTCTTGGCGCGCTTCGCCAGCTCCTTCTCCCGCTTCTTGTCTGACCACTCCTCCTCCTCCTTCCGGCGCTCCTCCTCCGCCTTTCGCTCCTCCTCGATCCGGCGTTCCTCCTCCTGCTTGGCGCGGAGCTCGGCAACCGTGAACGGGCGGGGCTTGCGCTCAGGAATCTTGCGTAGGTAGCGTGGCACTTCTTCCTCCTTCGCCTCCTCTACCGGGGCCTGGGCCTCCTGGGCCTCCGCAACCACCAGCTCCCCCTTGGCTGGGTCCGGCTCCGCAGCAGCCTTCTCCTCCTCCTTTCTCTCTTCGGGGACCTCAGCAACAGCCTCCTCCGCCTCGGTCTTCATCTCCTCGTGGGCCTCAGCAGCAGCCTCCTCCACCTCGGTCTTCATCTCCTCGTGGGCCTCAGCAGCAGCCTCCTCCTCCTTCATCTCATCAGCCTCAGCGTTAGCAGCCATTTCAGCCTCGACCTTCTCGGCTTCGTTGGCCTCTGCAGCATCCTTCTCCTCCTCCTTCATCTCCTCGTGGGCTTCGGCAGCAGCCTCCTCCTCCACCACCTTTATCTCTTCGGGGACCTCAGCAACAGCCTCCTCCTTCATCTCCTCGTGGGCTTCGGCAGCAGCAGCCTCCTCCTCCACCTTCTTATCCTCGATAGCTGCGGGTTCCTCTTCAGGGGCGGCCTCGATCTCGCCCGCAGCAGCGCGGGACTCGGCGGCGGCGGCCCTCTCGCGCTCCTCTGCTTCGCGTGCTTCTTTCTCCTCACGCTTTTTCTGGGCGTAGAACTCGATGGAGTTGGGGTTCTCGAGCTTGCGGTACACCTTGATGCTCTCGTTCATGTTGATCAGCACCTCCTTCTTGCTCGACTTCGGAATGTAATCTGATGTGTCGTTCAGCCACTTGGCTGTGAGCTTATCGAACTGGGACATGATGGGCGAACTAGATGAAAGAGGCTGTGAAAAGCGATATTCTAGGGAGAAGGGTTTAACATTAGGATCAAAAGGGAAAAACAAAAAGAGAGACACACATAACGAGCACAATCAGTATAATGTAGTGTATCGAGCAGGGAACAGCGCTGATTCCACTTGAAGAAGGAACCCCAAAGAGAAGTACTGTTTTTTTTACTCCTTGGTGTTGGTCGAGCACCTTTCTTTTTTTTTTTTGGATGTACACAGTGCAGGAAACGCGAGAGCGACTTGGCCCCTAATACTCTCACGGTCTCCTCAACGTACGACGAAATAGTTATATGGGTGTGCTGCACAACAGCGAGGAGACCGCCGCGCACCGCTCCAGCGCACATCCTGCCACGAACCCGAAGTTCCTGGTTCCTCCAGTCTCGCGCTTCTAGGAGAGGAGGTCTCAAGCATAACGTTGAACACCGACACCGTCGAGCAGACACGGCGCTCGTGAAAGTTGATAGAGAATACGCCGCAGGCTAGCATATCACGCGATGTCATATGGCAGTTCATGTCATATGGCAGTTCGTTTCCTAGGGCAGTTCAGTGGTCCATTGGAATAATAGTAATCATCGAAATCGTCTCAATCATCGAAAGAATCACAGGAGTATACAAGAGAAGGTTGTTAAAAGATGGAAATGAATAATAAACAAAAATAAAAGCAAAAAAGTTATATAATAAGAAAAATATATGTAATAATATTAAAAAAAAATGTGAAAAGAAAAATTGTTGAGAGGACGTCCACTCCATACGCGGGCACCATTACTTTCTTCGCGCTGACTTCACTGCAAAACACAAACCAATTTACCCCTCTGACCCCGCTGCGGCTCCGGCTGCACACGAGGGAGCAACACCTTAACTTTCACTCTTCTTCTCTTTTCTTTTGGGTTCTCGTTTTCTTTTCCTTTTTCGTATTTCTCTTGTTCTCATATTTGCTTGTTCTTTGTTTTTCTTTCTTTCGACGTTGCCATGCCCTCACAACACAATAGGGGACGCCGAGCAACTACCTACCTAGGGGTACTAGTAGGGCTGTCAATTGCACGGAGTCTCTGAGTGGTAGTGCTAAAAGAGAGCGAAGCCGTGGCACCGTTTAAGGCACTTGCTAGTTCGTTCTTCTCTTCATCTCTATCTCTCTCGTTTCGAAAAAAATAAAATTTAAAAAGAGAGGCAAAGATCTGGCTGCTTTTTCGCCCGTCAAACGTAACCCCTGGTGTCGGTGGAATAATTAGTTGTTGTTGTTTTCAATCACTTTCTCGCTTCTTATATTTTATTTCTACATTAATACAAATATATGTTTTTCTTTCTCTCTTTGTCCTTTGAGTTTTCTTTCTGTCAAAAGTTCATGGAACAGAAGTCCATCCCGTTTCATTGGGGGTGTTGTGTGTGTGTGAGACTAGCCTGCGCCTTCATTTCCAGCAACTCTCAGTAGCTCCATCGTATATTGTACGTAGTGTTCTTGTATACAGGCGTACTGTATGGGGTCTCTCTACTCTAGTGGAGACCACCAGCCGTTTCTGGGTGTACGGCTGCCGGTGGCTACGCCCCCTGACCAGCTTGGTAGTCTGGAAAGCCGAGTGGCTTGGTGGGGAGGACGGCGGGCATGCTCGTCCCTACGCGGCGCTGCGTGACCCCGCAGAGCAAGGAGCGGGGTGGGCCTGCTGGTGGGGTCTGCGCCAGGATCGACGCGGCGGAGTCGAGGCAAAAGAACTCCTTCAGGCCGTTCAGCGTCAGCGGCGGGAGGGAGCGGGCGTTGCGGAGCGTCATCTTATCAGGGACGTCCTCCTGGGAGAGCGTGGCCATCACGTTGCTCACCACCGTCGTGGGGTCCGTGAGATCCGCCCTGATGCCCGACTTGTAGGCCTGCACAAAGAGCCGCTCCGCGACCTCGACCTGGAGCTGGCGCTGCAGCCAGAGGGTGACGCCGCGCACCGAGTGGAACATCGTCATCGGAATGCGACTGAGCGGGTTGAGGCCCTTCATGTCCAGCAGGGCGAGCAGGAGGCCCCGGCCCGTGTCCGCGAAGGTGAGCGGACTGTAGCGCACATTGGCAACGTTCGCTTGCGTATCCTGAGTCTCGTCGGTGAAACCCGGGATAACAGCAATGGGGGTGAAGGACTTCCCCGCCACGTGGGAGGCTTCAATGGTGAAGCTCAGCGGGAACCCCGTGTCCAAGTACACCACAACACGACTAGAATTGTCCTTCCCCTTGCCCGCTTTCCCTGTCGCAAACATGTTGGACTCGGTGAAGTTACAGTTGAAGAACTCAAAGTACGGCGTGTTGAGCTGCACGAGCTTGGCGTACAGCAGTGCCTGCAGCTGATGTGCGGAATTCATGCTGTTGCCGTAGAAGAACGTACCCTTCTTGTTGGCATGGGCGTGCATGTCGATGTACAGCGCCAGCTTCTTTTCCGACGCTAAAATGTTAAGCAGCATCCGAATGCAGTACGGGGCGGGGTGTTTGAAGAAGCAAGGATTACGGTACATGCGGTTGAGATCCACGCCGCACGAGTCCGCCCGGCTGTGCCCGCGCACCACGCCGTCCGGGTTGATCATGGGAACGATCATAAAGACGAACTTTTGGCGGAGGGCCGCCGCCCGCGGGTCCGTGCGACTAAGAAGAAATTCGATGCAGCCATGCATCGTGTGGCTGGCGGGGCACTCCCCGGGGTGCACGCGAGCTGTCAGAACGGCGTAGAGCTTGTTGGCGAACTTTGGAGGGCGCTTTGTGTTCCCGTGCGCAGACGAGTACGGGATGCCCAGCTGTGAGCACATGAGCGGCATCGTTTCCGACAGCATGCTAGTGGTGTCCGTGATGGTGATGAGGTCGACGTTATTGTGGTCGAGCGTCTTGCAGAGCACTTCTCGGTGAAAGAAGATCGGGGCGCACTGTGTGTAGGGCATGGAGTTGACGTACGATGACGCGGTGGGCTTCCGCTGCGCCTGGATCTCCCAGGTAGAGAGGTTGCGCTGCAGGGTTTCATACGGGTAAGGGTGGTTGCTGGCGATGTAGACGGCGTTGCAGTTGGGGTGGCCGAGGGGAAAGTTGGACTTGAGCGGCACATCCGTCTCCAGGCGGAACTCGAACGACAAGGACATGGAGATATCCTTCTTCTTGCGGCGTCGCAGCGGCTTGCCGATGCTAGAGAGCGGTGGCAAGGAGTAACAGCTACTGCCGCCCGCCGTCATGTCCGCCTCGTCATCTCCCTCCAACGGCAGCTCCAGCGAGTTTTCGAGGTCCTCGCGCTTCTTGTAGACCATCTGCGGGAACCCCGGCGTGGGAGGCATCGTGTCCTGGGAAATAACCACTGCTTTGCCTGTAAGGCGCTGGTACTGCGGCCTCTGCGGGCGGATGGCCATCACGGGCGTCCACTCGAAGGTGTACATCTTGCTGTGCATCATGCTGACCATGGTGATCGAGATGACCACACCCTTGTACCCCCCACGCACAGAGAAATGAAACCATTGGCGGTTGTTGGTCTGCTCTGGGGTGTTGGCGCAGTCCATCGCCGTGTAGGCGTTGTACCGAAACGGTCCCAGCCGCTCCATTTGAATGAGATTCCCGCTGTCAAACTCGGAGGAGAACTCAATGTTGTCCTCAGGGAAAAAGAAGGTGCGCTGGTTCACAGGGGGTGCGACGTACCGCCACCCAGAGGAGAGCCGCGTAAGACTCAGATTGTTGTTCGTCTCGTCGTGACTGTTGCGCTGCGCGGGGAAGTTTGGGTCTACAATAATCGCCAGCTCCGTGTTGAGGTCCTCCAGGGGATCTGTGGGGAGGCTGTAGTGCTTGGAGGAGGCGAGCAGGAGCGAGGAGGCACCACCGGTCCCGTGGGCGGTGGCCGGCGGTGTGCGGAAGGCGCTGGAAACAGCGTTAATGTTTATATTTCCGCTGGGGCTGCTCATGGAGACGGGGGAGTCCAGCCTCAGCTCTGTTTGCGGGGTGCCCTTGCGGGCCAGGCCGGGGGAGGACTGCTTCCCCCTCTTGTTCGGCATTCCGGCGACGGTCGGCGGGTGCGGGCTGAGAACGGAGAAGAGACTAGTGCTGGGGGGACTGGGGCTGCCCGAAGCGGAGACGGAGGAAGTGGGATGGTTGGTCAGGGAAATCGTGCCGTTGCGGGAGGACCCCTGCCTAGTGGTCTGCTGCTTTTTTGGGGAGAGGGGGACGCTGTGGTGGTGTGTGGGTCCCTCCTTAAGATTATGGCTGTTCGACTTCTTTCGCATGCCGCGCGGCGGTGGCGCGAGCTGGCGGGGGACAAGGGAGACGGAGCTTCAGACGTGATTATCTTCACCGAGCAGCTCTCGGCATGGCAGCACCGTGAGAAAAACTGAGGAGAAATAAAGAAACACAAACAACAGGGATCGACGTGGGGGTACTCCGCCTGCCAGCAGTCGAACGCGTGTCAAGAGGTCTCTCGTCCAATTTTCCCCTAAAAATGAAGTGCGTCAGCAGATTTTTGGGCGAGGCGAAGGCGTGGCGTATAGATCCTAAACCGTTGGAGAAATAAATAAGAAAAAAAAAAAAAAAACAGGGGTCAGCACTAACACCGTGGATGTCAGCGTACAACACAAGTTTCTCTACAGACGTCCTCCAGAAGTACAATACACGATAGTGCTTAATATAAGAGGTAGATATGAAGATATAGAGGAGCTCTTCTGTAGGATATATAAGGGAACGGAACCACAAAACAAACTCAAACTACTTCAGTCGTAACGGAAAGCCGCGCCGGCCAACCGGGAAACCAGGTCTCCTTGAGAGGCGGAACTGAATCGTGCGAAAAAAAAAAAACTAACGCGCACGGGGGAACAGGGGCACCCACACATCAACAGCATCAAAAAGAAAACCAGCAAGAAGAAAAAAATGTGAGAGAGACGAATAGAATAGAGTCAGGCTGCGCCGTTACAGCTCAAGGGCATACCTCAGTGCTTATTGGTCTTTCTCTGTTCTTCAGATGATTTTGTTGGCATTGGTGAGGCTGTGGCCCAAGCCACCCAATTATCCGTTATCCTTAAGGACGAGCCAAAAAATAAATATAATATCCGCCTTTCCAGCCAGTCGCACGCAATGAGGAGAGCGAACGACCTACTTGGAGCCCCACCCCCACTTGAAGCCCCACTTCTTTTCACTCTTTCCCCCGCTGGACTGCTGGGACTGCTGGGACTGCTGGGACTGAGCCGCCGCCGCGACGTGGGTGTGCGTGGTAGCAGCGGTCTCCTCGCGGTCAAAATCGATGTAGGTGGAGGCGATGTCGACGAAGGCAGGCTTGGCGGGGGCAATCTGGTGCGCTGGCGGGAACACCACGATGTTCTTGGCGACGCCCACCACCGGGAGCTCCTCACTGCAGGCGAGAGCATCGCAGAGCTTCTCCAGCGTCTCGCCCGGTTCCGTCGAGGAGGCGAGTTGGTTCAGGCAGCACACCTGCAGGCCGCAGCGCTGCGCCTCCTCGTGGAGCTGCTTCGCCCGCGGGAATTCCAAGGCGTCGCGCACCAGCTCCACGGCGGTGTTGTAGCAAGCCTCCGCTCTCTGTGCCTGGCCCAGTACCCGCCAGCCCTCGCCCGTAAACAGCACACGACCAGCTTTGCAGACGGCCAAGTAAGCCTCCGTGTCCTTCCGCCCCGAGACACCCGGAAGCAGCTCCATCTCCTCCACCGTGTCCAAGCCCGTCTCGTATACGCGAGCTACTTCCTGCGAGGAGGCGTACTGCGCAGGCGTCAGCTCTGCCTTGCGAGCCCGGCCGTCTAGCTGCAGCGCCCTCTCTGTCGCACGGAATCGGCGGGCATAGATGTCGGCCATGAAGAGCTTGCGTTTGAGCGTTTCCTCTGCCACGTGGAAGAGAAAGTAATGAACGATTAGCTGAAGCTCCCGCTTGTGATGCGCGCCGGCATCCGCGGCGCGTAGGTCCTGTCGGGCGTGGGCCAGAGCGTCATTATAGTAGCCAATGCGCCTGTCCATGGCGTCCAGGACCTTGTTGAGCTGCCCAACAGGCACCGGGGTACCGGCGTACGTCTCGAGCACCTTGGCCTCCATCTCCTCCACCGGCACGGCGCGGGCCTCTCGTAGGGAGTCTTTCACCTTCATGCTGTACACGTTGAGCGGCTGGTCGTTCCAGACGAGCACCGTGGACCCGAGCTTGGACTCCCCGGCAGCGCCGTCTTCCTTTTCGGGAGCGTAGCTGAGTACATCCTCCTTGAGCCGCTGCATGCAGTACAGCACGCGGTCGTCCAGCTCCGTGAGCTTCTGCCGCAGAATGCCAGCCGAGTCATCCGCCTCGCACCGCTTCAGAAGGGCGAAATAAGTGTTCCGCGCATCGAGAAACGCCGCCTTTGCTTTGCTCATCTCGTCGTGGGCAGCGAAGCACCGGCCCTGCACTTCCGCATGGTATGCTTTCGACTGCAATTGAAGGCGCTCCGACGCGACAGCGTTGGCCACTTCGACCAGCTTCTGGGTCCAGTGCACTGCCTTGTTGAGGCGCTTGCGGTACTGGCCTGGTGGGGGGTAGCCTCCTGGAACGGTCTTCTCCCCCGGGCGCGTCTCGTCCTTGAGGAGCTGCCGGCGGGCCTGCATCATCTCCGCCGCCGCCCAGCAGCGCTCCGCGTAGAAGACGATAAGGATCAAGTGGCGGACGTCTGTGGCATTGTTCGCCGTGATCTCCTTGTGGAGGAAGCGCTTCTTGTCGTTGGACAGGTGCACCTGCTTCCGCAGGGTAGCGACGCGGTTGGAGAGATAGGAATGGTAGCGATCGTAGTCCTCCCCTCGCAGGCCGTGCTGCAGCTGCGTCTCCTTCAGAAAGAAGGGCAGATCAAAGTCGAGGGGGGCCATCTTGCAAAATACTTCAAAGACGAGATGAAAATAGAAATAGAAGAAGAAACGAAAAGGAAATGTGCAGAAGAGGAAAGAGGATCTGCGCTGGCCCTCTCAGCACCAGCCAGAGGTGTATTGAAATACAGTATGGGTTGTTGTCGATGTGTGTTTTGTTTTTTTTTTGTTTTTTTGTTTGTTTTTTTGTTTGTTTTTTTTGTTATTGTTGTTGTTAAAGATCAAAATCAAAACATAATTAGCCCAAAAGTATTAGCTGAAGCACCTTCAGATCGCTTCGCCGGGTGTGCGCTCTACTTGCTCTTGTTGAACTTCTTGATTTGCACCTGGAAGGCGACGGCGTCGGCGAACTTCCGGCCCTTGCGGGTCACACGCTGGCCCTCCTCAGCGCCGCGCTCCACGAGGCCGAGCTTCGTCAGGGACTTGCAGCCCCAGTGAAGGAGACCCTTGCAGGCTTTGACGGCGTGCTCGGGGCAGCTGCCGTTGTTCTTCTTGTTGCCGAAGCGCTTGCTCAGGCCGCCGTAGCCCTGGCCGGGGCGGATGTACAGGGCGCGCAGGATGGCAGCGCAGCGGATGTAGTACCAGTCGGGATTCTGGGGGGCGCGTTCGCGGCCGTGGGACGTCTTCACGAGCTCGGCGCAGTTAGGGACGAAGATCTTGCCCTCCTGCTTGAAGTGGCGAGCAGCGGTCTTGATCCAGCGCCACGCGTTCACGTCGCGGAGGGTAGCGCCCTTGCGCTTGCCGATGCGGGAGATCTTGCTGCGGGGTGCGACCATTGCTGTAGAGCAGTATATCTTCAGGGCTGTGAACGGCGAACAAAAGGGAAAGAAAGGAGTACAAGAAGAGAAAAAGCAGAATACACACAGTGTTGACGTTGAAGCCATGTTTGATGCAGTCATATGTCAGGTGTGGCACTAGACGAATGTATGTTTCGCGCAGTCTTGGTGCTTGGTTTGGTTTGGTTTGGCTTGGCTTGCGTACCCTGACTCCAAAGGCGCGAGCTGGGTGGTTCACTAGGGTCAGATGAACGCCACACAACTTGCAATAACAGTAGTGTACAGTAGGGCATGTAACGTCTTTCTGGTGGAGGTTCGCCGTCTCCTTGCTGCTCCATGCAACAGTTTCAGGTGAATGAAGTTGACGCTTTTCAATATGGTAAATCACTTCTTTTTTTCGCTTAAAAGGGTCCGTTTTTTCCTCCTTTGGATGTTTGCGTTCTTTTTGAAAATATCTATCACCGCTCATATCTATACGCTTTTTTTTTCAAGGGGTGTTCTGCGTCTTGTACAAGAACGGCACCCCATTAATCGCCGCCATTCATTATTTTGTGTGTGTGTGTGTGTGTGTGTGTGTGTGGATGATGTGTGTCACTGCCAGCAGTACTGCTCGCCTATTGTGGAACAGAGCTTGCGTAGTAGGCGAAAATTTTGAGTTGCAACACAAGTAGGACGGGGATTAAGAGAAGAGTAGAAAAGTTTAAATAATAATAATAATAATAATAAATACGCAAGGTCGAGCCCAAGAAAAGGAAGAGAAGTGCGGGGCGGTATGGCCCCCCGCAGGGGCACTGCTGCCGCGACGGTATCATGGCCAGGACAAGGAGAAGGTACGGTTGTGTCAAGACACGGCTCTGTCTGACTAACCAAACATTAAACAGTAAACGAGCAGTAACATACAACAACAAGAAGAAAAAGTGGGGAAGGGGGAAGGAAAAACACAAAAGAAAGAAAGGAAGAGCGTTTCCGCGCTGTCACGCACCGCTGCCTACTTGCAGCGTCTAGCTGTTCGGCTTACAGCAGATCCTACTGCAGATCCTCTCGGCCATCGCAGTCAACTTTATTCCTCTTCCCGTCCTTCCATTTCTGTTTTCTGCTTCAGGATTCCATGCCCTTTGCTTTGTTGTTATCCCATCTGTCACGAAAAGAAAAAGGAAAAAGAAAAAAAAAGGCACGGAAGTATGGCAGCGCTTTGCGTGCAAAAGGTAAAAAGCGCTAGAAGGGAAAAAATCCCTAACTTCGAGATGAAAAAAAAAGCAACACTGAGGGAAATAATAATAATAATAATAATAAATCGTCATCCGCTTGCTCTACTGCTTCTTCTGGTTTCTATGTCCCTTCTTATTTCTGATCGTTCTCTCTCTCTCTCTCTTTCCCCCGAAGCCAAATATCTTCTTCTGTTCATTATTTTCTCTTTACGTTCTTTCCTTTCTGTCGGCCACTCACACTCCCGCCTCCTTATCCGGCTATCTTTTACTCTCTGCTTCTTACTCTTTTTTTCTTATCTGCTCTTCTATTCTGTTTGTTTGATCTTTCGGGGGAGTGGGGGGGGGAGGCAGCCAGCTCCTAGGCGTAGTTGTGGGAGGAATACCAGCACAGCAAAGGGCTGTAGAGGAGATATATATATATATATATATATATATATATAGAAACACGCGTCGCATAGACCCATCTACCGGCCTCGGCACAATCTGCAAACCGGATTGTGGGTGGCTACAAGGGTTCAAAAACGATTCGTCTAAGGGAAAGACATCTCTTTTAAAAGAGAAGAAAAAGTAAAAATACAAGTAAAAAGAGAACCAAACTGTACAAAAAAAATCAAACCACCAAAAATAATAATAATAATCATACTTCGACTGTTGTGTGTGAGTGTGTTCGTGTTAGAGTTTTTCGTTAGTTTGTTTTTCAAACAAAAAAGAGAATCGGAAAAGGAAAGTAGGAGAGATCGATCGACTAGAATTTTGTTGTTCGTCGCTTCGCTTCCGTGAAAGCAGCGGTGCTGCACTGTGGCCGTCTTACTTCTTATGAGCCCGTTGGGGTTCGGGCTGCCCTTGGTATGGCGCACCCGGGTTGGCCCGTGCAGTATCGCGCTGCGTCGCACGGACTCTGTTAGTTGTGGTTTATCATTCCAAGGTATGGAGCACCGGAGTATTTGTGCTATGTGAAGGAAATGTTCACAGCGGAGGCGATAGCGTACTTGTGCTATGTGGGTTACGTGTTGTAGTCCGCCTTCGTCCCCTAGTGCGGCACCCACCCGCCGACTCGCTATTCAGAACTCAGATCTCCATCGGCGTGCTACCGCTTCTCTGCGTCGGCATCCGTGTGATCTTTCTTCTTTCCACGTTTATGTTGCTGTGGGTGGAATTGTTTTCTTGTTTCTTTTGTTTTAATATATTTGTTATTGTTTCATTTGTATTTTCTTCTTATTTTTCTTTTTTTTTTTCTTTTGGCTCGTCGTGAGGCGATCGCTGCACGGCCCTTAGATATATAGAAATATATGTGGATGAAGCATTTAGATGTATGGCAAGGGTATACCGTATGCATAAACAGGCGAGGGGGGAATCCACTAGGTCGGCTTGGCGGGGCCATCGTCGAAGTAGGACTCCAGAATGGGATGTTTAAACCGCGGTGGATTGAGCAGCTTGTTGATGGGCGGGGGGGGGATGCGTGCGGATGTTGAGCTGGGCTGCCGAGGCGACTCGACCAGTGAAGAGTAGGAGTCGTATGTGCGGAACTCAAATTCGATCTTCTCCTTGCGGTGCGCAATCATGTCGTGCGCCTCACCGCGGAGGATCGCAATAGCCCCCTTGTTGCCGCTAACGCCGCAGTAGTTGGGGGGCAGAGAAGATAGTCAACACCTTTCCCTTGTGTGAGTACTGATACCCATTGGCAATGCACTGGTGACCCCGAATGAGGCAGTGAATCTTCTTGCTCTCCATCGGCAGCAGCTCCGCCGTCATATCACTGCGCCGCGGCGAATACTTGCGGTGTACGGTGGGAGCGTACTTTGGATTGTTGTTGTGCTCCAGAAACGCCTGTGTCACGTCGTCGCCGAAGATGTAGCCGCAGCCCCTCGCGCTGCTGACGCACCCGCGGTGGTTCTCTTCCGGGTCCGACCAGAGCAGCCCGCTGATGATGTCGCTCTGGTTCGGCACCTTCGTCGACGCGAAGGCGCTGCTCGGCCGGCTGCCCCGCTTCGGCGTGTCAGGAAAAAGACTGGAGAAGCTGCTCGCGGGGGAGATGTCCGTCAGCGATGACTCGTTCTCACTGGGCGAGTACTCGTCCCGCTTGAGCCGCTGCAGCATTTCTATCGAGTTCGTCTGGGGGCACAAACCGCCGTGTGTACAGAAGCAGTACCCAGCACCGCAGCGAATAAGGGCCCCGAGGGGCAGCCAGCAAAAGACGGCGTTGAATTTGAGCCACACAGAGGTGCATCCGTCCTTTGAGCTATCCGACAAGTCGGGGGAGTTGGCAGTGGACGTTTCGTTCAACTCGAAACTCTCGTACATGTTTATGAGCTTCGCCCGGCATTCGTTGTAGAATCCGTACATGCGGCAGATCTGCGCCACTTCGTGGTTGCCGCGGAGAAGGTAGATGTGGTTCGGGTACTCCACCTTCAACGCGAGGAGCAGGATGATCACCTCTAAACTACTTGCTCCACGATCTACGTAGTCGCCTAGAAACAAAAATTTTGTCGCCTTTGTGTACATTTGATCAAACTTGAAGGAGCTGGAGAGACTCGTGAAGCTGTGCTCTCGCGAGTCCACAGCGAAGCGCGACGAGCGCTTGCAGTCGTCCATCCGCGTTTGTCGTTTGGAGGCGACGGGCGCCTCGTCCTGCATCTCTGCCTTTCGCTTCTCCAACTGCACAGACAAGATGCTGAAGAGCATGTCGTAGAACTGACCGTGGATGTCACCAACCACCACCAAATCATCGTAGCGTCGCACGTCAACGCCAATGATCGTCGGCTCCTCGGCGATGCAAGTGCGGGCCATGTCGCACAGCTCAGCGATCTCCTTGTTGCCGCCGGAGAAGAGGTCTTTCATCTCCGGCGGGTCACTCATGGCGCTGGGGTCGAAGAAGGGCTCAATGAGATCAGAAATAAGCATGAGGAACCGGCCGGAGGCGGGAGAGACGATCTTCTGATCGTAGAAGAGATACGTCTTTTCCGTTTCGGCGTAATTGGCGCCGTCATAGTGCTCGAAGGGAGCGATCGACATCGAGCTGAACGACGAGGACGGGTTAACAGGCCTCATCTTGTCTGCTACGTGGGTGTGAGGAGAGGGTCTAAGAAAAAAAAATGCTTAAAGAACAGAAAAGTATGTAACTTCTTACGGTATATATAAATAATGTATACAGTAACAGGGTGTATCGGCGTTGGGGAGTGCTATATTTATCGTTGATACGTAGAGAAACTGTTGTGTAGTATGTAGCGGGGATTTTCTCGCTCTCTCTTTCAACGTCGAAACGCGCCGGACGGATCCTGATGCCTTTTCAGGACAGGGTAATGGGTTTCCCTGTCTTCACCGCAGCGAGGGGGTTCAGACACACTGCCAACGCCGGCAAACAAACAAACAAACCAAAAAAAAGAAGCAAAAAATCAAGAAAAAAAGAGGCACAAGAAGAGAGATGGGTACAATGAAACAGGCGAATGCACAGCCGCTACTCCGTAGCGTATAGAGGTTGCCACCGCGGCTCCATCACAACACCTCCTCAACATAGCAAATGTGCAATGGATCTGTTAGGAACTTCGCCCCGCAGATTGCCTCGAGCCATGAGGCAATGATCACCAGACTTCCTACGGCATATACGTGTGTGCGCTTCAAGAGAGGATGAGCATAGACGTTGATCCCTCCAGTCGCTCTTGCCCTTCAATTTCGTGACCACACAGTGTCCCCACGATAACAGGCCCTGTTGGGAACATTCACGTCCGTCGCGATCCATCTCGAAAAGTACACGCGTCCAGCAAAGGAGGCACCCCGCCGTGTGTGAGAGGAAGAGACAGAGAAAGCGCCTCCTTGTTTCTTCTACGCTGTGGCGGACTCCAGCTCGAGGTCCCCGGAGAGCGGCGATGCAGCGGCGCTCTGTCGCGGCCGGGTGACGTTCCCGAGAGACATCACGACGACGCGCGTCCGCTCGACCCAGTAGTGGTACAGCGCCTCCGCCTCGGCGCTCTTGGAGCGCGACTTGCGGTGACGGCGCAGCGGCGAGAGCGGCGGCAACACGCCCGATCGCGTCGGTGGCGGTGAGCCGGAGGGCCGGGCGGCCGCGCCGTACAGCCCCACGGCGGTGGCTGCCTGCTGTTGCCGAAGGACGCGCTTAAGGCTGCGTAGACGGTGCGCCACCGCCTCCTTGTCGTTGATGTCGATCGAGGCGGTGCGCCCCGTGATGATATCGGGCAGCTCACGTCGGTCGCGGTACACTTTGGTCTCGATTCCCTCGTCGATGCTGGGCGGCACCCAGGGGATGCTCCTGCTCCTACTAGGGCTGCAGCTGTCCAGCGCCGAGATCTCCTCCACCTGGATATCCGTCTCGCAGTCCATCTCGGCACGGCGGTTGTACATCTGCCGCACAAAGTGCTCCGTGCGGCCTCCGGACGGCACTCTCCTGCTGCTGTCCACACCAGGGAGCGGCACGACCGCAGGATGAAGCACGGCGTCGGGTATTTGAAGCGGCGTCGTTGCCACGCTGCCGCCGCTGCGTCGGAGCAGGTACCGGTCATGGAGCTGCGCTTTGACACTTCGAAGCCACCTAGCGATGGCAGTCCCGGGCGCCGCACCGCACAGCATAAGTTCTTCATCCTCAGTCAAGGGGGGTGAAGGCGACGCCTCCGCCCTTCGCTCCCCATCGCGGCTATTCATAGGCTAATTAGTGTGTGGAATCCGTGGAGGGTCTCAATGAATCGTTAGGTGGCAGTGAAGCTGCGGCTGTCGTAAATATGGAAGTCCCGCCGCGCTGCGTGAAGGTAGTGCTAAAGAGAAATAACGTCGTATGCGGCGGAAGGGGTCGGTGCCGCAGCAGCGACGGCACGGTACAATGGCCCAGTGGTCTGTTTTGAAACAGCACGGCAAGGGGAGAGAGAAACGGAACAGCAAAAAAAAAAAAGTGGAAGAGATATATAGATTAAATATAAAGGATCCTTTCTATGAAATACGAATATTGGGGATCGAGGAGGAGAAACACACTCGTCAAGTACAAAGGTTTAAAAAAAAAAAAGTAGCAGCAACGCAAACTTACGCACAGGCACAGAAACGGAACAGGGTTCAGGACACGGAAGGAGAGATGCCGGCGCGTAATGCCCCGACGGCGACGTACACGCGTTGGTCCTTAGGGTAGCACGCTGGGCCGACACAAAAATGAAATAATATATATATATATATATATATGCAAGTAGAAGATAGGATAGGAGAAGCAGATGCATCAATACTCAGACGTCGACCCCAACAGACGGCAACAGCTCCAAGTACGGGGCTCCCGCAGCGTCGGGAGGCGGCAGATGTGCGCACACGGGTGCAGATGAGTAGCATCCTTTTTTTTTTATTATTCAACACGCTACAGCCAGTCCGGCAGACGCCTGAAGAAAGACCTGGGAGAGTCGCTTCAGCCACACCCCACTCCCCTTCTCGTCCTTCACCTCCCTCTTTCCCTCGCTTGTTCCATGACGGCGGTGTGCGTGGGTGTACGCACCCTGCAGCTATGTGTATGTATGTACATGTGCCGTGCTGTGAGGGGGGAGGGGATTAGTCGTCCTCCTCCTCGTCCTCCTCGGCCTCTTCTTCTGCTTGGCGCCGCTTGCGCTCGAGGCGCTCCTGCTTGCGCTTCTCCTTCCGCTCCGCCCGGAGGCGGGCGCGGACCTCGGCGTCGTACTCCTTCAGCATCTCGTTGCGCACCACCACGGCGTTCATAAAAATCTTGCGCCACTTGACGAGATTTGCACCGTGCGCGACGATCCAGTCCTTCTCGCCCATCGGGTTCACCTTGTTACCGGGATCGACGCTGTCCCCCATGAGCGAGTAGCGCAGCCGCAGGCCACGGACAAAGAAGAGCAGGCACGGGGTGCTGCGTACCTCTAGAGTGTGAAGCAGCTTGACCAGTTGCTCGTAAGCCGTCTGCTTCAGCTCCGCCGTCTCCACCTCGTTCGGCTTTCGCCCCGTGACAGAGAAGGCGACGTCCTTCGCAACGAGCGGCTTGATGTTCGTCTCGTCCACTGTGCAGGCGCAAACGTGGAAGAATCGTACGTGCCTCCGCTGCTTCAAGTCCCTGGTGGTCGTAATGAGTTTGGCCTTGAGGTCGTCAAAGAAGTGACTACGCTTTCCACGGGCTTCGGCCTCGTCGTCCTCCTCCTCGGCCTCCTCCTCCTCAGCCTCCTCCTCCCCCTCCTCATCATCGTCCGAGTTAGCAGGCTTCTTTTCCTGCCCGGGGAGCACGAACTTGGGGTACCTGATCTTATGCACGCCGCTGTGGGAGCACAGCGTGGAGGTCACAACGATGCAGCAGAGGTTCTCGACATCCTTCACCACCTGCTCTTCAAAGTCCTCCTCGTTAAAGAGCATCTGGAGCTGCTGCTGGGGCTGCGGCCCCATCTCCACCGACGTCTCACTACGCTCGCCGTCCGACATTCTACGGCTACGAGGCGGGAGGGATGCGGGAGTGTGCTAGAGAAAAGAATTGGCTCACGGACACAACAAGATGAAAAGAAAGTGGTGCAAGAGAGAAAATGGTGGAGCGTTGCACTACGGGTCTCTGTAGGATCCTTTAAAGCTAAACGGGAAGGGCAGGGAAGGGGGTTCGAGGAACTACCACTACAGATTCTCAGTCTGTGTGCACGCCAGGCAATGAGGAGAGCAAAATACAATAAACCGTCACGAACAGGACAAAAAAAAGGGGGGGAGGAAGGGCTATGGGAGATATATTGATCCTCGGGGGTCCAGAGAAGAAGCCCTTAGCAGTAGGTTCCGTTCTGTATGAATCTCAGGAAAACGCTCTTTTTTTTTTGTTAAAAGGGTGACGCTTCTCCAAGCGCTTGTTAGCCTTACACGAAACCAGTTGATATGGTAAGAGCGGCTCGTAGTGCCTTGGCCAATCGGAGGGGGGGGGAGGGAGGTCAGGGTCGGGGGGGGGGGGGGGGGTCAAAGCCCAGTGGTTTTCTTCGGGTTAGAATCGCGGTTTGCGCTTCCGCATGGTATACTTGGAGTCCTCTGAGGCCTTGAGGCCCCGGCGACGGCGCTCCTCCTTCTTCATCAGGACCCACTCCTTTGTGCCGGCCGCGGGGCGATTATCCTTGCGTCGCCGCTTCCGATCGCGCTGCGCGTGGCTAGAGCGGGATCGCTTGAGGGCCTCGCGATCGCGACCACCGACCCGCACCCGGTCCCGCCTGCCGCCCTCGTCGCCGTCGCCGCCTAGCTCCACCTCCTCCTCCTCTTCTTCTTCGTCCGACTCCCCGTAGAGGGACTCGTCTTCGTCGCCGATGAGCGCCGGGGGTGGAACGAACGCCCCGGCGACCTGCCCGGCCTGCAGCACCAAGTAGTGCTTCTTGGCGCGGCTCGAGTGGGGGAAGTCCACGACGACGCCGCCGCCGAATCCGCACTTCATGGCCGCCTTGGTGATCATGTCGATCTGCTCGGGGGAGCTCGGGTAGAACTGGAACACGGCCTTCGCCCCGCGGCGCAGCGCGTTGTACAGGCTCTGGAAGAGGGCCTTTAGGCGCCGCTGCGGCACCTCGCCGCGCTTGGAGCTGTGGCAGAGCCACTGCAGGACCGAAATAGACACGCAGCCGTCAAACGTTCCTGGGCGAAAGGGGAGGCCGGCGCCAATATCGTTGTGAAGCACCTCCACCATGGTCGGCGCTGCAACGACATCGCTGCCCCCGGCCCCCTCGGCCTCCTCCTCGCTCTCCTCCTCCTCGTCATCAGAGGAGACGTCGAGTCCCCAGCGAACGTGGCTCAGGTCGGGCCGCGTGGGGTCCTGGACAGCCGGGGCCTGGCTCCCGCCCCCTGCCCCAACCCCCAGCGCAGCGAGTTCGTCCACCTTCGCCAGCTGCAGCATGTCGCGGCTGATATCCACACCAACCCAGGCGTGGCCGTGGGCGGTGAGCACCTCTCCGCTGAGGCCACTGCCGCAGCCGATATCGAGCAGCAACGCGCCGCAGCGCCGGCCCGTCTCGTCTGTCGGGAGGTTCATAAGCTCCAGCGCCCGCACCGTCATCTGGTGCTGGATGTGCCGCACGCGGGTGCTCACGGTGTAGCGCCTCGCCTCTGCGGCGTTGTAGTAGACCTCTGGCGGGTTCTCGAACTCCGGGCGAGGGGCCGGCATTATTTATCTTTTTATTTGGTTCTGTCGCGTCTTTCCCTCTCGGCGGGTGGGATCGGTAGAAGAGCGGTACTGCAATGGTGAGCAGCGGCCAGCGAGTGCAGTGCAGGTCCCCCAGAGCCGCGAAGGCGGAGGGAGAGCGAGCGGAAAGAAGGATAAAAAGAAAGCGGGAAAGGAACAGGGAAGAAGATGCAAGGGAGGAGGGTGGCGTTGAAGATCGGACGGATAGCCCCGCCTACTCTGAAGGGCATTAGGAAAACCTGGCGTACGCCTCGCCGCTGTAGATTCAATTTGCTTCGCCGCGGAGTTTTTTCTTAAGTAACAGGGACAAAGAGTGCATGACTAAGCTGTTCGTCTTATCTTGGCTTCTTTCCTTCTGTTCTTCTCTTGTTTTTTTTCTTCTTATTTTTTTGGGAGTCTTCTTTCTTTTCCTTTTTCTTTTTCTTTTTTTTCGTACTGTTCCGGCACCCTCCGCTGGGCAATGGTGAGTGACTGACCGTTGTTTGGGCTAGAGACAAGTAAGCGGTGAGCGAGCGCAGGTTGACGCAAATTGAAGCCGAGGTCGAAAAAAGGGGTGTTTAAAAACACCAAGAGAGAACCAAAAAAAAAAAGGGAGCACGAAACGCCCCACTTCCCCACTTCACCACGTTTCCTTTTCTTGCTCGTGTTGCGCTGAGGGCGAGGCCTGCTCCTTCTCCTCCCTCTTCTTCTCCTTCGTCTCTCTTTTCGCCAGTATGAAGCCTTTGATTTGTTTTTCCTCCGCGTGCCGGCGACGCTCTTTCAGTGAAGAGACGAGAAAATAGAGAGAGAGGAAGCCGCTGCGGCACGACAACAACAAGAAAAAAAGGAAAAAAAACGGAAGAAATGAGAGGGCGACCTGGTGTGTCGACATTTATCCAGGAGCATACAACAGAAGGGCGGAAGCTCGATCCAAAGAAAAAAAGATAATGAAGAAAACTGCTGCATGGACACCGAAGGCACCGCCCATAACTGTCACGGCGTAGTGTGCGTGAGTGGCTGTCGCGGAGAAGGTGCTGGACAGTTCCCTCTTCATCCGTTGTGGGTGGCTGGGTGTCATCATGGGGTGTGCCTCGGAAAAGAGTGGTAAGGAAGCCGCAAAGCACAACAGCAGTCCTATAAGTTCCGCCCCGCCGAACGTTATCATATATAGCAGAACACGGTGAAAGAAACAAAAAACGAAAAAAGAGAGAAAAAAAAAAGAAACCAATCTCTGTGTGTGTGTTATTTTTTTTGTTGTTGTTTTTTGTTGTTGTTGTTTTTCTCTTGGAATATAGCGAGGTGTGTCTACACACGGTGAATCGTAATAATAATATGAAAAGGAAAAAAGAGTGATATGTAACAATGTATAAAATGAATAGAGGTGCCGTAGGGAAATGCTTATACAGGGGTGGTGAAATAGTCAATGGGAGCATTGGCTCGTCTCTGGCCTGTCTCTGTCGGGGCGGCTCTCGGCCAGCCAACGTGGGGTGCTGGGCAGCGGACTGTGGGACAAGACACGTCTCCGCAGGAAGGGAGGGAACAGGAAGGACGCACTCATGCCATCGCTACCTGCCTCGGCGTCGCCGTCGCCCGTACGCGCGGCCCGGACGTCCTTCCTTCATCGCCGTCCTCCTCTGTCTGGCCGCGACGTTAGGGGTGTTCGTGTCTGTGCTCCTTTTCATCAAAAAAAAAAGATCCACCATCAAATACCAGGCATCCAACCGCTCGTACACTCGCTGGCAGGGCTAGATACCTATCACGTCGATACAATGGTCAACATACATAACTACATAGAGATGTTGCGATATCGAGATAAATATATTTGTACAACTAGAATGCCAGCGTGGAGGTGAACCGGTGCAGCGCACAGCAGCTTTAGAATCGAGTACTCTTCATGATCTGCACAACGCGAAGAAATACGTGGGATATCGCCTGGAGATGGACATACTGTGTTGGGGTATTCGGGTTGGTGTGGGGCTGGGGTGGATTTGGGGCAGCAGCATACATATCAACCCGAGCAGATAGGAGCGTCACATCCAACCCAGCCGCGTCTGTGGTGTGAGCTATGCTGGGGTAACACATGTACCATAGATACACCTAAAGATAATTGAGATCGTGATAGATATAAGCCTTATCTGTGGCGCATCGGCATCCGCTGGTGGTTGCTGCCTGCTGGTGGTCCGGGGCGACACCCTGCGGAGACGGCTAAGGCTAATGTCCGCGGCGTGAAGATGTTTAACTCAGAGGCGGGGCACGCTGCAACGGCGGCCCCAGCCAGCGCACATCTCTCCTTCTCCGTCGTAGGCACGACAAGGGAGCTCGTGATGGGAAAAATAATAATAACAATCACAAAATATAATCAGCACGAATCATCCATCGGCACCACCAAATACCATTCCACTTGATGACAGTGAATTAAATATAAGAAATATGCTTCAAAAAAGCGGCAAATCATAGCGATAGGCTCAAAATAATGAAAAAAAAAAAAGAAGCTCCTCCATCAAACTATTGCGGATTGTCGCGGTGCACGAGCTTCTTGCCTTTTCCACGTGGTAAATGTTTCAAGACAGTATGACAAGTTTTGTGGGGCGCGCACACGCCCATCCCTTGCGGCGCTGGGCTCCAGCAGCTCCTCCGGGGACGGCGCATCGGCGGTCCTGGCCGACGGGAGCGGTGCGGGCACCGGGTTTAAAAACCCATTGCCCGTCCTCCACGTCAGAGACAAGAGGCGGCTGGTTCAGCACTGGGATATAAATGGGGGGGGGGAGGGGGGGGGGCAGGCGCGAGAGCATTCGTAGGGCGATGCTCCCAGAGTGCCACCATTATTGTCTCTTTGGATTGGGGATGAATGATCTCCATGTTCCGTCTTCATCTTCAATGTGTTGTCATAGAAGCATATACTAATATGTTTGTTTGTTTTTGGTTGTTGTTTTTTTTGTTGTTTTATTGTTTGTTTGTTTGGGTTGTTTTTTTGTTTTTTTTTTTTTTTTTACAGCTATCGCATATACACGAAGCATCACTAATGCTCTACGCGTGATTCATTTGAATTTAAAGAATTCAAAAGGAAAAAAAAAAAATTAGTGCGAACGCGTATCAGCGAAGCTGGTTCGTACTACTACTTCAGGTTATCACCACCATTATTCTCATCATACTAAAAACAAGTATAATTTAAAAAAAAAAAGTTTCACTTTTTCACTTTTTCTTTTTGTTTTCTTTTTGAAAATGTAAAATTTATTTTCCTTCTTTTTTTTCTTCTTTGTTTGTTTGCATGTGTGTTGTTGTTGTTGTTTTATTTTTTATTTTTTTATTTTTTATTTTTTGTCTGTTCTTTTCCGCTTGCTGTCGCCAGGTGCTGCGTGCGCCTCGCTGTTGACCTCTCCCTGGCAAAAAAAAAACGTCCCCAGCGATTGCTGCGGCGGCACTCTTGAAAAAAGTACGACGTACCACGGGAGAAGAACGGTGGATCAACACATCCCACTACCGCTACCAGGCGCCGTCTGTTGAGGAGGCACGGCACCGCGGCGAACAGCAATTAAGCAGGAAAAGAAAAAATCGTTCATAAATGATGATCGAGGTACAAATATGGGCAGAAGAAAGAAAAGGAAAAAGTAAATAAATAAATAAGAGGGAGGGGGGGGGTAAAGAAGGGGTACACGTATCAAAAGAAAGAAGAATCTACAGTAAAAATAAGGAAATAACCTTCGACTGGGAGCACTTTGCTCCTCCTCCTCTTCTTCTTCTTTGGGTTTCACTCTCCCGTACATACACACGCACGCGCACGTCTGGATGCGCAGCGACTCAAAAATGGCGCGCCAGCACGGCATATCTCGATGGATGGATAGATATGTGTTTGGGTCTGTGTAATTGCGTTCCGGCGTTCGGTGTGGAAGTGATATCCGCTGAAAGATTGATTTGTGTACTTTTTTTTTAGGCCTTCATAGGAGAGCGCAGCACCTCGGAGATCGCGCGAGGGATGGGTCGGCCGCTCGAGCGGTCAACGTCTGCGACGACGATGGTGCGCGTGACGCGTGAGCCGGCGGAGGTGCACTGGCTGTTTGGGCGCAGCTGCTGCACGTGATTGAGGTTCATCTGCGGGGCCGCTGGCCTGGCACTGGGGGTGGGGACGGCGGCGGGCTTGTGCTGCTTCTGCGGCGTGGCGGCGGCGGGCCGCTCGGGTGTCACGGGGCATGAGTAGCACTCTTCGAAGGACTCAGCGGCGGTGCTGGCCGAGGGCTCGAGGCAGGGGCTGTAGGGGTTGTGGCGGGTGTAGGTCTCTTCCGCGGGGACCTTGGCGGGGCCGGTGTAGACCGCGCTCCGTTGGTACGAGTAGGAGGTGGCGGTGGGGACGGCGCAGAGGAAGCTGTTGCTGTCGCACCCGTGATACCACGGCACTGCCTTGAAGGGCGCCTGGGCGTTCATGTTATCGGCGTTGTCGACGGCGGCGGTGCAATCGACCAGAGGGCAAACAGCGGACATGGGGAGAATGAAATAAAAGAGAGGGGAGTGAGGGGATTAACGGTAAGAGGTCGAGTCGTAAGGGCGGTGGGTGATGGCTGAAGCGTTGAAACAAAGGCAATAGACAAGGGAAGGAGGGGGGAGGGGGGAGGCGTTTACAGTCCGTTAATCAAGAGGAGAGCGTTCCCCTCGGAGAGCTCCGCACAGATACGATATAGATACAGCAAATACAAATACGGCGGAGGTGGAGGCTACTACCTCCTCTTTACCTCCATGACAGGCAGGAAAGCAAAAGGTGGATGATGGAATATAAATTTTGGTGTAGATACAACCGTTGTGGGCATTGAATGGAAGGAGGGGCTCTCACGAGCCGGTTTGACGCAGTAGAACATTCTTTGTCATTCCACTTTATGCGTAGCAGATTTCTCGGTAGCGACAGAGGCGAGTAGGTTATCGGTGTAGTAATGGAAGAGGACGCGCAGCACAGCCATGGGCAGCACCAAAAAGTACACGGCCATAAAGCAGACAAAGGCAATCATAATAACGTCCTGGTCATGTGTCCGCAGCGCCACGTGCGGCCGCGGGGTGGTAGAGAGCTCCTGCGCCGCACCCCGCACCCACGCCACAGCAAATGATGTTGGTGGTGCACTCTCGTCAGTGTTGTTGACGTGTATATTGCACCCCAGCGCTGCACGCAGGAGAACGAGGAGGACGTCGCTGTGGTCCATCGCCACAGCCGACGAGGGGGCAGTGCGGAGCCCTGCGCGGCACAAGACGGCCGGGTGCTGCTCCGCCTCCGCCTCCGCCTCCTCCGCGCCGTCGCGGCGCGGTGTGGTGAGAAGGAGGGCGAACGGCTCCGTCAGCGGCAACGGGGCGTACCGCTCTGGGGGAAGCTCGCTGGGGTGGTGCCAGACCTCCTCGACTGGGATGGAAACGAGTAGCGCGCGAGAGGGGCCGCGGAGGTGGGGGAGGGCGCTGCGCAGTACCACCAGCTGGACGTCCCGAGCCTCGTCAATGTGGCTCGCTACCACCTCCGTCTTTATACCGTTCCCCGCCTCGCCCTCCACAGCGTGGAGCCACGGCTGCAGAATCGTCAGGGGAAAGAGGATGGCGGTGTAGGCCACCAGCCCCCGCCCGCTCTCTCCAACACCAGCGGACACGTGGAGCCGGACTTCATACTGCTGCGGCACGCCGCGCGACACGGCGGAGATGGCGGCATCCAGCGCCGCGTGTGGCGCTGCAGCGGCGTCAGGCGCCGTCGTTGTTACCGCCAGGCGTGGGGGGATGGCGTGCAGCAGCTCCGACGGTGCGCCATGGGGGCCGACCACGACCTCTACCTCCGCAGGATCGTCTGGCCACCGCTGCTGCCAGCGCCGCGCCACGCGGCGGACTTCCGCCTCGTTGGCGCCTAAAACAAACGCGAGCCGCACGGTCAGCTGTCCTGCGGGGCTGCTGTGGAGGTAGAGGTGCTGGTAGGTGCTTCGCGGCATGTCGGGCCAGGGGCCGAGTAGGGCACGAAGGACCGCGAAGAGGTCCTCCGTCCCCTCCTGCTCGTCGTGCAAGACCTCTATCTCCTCCTCCGGCGCATCGCTGCCAAGGAGATGCGCCAGTGTGGCGGTGCACAACTGGCCCGCACGCGTTTCGTCGTAGTCGCACCAGCGCGCTCCCTCCCGATCATCACTGCCCGTAGAGAGCGACACGCCTGTGCTGCGCGACAGCAGCGGGGCACTGGCCGGCGCCGGCCGCTGCAGTAACGCCGCCCACCATCTTCTAGCTGCCGCGGCGTCGAAGGACACGGCTCGGCCGCAGACAGAAAGAATGTGCCGGTTGCACACGGGGCTGCTGGCCAGACGATGTGTGAGGGCCGACCAGCTCGAGGCGGGGAAGCTGCTCGGGTCCAGCGAGGCGGCTGCTCGGAGCCCTGACGGCCCTCTGTGCGGCCACTGACCGCCACAAGCGGAGAAGGTAATCTGGTCGGCGGCGCCCGTCTGCCGGAGCAGTTGCAGTGCACTGGGCAGGAGCGCAGACCTGGGGGAGCTCCCCCTGGACCACACGGCTTCGCCGAGATCTAGTTGGGCCGCGACAAGCACCTGGTCGCGAGACCTGCTGTGTAGGTAGCCGACGTGCAGCGTCGTGCGAGGGGCCTGCAACTTCTCCTCCGCGGCGCTGGAATGGCTGGACAGCAGCAGCCCAAGGATCAGCACGAGTAGAGGGATGAGGTGCCTGGTATGGGTAGAGGTCATGCGCTCCCTTGCGTGTTGGTCATATCAGCGCAGCAGACACCATATCCGTAAACAAGATACGTATGGAGAGAATGAGAAGGAAACAAGAAAAAGTGGATTGTATGAACGGCGAGAAGGAGGAGAATGAGAAGGTGGGTGTGTAGTCAGCACCATTAATTTTACAATTTCATTATTATTATTTCATTTTTACCGGTCTTTTTTTTTCCCAGCTTGCTGCATGGAAGCCGATCTTCCCAGAGAATCTACCAAGGGCTATGTGGAGCTCTGCTGTCCGTCCGGTCTTGAGAACGTCTGGTGGCCTTACTGGGACCATCATCTGTTCGCCTCCGGAACCCACGCAGCGTGAATGCCAGCTGTGACGTGATGAGAGGGACCACCTGGGGGACGATGCAGCCATCTGCCCAGGGAGGCGGAGGCGAGCCACAGCAAAGCATGTTCGCCGCCGCATCTCCATCGCTATCCATTGCTGCGCATTGATCTTCCGATTCCTTCGTGGTTTGTGTGGGGCGTGGGTCCCTTCCCCTCACAACACCCTCTGCAAGGCATTACACAAAAAAAAAAAGATAGATAGATAGATAGATAGATAGATAGATAGATAGATAGATAGATAATGTACTCACCTAGAATATTTAATAAAACGAACAACAGCGGTGGCGGAAACGTTAAAAGAAAAGTTTAAATAAAAAAAATAGTTACGAAATGAGAGCATTCGAACAAGCAATACTTCAAGCCAGAAGAACTCTTTTTTTTTATGTAGGGCCGGGGAGAGGAGAAGTGCTCCACGTTAAACGCGTCACCAGCACGGCAAGACGTTCCTTCGCTCGCAGCGACACATATTTATTGCAGGCCAGCAGAGAGCGCTGGTGGCTCCCTACTCTGATCTGCGACTCGGCCCGCAGCGGACCGCGGCACCACAGGAGCCCCGGTAGGTGGCCCCGAATGCTGGCTCCGACGGCCACCCTACCCCGCCCCCTTTTCCCTGGACGCCCTCGCATCATTTCTGTGCCCACTCTCCACCCGGAGACTGTCAAGTTTCCCCACCGTGGAGGCGAACGCCTCCGCCTCGTCGTCCGCCTCGACCACCTCGATGGGGAGCTTGGTGTCGTTACGCACCGTCAGTGGCAGCAGAATGCAAATGCCTGCGACATGGAAGACGAAAGTAATGATGAAGGCCGCGCCGTAGCCCCAGCGATCCGCTAAAAAGCCGCCGATCAGCGCCGTGCCCGACCAGCCGGCGGACTGAATGGACTCAATGGCGTTCCACCGCCCCCGCTTGCCTTCGGGCACAATGTCCATGATGAGCGCCCGGGAGAGGCCGGCCGAGGAGTTCATGCAGGACATGCGCAGCACGTACGCAATGCACATGAGCCACGTCGGGGCGTACGTCGTGCCGCGGGCGAGAGCCATCCAGAGCAGAATTGCCGCGCCAATTGCCTTGGGCGGAATGATGGCCCGCACACGTCCGTAGCGGCGTCCAATGAGCCCCACCACAATGGCCAGGATGGAGATGAGCGTCGAGTTGCTCAGGTTCAGCACCGCCATTTTTGCTGGTCCCACGCCGTAGAGCACCATCATGAACATGGTGAAGTACTGCGTTGTCATGCCGCTGCCCATGGTGATCACAATATCCGCCATCGCCACGAAGAATGGATAGCGCTCAAAAGGAAACTTCAGCATCAGCCACCGCCTCCAGCCAGTTGCCTTCTCCAGCTCCGTGTCAATGAGGCGAGTTGGGCGCCCGCCGTCGTCGTTCCGCCCACTCTCGTCCTCTGACGCCACCCCGTGTCGGACAACGGTGAAGGAACGGTTTGCCGATCGTTCACCTGCAGAGGTGCCCTCCGCGGCTGCCGTGGGGTCTTGGCCAAAGGAGCGGTACAAGTCGCGTAGGATCTCCTCCTCTACCTCCGGGGCGGGCGTGCAGACGGAGGGGTCGAACTGACTCGAAATGCCGGGAGCGCCGTTCGACTGCAGCACGGCTGTCCTCGCGCGGTTGGCCATCTCGGTAGAGGGGCCGGCGATGGGAATGGGCTCGCCGAGGACACTCTCGTCGTCCACATCGATTCGGGGGTCTTCTGTTTCTGCCATCTCGCTTGGCGTAGCCTCGTGGACGATAACAGGTGGTTCATCCGTCCCGGTGCCGACACCCTCCAGCCCCGCCTTCTTATTGGTCTTCTTGTCCACCACGGAGGGAAGGGGTTTGAAGTAGTAGAGGAAGTTGAGCATCGAACAGAGATGCAGCGCCAGGCCGACGGTCATGATGCCGCGCAAGATGGAGACCTGCCATTGGTTCCCGATGACGGTGTACATCACGGCAGACAGAACGAGGCCAATGATCGGCCCGCCTGCTTCGCAGCTGAACTTCACGCTGTACAGCCGGTCCCTCTCGCCGCGATTCAGGCACTGGGCGAACACAGACTCAAGGCACGTGAAGCTCAGGCCCATGTAAATACCTTCGAAGCACTGCGCCAGGATAAGAAGAAAGAAGCTCTCGGTCCAGATGGCGAGCAGCACCGTGGAGAGCGTCACGAGCCCGAAGCGCACGGCGAACAGCAACATCCTCGAGTGGCCTATCCGCGTGTCGGCGATATGGCCGCTGAGGAAGGCAAAGAGCAGCTCGCAGATACCGTGGGCCGCGGCCATGAGGCCGACGTACAGATTGCTGCCGTGAAACAGAGTGAAGATGAACGGAGACCAGGCGTTGAACATCCAAATGGAGGTGGCGACACTGTTGGTGAAGACGAACAGAATGATGACCCCGGCCATGGACTCCGAGAAGGGCGGAATGGAAACGATCGCTTTAAAGCCATCGAGACGCCGCCGAAGCTGGTTTGTGATGGCGTTCATGTTGAAGGTCTGCGCTGTACGAAAGGAGCCGTTTCTCCGGAAAGAGGAGAAATAAAAAGCGTGCGCGGAGTACACGAATAAAGAATAGAAGAATAGTACTGGGACAAAAGAGAGCCTGCCAGTGCGGCAATGGCACTCAGGCGATCCTTCGCTCGAGAAATAAAGAGAGAGAGAGGAGGAGGAGAAGGAGGAGGAGAAAGGGTATATGGGCCAGAGACCTTACGACCATCTTCGGGTTGAGAGCACCCACAGTCAAAAACGCAATGTGCTGTACAACCTAACTGTCCGGAAGTATGGCGGCGGCACAATTAACATGGCCAACGAGGTCCACCTTCTCGTTGGCCGCCAGCGGAGGTACAAGAGGAAGGCGGGGCACATCGAGCGCTCGGTGGATTCTAGCGGAGCAGCGAGATGTCCGCGTCCTCATGTCCAATTCTGGAGATGAAATCGGTGAAGACCAGCCACGAGTAGTAAAGCACAAGGTTGGGTGCCTTGATGACGACGTCCTCCTCCATCTCCTCCTCGCTCTGCGCGCAGAAGGTCAGGCGAAGAATGCAGTCGTCCTTGAGCACCTTCTTCGGTCGTAGGAGGGGCGAGTACTGCAGGTGGCCCGGCGTGGGGCCACGGAAGCGCTTCAGGTAGGGGTGGTCCTTCGCCTTGGCGGACACTTCAATGAGATTCGATAGCAGAAAGTAGCTCTCCATTCGCGTACTTGACCGGCTCTCCTTCCACCCAAAGACAACTTCCGGAAGCAGCTCGTCATTCACTTCGTACAAGTTGATAAATTTCACCGCGAAGAACTCCTTTGCGGGGCGGCCGCGCGGGGGGAACAGCAGCATAGCGCTGCCCTCCGCGATGTACTCGTCAAAGGCGATGATGACCTCCGGCGGAATGTCCGGCGAGTCGGCGTCGCGGCTGCACGCCACACTGTTCACAATGGCCAGCAGGAGCGGGCTGGGTGGTAGGGCCGCGATGTGTGGGACAGTGGAGTGCGACGCGGACCTGAGCAAGGCGATCTGCTCGGTTGGCGGGAAACTAGCCAGCTGGTAACGCGGTTCCTCCGGCCCAACCGGGGTCATGGACGGACCCGGGGTGGCCGACGGCGGCACGAACAGTGGGGACCCTTCAGCCGTCTTTGGCGCGGTTTTAGGGGCCGTGTCAGCCTCGAGAGAGGTGGCGGTGGCCCGGTGCGCCGTCATCGCGGCGTGGCGCCAGGCAGCGGTTTTGTTAGTCGACGAGGCCCAGCTGCGATTTCGTGGCGATGCCGGGAAGGCAGCGGTGGGGATTGGCGTGGGCCTGCCCATCCCGAGGGGTAGACAGGGATAGGGTAGAGTCGCTGGGCGATGAATGAGCCGAGAGGGCCGGCGGCGCGCGAGTACGGACGACAGAAGGCCGCCTCGTCGCGCTCTCTCCCACCCAACGGGGGTTAACTTTGGTAAAGACGGGCGCATCACGGCAGTGGCACGGCAGGGAGTGCGAGACGTCCTCCATGGCGGCCCAGCTGCTGGAGGTACGCCGCGCATCGGACTTCTCTGGCAGCGGTGTGCTGGGGGCCTCACTCGGGAAGAGCGGGCGCCGCCTCGACGAGGGGAGTCGCCACGAGTGGGCTTCCGTGTGTGTAAGCAAGGGCGCGCACTGCTGCGCCGGCTCGTTCGGAAAGCGGATGCAGCGGTGCTCGACCGCGGTGTGCGGGGTGAGCGCCACGAGGCGGCGGTCTCTGTCCGGCGGCTTCGGCCCTCGACGTAGGCGGCGGACACCGGCTGGTACCCGCCTCCTCGCCACATCTGCGCCAACGCTGTTGAGTGGCTGACAGAGCGCACAACGAACAAGAAAAAAGAAAAAAAGGGGGGGGAGAGGGAGGAGAAGGGTCATGGTTTAGGAGAGCAGAGGATTGGCGTCGGGCACGTCAGGTCGATGCCCATCGGAGCGGAGGGGCGGAATGTTTGGCGAGACGTACAGGTATTGCATCGCTGCAACAGCATCCTCCTTCCGAGCGAACTCCGTAGAGCCGCTAGGACGACGACTGGCTAGCGGCCATCAAGGCCGCTTGGAAGGCCTCGCATTCTGGGGATATCGAATAGAGCAAATCTGGGCTGGATATGCTGTAGTCGTCCCCCTTAAAAGACGGCTGCCACGACTTGGCGGGGTACTTCCTCTTCGCATGTGCTGGTAGTACAGCAGGGCTGTGGTAGGGAGGCAGCGGTGTCACCGTCCTGAGCGTCGCTGTAGGGGCGTACCGCTGCTCGGACGCCCAGCGCTGGAGCATCTCGTGGCGGCACTGGGAAATGATCCGGGTGTGGAAAGCATCGAGCGCCGCCTCAGCTGACGTCACACCCTCGACTGTGGCAAGGTACGGGGCTTCCATCTGCCCTGACGCCCGGGCCGCTTGGCACGCCCAGAAGCCTTCCTTGCCTGTGCGGTCCCCCGGTGGGGCTACTACCATCTCCGCCAGGCAAGACCAGTACACGTGCAGCGACACTGGCGCCGGCCGCGCCTCACCGAGCAGCAATAGGATGGCGCAAAGGGTGGCCAGCACCGCGGCGGCAGCGACCGACCTGCGACCTACAAGCACCGTCATCGGTGTAGCGTCGGACAACCCCGCGCGTCTATGCCACTTCGGGATGAAGACGAGGACCATCGCAAGGCGGATCATGTTCATCCCCGAGACGAGGGAGGACTCGGCTGTGTCGCTCAAACCCAGGTCATATCGCATCCGCTCCAGTGGATCCATGAGCACCTCGTAGGCGCCGTTGATGGCGCGGCACGCCTCCCCCGCCTCTTCCCCCGGGGACTTGTCCGGGTGCAGCAGCAGGGCCCTGCGGTGGTACGCGCGGCGGATGGCGGCGGCATCTGCCTGGCGGCCCACACCAAGGATCTTGTAGTAGTCTTCCTTGTTCTCAATAATAAACCGAATCGATGGCTGGTCCATAATAGTGCGCTCTAAGAGGAGATACGCACAAAGAAATGTGAATAGAAGAGTTTGAGCCGCAAAGCAGTTGGCAGCAGAGAGACAGAGACAGGGACAGAGAAGCACGCATGGAAATGACTGCTGGGCCCAGGCACCTGTGCGGTGTGAGGTTCGCCCTCCCCGTTCGTGTGCGGCGTGCGGCTGCGGCTTGCAAAAGCCCATGATACAGCCCCACGAGTAGTAAAACAAAAAAAAAAATGGTTCGATTTTTTTTTTTCGGCTTTATTCTTCTTCTTTTTAAGATCGACGCCCACGCTCCTGCTCTGCTCCTCCAGTGCGGCGACTTGTTATTTCTCGGTGTTAAGAGGGGTGCGGCGGGGGCCCGCGCATCCTACGCCTGCCACAGGCCACGCCGCGCGCCACCATGGGCGGGTGCGAGAGATGCCTACTGACGGCGGTCCATGGCGTGCGACACGGAGAGCACGACGTTCTTGAAGTGGAAGCGGCGCTGCCGGACGGCGTCGAGGACGTACTTCTCGTCCCGGAAGGTGACGAAGGCGTAGCCCTTGTTGTTGCCCGTGCTGCTGTCGGTCGCGAGGTAGACCCGCTCCACATCCGCCCCGTTGGCGCTGAAGATGTTGATAAGGTTCTCCTCGGTGATGTCGTCGGACACGTTGCAGACGCGAACGCGGCGTTTGACGTCGGTGGAGGTGCTCGACTTGACCGTGGTGGTGCGGTTCGTCCCCCACGTTCCGGTGGCAGCCTCGAGCTCCTTCCCGGCGTCCTCCCTGGCCGCGCCGCGCACCTCCTCCACGTTCTCGGCCATGAAGCGCTTGATCTCTGCGCGGCTCTCGCGCTCGTACTTGTCCGCCGAGCCGAGCTCCAGGGCGAGCGGCGGCTCTTTGGAGACGATGGAGTCCTTGTCTTGGGTCTT
Source organism: Vickermania ingenoplastis (assembly GCA_010157825.1). Taxonomy (NCBI): domain Eukaryota; phylum Euglenozoa; class Kinetoplastea; order Trypanosomatida; family Trypanosomatidae; genus Vickermania; species Vickermania ingenoplastis. Next base: position 34,182 of record VFSE01000211.1, on the reverse strand, counting down.
GGCCTTTCCGAATACGGCGAGCTTCTTGCGGAGGTCCGACGGGCGAGCGTCGCGCTCGAGGTGGAAGGTGCGCACCTTCTTGGTGATCTCCACGCGGTTCCCACGCTCGTCCACGTCGCGGATGGAGATCGGCTTAATGGTGTCCCACACTTCCTCGTCGTCGTCCGCCCCTGAGACGGGCTGGTCGCGGTCGATCGCCTCATCGAGTCCGTCCTCGTCCGCCCAGGTGCTCATCTTCTCGGTATGGTTGAAAACTGCTGCCGGCCGCGGGGGGGTTGGGGTGGTAAACAGGTGTTGCTCGCTTGGTGCGACCTGCCGTGCTGTGTGCTGAATCTCCTGCCGGCACGTACCAACAGAGGCGTACCAACATACAAAGAGGAGAGAGAGAGTCAGAAAAAAGGAAAGGAAACATAAAAAGATTAGGATAAGAGACCAGCGCACATGGTGGACTTGTACTCCACTTCATCTGGCGGTGACGCCGACCTTCTTCCTTCTTCTGCACGCTACTCGCCCTGTTGAGACTTTTTTTTTTTCTGCGCGTATTGAAATGCTTGAGAGGGGCGCCCGACCATTCTACAGATCAGAGCGTATAGCCCATTTGAGCCGTGGGGTGAAGGTGAACGACTTCAGTCATTCTTTCGAATAACATTACATCTGGAGCCCAAAAATAAAAAAATAATATCGAGAGGAAGATATGAGAGGCTGGCTAATATGCATAAGAACAAAAAAAAAAAGGGGCAGCCGTGAGTTTGGTAGGTTGGAGGCAAAGATTCGTTAGTCTGAGAGTAGTGAGAGTACGAGATGTGCGCCTTTCTTCTCTGGCCTCTGCGCGTGTCAAACTCCTTGGTTTGGTTAATAAACACACACACACACACACACACACACTCTCTCTCTGTAGGAACGGTGTATAGCGTACAGCTTCTAGTGGCGCCAGCTTGGCTGCAGCTCGGTGAGTTCGCGGCGCTTTCGTTCGTAGACGCCCGCCGCGGCCCGCGCGCTGGGCTCTGAGTGTCGCCCGGAGGCGGAGGAGGCGGAGGAGGCGGAGTTGCCGCCGCGGCTGTGGCGCTGCGGCTCGCCCCTTGTGGGCTCCCAGCACGCAGGGAGGTCGTCCCAGCTGCACCATGGAGACGCGCTGTGGCCGTGGCGGACCTTTGGGTGGCGCGGCGTGCAGGCCGTGAAGCTGCCGGCCCTGCGCGGGAGCCGCTGGTCGTCCCGGCCGCTGGTCTCAAACTCGCTGCGGGGGAAGTACGGCAGGCCGAAGCGCTCGCCGGGGCCGGGGCCGGGGCTGGGGCTGGGCTGCGACAGCGTGGGGGTGCGGCGCCGCCCCGCCCCAGCCCCGGTGTGGGCGCTCTCCTGCGAGGCGGCGAGCTCCGAGATTTCTCGACGAACATCCTGCAGCTCCGTCAGGATCGTGCCAAGGTCCACGGCGTTCTCTCGCTCCTCTCGCCCCGCCGAGCCAGCGGTTTGCTCGTGTCTTTGGAAGAACGTGTCAGCGGCTGCGGCACGGCGCTGGGACGCACCGCGCGGGGCGACGGGCGGCGCCAGCAGCTTCATCTCAATCCCCATCGACGGCGTCGGCGCTGGCACCCCGGCTAGCACCCCCTGCTCCACCTCCACCTCCGGCGGCGCGGTGCCTTGCTGGTGCCGGTACCACTCGCAGTACTGCTGATAATACACCATCCACATGCTGTACGCCTCCTCCGCACTGGGGCCCGGGTCGGGATGGCTGACGGGCGCCGGGCGCGGCGGCCGCCGGCTGGTGCTGCGCTCGGCGGGCAGCATGCGGTCGCCGCTGGGGCCGGGGGCGGCCGGGGTCGGGTCCCGCATCGAGCTTGCGCTGCGCTGGTCGCCCAGGGCGTCGAGACTCTCCAGCCGCTCCTTGAAGGCGCGCCACGGGGCGGCGTCGCGCCGGCTGCTGCTGCGGTCGCCTGACGGCGACACGGACGGGGAGGGGGAGGGGGAGGGGGCCGGGAGCGACGAGGAGGCGGCACTGCTGGAGGCGTCGCGCCACTTCGCTACGGCGTCGCGGGCGGCGGACGGCTTGGCGCGGCTGGAGAGTCTCGACGCGGCGGCGGGTCGCGGAGGAGACGGCGACAGCGAATGGCGCGACGGCTCGACTTCATCTGGCAGGCGGAACTTCACGGAGAGCGAGCGGCGCGTTCTGGGGGACCTACAGCGGCGCGACGCAGGGCCAGCCGTTGCATCGGTGGTGGTGGTGGTGGTGGTGGACAGGAGGCTCGACAGGCGGGTCTCTAGCGGGTGGTGATAGTGGGTTGATTTGCCCATCGCCGGTTCCTCTGCGCCGTGCCGAGAGGGTGCTGCTGCCTTGTGTTCGCCCCTCTTCTCTTTTTAAACGTCGGCTGTGGGTCCAGACTTTCTCTTGTCTGTCGCTCGGGTGAGTTAGCCGCTGCGCCGGAGGGGAGCGGAGTGGGGTGGATGAGGCCCCGAGCCGAGAGGGTCAGACGCCACCCCAACCCTAATCTAGAGGGACGCTCTCTGCTAGAGGGCAAGGTGTGAGAGGAAAGCCGAGACGAACGGTTCAACTGGTGTTCCGCACAGCTCTCCTGCGGGATGGGGGGGGGAATAATATAGTTGTAGAATTGGTTGGTGTGCGTCGAAGCAACAATTGGGGCAAGGAGCAAGAAGGGAAGGAGAGAAGAGAAAAAAAGGATCCGAACGCAACAGGAAGGGGAATGGAACATAATCTGATAATATGGCGTGTGGAGCGGCAGGGAGGCCATCCAGCACAGTCTGCGTGTTAGCTCGACGGTTGAAGTAGTGGTAGAGTGCGTGTGTGTGGTGTGTGTGGAGCAACTGGGCGCGGGCTCGGCTCTGTGTGTGCCCAGTTGCTGCCACGTGATGCTAGGACTTGGCCGGTAACCAAATGCGGACGGTGGCGTCCGCGCTGCTGGTGGCGAGGATAAGATTGTCGGTCGTGTGGCGCACCGCCGCGCCCGTCACGCGGTCCCGGTGGCCGTCCAGCGCCTCCACCACCGTGGCAGACCCCGGCACCGACACGTCCAGCACCACCGCTTTGTTCGACGGCCCGCCGGTTATGAGCAGATCGCTCTCCGTGATCCGCCGCGGCAGCGCCGCCTCCGCGTCCTTCTCCCCATCATCGTACAGGGGGGACTCGGGGCGCCGCGGGGCGACGCCGCGCCAGAAGGCCGCCCGCATGCTGTACCCGCGCATCTCGAGGCTGCGGGGCAGCGAGGTGTGCAAGGCGTAGAGGTCCGGCCGCGCTCCCCCGCCTCCCGAGGACGGGGCGCTCAGAGTCCCATGATAGAGCCGTACGACATGATCGTTCGTGACCGTCACCAGCCGACGCGCGTCGTCGCCGCTGTGGACGTGGGCGATGTAGGCAATGCCGGAGTGCGCCGCCTCCGTGTTGGGCGCCGTCCATACCCGCTTCATCGAGTGCCCTGCCTCCTCGGGCGGCGAGAGGGCCGCGCCGGTCCTGCGGATGTCCCACACCGTGACGCAGCCGTCACTTTGCCCCATGAAGAGGTGGCAGGAGGCGCTGTCGAAGGCCAGCGAGTTGACGCGCGAGTTGATCTCCCGCACAGAGGGTTTGTGCGCGCGTGTGTCGACGATGGCGACGTTCTGGCGGCTGTCCGCCGCCGCGAAGACGTTCTTCTCGAGCGGTGCGACGGCCAAGACGAGCCCCTCGGCCTGGTACTGGTGCACCACCGCACCCCCCCGGCAGCTGTCCCACACTCGCGCTGTCCCGTCGTAAGACGCGCTCACCACGAAGTTGGTGCTCATCCAGGCCACGTCGCTGACGCACTCCTTGTGCGAGGCGGACCAGAGCTTGGTATCGGTTCTAGCGAAATTCTGCAGCACCAGCTGATTGTCGAGGCCGCCGGAGACGAGCGCCTCGGCCTCGCCCGGGGCGAAGGCGCAGCAGTGCACCGCCTTGGTGTGGTGCTGCAGCGTCTTGAACAGGTTGAACTTGCGGCTGGTCGACGCCGTCGTCGCAGTGGGGTCACTGTCGCGCCGCTCCTTACCAGGGGTGCCCGCCGTCTCGGCCACGGCGCCGCGGAGCGCGTCGGCCCGGAGGGCACGAATGTCTGCCGGCGTGTCGAGGGAGAGGCCGCAGCTGGCGAGTTTGCTCACGGCCACGTCGAGCAGCGCCATGGCAGTGTGGAGCTGGCGCCGGAGAAGGTGGTTCTCCCGCTGCGCCTCCGCCAGGCGCTCCTGCAAGAGTCTCGTGTCCTGCAGGAGGTCCGCCAGGGCCTCGGAGCTGGTGTGTGTCATGCGCTGCGCACGGTAAGCTGCAGAGTCAACGAATGGAGAGGAGGAGGAGGAGGAGAGGTGGCACTGCTGGTTCCACAGGTGCAGGCAAAGGGAATTGCTCGCAGCTCGACCGTAAGCAAAGCAATCTGTACGGTTAGATATTACAATACAAGAAAAGGACTTCAAGTGTGTGTGTGTGTGTGTGTGCAACGTGTTCTTGTTAGCTAGACCAGGTATCGACCTGATATCGCCCTTCATTGTGCATAGTCTGCAGCAGTGCCGCGCCGGCCGCCTCATCCCCATCGGCACACACCGCTGTTGCGATCTGCTGCAGCGCCCTGGACACATCCCGCGGCATCTGCTTCGCGTTACCGCACACGTAGACAACCGGTGGGCACCCCTTGTTCCCCAGTAGGGACCCCACCGCCTTGGCGTGTCTGCCCAGCTGGTGTTGCACGTACACCTTTGCCTGCCCGTCGCGCGAGAAGGCGGGGATGATGTGGAGATTGGGCAGCGTCGTCGCCCGGAGCTGCTCCCACTCCTCCTGATATATGTAGTCCCGCTGGGCGTAGCGGCAGCCAAAGAAAAGGTACACCGGCGTGGCAGCGAAGTCTGGCGAGGCGGCGGCCTTCGCGGACCACTCCCGCAGCAGCGCGCGCACTGGCGCAATCCCAGTCCCGGTGGCGATGGCGATGAGCGGCAACGGGATCTGCGGCAGCACGAGGCCGCCATCCCAGTGGCAGCACTCGAATCGGGAGCCAGGGACGGAGGCGGTGAGGGCGGTGCTGCAGAGCCCGCTGCGCTCCCTATTCATCGGCGTTGTCCAGCGGAGCTGCGCCACCGTCAAATGGCATGCCTCCGGCCCGTCCAGCTGGGGGGAGGAGGCGATGGAGAAGAATCGTGCGCGCATCCGGGGAGCGAAGGAGACGAACAAGTCGAGGCTGACGCGTAGCTGCTTGAAGTCCGAGAGAACTTCCACCACGTTACGCTTCTCCCTGTGGGCGTAGGCGAGGTACTCCGCCGGCCGCGAGGGGTCCGACAGCTCCAGCAGCCGCTCTCGCACCTCCGCCGCCTCCTCGCTCCCATCGCTGTCCACCAGGCGGGAGAGCATCCACAAGAACTCCTGGCTCACAACGGCCTCCAGGTCCACGAAGTCCTCTAGCAGACGCCGCAGAGGTAGATCCCCCGCGTTGAACACGTCCCGCCGCGGCTGCGCACGCAGGCAAGGCGAACCGTCGGTGGGGCAGTACGGCTGCACGACGACGATCTCGTCCCCGGTGCACCGCAGCAGGTCGAGGGCGCGGTCGACCTGCGGCCTCGCGTTCTTCACGAAGACGCCGAGCGCGTCGCCGACCTGTATGTCCGGCAGCCCCGAGGAGCCGCGGAGCTCCACGTGATGCACCGCCTGAAAATGGCCCGGTGCCGTCAGTCGCCTGTTGGACACCACGTCGCAGAAGAAGTGGCTCGGGTTTCGCACCATCTGCGCGGCGCACGCGTCCATTGCCTCACCGCCGTCCTTTGACACGCACTCCACCTGGTAGAGAGGAAAGAGCGGAAGGGCCGACGCCGCGAAGTGGTGCAGCGGAAGGTGCGCAGGCTCCAGTCCCCGAGCCCAGCCCAGCACCGTCCACAGCTCCCGCACAAACGGCTCGAGCGCCTCCTCAATGCCTTTCGGGTCGCTCTCGTCCCCCAGCCCACGGTGCACCAGCGGCGTCCCCCCGAGCTGATGGAGGCGGTTGTGCAGCATCTTTGCCATGTAGTTGAATTTTTCGTAGAGGGAGTCCCCCATGCCGAACACCGCGAAGAACAGCCCCGTCAAAAATGGGGCACCGGGGTCGAGCAGCGCCCGCCACGTCTGGCGGATGGAGAGCGGCGCCTCGCCTTGGTTGGCGTTGGCGCAGACCAGCAGCATAGGGCTGAGGGAAACCCACTCAGAGAGGGGCACCTCGTCGGCCGCTCGCACCTGCACGCTGTCGCAGCCGCCCAGCAGAGCGTACCGAGCCAGCCGCAGCGCCAGCCCCTCCGCCGTGCCCGTCTGAGTGCCGTAGAGGATCGACAAGGTGGACATATGCCGTTTGCGGAGAAGAAGAAGGAGACTGAAATATTTATGGTCCCAGCACTAGCAGCCGTGCGGGGCCTCCAGTCACTGTAGCAGAGCTAGTATTGTGCCGAGGTGTGTGAAGAACAAGAGAACAAGGAGTGGAGTGAAGAAGAACGCGGTAAGGCAATCGAGAGAGGAAACCAATGTATGCTCTTTGCCTCACTGCAGTATATATCATATCGATATCGATATCAGCGCACCAACGCACAACAACTTACCCTCTTTCTGTAGTACCTAGTCCCGCTCATCTCCTAGGTAGGAGGCGGGTCGGTCCGGTCCGGCAGTAGTAAGGCCCGCACTGCCTCCGCCGTCAGGGCAGTGCGGGCCTCGGCACTGCCCTTACCCGCCCCCGCCTCCTCATCGTCATTCGACTCGCTGATGCGGCTCGGCGTCGTAAAGGCCTTGGGAAAGCGCTGCAGCAGACCGGCGAGGGCGTCCGCTACCGTCCCCAGCACCTCTGTGTTAAAGGCCGACGAGTAGCACAGCTGCGCTGCGGCGCCCTCTGAGCGAAGCTGCGCGACGCTGGCCTTCAGGCAGTCCATCTCCGTCTCCCACACCGCACAGAGCCGCGCCGCGATGGACCCCAGACCCGCAGCATCTTCCTCCCGTGCAGCGCCGGACGACGGCGGGGCAGGTGGTGCGTTCGCGGCCCACGTGAGCACCGCGCAGAGTGCCGGGCAGCAGCCCTTCGCTTCGGTAAAACACACGACGCTGCGGCCAAAGGCCTCGTCCAGCACTCTCTTAGCAGCGCCGCCGCACGACGGCGTCGGCCGCACGGCGGTGCCGACGAGACGGTGCTGCATCGCATGCCGGAACTGATGCAGCGCCAGCACGAGGTAACCTGGCTGGGAGGGGACATGCCGGGCGAGATGGGCGAGCGTGTCGCAAACCTGGCGGGCAGCAGCAGCCAGCGCCTTGTCCACGCTGGTGTCGCAGCTCTTCGGAACGGCCCCGAAGGCCGAGCAGGTGAGCTGCGCCGTGTTGAGCGCGTCGACGGCCCACATCTCCGCTACTCGCCCCCACAGGCCGTTCGGCTCGCGGAGGGAAGGGGGGCTGGTCGCCCCGTGCGGGCCGCTGGTCACCCCGCTGGTGATCGCGGCCGTGCAGCGCTCCGTGGCGGCGGCGTCGCTCTGCAGCGAGCGCTGCACGTTGCTGCGGAGCACGGCCTTGCAGACCTCGAGCAGGCCGCAGAGCAAGAGGAGGGGAATGGGGTCCTGAGAGGTGCAGACGTGCTCCTTGCACAGCTGGAGGACACGCAGGGCGGCCAGGCCCTGGAGCCGATGGCGGACGTCCGTGAGGCGCTCCTCCACGGTGGACTGGACGCCATGAATGAGCGGGCCCAAGAGGAGCCGGGACACCCGCTCCGCGTCGCTGTAATTTTCTTCGGCGCCGTCCGGCGTCTCGGCGACACAGAAGAAATTGCCAACGAAGCGGCACTCTCCGGTGCAGGCGTTCACCACCAGCAGAAAGTACTCAATGAAGGCCGACAGCCACATCACGTCAGGGCTGCTGCGCGGCGTCACCGTCTTGGGTCGCACAAAGTGTAAATTGCCGTACTTAAGAGAGATGGCGTTGAGCACTTGGATGTAGGCGAGCCCCTCGGAGGTCTGCAAGGCGGTCTCCAGGGGGTGCCGTTCACCCGTCCCTGGCGTGCCGGCCAGCCATCGCTCTACATCCGCCTGAGCATCTTGGGGTGAGACGGCCTTCACGCCATCGCTCGTCTCGGGGCGAGCCGCACGGAACTGTTCCGCCGCCACCTTGAACAGATTCCCATAGAAGGCCGCAGCGGACTGCACATAAAGGATGACGATACGCTTGGCGACAGGGGGGTTGTACAGTTTCAGAAACGTGAAACCAAAGCTGTCCGTCTCCTCCATGGATGCGTGGAGCGCCTCCATCGCCTTGAGGGATGTTGCGATCCCGGCAGCGGCACCTCCCTGCGGCGTGGGTGTCGGGTCCAGCCCTGTGGGCATCTGCTGGATGCGGCCGGCGAGGTAGCGGTAGAGCCGCTCCCCTGCGTGCTCGGCGGCCATGGTAAGCTTGGGCCGGATCTCATCGCCTACTGCGGAGTGCTGTAGCGCCTTGTGCCGCGAGAGGAAGGTGAGCTTCACCCCGAGGCGCCTTAAATTGCCGAGGTACTTCTCGTCTATTGGATGATTGCTGGCGATGCTCTGGCAGAAGGCGTCGCACTCCTGCAGCGCGCTGTACACCTCGTTGATGGATGCGCTGACTTGCTGGCGGTGCTTCACCCGCAGCAGGAGGCTCTCAATCTGCTGCTGCATCGTTACAAGGTCTTCTGCATCCCGCAACCGCAGCTGAAAGCTCAGGATTTCCTTCTCAAAGTCCAAAATGCGCGCCTCGCACGCACTGTACTCGCGATACAGCTTGGCGATACGCTCTGCATCGCTCACGTGTGCCAGGATGTACGCCTCGCACGCCTCCTCCACGGCTTGCTGCTGCTGTTCGTATTGTTGCGCCATGTTCGCCTCTCCCTCGCCTGCAGCAGCGCTGGTGAGCAGCTCGATGACTTCAGCTTCATCGGCTTCGCCGCTGTTGAGCATGTCCTGCAACTCTGTGGCGGAGAGGGAGAAACCCGCGGCACCAGTGGACCGCACGTCCATCGATCCCGCCAATGAATCCACTCTGTGTGAAACTTCTGCGAGCGCCGCAGCTCTACTCCGGTGTGCCTGTGTCGAGTCGCACTCCCTTATTTGCTTTCCTAAAGTACAGTACCGTAAAGCAACAGCAGGAGGGCATAAAAAGTTCAAAGATACAGCAGCAGCAAAGGAAAGGGAGGTGTGTGTGTGGTCGACCCGCGCAGGATATGGAAGAGAGCCGAGTCGGACTTAAATATTTCTTTCTTTTCTATTTTTATTGTCTTTTTTCTTTTTTTTTTTTTTTTTTTTTTTTGAAGGGGGGTTAGTCAATGCATGAACCGTGTTCACCCTTGAGAGCGGGCGTTTGCACATTGCCGCTTACGCCATAAAAAGGTCATCGTCGTCGTCTTCGTGCAACCACCTACGTATGGAACGATACTTGGTGGTGAAAAAAACGCCAAAGCTACTGCGGTGCTCTGCTAGGGAAGCTCCACCTCCCGTTCCTCCTCGCGGGCTTGTACGTCCTCGGTGCCGAGCAGCTCTGCAGTGTGGCACTCGGCGCAAATGCGCTCGAACGCATCGCGGGTGATTTGGAGCAGCGTTGAGTTGTGCACCACGCGGCAGCTGAAGTGGGGTATCCACTGGGGCCGCTCGCTGCCGTCGGGGGCGTTGCCACAGGAAATGGCATCCCGGGCCAGCATCGACCAGTTGCCCATCTCGACGGCCACCTCCTCTGCCCCGACAAACGCTTCTACCTTCCCTGCGAGAACGAGGGTGAACGTTGCCGTCGGTACTCCGGCCCGGTACAGCCAGATGTTCTGGCGGTCCTCCATGTCCAGCCCTCGAGCGTCTTTTGGAGCCCGCACGCTGTGAACCGTCGCGTGGCGTTTGACGCTGTTGGCCAGCTCCCTCGCCCCCGAGAGCTCCGGGAAGGACTTAGAGAGGAAGAGAGCACAGGCGGTCAGCTCGTTCTCGCTGAGATTCACTCGGCGCGAACTCTTTGAGGTCAAGCCCACCTGGCGAATGCGGGGAAGGGCGCCGCTGAAGGTCGCGTTAAGATCCGGAGAGAGTAAGCTCTGCGGGTCCACGTCGTACTCATCGAATATCTCGCTGTGAATGAGCTCCTCAATAACGTCCTCCATGGTCAGCAGCCCTTTTATCTCGTAGTAGGGATCCCCACTGCGGCGCTGCTGCACCTCCTTCACCAGGGCGATGTGTGTCCGCCCGGTTTGGAAGTACTTGAGCATGGAGATGAGTTTCGTCTCTGACGGCACCACGTGGCACCGGCGGTTGTAGAACTTAACGAGCAGAATGACCTTGGTGTTCTCTTGCGGGTCCACCATGAGAAGATCCTTCGCAAAGAGGACGCCGATAATATTGTTCTTGTTCGTCTGGTAGACCGGAATGCGGCTGTGCCCTCGCTCCGAGATGAGCTGGATGGTGTCCTCATTGAGCCGCTCGTTCGCCTCCAGCATCAGCACCTCGGAGATGGGGGTCATCACCTCCAGTACAGTCTTCTCGTGCAGCTCCATCGCCCCCACCATCAGGTCGACTTCGCCTTCGCCGATCCCCGTCTCGGCGCTGCGGGCGGCGTGCATAAACATGAGCTTCTTGAGCTCGCTGCGCTCGTAAATCTGGCCGGGGTCCTCCCCGATGGCCCAGTCCAGCAGCACGCTGCACGGCTTAGAAACGGGGTAGAAAAGCACAATGAAAAACTTTACAATTGGCGCCGACTTTGATCCGACCTTGAGGGCGTGGGCGCTCATCACTGCCTGCGGGATCACCTCCCCACCGAGGGTTGTGAGCGCCGTCGACACAATGGTCGCGACCCAGCCGTGCATGTGCTCGTCCGTGATCTGTGCAATGAGCGTGTTGACCATGACGTTGCCGAGGATGAGGGTGCAGAGGAGCTGGTTCCCGAGCTGCCGGATGGGAAGGATTTTCTGTGCGTACGACTTGTCCGGCTCTTTTCCGCTGTCGGCAATGATTTCGAGCGAGAGTGTATCGAGGCCGACGAGCGCCAGCGTCAGGCCTGCGAAGAGTGCAGCGAAGAGCAACAGCACGGCATCCGTGAGGATGAGAAATGTCCACTGCTTGGCGCTCGTCGAGCTCTCCGACTCGCCGCCCGAGGTGGCGTCGTCGGCCGCGTAGTTGGTCGAGGCGCTCACTGCTTGCAGGAGCGCCGTGGAGAGGAGCGCTACGGCCAGGGGGACGGCCAGCACACGGCCCCAGCGGCAGGGAAGGGCCCCGGTGGGTGGCGCCGTCTTGCCCTTCATTTAATAGGCAAGAAAGAAGATAAGAAGAAGATAGGTGAAAGGCCAAAAAAAAAATTACTTGGGACTTACTGGGACGAGCCGACCTTAATTTATTCTTTGGTGGCAATGGAAAGTGTGAGAGAGGGAGAGAGAGAGAGATGCTATGGGAAAGAACACTCTTCGGACGAATGGTGGCGAGCGGGGGCCCTATGGTTTGTTTTACTCACAATTTTACTTTTTGGTGGGAACGACGGCGCCGTTTCTCCTTCTCTCCATTCCTGTACAGTAGTGAGCGAATGGCGGGAGGCAAACCTCCACGGTGCCAGTTGTTGTGGAGTATTGCTTCAGCATGCATGAGTGGCACAGCTGAGCGGCACAAAAAGTGAGTGGATCGGTGAAACAATCATCGGTCTCGCTCCCCAGAGCCAGAGCTAGTACGGCTCATTGCTGGAGGCTGAACCAGAAAAAGAGAAGTATAGCTGATCAAAAATTGAAAAATTCATACGCAAGAAAAAAAAAGAAAAAAAAAGCAGTGAAACGCGGATCATACACATCTGTATGACGGTGAGCAAAATGTGAAGCTTCGCTTGGCTGTAATGACCATCATCCAGTTCCCAGGGCCGGTTGGCAAAGGAAGAGGAAGGAGCTTTCATGTTAGTGGAGGTTCTGCCGAGACACTTTGGCGAAGGCCACGCTGAAGACCCCGAGGGGCCGGCTGTGAGGAAGGCGCTACGGCCCCCCGGGGGGTGAAGCGAAAGGGCCCGTCTGGGGTGGGAGTATCTGCCTTGATGGGGGCGTCGGGCCCCCGCTGTGGTGCAGCGCCGCGTCGTACGTAGGGTTTTTTCACCTTCTTGTACTCCTCGAAGACAGACGCCGTGGGAGACACGTGGAAAGGCGGGGGCGAAGGCGGCGTGGGAGAGGATGGCGTGGGAGAGGATGGCGTGGGAGAGGATAGTGTGGGTAAGTCCCTTTCTCCCGCCTCGCGGAGGAGCGATACAAGGAATTCGTTGTCCTCGTCCGCCTCATCATCATCTTCGCTTTCATCATCTTCGCTTTCATCCGCCTGCGCGACCGAGGCGGAGACGGTGTTGTGTGCTGCGCCCACTGGGCCGGGCACTGCACCCGGCGCCACGCCTGTCGCAGGCATCTTCGTTGCCACCTCTAGTTTGGGATGCTCGATGTTGCCTCGCGATGGCACAGCGGTCGGCGCAGGGGCGGGCGGCCTCGCTTTAGCGGCATTCGTGATCTGATCTGCCACCACATCGGCCGCCAAGGGAGGCGACGTGGGCTTGAACGATACCTCTGGCAACGCCTCTTGGGGTGGCTGTGCCTCGACGGAGGCCGGAGCAAAGTGGGCGTCCCCCCTACCCGCGGAGGGATGCTGCAGCAGGGGGTGCAGACGAACCCACTCCTCCGTGGCGGCCCCGTTCGGCGAGGTGGGAGTCCAGGTGGGGTGCTCGTAGCGCTGCACCACCGCATGCAGCGCAGGGTGGGCGAGCAGTGACGGCACCGTGGGGAAGGCTGCGGTGAACTGCTGCCACAGAGACTGCCCACCCCCCTCCGCCTGCGTGGTCGGCAGCTGCAGCCACTCGGCAGCGAAACGGTGTCGAGCCTCGGCGTAGAGCCGGTCTGTTAGTGCCGCCGTCCGCACGTAGAAGCGCGGAACGAGCAGCGCCGCAACGCCCGTCATGACGTGCTGCATCGCCGGGGACACGTCAGCAGCAGTCCATGAGGCGCTGACTGGCTTGTTCGAGCGGCGGCGGATGCACGCCCGGCTCTCCCTGCAGCGCCACTCCACCCCCAGCGATGGGGCCGCCGCCTCCCCGCCGAGCCACGCGCTGCAGAGCGCCTCGAACCCCGCCCAGTCGCCACGGCGGCGCAGCTCGGCCGCCAGCTGGGTCACAGGTATGTAGTTGGGCGGCCATGGCCCCGCCAGAGCGCAGGCGCTGTGCGCTGTGGGAGCCTCCTCCTCCTCCCTCAGGCGGTGGGCTACACGCCGCAGAAGTCTGGTGTCGCACACCCACGACTGCAGCAGCAGCTGCTGCTGAGACAGGCGCTCCCCCCAGCTGTTCGACTGCAGCGCTACCAGCAGAGCCGGCGATACGCGCAGTACGAGGGGCCCGAGTCCTGCAAGGTAATGGGCAAGTAGGGAAAGAGGGGGCGGCGGGCCGGGCGGCGGGGCGGCGTGCGCCAGCTGGTCCAGGGTAAGGCCGCTGCGTGCTCCGCCTTCCAAGAGGCAGTGGGCGATTGCCTGTGCGGTGACCACTGCCAGCGGGAACGGTGCAGGAGCTGCATCGGCCCCGAAGCAGGCGGAGTAGCGCAGGTTGGAGGCCGCCTCTGCGGCCCGCATCGCAGTGACCAGTGCATCCTCCAGTGAAGCGGATCGCCGCAGCCACTTGAAAATAGAGAACCCCGAAAACATTGAATGGAGGTTGGCGCCTATGTTCCAATGAAAGGAAATGAAAGTGTACCGGAGGAATGAGCTAACTGGAAGAAAAGCTTGGGCAGTGGGTGTGCGAGCTGCACTACGAAAAGGCAATAAAGAGTAGGAATACCTATACCGGTTGTGGCGCTGGAAGGAAACCGCTAGAGAAATAAATAGACATGGGGAAGGTGAAGAACACAAGAAACAAAAGTAAGACTCTGGCACCCCCCAACTTACGACCCGTTAGTTGTTTAGTAGCACAGGGTGAAGGGGAAGAACCCTCCCCCCCCCCCCCCTGCCTATCTACAGGAGATTCATCTAGGCAAGCGCGGTATTCCGTTCGAGTACAATGATTAAATTAAATCATAACAACCGTCTTACTGCGGGGCCCTGAATATCTGTGCCCTGCGACCGGTAAACAGGAAGCCACTGAAGTATGCGCCCAACAGTAAAAACAAAACAAAATAATAATAGTAATAATAATTCATAGTAAATGTGTCGCCACGGCACGTCGCAAGAGAGAGAGAGAGAACAAGAACAAGATTCATTCAGCGCCACTTTCCAGCAGAAATCGGAGCCAGTGCTTCCGCCGAGGGCCCCTCTCTCAGGTAGAGTTTAACTGCACACAGTGGCTCCAGTCCTCCTCTTACATTCCTATTCCTGCTTGACTCGTGTGGCGGCAGCATTTCTATTCGTATCTTGGGGGTGGGGTCGGCACTTCGCCACGTGCAGTGGATGGGAAGGGCGAGAGGGGGGCCGTTTCGTTCCGCTCAAACCCTTCATCTAGCCCCACCCGCGTAAGGAGTTACGGCTGCTTCTATGCGGTCTCCTCGTTGTCTTCAGCTCTCATTCGCGTCGAATTTTCAACCCCGACGTCTTCTTCCCCGAACATGTAGTCCTTTTCGTGGTCCTTGAGCACCTCCACGCTACGGCGGAGGTCGATGAAGAGAAGATATACCTTTTTGATATCCGCCATCGACACCGTCGCCGATTTTCTCTTCTGGGCAACGAGGTTGGCGGTGGTGATGAGCTGCAACACATAGCGCAGAGATGTGGTGGTGCCGAGGCGCGTGAGCTGGGCCACGGCGTCCTCCTCCATTTCGACATCTTCCTCTTCGCACCGAATGTTTATAATCTTTCGCAGCTCCTGTTCTGAATAGCTCTTTGTGGTGATAATGATCATGCGGTCAAGAAGATCGATTGGAACGCCGTGTGGCCCCTTGTAGTGCGTGCCGCGAATGCGGGAGATGCCACGGTTGGAGGCGACAATGACCACGGGGGCGAGGGCACTCTCCAAGGCTCTGTTGAGCCAGGAGAAGCACTCGATATCGAGCATGTGGACCTCATCGATAAACAAGACGCCGGGAACGATCTCTCCCTTCCCCTCCTCCCGCCACTCCGCCACGCGCTGGTCGATCTGGTCCCGCACCTCCGACTTGATCTCGCCGGTATCGCCAGCAAACAGGGCAAGAAACCCCTGCTGCCTCGAGTTGATCACATCGACCTCGTGGAGGGTGACGGTGTGGACCACCTCTTTGCGCTTGGAGAGCTCACCCTCCGGCGTCTGTACGAAGCGCGTGTTGGAGGACATGGCGTCGAAGTCCTTGCTGTGCAGGAAGCTGCGCCCGAGCTTGTTGATGCGCCCGGTAGCCTTGTCAATGGTGATCACGTCACCGACCTGCACCTTCTCCTTCTGCAAGCTTTCGATCATCTTCTGGCCTAGGTCAAACGTGGATTCCATGTCGGAGGTCTTGAGCACCAACTGACCCGTGCGCTGGTTCACCTCCGCCGGGTTCGAGGAGGGGCGGTCCACGGTAATCTCGACCACCTCGCCCTCAATGAGCTCCGTCTCCTCCTTGATCCGCACGCCAATGCTGCGGCGGAACGCCTGCGTCAAGGCCTCCGTCTTGGACATCTCGAGCGAGAAGATCTCGCTGCCGGCAATCATCGTGAACGGAGTCTCGGGCCCCAGCGACTGAGCCATGGCCATCGCAATGGCCGTCTTCCCCGTCCCTGGGCCGCCCGCCAGCATCACACAGCGGCCAGCTATCTTCCCCTCTCGGATCATCTGCACCACCACGCCGGCGGCGCGGCGCGCCTCGAGCTGCCCCACCATGCCTTGGCTCGACGTGCGTGCCTCCAGCGTGTCATCCAACCCGAGGCCGCGGATGTGGGAATGGGCGCCGACGCGCTCCACGCGGGTCAGATCCCGGGCCTCCTCCGTTCGAATTGGGCCTTCCGCCATTCGTCGTAATCGCCTCGCTGAAATAAATCAAACAAAGAACTAGATCGATCCCCACCATCAATGGTAAATATCGATATTCGAACATCATTTATACAAGAAAGGAAAGAAAAGAAAACGAGAGAGAAGGGGGCAAAGCGTCCGGAGCGAAACGCAGGCAGTGCAGGAAGGAAGGAGCCTTGTTGTACATCTTCTCCGTATTTTGTTTATTCTTGCGTCTCCTGTTGAACGATTTTGTTTATTTCTTTTTGACGATATAGGGTGCGATACTGGACAGCTCTTGGAGATTGTAGAAGATTCTCTAGACGCTCTGTATTGATTAGCACATCTACCGCGAGGGGGAAGGTCGAGACGGAGATGGGGATGGCCCTACAGCCGCGCCTTCTTGGCCACAAGAGGGCGGGCCTTGGCCACAAACTGGGCCATCGCCTCCTCCTTGCTGAGGTGATCCACCTTCTTCCACGCCTGGTACTTGCCGTAGGCGAGCAGGTTCAGCTTGGACGGCTGCTTGACAGTGCACTTGCCGCGCGTGGCGACACACCACAGTCCGTAGAGCTCAATCTTCTGCCGCATGGGTAGTTTGGTCCGGATGGAGCCGATCTGCTTCTCCAGGAACTCGAACTCCTCTTCAAGGGCTGGCATGATGGGTGTGCTGGTCAGTGAAAAACTATGGGTATCACAAAGGAGACCGTGGCGCAGCACAAACAAAACAAAAGAAGAGAGAACGACGAAGAAATCGTACGAGTTGGCAAAGAGAGCAAACACGCACAGCAGGTCCTCCTTCGACCCTCTGCAATCTCAATCATAGGCAGCGCATGCCGCTGTTTTTGCTGTTTGCTTCCTTCGCAACTGGTATCTGCTGGCATTACGCGCTTCGAATATCAAATTCACCGGCCCTCGTCACGTACTTCACCCCCTTATAAAACTTGGCGCTGTGGTTCATCACCTGAACGGAACTAATCCCGACACGGCTAAGGGTGTAGTTGGCCATCTCGAACTCTACCTGCGCCGATATGCCCATCTGGCGGTCACCGGCAGCGCCATCGTCCCCCAAAACGAACAAACCATTCAACGACGGTGGGGTGCGGCCAAGCGCATCGATGCGCCACGTGATGGTCTCCTCGTGCCGCGCGTACCGGGCGGTGCCCCGGCTGCACACCAGCGACTCCACACCGGCCGTCCCCTGCGGCAACCGCAGGCGGACCACGATGTGCCGAACGTCGCTGGGGCCGTGAAGTGGCGGACCGCCGCCGCGCCACCCTACCATACAGGACAGTCTGCCGCCGCCGCTGTCGCTGTCGCGGACCAGCTGGGGCGTGACGTAGAAGGGCACGAGGGAGGCGTGCAGTGCCTCCGCGGCAGGGGCCGCGGTGTACTGGCAGAGGGTGAAGCGCCCATCTGGCGGGATAAAGCTGAGCAGGTGGTTGGTCTGGTAGCACCCAACCCGCACGCAGGGGTGCAGTCCCACGTTTTTCATCGCCTCCGGGAATGAGAGGCGGACGCTCACCTCGGGGGTGCCGTTGAGGCGGCAGTCCACGTCCACAGCGCCTCGCACGGCGGCATGGGCCACGAGCCCGTCGCTGTTCATCAAGCAGTCGACCCGCTCGACGACATCGAAGAGAATTTCGCTGTGGGCGTGGCGCGTTTTTGGGTCGCGCCACGGGGCGACCAGAGAGCCGCTGAGGCCGCTGGGCCGCTGAAAAATGCCCCGACCGCCACCGCCACCGCCACCACAGTTTTCTGCGGGAGCGTCGAGCATCTGCCGCACCTTATTCTCCAGTGTGGGCTTAGGCACCACCTGCTCCAGCTGGTAGAGGTAGCTCGTGAGGGGATACCCGTAGTCCAGCATCTCCTGCAGGATCTGGTACACGGTGGCGAAGTTGTCCCGCAGTGTGTCCTCGGTAAAGTCCCGCAGGAAGAAGGTGATGGCCTCCACCACGCGCTGCAGTGTGCGCACCACCTCCCCGGCGAGGCACTCCTGCCGGACCGCACCCAGCGCGACCGCGTTGTTACGGCGGACAAAGGTCGAGTAGATGCCGTCGTGCGTGCGCAGGGCGCCGCCCTCCCCAGTGCAGACGGGCGGCGCGCCCCACATGGGCGCCAAGTCGCTCACCCTCATAGACTCCGAGAAGTTCATCTGCACAATAACGTCGCCACCAGCGCTCAGAAGGAACACGCTGGAGAGCATCGCAAACGAACAGCCACAGCCAGCAACGTGTGGCACGTGGCAGAGAGAGGGAAAACGTATTCTACTTCTTTTCTTTTCTTTTCTTTTTGTCTGCTGTGTTCTCAGTGCGCCACCCTCAATGCAAACTATAACAATAAGGTACATCAAAAGAAAGCGGTGGTAAGAGATATATTGGTTGAGTGCATTTGAGGGACGAGCCGTGGAGAAGATCCAGAATCGTGAGATGTATCCTAACGGTAACCAGCGCAGGATTGAATGCTTAGCTGTTAAACAACAGATTGTTTCGTTTGTTTGTTTGTTTGTTTTGTTGTTGTTGTTGTTTTTTCAGGGGTGCTACCCACGCACATGGAGCAAATACGCATTCAGCGAGCACGGGTTGGCCGCCCTGGGGCAAGCACCTGGTCCGTGATAAAAAGCTAAGTTGGGATCGTGCTGTGCGAGGCGCTGCGCAGGGATCGGCGGCGTTGAAGATCGTTTCCCCGGCCCTGTGTTGAGTGACCGCACTGCCCCCTCTCTGGGGCAGTCGTCTCCCTTGTAAGAGAAGCCCCAAGGCTCATGGCCCACCCGGCACTCGCTTCATTATGTGTTCTCCCCCGCACCCCTCCTACTCATTTCATTTATCACTGTTGTATGACCATTCTCCTTTTTTTTTCTCTTCGTCTGTGGTGTTCTTTTCTTTTAGTACCTTTTTTGTTGTTGTTCCTTCAATGTTATGTGTGCTGCGCTCAGTGGATGTGGGAAATGTAAAACAGCTGTGAAGGCGTTACAGGAAAGAGAGAGTAAGGGTTAGGGTTTCATTTATATATAGTCATAACTCTGTTCGAGAACCAAACTCCTGGGAGACGCCTCATACGAAATAAATAATAAACCGAAAAAAAAAATTGAAAAAAAATGAAACACACGCGATAACCGGGATCTCTCTCAGCTGTCCCTTTACTTGTCATCACCGTGGGGAGCGCTGCCGCGGCCACCACGCCCGCCGCGTCCACGTCCACCACGACCGCCGCGGCCACCGCGGCCACCACGACCTCCACGGCGCTCATGGCCGTTACCGTTGGGGGCCGGGGCCGCGTTAGGGTCCTCGTGGTGAGGGGCCGCGGGGCGGTTGTCGTGCTGCGGCGGGCGGCGCGGCCGGGCGGCGCCCTCGGGGCGCCTCTCCTGCTCCCGCACCTGGTCCTCCGGAATGGGGGGCTGGTAGCCGGGGTTTGTGGTGTCGAGGGGCTGGCGGGAGAGGGTGATGCGGATGGTGGACACGCGGCGGTTGACGGTCATATTTTCACTGCCGTTGGCCTCCTTGTCGATCGGCTCGAAGACGTCGGTCACCTCCTCGGAGGCGATCTCGGTAATCTGGTGCAGACCCGCGACGCGGTGCTTGACAATCTCTGCCACGTTGACGGCGTTGTAGATGGCGCCGGCCATGCCGTTGATCTTGATGGTGTCATTCTGTGTCCTGCCGTCCTCGCCGTTGAGAATTCCGATGGCGTAGGTGATGTAAGTGGCGTGGCCGTGCTTGGCCGTCACGCGGATTTCATTCTCGGGGGTCTCGACCTTCTCCTTCTCAGCTCTCACTCGGCGGTAGTCCTGACGACGGAAGTTGGCCATCTTACGATAACAATAGCGAAGAGTAGAACAAGAACAAATAAAAAATGAACTTCTTTAAAGCCCAGAGCAGATCCAGTAGAGGGGAGAGTCAGAGGAGGGTAGAATACTTCAGCAGGGTGTTGGTTGAACAGCAGTTCTTGGGTGATTTTTTTTTTCTTTGCTTATAGTTCACACAATAGAAGCCGACTATCCAGTAGAGCGGGCCCGCACAACACATTTTTACGTGTTTTTTTTTTTCTTTTTTAAGTTTTGTTTCTTTGCAATTCTTTTTTCGTGTACAGGGCACCAGTGCGCCCTCCCCCTCCCCCTCCCGCCTTGCCCAACGGCCACTGGTACTTCTCATTTCTCTTCACCCACCGCGACGTCTCTCACAGCCCTCCTGACGGGTCGGCGCCCATCGCTATCGGCGGAGGTGCTTCAGTGTTCCGCCTGCGGCTGCTTGGCGCTCTCCCCTGTGAGCGTCTTCGCCGAGGCGCCGGCGCAGCTCTCGGATGGTGTTGTCTTTCTGCACGAGCTGTTCGTGAAAGGCGCGCTCGAGCGCCTGTCGCTGGCGGCGGTGCTCTTGCGCGAGAGCAGCCACCAGCGACCTGCACTGCCGGGCGCGGCACCGCTCGAGGTCCAGTTGGGCCGCCAGTCTATCGCTCCGCGCCCTTTCTTGTCGCGCAGCGGCTTCCGCCTTTGCGTAGCAGCGGCGCAGCTCCGTCATCTGCTTCAGGGTTGGCGCCGTGGCGCGCAGACTGCGATACAGCCGAAGGAGCTGCTCGAATGCGGCGTTGCGAAGGCGTTCATCGAGAGCCTCCGCCGACACGGTTGCTGGGTGCTGCAGCCGAAAGGTCACCGTCATCCCCGTGCTCTTCGCCCACCCCCCGCCCGCATTCCATTCCTTTCCCTTCCCTTCCTTTGTCTGCCTCACGGGAAATACGAGGCGCGGTCATCAAGAAGAAGAGAGGAAGAGGGGAAGAGGAAAAAGAAGTTCAATGCGCCGCTCCGCATCTTTACAGTTCGGGGCGGGGCAGGTGAGGCAGCCTAGCCTAGCCGGTCTAGCAAATTTTATTTATGTATTCTCTTATTTTTTATAAACGCAGAAAGTTTATTACATAGGGCAGGGCGAGGCTTTTTTCTAATTTTTTTCCTCTTACAACAGTGCCGCCGTAGATACAGTCGCAGTAAAAAAAAAAAAGTCAAAAGAAAAAGAAAAAAGAAAAAAGAAAAAACAAAATATGAAATAGAAGTGCACTTCGTTCGGCTCTGTGCACTTTCTACCAGTAGATGGGTATGGGTAGGGCAGGGATAACAACAAAACGAAAATAATACAAGAAAAAAATCATAATAAATCATAATAATAATAACGAACCCCAAAAGATAGAAGAAGAGCAAAGTGATGTATGCCTATGGAACCCCAACAAGCGTACTCCAGCTGTACTAGCGGATGACTACCTCTAACCCTACTGCAATGCTGAACACCAGCAGCAGCAAAGTCCTAGTGCACGGCGCCTCTAGAAGAGATCGAGATACGCTTCTCTCTCGTATCAACTTTCTTTTCCCAAAAAAAAAAAAATGATCGGGATACACAACAGAGAGTGTAGAGAAACATTTTCCCTGCTCATCGCTCTGCACTGTCGATAGAGAGAGTATAGAGAGGCCGGTCACCCGAGTGGATGGTGCAAGGAAATGTACAGAAAAGAGCTTCAGCACGCACGTCACACAAGCATCAATGCATTCCGCCAGAGGTCCCGATGATGGCGACGCCTCTGCGGTGGCATCTTTTTTTATTACTTTCACGTTATGTTGATTTTGAGTGGAGCTGAAGGCCGAATAAGCAGCATTTCATATCTAATTGTCTAATTGATTGAAATATAATGAGTTATTGCTGTTGTTGTGTGTCTCACTCTTTTTTTTCCTTTTTTTTTAGCATGTTCCCCTGCGAATACCTTTACAACGTACAGGGCACCACTTACATTGGATGTAGGCGGGCAGGCGAGAGCATAAACGGACCAGGGTGGGACCGTGCGCTAGTCATCGTGTGCGTCTCACCGTGGGAAAAAACTATTTTGCTCTTATTATATTGTGTTGCGTCGATTCTGTTCTGGTTCCAACAACAAAAGAAATGGATATATATAGATATAGATAGATAGATATAGAATAGGTTTGTTCGCTGTTGTGCCTGTGCTTCTCCCGCCGTGATACGCTGCGTTCCTGAAGCCAAAGCCGCCTGAAGGAATTATACCGCTACTGTTATCTTCGATTTTTATTTCCGTTTCTTTTCGATGTTTTTTTTTTTTTTTTTCGTTTTTCGCTGTGTATACCACCACCTGTGTACAGGATACTCTTTTTCTTTTCATTTGCTCATTTAACCTTTTTTTTCTTTTGAACGTTTAAAACATACTACTGCTGTATATGCAGGTATGAGGCGAATGGGGGCGAACCGAAGGCTACGAATTGATAAATATCTGTATTCTATATAATATAATACAATATAATATCTACTATACAATATATTGCATATAGAACAGTTGTTGAGCGCGAAGCCGAGGAAAAAAATGGGAGACCTCTCTTCATCTTGTCCACCAGGATCACGCCGCCATAACAACGCACTCGTCATATCCAGGCTGCAATGGCAGCGCACTACAGCCTTCATCCACTGCCCTTCTTCAACAGCCACAGCGCACTGAACGGCACTTGAAACAGGCATAAGGTCCAAACCGATCAATCACTATCGTCATCACTGTCACTAGACATTAGAGACGTAAAGAGCTTTTCACGCAGCTTTCCGCTCTCCTCGATCTCCCTCTCCAGCATCCGGCTGGACCGTGCGTAGAGCAAACGATACTTCCGCACGGTCTCTAGCAGCTTCACACACAGGTCGCACTTGGGCCGCATGTTTGTTGAATTGGACAACCACGACGCTTCCTCGCTGAGATCAAGCGAGCCGCCCATACTCACGCCTTCGCCAACGCTTTCCACCTCAACTAGACGATCTGTCGTATCCTGCGAGACCGCTCTTCCGTCAGCCTCCGCCTGCCGCCTCGGTAAGCCCTCTGCCTCCATCACTCGCTGAGACAGCAGCTCCGCTTCATGCTCCTTTAGTTGAATCTGTCGATGTAATCGATCAACCTCAGCAGAGCGACACTCCTGCAGCTTCTGCAGCTCACGATCCTTCTCCTCTACGGCCTTCTTTAGAGCACCAGCCTCGCCGCGCGCCGTCTCCTCGGCCTTTCTCGCGGCGTCAGCAGCCGTCTGCGCAGCATCAGCAGCCTTCCGTGCGGCTGTGGCATCGCCATCCTTGGAAGCGACGCTGTCCGACAGGGACTGCCTCTCGTGCTCGGCCTTCGACAACGCATCCTGCAGCTTCTGCAGCTCGGTTTGGAGATTGGACGCTGTTGCATCAGCTTTGCTGTGGCGGTGGTGCAGGCTGTAAACCATGTTCGCTATCTGGAAGGGATGTCTGTCCAGTTTGCTCTGTAAGTCCTGGGCGGCTGGGTCGTTGCCGTGCTGGACCGTCATCCGGGCGTGCAAGCTGCCGAGGCTGAGCGCCACACGCTCCACGGCGGACGGGGCAACATTCAGGCAAAGTGCAGCCTCGCAGCGCATCACAGCCTCCACTTCCGCGGGATGGCCATTCATTAGTCCCTCCCACAGATCACCATCCATCACGCAGCGCACCTCAGTCTTTGACACAGACGCTTTGGAAAGAGCAGCTTCCTGTTCCGCACATACAGCCTTGTACACCTCCTCACTGTCGCGCAGAGCCTTATGCAGCTTCTGCAGCTCACGATCCTTCTCCTCTACGGCCTTCTTCAGAGCACCAGCCTCGCCACGAGCCTTGTCAGCAGCCTTCTTCGCAGAAGCAGCGTCGCGCTGCGAGGCACCAAGGTCCGTCTTCGACCGCTCAGCTCGCTCTTCCGCAGCCTTCGCTGAAGCCTCCAGATCCCTCACACGGTCTTGCGCTGCGTGTAGGTCCGTAGACGCCTGCAGGAGGGAAGCCCTCAGGGAGGCCGTCTGGTCCTCCTTCGACATCCCCTTGAACTCCGCCTTCACAGCCGCAACGATGTCGCGTGTGCGGGCAAGCACAGCCTGCTCATGCTCTGCCGACCGCACAGCGGCAGCGCGAGACTCCTCCGCAGCGCGCTCCGCTTCCTCCACGCGGCGACGAAGGTCATCGGCAGACTCGCGGTCTAGGCCGTCCATCTCAGGGCGCATGTCACCAGACGGAGCGCGCTGCTCCAGCTCGCGGAGAGCACCCGTCGTGTCGCGCAGCTGGCGTTCAAGGTTGCTAACGGCAGAGGCAGTGGCCTTCTTCTCACCCTCCGCCTTCGACAGCGCATCCTGCAGCTTCTGCAGCTCACGATCCTTCTCCTCTACGGCCTTCTTCAGAGCACCAGCCTCGCCACGAGCCTTGTCAGCAGCCTTCTTCGCAGAAGCAGCGTCGCGCTGCGAGGCACCAAGGTCCGTCTTCGACCGCTCAGCTCGCTCTTCCGCAGCCTTCGCTGAAGCCTCCAGATCCCTCACACGGTCTTGCGCTGCGTGTAGGTCCGTAGACGCCTGCAGGAGGGAAGCCCTCAGGGAGGCCGTCTGGTCCTCCTTCGACATCCCCTTGAACTCCGCCTTCACAGCCGCAACGATGTCGCGTGTGCGGGCAAGCACAGCCTGCTCATGCTCTGCCGACCGCACAGCGGCAGCGCGAGACTCCTCCGCAGCGCGCTCCGCTTCCTCCACGCGGCGACGAAGGTCATCGGCAGACTCGCGGTCTAGGCCGTCCATCTCAGGGCGCATGTCACCAGACGGAGCGCGCTGCTCCAGCTCGCGGAGAGCACCCGTCGTGTCGCGCAGCTGGCGTTCAAGGTTGCTAACGGCAGAGGCAGTGGCCTTCTTCTCACCCTCCGCCTTCGACAGCGCATCCTGCAGCTTCTGCAGCTCACGATCCTTCTCCTCTACGGCCTTCTTCAGAGCACCAGCCTCGCCGCGCGCCGTCTCCTCGGCCTTTCTCGCGGCGTCAGCAGCCGTCTGCGCAGCATCAGCAGCCTTCCGTGCGGCTGTGGCATCGCCATCCTTGGAAGCGACGCTGTCCGACAGGGACTGCCTCTCGTGCTCGGCCTTCGACAGCGCATCCTGCAGCTTCTGCAGCTCACGATCCTTCTCCTCTACGGCCTTCCTCAGAGCACCAGCCTCGCCACGAGCCTTGTCAGCAGCCTTCTTCGCAGAAGCAGCGTCGCGCTGCGAGGCACCAAGGTCCGTCTTCGACCGCTCAGCTCGCTCTTCCGCAGCCTTCGCTGAAGCCTCCAGATCCCTCACACGGTCTTGCGCTGCGTGTAGGTCCGTAGACGCCTGCAGGAGGGAAGCCCTCAGGGAGGCCGTCTGGTCCTCCTTCGACATCCCCTTGAACTCCGCCTTCACAGCCGCAACGATGTCGCGTGTGCGGGCAAGCACAGCCTGCTCATGCTCTGCCGACCGCACAGCGGCAGCGCGAGACTCCTCCGCAGCGCGCTCCGCTTCCTCCACGCGGCGACGAAGGTCATCGGCAGACTCGCGGTCTAGGCCGTCCATCTCAGGGCGCATGTCACCAGACGGAGCGCGCTGCTCCAGCTCGCGGAGAGCACCCGTCGTGTCGCGCAGCTGGCGTTCAAGGTTGCTAACGGCAGAGGCAGTGGCCTTCTTCTCACCCTCCGCCTTCGACAGCGCATCCTGCAGCTTCTGCAGCTCACGATCCTTCTCCTCTACGGCCTTCTTCAGAGCACCAGCCTCGCCGCGCGCCGTCTCCTCGGCCTTTCTCGCGGCGTCAGCAGCCGTCTGCGCAGCATCAGCAGCCTTCCGTGCGGCTGTGGCATCGCCATCCTTGGAAGCGACGCTGTCCGACAGGGACTGCCTCTCGTGCTCGGCCTTCGACAGCGCATCCTGCAGCTTCTGCAGCTCACGATCCTTCTCCTCTACGGCCTTCCTCAGAGCACCAGCCTCGCCACGAGCCTTGTCAGCAGCCTTCTTCGCAGAAGCAGCGTCGCGCTGCGAGGCACCAAGGTCCGTCTTCGACCGCTCAGCTCGCTCTTCCGCAGCCTTCGCTGAAGCCTCCAGATCCCTCACACGGTCTTGCGCTGCGTGTAGGTCCGTAGACGCCTGCAGGAGGGAAGCCCTCAGGGAGGCCGTCTGGTCCTCCTTCGACATCCCCTTGAACTCCGCCTTCACAGCCGCAACGATGTCGCGTGTGCGGGCAAGCACAGCCTGCTCATGCTCTGCCGACCGCACAGCGGCAGCGCGAGACTCCTCCGCAGCGCGCTCCGCTTCCTCCACGCGGCGACGAAGGTCATCGGCAGACTCGCGGTCTAGGCCGTCCATCTCAGGGCGCATGTCACCAGACGGAGCGCGCTGCTCCAGCTCGCGGAGAGCACCCGTCGTGTCGCGCAGCTGGCGTTCAAGGTTGCTAACGGCAGAGGCAGTGGCCTTCTTCTCACCCTCCGCCTTCGACAGCGCATCCTGCAGCTTCTGCAGCTCACGATCCTTCTCCTCTACGGCCTTCTTCAGAGCACCAGCCTCGCCGCGCGCCGTCTCCTCGGCCTTTCTCGCGGCGTCAGCAGCCGTCTGCGCAGCATCAGCAGCCTTCCGTGCGGCTGTGGCATCGCCATCCTTGGAAGCGACGCTGTCCGACAGGGACTGCCTCTCGTGCTCGGCCTTCGACAGCGCATCCTGCAGCTTCTGCAGCTCACGATCCTTCTCCTCTACGGCCTTCCTCAGAGCACCAGCCTCGCCACGAGCCTTGTCAGCAGCCTTCTTCGCAGAAGCAGCGTCGCGCTGCGAGGCACCAAGGTCCGTCTTCGACCGCTCAGCTCGCTCTTCCGCAGCCTTCGCTGAAGCCTCCAGATCCCTCACACGGTCTTGCGCTGCGTGTAGGTCCGTAGACGCCTGCAGGAGGGAAGCCCTCAGGGAGGCCGTCTGGTCCTCCTTCGACATCCCCTTGAACTCCGCCTTCACAGCCGCAACGATGTCGCGTGTGCGGGCAAGCACAGCCTGCTCATGCTCTGCCGACCGCACAGCGGCAGCGCGAGACTCCTCCGCAGCGCGCTCCGCTTCCTCCACGCGGCGACGAAGGTCATCGGCAGACTCGCGGTCTAGGCCGTCCATCTCAGGGCGCATGTCACCAGACGGAGCGCGCTGCTCCAGCTCGCGGAGAGCACCCGTCGTGTCGCGCAGCTGGCGTTCAAGGTTGCTAACGGCAGAGGCAGTGGCCTTCTTCTCACCCTCCGCCTTCGACAGCGCATCCTGCAGCTTCTGCAGCTCGGTTTGGAGACTGGACGCTGTTGCATCAGCTTTGCTGTGGCGGTGGTGCAGGCTGTAAACCATGTTCGCTATCTGGAAGGGATGTCTGTCCAGTTTGCTCTGTAAGTCCTGGGCGGCTGGGTCGTTGCCGTGCTGGACCGTCATCCGGGCGTGCAAGCTGCCGAGGCTGAGCGCCACACGCTCCACGGCGGACGGGGCAACATTCAGGCAAAGTGCAGCCTCGCAGCGCATCACAGCCTCCACTTCCGCGGGATGGCCATTCATTAGTCCCTCCCACAGATCACCATCCATCACGCAGCGCACCTCAGTCTTTGACACAGACGCTTTGGAAAGAGCAGCTTCCTGTTCCGCACATACAGCCTTGTACACCTCCTGACTGTCGCGCAGAGCCTTATGTAGCTTCTGCAGCTCACGATCCTTCTCCTCTACGGCCTTCCTCAGAGCACCAGCCTCGCCACGAGCCTTGTCAGCAGCCTTCTTCGCAGAAGCAGCGTCGCGCTGCGAGGCACCAAGGTCCGTCTTCGACCGCTCAGCTCGCTCTTCCGCAGCCTTCGCTGAAGCCTCCAGATCCCTCACACGGTCTTGCGCTGCGTGTAGGTCCGTAGACGCCTGCAGGAGGGAAGCCCTCAGGGAGGCCGTCTGGTCCTCCTTCGACATCCCCTTGAACTCCGCCTTCACAGCCGCAACGATGTCGCGTGTGCGGGCAAGCACAGCCTGCTCATGCTCTGCCGACCGCACAGCGGCAGCGCGAGACTCCTCCGCAGCGCGCTCCGCTTCCTCCACGCGGCGACGAAGGTCATCGGCAGACTCGCGGTCTAGGCCGTCCATCTCAGGGCGCATGTCACCAGACGGAGCGCGCTGCTCCAGCTCGCGGAGAGCACCCGTCGTGTCGCGCAGCTGGCGTTCAAGGTTGCTAACGGCAGAGGCAGTGGCCTTCTTCTCACCCTCCGCCTTCGACAGCGCATCCTGCAGCTTCTGCAGCTCACGATCCTTCTCCTCTACGGCCTTCTTCAGAGCACCAGCCTCGCCGCGCGCCGTCTCCTCGGCCTTTCGCGGCGTCAGCAGCCGTCTGCGCAGCATCAGCAGCCTTCCGTGCGGCTGTGGCATCGCCATCCTTGGAAGCGACGCTGTCCGACAGGGACTGCCTCTCGTGCTCGGCCTTCGACAGCGCATCCTGCAGCTTCTGCAGCTCACGATCCTTCTCCTCTACGGCCTTCTTCAGAGCACCAGCCTCGCCACGAGCCTTGTCAGCAGCCTTCTTCGCAGAAGCAGCGTCGCGCTGCGAGGCACCAAGGTCCGTCTTCGACCGCTCAGCTCGCTCTTCCGCAGCCTTCGCTGAAGCCTCCAGATCCCTCACACGGTCTTGCGCTGCGTGTAGGTCCGTAGACGCCTGCAGGAGGGAAGCCCTCAGGGAGGCCGTCTGGTCCTCCTTCGACATCCCCTTGAACTCCGCCTTCACAGCCGCAACGATGTCGCGTGCGGGCAAGCACAGCCTGCTCATGCTCTGCCGACCGCACAGCGGCAGCGCGAGACTCCTCCGCAGCGCGCTCCGCTTCCTCCACGCGGCGACGAAGGTCATCGGCAGACTCGCGGTCTAGGCCGTCCATCTCAGGGCGCATGTCACCAGACGGAGCGCGCTGCTCCAGCTCGCGGAGAGCACCCGTCGTGTCGCGCAGCTGGCGTTCAAGGTTGCTAACGGCAGAGGCAGTGGCCTTCTTTCACCCTCCGCCTTCGACAGCGCATCCTGCAGCTTCTGCAGCTCACGATCCTTCTCCTCTACGGCCTTCTTCAGAGCACCAGCCTCGCCGCGCGCCGTCTCCTCGGCCTTTCTCGCGGCGTCAGCAGCCGTCTGCGCAGCATCAGCAGCCTTCCGTGCGGCTGTGGCATCGCCATCCTGGAAGCGACGCTGTCCGACAGGGACTGCCTCTCGTGCTCGGCCTTCGACAGCGCATCCTGCAGCTTCTGCAGCTCACGATCCTTCTCCTCTACGGCCTTCCTCAGAGCACCAGCCTCGCCACGAGCCTTGTCAGCAGCCTTCTTCGCAGAAGCAGCGTCGCGCTGCGAGGCACCAAGGTCCGTCTTCGACCGCTCAGCTCGCTCTTCCGCAGCCTTCGCTGAAGCCTCCAGATCCTCACACGGTCTTGCGCTGCGTGTAGGTCCGTAGACGCCTGCAGGAGGGAAGCCCTCAGGGAGGCCGTCTGGTCCTCCTTCGACATCCCCTTGAACTCCGCCTTCACAGCCGCAACGATGTCGCGTGCGGGCAAGCACAGCCTGCTCATGCTCTGCCGACCGCACAGCGGCAGCGCGAGACTCCTCCGCAGCGCGCTCCGCTTCCTCCACGCGGCGACGAAGGTCATCGGCAGACTCGCGGTCTAGGCCGTCCATCTCAGGGCGCATGTCACCAGACGGAGCGCGCTGCTCCAGCTCGCGGAGAGCACCCGTCGTGTCGCGCAGCTGGCGTTCAAGGTTGCTAACGGCAGAGGCAGTGGCCTTCTTCTCACCCTCCGCCTTCGACAGCGCATCCTGCAGCTTCTGCAGCTCGGTTTGGAGACTGACGCTGTTGCATCAGCTTTGCTGTGGCGGTGGTGCAGGCTGTAAACCATGTTCGCTATCTGGAAGGGATGTCTGTCCAGTTTGCTCTGTAAGTCCTGGGCGGCTGGGTCGTTGCCGTGCTGGACCGTCCGGGCGTGCAAGCTGCCGAGGCTGAGCGCCACACGCCCACGGCGGACGGGCAACATTCAGGCAAAGTGCAGCCTCGCAGCGCATCACAGCTTCCACTTCCGCGGGATGGCCATTCATTAGTCCCTCCCACAGATCACCATCCATCACGCAGCGCACCTCAGTCTTTGACACAGACGCTTTGGAAAGAGCAGCTTCCTGTTCCGCACATACAGCCTTGTACACCTCCTGACTGTCGCGCAGAGCCTTATGCAGCTTCTGCAGCTCACGATCCTTCTCCTCTACGGCCTTCTTCAGAGCACCAGCCTCGCCACGAGCCTTGTCAGCAGCCTTCTTCGCAGAAGCAGCGTCGCGCTGCGAGGCACCAAGGTCCGTCTTCGACCGCTCAGCTCGCTCTTCCGCAGCCTTCGCTGAAGCCTCCAGATCCCTCACACGGTCTTGCGCTGCGTGTAGGTCCGTAGACGCCTGCAGGAGGGAAGCCCTCAGGGAGGCCGTCTGGTCCTCCTTCGACATCCCCTTGAACTCCGCCTTCACAGCCGCAACGATGTCGCGTGTGCGGGCAAGCACAGCCTGCTCATGCTCTGCCGACCGCACAGCGGCAGCGCGAGACTCCTCCGCAGCGCGCTCCGCTTCCTCCACGCGGCGACGAAGGTCATCGGCAGACTCGCGGTCTAGGCCGTCCATCTCAGGGCGCATGTCACCAGACGGAGCGCGCTGCTCCAGCTCGCGGAGAGCACCCGTCGTGTCGCGCAGCTGGCGTTCAAGGTTGCTAACGGCAGAGGCAGTGGCCTTCTTCTCACCCTCCGCCTTCGACAGCGCATCCTGCAGCTTCTGCAGCTCACGATCCTTCTCCTCTACGGCCTTCTTCAGAGCACCAGCCTCGCCGCGCGCCGTCTCCTCGGCCTTTCTCGCGGCGTCAGCAGCCGTCTGCGCAGCATCAGCAGCCTTCCGTGCGGCTGTGGCATCGCCATCCTTGAAGCGACGCTGTCCGACAGGGACTGCCTCTCGTGCTCGGCCTTCGACAGCGCATCCTGCAGCTTCTGCAGCTCACGATCCTTCTCCTCTACGGCCTTCCTCAGAGCACCAGCCTCGCCACGAGCCTTGTCAGCAGCCTTCTTCGCAGAAGCAGCGTCGCGCTGCGAGGCACCAAGGTCCGTCTTCGACCGCTCAGCTCGCTCTTCCGCAGCCTTCGCTGAAGCCTCCAGATCCCTCACACGGTCTTGCGCTGCGTGTAGGTCCGTAGACGCCTGCAGGAGGGAAGCCCTCAGGGAGGCCGTCTGGTCCTCCTTCGACATCCCCTTGAACTCCGCCTTCACAGCCGCAACGATGTCGCGTGCGGGCAAGCACAGCCTGCTCATGCTCTGCCGACCGCACAGCGGCAGCGCGAGACTCCTCCGCAGCGCGCTCCGCTTCCTCCACGCGGCGACGAAGGTCATCGGCAGACTCGCGGTCTAGGCCGTCCATCTCAGGGCGCATGTCACCAGACGGAGCGCGCTGCTCCAGCTCGCGGAGAGCACCCGTCGTGTCGCGCAGCTGGCGTTCAAGGTTGCTAACGGCAGAGGCAGTGGCCTTCTTCTCACCCTCTGCCTTCGACAGCGCATCCTGCAGCTTCTGCAGCTCACGATCCTTCTCCTCTACGGCCTTCTTCAGAGCACCAGCCTCGCCGCGCGCCGTCTCCTCGGCCATTCTCGCGGCGTCAGCAGCCGTCTGCGCAGCATCAGCAGCCTTCCGTGCGGCTGTGGCATCGCCATCCTGGAAGCGACGCTGTCCGACAGGGACTGCCTCTCGTGCTCGGCCTTCGACAGCGCATCCTGCAGCTTCTGCAGCTCACGATCCTTCTCCTCTACGGCCTTCCTCAGAGCACCAGCCTCGCCACGAGCCTTGTCAGCAGCCTTCTTCGCAGAAGCAGCGTCGCGCTGCGAGGCACCAAGGTCCGTCTTCGACCGCTCAGCTCGCTCTTCCGCAGCCTTCGCTGAAGCCTCCAGATCCTCACACGGTCTTGCGCTGCGTGTAGGTCCGTAGACGCCTGCAGGAGGGAAGCCCTCAGGGAGGCCGTCTGGTCCTCCTTCGACATCCCCTTGAACTCCGCCTTCACAGCCGCAACGATGTCGCGTGTGCGGGCAAGCACAGCCTGCTCATGCTCTGCCGACCGCACAGCGGCAGCGCGAGACTCCTCCGCAGCGCGCTCCGCTTCCTCCACGCGGCGACGAAGGTCATCGGCAGACTCGCGGTCTAGGCCGTCCATCTCAGGGCGCATGTCACCAGACGGAGCGCGCTGCTCCAGCTCGCGGAGAGCACCCGTCGTGTCGCGCAGCTGGCGTTCAAGGTTGCTAACGGCAGAGGCAGTGGCCTTCTTCTCACCCTCTGCCTTCGACAGCGCATCCTGCAGCTTCTGCAGCTCACGATCCTTCTCCTCTACGGCCTTCTTCAGAGCACCAGCCTCGCCGCGCGCCGTCTCCTCGGCCTTTTCGCGGCGTCAGCAGCCGTCTGCGCAGCATCAGCAGCCTTCCGTGCGGCTGTGGCATCGCCATCCTGGAAGCGACGCTGTCCGACAGGGACTGCCTCTCGTGCTCGGCCTTCGACAGCGCATCCTGCAGCTTCTGCAGCTCACGATCCTTCTCCTCTACGGCCTTCCTCAGAGCACCAGCCTCGCCACGAGCCTTGTCAGCAGCCTTCTTCGCAGAAGCAGCGTCGCGCTGCGAGGTCCAAGGTCCGTCTTCGACCGCTCAGCTCGCTCTTCCGCAGCCTTCGCTGAAGCCTCCAGATCCTCACACGGTCTTGCGCTGCGTAGGTCCGTAGACGCCTGCAGGAGGGAAGCCCTCAGGGAGGCCGTCTGGTCCTCCTTCGACATCTTGAACTCCGCCTTCACAGCCGCAACGATGTCGCGTGTGCGGGCAAGCACAGCCTGCTCATGCTCTGCCGACCGCACAGCGGCAGCGCGAGACTCTCCGCAGCGCGCTCCGCTTCCTCCACGCGGCGACGAAGGTCATCGGCAGACTCGCGGTCTAGGCCGTCCATCTCAGGGCGCATGTCACCAGACGGAGCGCGCTGCTCCAGCTCGCGGAGAGCACCTGTCGTGTCGCGCAGCTGGCGTTCAAGGTTGCTAACGGCAGAGGCAGTGGCTTCTCGACAGCTCCGCAGCTTCTGAGCTCGGTTTGAGACTGACGCTGTTGCATCAGCTTTGCTGTGGCGGTGGTGCAGGCTGTAAACCATGTTCGCTATCTGGAAGGGATGTCGTCCAGTTTGCTCTGTAAGTCCTGGCGGTTGGTCGTTGCCGTGCTGGACCGTCATCCGGGCGTGCTGCCGAGGCTGAGCGCCACACGCCCACGGCGGACGGCAACATTCAGGCAAAGTGCAGCCTCGCAGCGCATCACAGCCTCCACTTCCGCGGGATGGCCATTCATTAGTCCCTCCCACAGATCACCATCCATCACGCAGCGCACCTCAGTCTTTGACACAGACGCTTTGGAAAGAGCAGCTTCCTGTTCCGCACATACAGCCTTGTACACCTCCTCACCGTCGCAGAGCCTTATGCAGCTTCTGCAGCTCACGATCCTTCTCCTCTACGGCCTTCTTCAGAGCACCAGCCTCGCGAGCCTTGTCAGCAGCCTTCTTCGCAGAAGCAGCTCCGCGCTGCGAGGCACCAAGGTCCGTCTTCGACCGCTCAGCTCGCTCTTCCGCAGCCTTCGCTGAAGCCTCCAGATCCCTCACACGGTCTTGCGCTGCGTAGGTCCGTAGACGCCTGCAGGAGGGAAGCCCTCAGGAGGCCGTCTGGTCCTCCTTCGACATCCCCTTGAACTCCGCCTTCACAGCCGCAACGATGTCGCGTGTGCGGGCAAGCACAGCCTGCTCATGCTCTGCCGACCGCACAGCGGCAGCGCGAGACTCCTCCGCAGCGCGCTCCGCTTCCTCCACGCGGCGACGAAGGTCATCGGCAGACTCGCGGTCTAGGCCGTCCATCTCAGGGCGCATGTCACCAGACGGAGCGCGCTGCTCCAGCTCGCGGAGAGCACCCGTCGTGTCGCGCAGCTGGCGTTCAAGGTTGCTAACGGCAGAGGCAGTGGCCTTCTCACCCTCCGCCTTCGACAGCGCATCCTGCAGCTTCTGCAGCTCACGATCCTTCTCCTCTACGGCCTTCTTCAGAGCACCAGCCTCGCCGCGCGCCGCCCTCGGTCTCGCGGCGTCAGCAGCCGTCTGCGCAGCATCAGCAGCCTTCCGTGCGGCTGTGGCATCGCCATCCTTGAAGCGACGCTGTCCGACAGGACTGCCTCTCGTGCTCGGCCTTCGACAGCGCATCCTGCAGCTTCTGCAGCCTCACGATCCTTCTCCTCTACGGCCTCCTCAGAGCACCAGCCTCGCCACGAGCCTTGTCAGCAGCCGCAGAAGCAGCGTCGCGCTGCGAGGCACCAAGGTCCGTCTTCGACCGCTCAGCTCGCTCTTCCGCAGCCTTCGCTGAAGCCTCCAGATCCCTCACACGGTCTTGCGCTGCGTGTAGGTCCGTAGACGCCTGCAGGAGGGAAGCCCTCAGGAGGCCGTCTGGTCCTCCTTCGACATCCCTTGAACTCCGCTTCACAGCCGCAACGATGTCGCG